>CM059873.1:39738748-40953655 GCA_030490815.1 Acer saccharum
GAATCAAACTGGAAAATACTTTGATTATCTACAAAGGTCTGTGATTCATTGTCTTCGAAAACAATTAGATATTGCACTAGCATAGCTGTAAATTAAAATAAAAAAACTTGATTAAGTAGTTAAAAAGAGAAAGATTAATGAGTACCTAATATATAGGTGATTGAATCACTTCGTCATCAATCCGAATCCAAGGGATATGAGCAATCTTCGGCCAATCTTCACCTGTATCCTTCTTGCATCTTTCAATCAGTGCAGGACAATCCCCGCCAATTACTAATCTTCTCATAGCAATTAGGCGGTGCATACCCTCCGGTAGGGAAATCAATTTTGGACAATCCCAAATGAAAAGATGTTGAAGTGACTGGAGATTTTGCAGTGACTCTGGAAATGCTATGAAGTTGGGACACTCACGAATACCCAACGCCTCTAGAGTGTTTTCATGAAGAAGCCACTGCGGCAACTCTTCCAGATTTGGTAATTCTTGAATGATAATTGATCGAAGCTGAATCCGTGAGCTGTTGAGGTCTTGACGACTGTCATCCTTCCATCTCAATCCTTAAATTAAGTTTTTCACAATCAATAATTATTAGGGTCTTTAAGGATGTTGAGTATTTTATATCACATGGTAATGAGACTAGACTTGGACATGATTAATTGCCATAGTCTGAAGAGCTTTCAAACTACCAATATCACCACACAAATACTCTAAATTCTCACATTCAACAATTCCCAAAACTCGAAGAGAATTTAAACACCCAATTATATTCTCCGGCAGACGCTTCTGTTTTGTTGTAATCACCAGCCTTCTAAGACTTATTAGGTACTTTAACTCCCTAGGAATCTCTTTTAGTTCACTACATCCCCTAAACGTAAGAGTTTCCAATTTCTGCAACTTACAATGGATTTTGAGAGCTTCTTCATTTTACAATTCCCATTTAGGTTTAGATACCTCAGATGCTTCAAATTACCAATTTTTTTGGCAAAACCTCAATATTTGAATCACTTAAATCTAGTGCTCGTAAGAGTGGAAACCTTGATACACATGAGTTGACAAATGATTGGTCAGGTTCTATTCATCAGATGGAACCCAAATAGTTCTTAAATGACCTATGCTTGATACGGAACTTGGAAGACAGTGATCGATTGTATCAGCATCCACAAATGACACATGTCTGACTTTTTTGGATATACATTGGCTAGTGGAGTTCACAATTGAGCATTCGTTATTCGACATGGATGACACAAGATCATGCATAAGATCATGCATTTTAAATTTTACAACAGAGCCGAATTGTTCAAATTCTTGGAAGAAAGATCTTGACTCTAATTCCATTAAATATCTTCTGCCAACATCTTCCAATTCTTCACTTACATCGTTAGATTGTAGAAGCCCATTGGCCATCCAAATTGGAACCAACTCAAAATCTAAAAAATCAAAATCCTTTGGAAATATTGAACACAAGGCAAGACATTGTTTCAAATAAGATGGTAAATGATCGTAACTCAGTTTTAGAACTGGTATTATGTCATTTTCATTTTGAATTAAATTCCATAAGTCCTTGTCTCTAACATTTTTCCATTCATTTTCGTTGGTGGATGAAAGAAGTAGACTCCCCACTGACTTTACCACCAAAGGAACTCCTCCACATTTTTCACATTTTTCCACAATTTCTTCCCCAATTTTTAGCAGGTTTGGATGTCTTCCTTGTCCTCCCCTGAATGCACAATTCATAAATAAGGATAAGCAACTCTCAAAGGAAAGACCTTTTAAGCTGTACCCATTACCATCCATTGTGTCATTTTTGAGGCAACTTTTTTATCACGGGTAGTTACCACAATTTTACTTCCATTTGCACCTCCTAATAACAACTTTTTAAATTCCATCCATTTTTGCGCATTCCAAACATCATCCAAGACCAATAAATATCTTTTACGAGCTACAGTAGCTCGCAAGATTCCTTGTAATTGTTCTATTTCCATATATTGCAATTGGTCTATATGCATATCTCGCAAGATTCCTTGTAATTGGTCTATATCAATCTCATTACAATTTTGACTGATTAGAGATTTGATAATGCTGATCATCAATTGCCTCTCAACAAATTCCTCCGAGACACACACCCATGCTCTTAAATCAAAATATTGAACTATCATTTCATTATTGTACACCGATTTCACAAGTGTGGTTTTCCCAAGACCTCCCATTCCTACTACAGGAATGACAGAGATATTTTGATCATCACCATCACTTGATTGTGTTAATAATTCTATGATATCTTCCTTTCTTTATCTCTACCAATGACATCTGACTCAAACACAAAAGAGTGTGCCATTTCCCTCTCCCTATGAGAATTTCTATTGTCAACTCTGTCGGTCAGATGAAATTTAGCCTTATCAGCTGCGATTTCATCCAACCTCTCTCGAATCTCCTTAATTCTATGGCCTATGGTAAAACCGAAAGCAACTGATTTTGGCCAGGAGAGATAGTTCCATACCTTTTGAGTAATGGTTCCACGATTCACCATTGCTTTCCTCTGTAAAGCTTGAATCTCGAACTCATCGAGCACATCTTCAGCATCATAGCAGACATCCTTGAGCTCTTCAAGCCAGACTCTGATTTCGTGGTTGTGGAGCTGTTGTTGCTCAGCATCCAAGAGAACAGCTTTGATAGTGTTCAATGTCCTCTCAAGCTTGAGGAGGTCACTTTTGAAACCCCATATCAAAGAAGCTTCCTGGCAAGCATGGGAGCCAAGCTTACCCTAGAGAATTTCAGCAATGGGAGACACAATTGCTTCTGCCATGTTTTTAGAGTTGGGAGGAAAGATGAGATTGTGCTGCTGCTGCTGCTTTTGTTAAATGTATTTTCAAATATTCCAAATCATATTATATTCTGCACAAGGATTAGGTGCCATGTTATTTTCAGTTTGCCTTCATTTTCCACATGTTTTGGACAGTTTACAATGACAAGTCTGCATTAGCCGATCACCAAACACATATGTGATTCCAGCTGGTGTTCATTTCTTTTGCTAAACACATATGTGGTATATTTTATGAAAATAAATTAAAAATAATAAATATGAAATTTTAATTAAAATTTTGGATTAATAACGTTAAAAATGATAAATATGAAATTTTAATTAAAATTTTGAATTAATAAGTAATAATAAATTAAAACACATATTCAAAAAAAAAAAAAAAAAAGACGAAATAGACCGGTCTAACCTATTTTTGAAATCAAAATTCACTTTTAATTAACCATGTTTTCAAAATAAAACCTTATTCAATCAAAACTTTTAAAAACTATCCAAAACTAACCTAAAAGTGACGAAAATAGCTTTGGATTTTTTTTTTCTTCTCTTTTAGTTCAACGCTTTCTCTTTCCAAAATCCATTTTTCTTCCTTACGATCACCATACGGTGAGTTTTTAATGCTTTAAATAGCTAACAATTGTTTGTATTGGTGTATATTTTATGAGTTTATGATGAACTTGATCGCTTGCCATATAATATGTTTTCAGTTTATCATGTAATATGTATGATATGTAATTCATTAAGGGCAGCACAGTCTTTTTACTAGTAAGGTTGGTTAAAAACAAAATTTTACCACAGCCCGATTATAATTGAATTTAACGAATTTCATTTGGATAAAAAAAAATCTCTCTAAAATTGGCCCATCATATCTTAACACATGGATGTCTCTTTTAAAGGTTCAAGTCCCACCATATACATTTTACAAGTATATGCAGTGAGTTATTTATTTATTTATTTATTTTTATTTACTTGTTGAATAAATAATATCTCTCGAGTATGAGAATAGATATATGGACCTCCTATCCATCAAGTGATGGACCAAAAAAAAAAAATAGAAGAAAAGAAAAGGAAGGAAAATGTTACAAGTTAAGTGTTGCAGACTATAAACCCAAACAATGTTTAATTTTCAAAGTAGTATTTTTTGAACTTTCGAAAAAAAAAAAAAACAGTACTTTTTAAATGTTTTTTTTTAATCATGAAAACATGTTTTAATTAGTTTTTTTTTTTTTTATAAATAACATATTTTAATTGACAGAAAAGCAGTAGCGTGATAGCGTCAAGTCTGAAATCATTATTTTTTTACAGCTTGTGTGGTTATTGGTGTAGAGAATAATAATTCACCAAAATATTATTGAGCATCTCGGTTACAATATATACATGTCCACAAAACGAGTGTTTTGGTAAAGAGGATATCTAATCCTACACAATAACTGGAAGAATAATAAATCTACTCCTATACAATAACTGGAAGGATAATACTAAAAGAGTTTTATAATACAATCGTTGACAAGTAAAATATAACAAATTGAGATATATACGAAATCTTCCAGTTAGAGTTTATCCTTAATACGCCCTCGCAAGATGGTGGGCATTTCAGACACACCAATCTTGGATCATAAAAGCACAAACCTTGTCCTGGAAAGCGGCTTGGTAAGTGAGTCAGCTAGCTGATCAGCAGAGGAGACATGTGACACTCGAAGCTGTCCACTCTGAACTCTTTCTCGAACGAAGTGGAAATCAATGGCTATGTGCTTCATTCGTGAGTGGAACACAGGGTTGGAACAAAGATATGTAGCACAATATTGTCACAGTAAATTGTTGGTGGGATGGTGGGCGGAAGCAGTAATTCGGATAGGAGTGACGAAAGCCAGACTACTTCAGAGGCAGTATGAGCTACAGCTCTGTATTCCGCTTCAGTCGAGGACCTAGCAACAGAGCGTTGTTTGCGGGAACACCATGATATTGCATTGGAACCGAGGAAGATAACGTAGGCACTGGTCGAGGTGTGGTCATCTTGGTTGCCGGCCCAGTCCGCATCTGAGAATGCATGTGATATAGGCGAGTCACGGCGCAATAGCAGATCGTGACTAATCATACCACGCAGATATCGCATGAGACGTTTCGCAAGGGACCAGTGACCAGTTGTTGGACGATGCATGAATTGTGCAAGTTTGTTGACTGCGAATGCAATGTCATGACAAGTAAACGACAGATATTGTAAAGCACCAATTACCTGACGAAACTCAGTGGCATCTGTGAGAGAAGTGCCATCAATAAGCTTGAGATCATGATCAGTGGGAAGAGGTGTGGTGACCAGCTTAGCATCAAGCATTTTTGAGCGAGATAGGAGATCAATTACATATTTTTGCTGAGAGAGAAACAAGCCGGCCGAGCAAGGTAAGACCTCGACACCAAGGAAGTAAGATAAGTTGCCAAGATCTTTGATTGAGAACCTCTGAGCAAGAGTTGTAACGAACTCATTAACACGAGCACTATAACTCCCGGTGACAATTATGTCATCAACATACACCAACAAAAAAAGAACACAGCTGTTAGTGTTAAATATGAACAGAGAGGTGTCAGAATGTGAGTTGACAAACCCATTCTGGAGGAGGAACTGCCGAAGTTCATTGTACCATGCCCGAGGCGCCTGTTTGAGACCATAAATTGCCTTCTTGAGACGACATACATGTGACGGATAGGCAAGATCCACAAACCCTGGTGGTTGTGTCATGAACACATTCTCAGTTAAGTGCCCCTGTAGGAAGGGATTGTTTACATCAAGTTGGCAAAGAGACCACCTGCACGATACCGCAATACTCAATATCACCCGGATTGTAGTAGCTTTAACAACTGGACTGAATGTATCGGTGTAGTCAAGGCCTGGTCGCTGATGAAATCCCTTGGCCACCAGTCGAGCCTTGTACCGTGAGATAGAGCCATCCGGAGAACGTTTGATAAGGAACACCCATTTACACCCCACCACATTGTGTGATGAATTTGAAGGAACTAAATCCCATGTACCGTTACTAACAAGCGCATCAAATTCTTCTGACATAGCACGTCTCCACTCCTGACTTTTTAGAGCTTGAGAAACACATGTGGGTTCAGTGTGAGTTGGAGATAGAATACCTGTGAGAGATAATTTGGAGATGGGTTTGTGTATGTTATTCTTGGACCGGGTTACCATGTGATGACTGTTTTTAGGAGCTGCTGGTTCGGAGAGACCAGTTGAGGTGGTGGCAGGTTGGTCGGCTGCTGTGGGAAGGTGCGGCTGCTGTGTGGACTGGTGTGGTGGCTGGTCGGTCTGGTGTTGATACCGTGAGGGCTGTTGTGGTGACAAGGACAGCTGGTGTATGGGAGGGCTGCTGCACTGGAGTGGTGGCACCGGTACTGTGGCAATAGGAGGTGCTGCAGTTGTTGAGAGCTGCTGTGGTGAGGTAGACGGTGCGGCAGCAGCTGCTGCTCGAGATTCAAGGCCTGGTTGACTTCGAGGGATCTCATGCAAGACGAAGGATAGGTGTGAGTGGGCATGTGAGACAGGTGTAGTGATGATAGGTGAGTCATGAGCAAGCCACGAAGTGGTGGTGTTGGTGCTAGTCCTAGGAAGGCTTGTATGTAAGGTTTTAAATGAAATACGAACTCAACGAAATTGACATGCCTAGAAACAATTATGCGATCGGTTTCAGGATCTAGACAGTGATAAGCACTTTGTGACTGTGAGTACCCTATAAAAATACAAGCTTTAGATCGAGACTTTAGTTTGTGATGATTGTATGGCTTAATCCATGGATAGCACAGACACCCAAATATACGCAGTTTAGAGTATGACGGACATGTACCAAAGATTTTTTCAAAAGGAGACAGCATGTCTAGCACTGGTGTGGGCATCATATTGATCAAATACACAACTGTGGTGAATGCATAGGACCAGAATGTGGTGGGCATGGATGCATGAGTGAGAAGAGACAAACCAGTCTCAACAATGTGACGATGACGACGCTCAGAGACACCATTGTGTTCCGATGTGTGTGGCGGTGTAGTGAAGTGTGAGATGCCATGATGTGTAAGAGTTTTTCTTAAGGCTATGTATTCACCACCATTGTCATTGTAAAGCGAGATGATGGAGTTTTTAAAAAATTTCTCAACTAGGGTTTTAAAACGACCGAAAACTTCATGAACATCGGATTTATTTTTTAAAGGATACAACCACATATATTTTGTAAAGTGATCAACAAATAGCACATAATACTTGTAACCATCTTTTGAGACAATTGGAGAGCTCCTAACATCTGAATAGATAATTTCCAGTGGTTTAGAGCTAACAACAGTTGAAACTGAAAAAGGCAATTTGTGAGTTTTATTGAGTTGACATGCACTAAAAGAATTGCTAGAATTATTGAACGAAGCGACAGACAACGCTTGAGATGACATTAATTTAGACACTATTTTTAAAGACGGGTGACCTAAGCGATGATGCCAGTCGGAGAGAGATGCTTTGACACTGGAGAAGGCGATGATGGGTGGTTTTTCAGACTTTGCATGAGATGGCCACTCGTAGACTCCATTCCTAGTCCGTCCTTGCATGAGCTGCGCCCCCGTACGAAGATCCTTCACAACAAAAAAAGAGGGCAAAAATTCCACAGTGACTTGGTTAGATACACAAAATTTGAGACAGATATCAGATTTTGTTTCATGGTAGGGACACATAGCACATCAGATAACAAAAAAGATGAGTTTTTATTAGGCAATTTTAAGGAGCCGATGTGTGTAATAGCCAAACCTGAGCCGTCACCAATCATAATGTCATCGGAACCATCATACGGAGAGTGCATGGAGAGGTTTTGTAGATCACTGGTGACATGGTGTGAATCACCAGAGTCAAGAAGCCAATTCGGTGTAGAGGAATTTGGTGCAGCGTAGTTAGCACGAGGTTGCCATTGCCTAGTCGGTTGGTTCACTGGAGGTTGCGGTTGAGCTGATGTGAAGGTGACCGTGGTGCACCGTTTAGCCGTGTGTCCCTGCTCACCACATAATTGACAAAAACCACGATACGATTTACCTCTATTTGATTGGCCTGGAGGGTTTGGATTCCGTGACTGCTAGTTCGGCTGCTGTTTGACTGCCGGTGTGCGGTTGCTACTGTTGCCAGTGTTGTATGGCCGGCGTTAGGTGTTTTGGTGACCGCCGGTTGAAGGTTTAGTGGTGTAGTTTGCCGTGATAGGTAGTCTATGATTTGTCGTTGTTTCTTATTTCAGGACGGCCTCAAAATTGAGAAGTTTCTCATGTAGTTCTTCAAAGGTAATAGCAGAGTCACGAGCGCGAACCGCAACGGATATGTCTTTGAACTCATCACCCAAATCGTTTAGGATTTTGACTGTCAGATCTTCAGGATTTTCCGGAGCATCAAGCATGGCCAATTCATCTGCCACACTTTTTGCATGTTGCATGAACTCAGTTACTGATTGTGTGCCTTTTGTAATATTGGTGAGCACGCCTTTAAGATGCATGATGTGTCCTCTCGAGGGTTTTGCATAGGTGTTGGCAAGGGCAATCCAGGCATCCTGTGCAGTCTTGGCGGAAGCGATAAAAGGGATGATGGATGGAGTTATGGAGCCTATGATTGCGTTTAGAAGTAGTTGATCTTGCCTATTCCAGATGTTGAATGCCGGGTTTGGTGTGGTGATGTCATTGGTTGTGAATGTAGCCGGCGGGCATGGGCGTTGACCATTGACGAAACCCATTAGATCAAACCAACGAGAAGAGTGTGAAATTGGAGTTTCTAGGAGCGATAGTTTGTTGCAGTGAGTTTTAAGGGAGCTTGGGCGGAAATATTGATGGAGATGATCGTATTTGCAGGAGAGGTTACGTCATGAGATGAGGAGGAGGAAGAGATGACTGTTACCGAATTGGAGGTGGAAGAACCGGTGGTGGCCATGTTGGATCGTTTGGACTCTTTTGAGTTATGGGAGCTCTGATACCATGTAGAGAATAATAATTCACCAAAATATTATTGAGCATCTCGGTTACAATATATCACGTACACAAAACGAGTGTTTTGGTAAAGAGGATATCTAATCCTACACAATAACTGGAAGAATAATAATAAATCTACTCCTATACAATAACTGGAAGGATAATACTAAAAGAGTTTTATAATACAATCGTTGACAAGTAAAATATAACAAATTGAGATATATGCGAAGTCTTCCAGTTAGAGTTTATCCTTAATAATTGGTAAGTCATGAAAACGAAATTTGCAACTAGTCAAGAAAGTACTACTATTCAAACTTCCAAGTGCGCATAACAATTTTGAAAATTTTTCTTCACAGACAAACTATTCAAAAGTCATTTTTGATATTGATTTTTTATTTATAGTATATTTAATTTTTACATACAAAGAATTGATTTTTTGATTTTGGCCTGTGACGATGTAACTATGGTTTATAAAAGACTCAGGGACTCAATCCAGCAGTTCTTCCAAGCTTGATCACACACTTGTACAAGGTCCTTCAAGCTTAGTCAACGCAAGTCAACTGACCAGTAATCCAGTGTAGTCTAGCTCAGCTTAACAAATTAAGATCCAGAGCTACAGAGGATACAAAAGAATATGACTAGATGGCCCTCTTGATATTTGATGATCATGATCAGTACTTAATTAATATGCTGTCAACAGTTTGTTATTACAAATGTTGAAATCAGACCAACAAGCTGCAGTTAGAAACAATCCTGATGATCATCAGGAAAGTTATTTACCAATAGATGGCCGCCATGAGGCGATGAACAAGTAGGGGTGGGCATTTAATGGATCAGTTCACTTTTTGAGTGGAACCGATAAAAAACTGATAACATTCAATTTTTGAAAAAGTAAACCGATTCGATAAAATTGAAAAGTGTGAACCGATCAAAAACCGATTGAACCGGTTTGGTTCGGTTTGGGCCTATTGGGCCAAATTATTGAGTTTTAATTTTTAAATTTTGCCATGGTTAGAAAATTTGAAAAAACGCAAAAATTTCATTGAAATGAGACATCAAACAATACAAGATCCACACAAACTGTTAGTAACCTGACTCAAAGCATACTAAACAAAACAGTAATCTGAGTTAGAGTATACTGAGTAAGACCAAGAGCTACCAAATTGATAGTCTTGGAACAATTGACATACCATGAAATTATTCTAACTACATAAAAACTGTTAGTAACCTGAGTCAGAGCATACCGATTAAGATCAAGAGCCACCAAATTAACAGCCCTGATAACAAATGAAATAAGATATTATTACAATCTTCTTAAACCGATTGGACCGGTTAGATTCGGTTCACTTGGTTTTTTGCCCACCAACAAGTGTGGAGTCTATTGTGGGACTGTGGGAGTAAATACCATAAATGATATTATGTTGACTGGTTTCGGTGTCAGTAATAAAAAAAATAAAAATAAAAATTCACCGGTGAACAAAAAAAATGCGCAAGTTAGTACCTGATTTTAATTAGCAAGTCAAGTTTTACAAATTCTGAAATGAAAATTCACATAGGTTTTCAAAGAATGCATGTTAAATATCATATATCAAAGTTGTTGACGGCGGTTTCTGGACTTGCATGTGGTAAGTCAACCGGACTCTTGATAAACATATGTGAGATTTTTTATTATTTTAATTTATATTTAATTTAGTTAAATATTTATAATATAGTAGATTTAAAATAGTTAACTTTTTTATATATATATATTTTAAATTATTATCATTTTCAGAAAATAAATAAATATATTTATTTAATTTTTATAATATTTTTGATGTGATATATTTTAAAATTAATATTATTTGATTTAATTTTAATGTTTATAAAATATTTGAAAACTAAACATTTATAATTATTTTTATTAATTTTTATATGATAAACTACGTATAATATAATTTTTATACAATATAACAAATTTGGATTAAAAAAAATTGTAATTAATATGTGCGTGGTAACAATTTCAATTTTGTAACAAATTTTAAGTGATGTGTAACAATATGGTTGTAGCTCGAAACGACTTTACCATAGCATGTAACAACTCGGTTTATATTTGTAACAAAATATATGTGTTTTGTAACAAGTTTCATATAGAAAGTTATAATAAAACGCTTGTTGTAACAATTTCATATTGGTGTGTTGTATAACGATAAAGTTGTATGTTGTAACAATGTTGTCGTATCATATAACAACTCATTTATATGGGTAACAAAATATCATAGGTTTTCAAAGAATGCATGTTAAATATCATATATCAAAGTTGTTGACGGACTCGTGGTAAGTCAACCGGACTGTTGATAAACATATGTGATATTTTTTATTATTTTAATTTATATTTAATTTAGTTAAAATTTATAATATAGTAGATTTAAAATAGTTAACTTTTTTTTTTATATATTTTAAATTATTATCATTTTAGAAAATAAATAAATATATTTATTTAATTTTTATAATATTTTTGATGTGATATATTTTAAAATTAATATTTATTTGATTTAATTTTAATGTTTATAAAATATTTGAAAACTAAACATTTATAATTATTTTTATTAATTTTATATGATAAACTACGTATAATATAATTTTTATACAATATAACAAATTTGGATTAAAAAAAATTGTAATTAATCTGTGTGTGGTAACAATTTCAATTTTGTAACAAATTTTAAGTGATGTGTAACAATATGGTTGTAGCTCGAAACGACTTTACCATAGCATGTAACAACTCGGTTTATATTTGTAACAAAATATATGTTTTTGTAACAAGTTTCATATAGAAAGTTATAAGTAAAACGCTTGTTGTAACAATTTCATATTGGTGTGTTGTATAACGATAAAGTTGTAGGTTGTAACAATATTGTCATATCATATAACAACTATTTTATATGGGTAACAAAATATCATAGGTTTTCAAAGAATGCATGTTAAATATCATATATCAAAGTTGTTGACGGTGGTTTCTGGACTCGTGGTAAGTCAACCGGACTCTTGATAAACATATGTGAGATTTTTTATTATTTTAATTTATATTTAATTTAGTTAAATATTTATAATATAGTAGATTTAAAATAGTTAACTTTTTTTTTTATATATTTTAAATTATTATCATTTTCAGAAAATAAATAAAATATATTTATTTAATTTTTATAATATTTTTGATGTGATATATTTTAAAATTAATATTTATTTGATTTAATTTTAATGTTTATAAAATATTTGAAAACTAAACATTTATAATTATTTTTATTAATTTTTATTATGATAAACTACGTATAATATAATTTTTATACAATATAACAAATTTGGATTAAAAAAAATTGTAATTAATATGTGCGTGGTAACAATTTCAATTTTGTAACAAATTTTAAGTGATGTGTAACAATATGGTTGTTGCTCGAAACGACTTTACCATAGCATGTAACAACTCGGTTTATATTTGTAACAAAAATATGTGTTTTGTAACAAGTTTCATATAGAAAGTTATAAGTAAAACGCTTGTTGTAACAATTTCATATTGGTGTGTTGTATAACGATAAAGTTGTAGGTTGTAACAATATTGTCGTATCATATAACAACTTATTTTATATGGGTAACAAAATATCATAGGTTTTCAAAGAATGCATGTTAAATATCATATATCAAAGTTGTTGACGGTGGTTTCTGGACTCGTGGTAAGTCAATCGGACTCTTGATAAACATATGTGAGATTTTTTATTATTTTAATTTATATTTAATTTAGTTAAATATTTATAATATAGTAGATTTAAAATAGTTAACTTTTTTTTATATATTTTTAAATTATTATCATTTTCAGAAAATAAATAAATATATATTTATTTAATTTTTATATATTTTTGATGTGATATATTTTAAAATTAATATTTATTTGATTTAATTTTAATGTTTATAAAATATTTGAAAACTAAACATTTATAATTATTTTTATTAATTTTTATATGATAAACTACGTATAATATAATTTTTATACAATATAACAAATTTGGATTAAAAAAAATTGTAATTAATATGTGCGTGGTAACAATTTCAATTTTGTAACAAATTTTAAGTGATGTGTAACAATATGGTTGTAGCTCGAAACGACTTTACCATAGCATGTAACAACTCGGTTTATATTTGTAACAAAATATATGTGTTTTGTAACAAGTTTCATATATAAAGTTATAAGTAAAATGCTTGTTGTAACAATTTCACGTTGGTGTGCTGTATAACGATAAAGCTGTAGGTTGTAACAATATTGTTGTATATAATAACTCATTTTATATGGGTAACAAAATATCCATACTATGTAACAAGTTTTATATAAAAAAATTGTAATTAAGGTATATATAGTAACGATTTAATATTGTAACAAATTTGACATAATATGTTACAATAAAATTGTATCTTGTAACAACTTTGTCGTATCATGTAACAACTTGATTTATATGGATATTTTTTCATAACAAATTGCATGTTGAAAATTGTAATTATAACATTTGTGGTAACAATTTCATGTTGGTGTGATGTGTAACGATAAAATTGTATATTGTAACAACGTTGTCATTAGGGGTGGGCAAAAAAGCCCAGACCCGCTGAACCAAACCAAATCAAACCAACCCGTTTGGTTTGGTCCGGTTTTTTACTTTTGAAAAAACCGTACGGTTTTTTTATAAAAAACCGTATAATCCAGTCTAGTCTATGGTCCAAGCTTATTAAACCCGGACCAAACTGTAAACCGAATACTTTTAGCACACATTTTTATTCTATTACACATCACACCGAAAACTTTAAAACTAAGAGTTAAAATTGAAAACCCTAATTTATTATTTCATATTTGTTTTATTAAAACCACCAATAATCTATCATTTTATTACTTTATTTGGTATGAAAAGATATTTTAATTTTAGTTTTTATATTTGAATATATTTTATTTACTTTATATTGTATATATGAATTGGTCAATAACTCATCTACCATATATTTCTTTTAAATGATGGACCATTTGATATAAATTTTAAATTGCATAAAAATTAAAAAAGAAAATTTCAAATCAAGAACTGTTAGACCGAACCAGACCTAACCGAACCAATGTAATTTGGTTTGGTCTAGTCTGAAAAGGAGATTGGTCCAAACTGGTCCTGTTTTTTAAAAAACCGAAATTTTTGGTTTGGTCTGGTTCCGATTGAAACCTGACCAAACTGGACCATGCCCAGCCCTAGTTGTCATATCATGTAACAACTCATTTTATAAGAGTAACAGAATATTCTTACTCTGTAACAAGTTTTACATAAAAAATAGTAATTAAGATGTATATGTGGTAACGATTTAATGTTGTAACAAATTTTACATGAAATGTAACGATTAAATATATATATATATATATATATATATATATATTGTAATAACTTTGTTGTAGAAATTAACAACCCATTTTATATAAAAATATATATATATATATATTTATATTATGTAACAAGTTTTGCTATAAAACTATAAACATATTATTTATAGTAACAATTTCACACCGTATAAAATAATGCTATTATTCTTTTTAAAAGAAAAGTAAAACAATATTATTTAAGCTAATACTTAATATTATTATTTATAAAGTAAGTTTCTTTGTTTTTATTTACCGATTCATTTTTGTTAGAGTACTGAAAATCATTTATTTTATTTTTACTGTGAAGGTAATGCTGACTTGGTAGAATTTGGAAATTTTACTGCTTACACATTTTCTGTGAAGGTAATGCTGCTGCTGATAAAAAGATTTGTTCAGCTTCTCTTCTAAGTACTCATAGATTGATCTATAGAGCAATACTTTGCACAGAGAAATCAAATGCTATTGAATTTACGGACTCTGTTATCTCCAAAGAACATATTCTTTTGTCCATTGAATTATCCGCACCGAAGAATAATTTAACCACACATTAACATAATATTTTAATAAATTAAACTTAATGACAAGTATTACATGTAAAACCTACCTCAAATTGCACCATGAAACAAAGATTTTTTTTTTCACTCACGCCTGACTAAGAACGCCACCACCACCAGAAGCCGAGGCTGCAAAATGCTCAGCTTTCTGGAGCTCTGGCTGATCATTTGAACTATTTGAGGTGTTACACTTCAAAGCTTCAATTGAATCCACTATCTTTGAGGTGCCTGGTTCACCAAAAAATATTCCCAAAGATACATTAACATATTAATCCTTAAATAAATATAACTTAATACAAGTATTTTATCAAAGCATAAACAGCTAAAACATTCTACCTACCTTAAATTGCACCATGAAACAAAGTTTCCTTTTTCCTCTCACGGTTGATCTGATCAGACCCCAGACAGGCCAGAGCGAGATGTTGAGGACTACTCTGGCTCCTTTACGAAAAACACCACCACCACCGGAAGCCGCAGCTGCTCTTCAATCTTTAATCCTCTGCTTCTTCAAATTCTCCACACTGTAAAGTTTATTATTGCCACAACCACTGTTTCTTACAACACATGCCTGATGCCTGCACTAATTACACGATTAACATTACGACAGACAACATTTATATTAAAAGGTTACATTGTAACAAGTAATTAAATACAAGAATCTGTTCAAACAAGATGAATACTTTCATTGTCTTCGAAAACAAAGATTTTGAGGCTCCTTGACCATCGGAAACCTCTTGCTGAACACAATTATCTTTGCACTTGTTAGCATGCTTTCGGAGATTAGATCTACAATTTGGTTGTACTACCATGAGAGCTGCAATTGATTTATAATGAAACAAATGAGAACTACAATTTGAATAGCTCATTACCACCGCCAAATGTGGTTTGGTGGTAAAATGTGCAAATGGTATATATATATAAAATGAATAGCCCATTGAAAATAAATGATTTCCTCATTGAAATTGAATTATTTACAAGAACAAATGACTTCCTCATTGAAACTACTTGTGAAGTAAATAATGACACAAAAAGGGAGACAATGAGAACAACACCAGATCTATTAGCACTAGCACAGCTGGAAATCAAAATAAAAAAATATTGAGAAACTAGTTAAAAAGAGAGAGATTAATGAGTAACTAATATTTTCATTGTCTTCAATGGTTGTGATTCACAGTCTTCAAAACAATGGTTTTGAACCACTTTGGAAGATCAAAAACATCTATTGAAAGATTCTACTGCTCACATTTTCTGCGAAGGTAATGATGCTGCTGATGAAAAAGTCTTTTCTGCTTCTCTTCTGAGTAACAACACATTCATCAATAAACAAAAAAGAAGAAGCTGAATACCTGGATTGGATGTAAAATTTGGTTGTACTTCCATGAGAGCTCCATCTAATATATATGAAACAAATGAGCATAAATTGAATAGCAATTAGCAAGTTTAGAGAACTTCAAGTGACTTACTCATCGAAATTGAATTACTTACAAGATCAATTAAAATCTCACTAGAACACGGTCATTCCAACTTGTGAAGAAAATGACAGAACAAAGTTAACAATTAGGTTTGAAATATACAACAGTGAACGATTTAGGGATACAAAAGGGGACATTAACAACAGTTTAAGAAAATCATATTTTAATTTGTTTGAAAAACAAATTATATAGGGAATTCTATGTTAGGTAAAGAAAGCAGGGGATGAAGTTAAATATGTAGCCTGGCTGGAAATTGAAAAAAAAAAAAAAAAAAAAAAAATTGAATAAGCAGTAAAAAAGAGAGAGAGATTAATGAGTACCTAATATTTACTTGATTTAATATCCTACCAGTTAAGAATGATCCGAGGGATATGAGAAATCTTAGGCCAATCTTCTCAGAGAAATTAGGCGGCGGTGCATATCCTCCGGTAGAGATGTCAATTTTGGACAATCCAAAATGTAAAGAAGTTGAAGGGACTCGAGGTTTTGCAGTGACTCTGGAAGTGTTATGAAGTTGGGACATGAAGAAGCCACTGCGGCAACTCTTCCAGATTTGGTAATCCTTTAATGGAAATTGATCGAAGCTGAATCCGTGTCCTGTTGCCTGTTGAGGTCTTGACGACTGTCATCCTCTTCCATCTCAGTCCTTAAATTAAGTTTTGAAGTAATTACTGGAAACCTACTTGAGGTTGTTAATTGACACTCAAAAACAACTTTATCTTAAATTGACACTAACCTACCCTATCATTAAAGTTTGACCAAATTTGACTATTAACTTTGAGACTTCAATGAGTATTTTCGTCTTTTAACCTTATAAAATAAAAATCAATTAAAAAAAATGGATCTCACGTGGGAGATCAAAAGAAATTAAAAGCAAAAACAAACAAAATCTGAAGGAAAAAAAAATGTGAGTTGTGTGGTGATTTGGATCTCCATGAGATCTAGGATTGATCTCACCCATTTTAAGAAAAAAAAAAAATGAAAACAATTTTCAACCAAAAGCAGTATACAACACTTGGAGACTTGGTCACTGCTTCTCTCTTCTTCTTCTCCACGTCTGCTTCAACTTCTCTGATACGAGTACTGCATGAGAGGGTGCGATGCACTAATGTGGGAGGCCACTATGAAGACCAAGTCAGTGTTGTGGTGTCTGTTTTGCTGTTAAGTAATTTATTTCATTATTGTTATTAATTGAATTAGTCAATAACAGAGTAGTGGAAGTAGTTGATAGTGGGAACTTCCACGATTACCTATTTCCTATTTTTAGCATTGTTATCAGTTTTGTTTCAGCTGTAAAGACCTCTATATAGGTCTATTTTGAATTCAATAAAAGGGATATGAATATTATAACCCAATTATCTCCTCTTCTTCGATATCTTCTGACTCTCTATTTCTTACCCTTTTTCTGCTTCTATTACCGTTCCCCAAATTAGTTTATATCAAATTGGTATCAGAGCCTTCCGATCATGGAGACTCGTGCAAAATCAACCGCGGAATTCCGCAGCGAGATTCATGACATCCTTGCCAACAATGAAATTCGGGTGGAAGAAACCAATGCCAAAAACGATGCTCGATTCATTGAAATCATTGAAATCATTGCTAAGAATGATAGTCGTTTCGAACAACTCGTTGCCAGGAATGATAGTCGATTCGAACAACTTATGAATGAAATGCAAGCCATGCGTCTGCAACAACACCAGCCTGGCTCCAGCAACATCCATCCCACCCCTGATAGGGAACCCAATTACCTATTCCGTTCCACCACCAACAGGGAACCTAGCTCGTTCGACACAGGAGAAGCATCACACAGCAGCATGGCTGCTCACGCCTATCCCAATTATGACCGCCATAACACAAATTTGAAATTGAATTTTCCTATTTACGGTGGACCTGAGGATCCAACGGGGTGGATTTTTAAGGCCGAACAATACTTCAGCTTCAAGGTATTGCTCCGCATCAACAAGTTCAGCTAGCCTCTTTTCATTTGGAGCGTGTCACCTTGCAATGGTACCGTTGGTTCACCAAACTCAAAGGGGCCTTGAGCTGGACCGAATTCACCAAAGCTTTGTTGCTACGGTTTGGTCCGACAGACTATGAAGATCCTTCAGTGGCATTATCATGGCTCAAACAAACCACCACAGTTTCGGCGTATCAGGAGGTGTTCGAAGGTTTGTCACATAAAGTGGATCATTTGCCTGAAAATTTTTTGGTAGGAAATTTTATTGCAGGATTGAAGGATGATATCTGATTGGATGTCCGCATCAAAAAACCAAAAACTCTGTCGGAGGCGATCAGTGTTTCTTATTTGATTGAGGAACGAAACCAACTATAGAGGAAGCATGTGACACCTTTTCGAGCTGCAGCATTCACGTCTCAGCCCAGATCACAGCAGAACTTGACTGTTGGAGTCCTTGGACCCCCTCCATTGCAAACCAACTCTTCATCCAGAAGTTCCCACGGACCTGTGCGACGAATTACCAGCCAGGAGGCGAAGGAGAGACGTGAGAAGGGGCTGTGTTTTATTGTGACGAAAGATTCACACCAGGTCACAGATGTTCTAGACCACAATTGTTCATGATTGAAGATGTGATGACAGAGGGACAATGCGGATTATATTGACATGGACCTCGAGCCTACAACTCACGAAGCCATTCCAGAAATTTCGTTCCACGCTATGGCTGGAACCACTCATCCACAAACATTTCGTGTCATCGGAAAGGTAGGGAACAAGGAGTTAACCATTCTCATAGATGGTGGGAGCACCCACATTCGTTGATCAAACCGTCGTCTCGAAATTGGGACTTCCAGTGGTCCAAGACAGAATTTTTCAAGTGATGGTGGGCAACAAGGAGAAGATAGAATGTACAGGTCAGTGTTTGGGCATGTCTCTCTCGATCCAAGGGTACACCATCCGGACAGATTTGTATGTGTTGCTAGTTGCAACTTGCCAAGCGGTTTAGGGGTCCAATAGAAACGAACTACCAAAGCCTCACCATGTCATTCACTCAAGAGGGCCGACGTCACACTTTACAAGGGATGCGACGATCCCGACCTTGAGCCTCTCAGTGACAAGGAGCTGATGCATTTGTCAGGTATGGGATTTTTCCTTCACATTCTTACACCAACGAATTCTCCACTTGTAGAGACAGGTTCGGTCGAGCTACAACAGTTGTTGGGTGAATTTGCTCATGTCTTCACGGAACCTTCTACATTGCCACTTGCCCGAAGTCATGATCATCGAATTCCACTGTTATGAGATCAACAGCCAGTAAGTGTGAGACCCTACCGGTACTCGTATTACCAAAAAAAATGAAATAGAAAAATTGGTTCGTGAATTTCTTGGGTCCGGAATCATTCGCCGAGCAACAGTCCGTTCTCTTCTCCGGTTCTACTCATAAAAAAATTGGACGGCACGTGGTGATTCTGTGTGGATTATCGGGCGCTTAATACTATCACCGTGAAAGACAAGTTTTCGATTCCCGTAATTGATGAATTACTCGATGAGCTTCACGGTGCTCAATTTTTTTCAAAATTGGATTTAAGGTCCGGTTACCACCAAATCCGAGTCAGTGATGCCGACATTCACAAAACGGCTTTCCGTACTCATGATGGTCACTATGAGTTTTTGGTGATGCCCTTCGGTTTGACGAACGCACCCGCAACTTTCCAAAGCCTCATGAATGACATTTTCGACCCTTTTTACGGAAATTTATATTGGTTTTCTTTGACGATATTTTGGTTTATAGCAGGACTTGGAGTGAACATTTACATCACCTACAACAAGTTCTTCAAGTTCTATCTAATAATCAATTGTTTGTCAAAATGTCGAAATGCCAATTTGGGGTGTTACAGGTGGAGTACCTAGGACATCTTATCTCACTTGATGGCGTCGTAGTGGATCCTTCAAAAATTAGAGCAGTGCAAGAGTGGCCAGTTCCTACTTCAGCAAGGGGTGTACGCGGTTTCCTTGGCCTTGCCGGATATTACCGTAAATTTGTGCGCGGTTTCGGCGTACTGGTTGCTCCTTTAACTCAGTTGCTGACCAAGGAAGGATTCAAATGGACTCCTGAGACAGGTGCTGCATTCATACAGTTGAAGAATGCCTTTACTTCTCCGCCAGTTTTAAGGCTGCCTGATTTTTCACAAGGTTTTGTGATTGAATATGACGCTTGTGGGGTTGGTTTAGGAGCAATTTTGTCCCAAGAAAATCAAACCATTGCCTTCTTTAGTGAGGCATTAAAAGGGAAGGCTTTGTCGCTCTCGACATACGAAAAGAAATGTTGGCTGCTGTTAAAGCTATCCGAAAGTGGCGTCCCTATCTATTGGGCAAACCGTTCGTCATTCGTACCGATCAACGGAGCCTAAAATATTTACTTGAGTAGCGAATTACCACTCCGGCTCAGACTCGATGGCTACCTAAAATTTTGGGGTATGACTACACCATTGAATACAAGAAGGGACGTGAAAATCAAGGGGCAGATGCGCTTTCACGCATGACCACATTTCAGTTCATGGCCATTTCACTTCCAATAGCTAATTGGTGGAAATCTTTACAAAACGAGGTAACCCATGATCCTTATTACACAACTTTGGTTGACATACACTCCACTCACAGGTTTAAACGAGATGGTGTTTGGCTGCAACATGGGAAAGTGCTTTTAAGCCCAAACTCTACACTGATTCCAGCCATACTAGCGGAGGGGACACGATACTTCTGATAGTGGGCACTTTAGTTATCAGAAGTCCCTTGGTCGAATTAAATCCAGCTTTGTGTGGCCCGATTTGCGCTCAGCTGTGAAGGAGTACATCCGCAATTGCGATATTTGTCAACGGTGCAAGTCAGACACCATGCAACCTGCCGGGTTGCTACAGCCCTTACACATTCCGCAGCGAGTGTGGACTGAAATTTCGATGGATTTTGTAGAGGGTTTACCGGTTTCGTAAGGTTTGATGTCATCATGGTCATCGTCGATCGTCTCCCCAAATATGCTCACTTTGTGCCACTGAAGCATCCGTATACAGCCGTTTCGGTGGCCAAAGCTTTCATCGCGAACGTGGTACGCTTACATGGGGTTCCGGTTTCTATTGTTAGTGATCGTGACAAAATTTTTCTCAGTTCGTTTTGGCGCACTCTCTTCAAGTTACAGGGGACCAAGCTTTGCTTCAGCTCAAGTTATCATCCACAAACCGACGGACAAACAGAAGTGGTCAATCGCACGTTAGAATAGTATCTTCGTTGTTTTTCGAGTGACCAACCAAAGAAATGGATGGATTGGATTTCATGGGCTGAGTATGGTTATAACACTGCAGTGCACAGTTCCACCAAAATGTCCCCTTTTGAAGCTGTTTATGGCATTCCACATCCAACCTTACTATCTTACATACCAGGTACCACTAAACTTTAGGCAGTAGACGAGGTGTTACGCTCTAGAGACGACATCCTTCGGGATTTACGTCACAACTTGTTAGCTGCTCAGCACAGGATGAAATTGCAAGCTGACAAACATAGGCGAGAAGTATCATTTGCTGTTGGGGATTATGTCTTCCTTCGTTTGCAACCATACCGTCAAAATCGGTTGCTTTTCGTAGTTCATTGAAGTTGGCCCCTAGATACTTTGGTCCATACAAAATTATTGCTCGTATTGGTGCTGTGGCTTATAAATTGGAGCTTCCGCCGGAAGCACAAATACACAACGTTTTTCATGTAAGCCTTCTCAAGCAAAAAATGGGTCCGCTAAGTACTGCAGCGGTTACTCTTCCGCCAGTTTCAGCAGACGATACCTTGCTACCTCATCCTGAGTCCATCTTGGACAGGCGAGTAATTCAAAAGGGGAAGTACAGGCCTAAGACAGAAGTCCTTGTTCAGTGGTCCGGTGCCCCGAGGGAGGATGCGACGTGGGAGAATTGGTGGCGTTTCTCTAAGGCATATCCCAATTTTCGCCTTGAGGACAAGGAACCCCTAAGGGGGGGAGAATGATACAAGTACTGCATGAGAGGGTGCGATGCACTAACGTGGGAGGCCACTATGAAGACCAAGTCAGTGTTGTGGTGTCTGTTTTGCTGTTAAGTAATTTATTTCATTATTGTTATTAATTGAATTAGTCAATAACAGAGTAGTGGAAGTAGTTGATAGTGGGAACTTCCACGATTACCTATTTCCTATTTTTTAGCATTGTTATCAGTTTTGTTTCAGCTGTAAAGACCTCTATATAGGTCTATTTTGAATTCAATAAAAGGGATATGAATATTATAACCCAATTATCTCCTCTTCTTCGATATCTTCTGACTCTCTATTTCTTATCCTCTTTCTGCTTCTACTACCGTTCCCCAAATTAGTTTATATCATTCTCTCTTCTTCTTCTCGACACTGCTCTTCCTCTTCTTCTTCTTCTCCGGCACTGTTCTTCTTCTTCTTCTTCTCCGATCTGCTCCTCCAGATCGGTGTCGCCAGACCTCCTTCGGTGTTGTAGGAGCAGATCTGCTCCTCGCTCAATCGATCCATGCTCTGTTTTTTAGTTTTTTCCCCTTTTTTTTTAATATTTTTAATTGTTTTCTTATAATTTATATCTAATAAAAAATATTTTTAATTATTTTCTCTTCTAACCAGATATCTTCTCTGATTTGTAAAAATAATAGGAATTACTCCATTTGATGAATTTCTCATTGTGCGTGAATCCAACTTCAATAATAGATGATTTCATCTATTATTCATCAATCTCTTATGATAATATTAATTTCATCAATTTCTCATTGTGCGTGAACTTCTCTACTCCTTGAAGTTGAATTTTTTAATAAAAAAATCTGGGTTCACGCACAATCAGTATGTGTATTTTTTATGTCTGAATTTTTTTTTTTTTTTTTAAGTATATGAATAATCGTATTAGATAAAAGAAACTCAGATCTTGTCATAAACACAAACCCTAATAAAATATAACATTTCTAACATAGAAAAGTTCATCATCTTCTTATTTTTTATGTCTGAAGTTGTATTAACCCATATTTTTTTTTGTCCGAACTAAAATTCCAAGCTTGAAGTTGTATTCACATCTTCTCTAGCTGTCCAAGCTTGGAATTTTATGTCTAGAGTTAATGGAAATGTATGTGTATTGTATGAATGTGTGATACAGATGTTGGTGGTCAATTGGATTTTGTCTTACAGCCGAAAGATTGTGTATTCCTCTTGAGATTCTTTGTAAGAACAGAGTTGATGATTATACATTTCGGGATGCTTTTCATCCAACTGAAGCATCAAATCTCATCTCTACCGGTGGATATTAACATTTTGTAAAAAAATATATTTAATATTTAAATTTTAATTTAATAAAAAATGTTTTTAGATTTTTTTTTTAAGTCAACGGTTAAATATAACGGTTAACACTAACGGCAGGGAGGTTAGTGTCAATTGGCAAACCTCAGGTAGGTTCCTAGTAATTACTTCTTAACAAGATCTCTATAATGAGGTTTGGTATTTTTTGTCCTATGGTAACGAGAGTACAGATAAGTACTGTTATGTTCAGGGATTCCAAACACAAAATGGAATAACTTTTCCGTCCCGTCCTATCCCGTCCCATACCAAACGTTTTTGAATTGTGTTAACTGTTAAGGGATCCAAAGCTAAAAAAGGCCAGAAAATTACCATGTACCCCTTATCTCTTCTATTTTATATTTTTATCCACATTTCAAATATTTCTATAAATACCCCTACTCATTCTCATTTTCAAACACTTTCTCTCATTCTCTCCATTCTCCAATTATCCATTACTCTCTCTAATCTCTATTCTCTACACCATTCCATATTTTCTCTCTCTCTCTCTCTCTATTCTCTACACTACTGATCTACTATTCTAATTCTAATATTATATTACTATCATCTAACTATTATTAATTATTCTCTAATCTCTCCACCAAGACACCATAGTACAAAGGTACTTTTTTTTCTTTAAATGTAATTATTTAATTTTATGTTTAGTTTTTAAATTTTATATTTATACTTAATATATTAATTTTGATATTTATTCTTAGGTTTTATGTATATTTAATATTTATTCTTAGTTTTTTTTTTTTTTTTTTTTTTTTACAATATCTATTAATCCGGTACTAAATATTTTTTTGAAAGCTCTTGCCATTGGTAGGATTCGAACCGCTGACTTATGAGTCATTTGCTCAAACCCCAAACTCTTTTATCTATCAACTGAGTTCCACCCTTGTTGGCTACATATATATATATAAATATAACTTTATCATAATTATATATTTTTTTTCTTTAATAGCATTATTCAAAGATAAATATTAGAGACATGCATCAATGTAATCAATTGATTACCATATATCTTAATAATCGTCGATAAATTAGTTACACTCTTGGCTAGCGCAAATTCAAAACCTGCAAATTTATAAAAATGTAAGGAAACTTTTTCTAAAATTTTGTTTCTACAAAAATTAAGCCTTTTAATAATAAGTGAACGTTAGAGTTGACTCAATGGTATACCATTACCATGAGATCGTAGATTCGAGTTTGTATCCCCACTTTTAAATCCCAATTTTATTCAAATATTTTAATAATAATAAGTGAATATTACAAATAAAATTAAGCCTTATAATTATATAATTTAATTACTTTTTAAAATTTGCATGAGAAAATAACAATAAGTTGGCAAATTGCACGGTCTCTAGTTCTGAGTTCTCAACTTTGCAATTTTGAATGGCTTAAAAAAGTGATTGCCCAATAAATTAAATGATGATTATCAATTTAGAGCATTTTTGGTATGCCGTATTGGACTGGATAGGATGATGTTTAATACAATCTTATGTTTGATGTTGCATAGTAATACACTATACTAGACTGTGTTGTCATTGCGTTCATCTATCAAAATTTTATTTTAATAAATTTATATTTTTTTTGGATATGCTTTTCTCTTCTTTTAAATAATTATTTATTTTATTTTATCCTATCAAATTTAAATTGAAGAAACACATGAATCAATTTGTTTTTAATTTTAATATTTTATTGGGATACATGAATCAAATTGAAGGTAATTCTGTTGCTGATAAAAAGATTTGTTCAACTTCTCTTCTAACTACTCATAGATTGATCTATAGAGCAATACTTTGCACAGAGAAATCAAATGCTATTGAATTTACAGACTCTATTATCTCCAAAGAACATATTCATTTGTCCATTGAATTCTCTGCACCAAAGAATAATTTAACGTCACATTAACATAATCTCTTAATAAATTGAACTTAATGACAAAGTATTATATTTAAAACCTACCTCAAATTGCACCATCAAACAAAGATTTTTCTCTCTCACACCTGGCCAAGAACGCCACCACCACCAGAAGCTGTGGCTGCAAATGCTCAGCTTTCTGGAGCTCTGGATGATCATTTGAAAATTCTTTAACATTCATCAATAATTTAACAACACATTAACATAATCTTTAAACAAATAAACTAATGACAGGTATTATATTTAAAGCATAAACAGCTCAACACTCCACCTACCTCAAATTGCACCATGAAACAAAGATTTTTTTTTTCTCTCATGCCTGACGAAGAACACCACCGCCACCAGAAGCCATGGCTGCAAAATGCACTGTTTCTTGGACCTTTAATCCCCTGCTTCGTCAATTCTACACACCGTAGAGTTTATTATTGTCGCAACCACTGTTTTTTCCAACACGTGCCTACAACAACTACACAATTTATGTATGCATTAATGATGGACAACATTTATATTAGTGGAAATTAGAGAAAATGGCCTTTCCCAACAATCACTTTCTGGGAAATGGCAGGGTTACATTGTAACAAGTAAATACAAAAATCCAAATCAAAATAGTCCATAGATGAATACTTTCGTTGTCTCCAACGTGGGTGTTTCATTGTCTTTGAAAACATAGATTCCAAACCTATACATCGAAAACAAAGATTCCAAACCTAATACTTTTATTATTACTGCACTAGCTAGCACGATTGAATGTCTGTTCAGCCTTCCTCTAGAGTTCATATTAACATATTCGAAGATTGATCAAACGAAAACGAAGAAGATGAATACCTTGATTGGATGTAAAATTTGGTTGTACTTCCATGAGAGCTGCATCTAATATATAATGAAACAAATGGGTATAAATGGAATAGCAATTAGCAAGTTCAGAGAAGTTCAATATATAAGATACAAATGACTTACTCATCGAAATTGAATTACTTACAAGATCAATTGAAATTCCAACTTCAAAATAATATTAAGATCAATTTAATTTAATAATAGTTTAAGAAAATCATATTTTAATTTGTTCGAAAAACAAATTATATAGGGAATTCTATGTTAGGTAAAGAAAGCAGGGGATAACGTTAAAATATGTAGCCTGGCTGGAAATTGAAATGTAAAAAAAATGAATTGAGTACTTAATATTTACTTGATTTAATATCATACCAGTAAAAATGATCTGAGGGATAAAAGAAATCTTAGGCTAATCCATGGACATAGGCATTAAGAAGCCACTGCGGCAACTCTTCCAGGTTTGGTAATCCGTATGCTGTTGAGGTCTTGACGACTGTCATCCTCTTCCATCTCAATCCTTAAATTAAATTTTTCATTATTCCCAAGAAACAAGGTCTCTAATGAGGTTAGGTATTTTTTGTCATACGGCAATGAGAGACTGAGAGTATAGTCACAAATATTCCAATCACAATACAAAACAACTGTCCCGTCCCGTCCTATCCCGTTCCCGTACCAAACTTTTTTGAATTGTGTTATGGTCTATGGGATCCATAGCACTTACGTGCATAGGCAAAGCCAGTTCCATCAATTTGGGCCAATTTGAAAATTTATAAAATATTTAACAGAAAAATATAAATCAAAACACATAAAATAAAATATAAATAAACTTTTAGGAAATCTGTGGGCTTGGAGGCATTTGTTCAAAATGGAGATCAATCACTTGAAAGCTTTAAGCATTTAAAAACACCCATACAAATCGCACTTGCATATAATAGATAAATAAGGGTCAATACATAATACAATTCATGGGTGGGGTTTCAATCAAATCCTAGCACTAGAAGTTTAGCTCATCATATTACACATAATAGCCATACAATAGATTAATTCAAATAAAGACATGGCTATGAAAAAGAGTAAAAGAGAAAGGGTTTAGAGAAAACTAATGGAGAGCTTCTCTTCTTCCTTGGATCTTCTTCTCCTTCAATCTTTCTTCAGCTATCTCGTGCCCAAAAGGTGGATTGATGGTGGATGTAGGAAAAATGAGGGTGAAGTTGTGTTTGGATGGTAAGAAAGGAGTGATCTTTGTGGGTTACAAAGGATGGAGTTAGTGATGTGAGAAAATGGAAAAAGATGTGTTCTTGGTTCAATTTGGGAGAGAGAGTTGGTGAGTCTTCAGAGAAAAGACTGTAGAATATATAGGGGAGCAAATTAGGGCAAGGGCAAAAGAGTAAAATCCACGAGGAAAAACACTTTCTGGGCGAAGGGCGAGCTCGGGGCGAGCTTGGTGAGCTCGCCCTGGGGTCGCCTAAGAAGGCGAGTACCTCTGGTCCCGAGAGCATATCAAGCTCGGGGCGATCTTCTTGGGCTCGCTTTGACTTGTGCTGAAAAAATCCCAAGAGCTTAGCGAGCTCGGGGCGAGCTGCTCGAGCTCGCTTTGGGTCGCCTAAGATGTAGATAAGCTGGTCTTGGCCTGAGAGCATAGCGACCTCGAGGCGAGCTGCTTGAGGTCGCCTTGGGATCGCCCTAAGAAGGAAATCCTGCTTCTTGCTTCTTTTAGCTCCTTTTCCAGCGAAAGATTAAAAGAACATTTTGGCCCTGCACAACTTATTTAAAGCGTTAAAACTACGGCTTTTACTCGAGAAATGAACACAAAACGATAAGAAATTGGGGCTACACTATGTGTAGAATTCAAGCAATCAACACCCCTAAACATATCTTTTGGTCGTCCTCGAGCAAAACCAAAACAAAAAGGGAACAACAAGCAAAGGAAAGCAAAAACAATAAGAAATAAAGCTTCCGAATAGATCTTTTAAACCCCTAGGCGATCCCTAGTAGGACGAGTGAAGTCTCGTGAGGGTTTACAGCACAACACCCACAAACGTCTTTCCTGCTAAGCCAACTATAGACAGAGATGCAATAATGGTGAACCGAATTGAGACATATGCATGCTAAGATCCTTGAGAACAAACTTGGGAAGTGCAAGTTAAGGTGCTACAACAAGAGAGATTGCAATTCCATACTTCTTAGTGAACAAAGCTTCAAAAAGCATCGAACATAAGAGTCTTTTGATAGCATTTCGCCTCGACTCTATACCTTTCCGGATCTCTCTTATTTTACCACTCAGAACCTAGGCTCACTCAACAACATATGTGGTTGGAAATTAAGCACAAGTATTTTCAAATTACATGCATATGACATATTTTAAAAAAAAAAAAAAAAAAAAAACGCTAATGTTTAAATGCAAATGGACCACAAGAACAGATTTGAACATTAAGAACAAGAGCAAACACCATTTGATGCCTTCGTTAACAAGCTAAACTCCTCCTAAAGATCAATTAGGACTTCTTTAAAGTTCAAGTGATGCTATGGTAAGATGGTGGTGGAGAGGTTAGGTGGGTATGGGATTATGGGCTAGCTACTGATTATGCTTAAGCTTTCTATTAGGCACACTCTTCACCATGTTAGCGTCTAGGCATAGGATTTTCAATTACACCTCTTGTGCTTATCTTTAAGTTTCTTTACATTTTGGCAACTTTTACACTTTAGAGCTTAGAAGGCTTTGGTTTTTTTGTTTTTTTTTTTTTTGTTTTTTTTTTTTTTTTTTTTTTTACAAATTGCAAATATAAATCAAGCCTTGATCTTTGCACAACTCACACATCTAGCCTAATTACACGCTATTTCTCTTGAATTTCATTATGATATGGTAACAAGCTATAATCGTAGCAAAAGGGATGGTTTATTGTTTATGTAAAATGTGGTGATATGTATGATATGAGAGGATATAGCGATGGGGTTTAGTGTGTAGGTCTACATAGATAGGGCAATTAGGCACACACACAAGGCATGGGACGTGTTTGGGACATTTGTAGTGACTTAACACACATTGCCTATATCATCTCTTTAGGCACAAGTTAAGCAAGCAAACAAAGGCAAAACCATGGTGATGCTCTCAAAATAGTGCTCTTTAATGTCCAAAGCAATGGAGTGAGGTCCTTTTATATTTATGCTTATTTATCTACAAGAAGAGTGTTTAAGATGAAATAATGAAAAAGCATACACTCATAAGGACGCTATTTAGGCTCTGGCCTCACACGGGTGGTCTCCACTAATAATCTAGACATCTTAAGCGCGATACCCAATCACTTAGACACTTTCGAGTCTGGTAGGGTACGTGCAAGCAATGTGGTGTAGTTTCAACTAGCACAACCTTCGCTTAGACTCAGGGGCTCAACACATGCAAAAAAAAAAAAGCCTCAAAAGGCGCAACCCAAAAGCATCTCATTAAAGCAAGCTAATGCTCCAAAATTTGGCTCAAAACAGGAGAACGGACAGAAAAGGACTCTACAAACACACAATCATGCAAAAATTTTTAAAAAAAAAATTACAAAAGTAAGCACATGCAAAACAATCATGCAAAAATGGTCTTAGAATGGCTGCACCCCAAACCTAAACGAAACATTGTCCCCAATGTTTGCACAAAAGCGGATTGGACAATATAGGCTTAGAAGCGGGAGGGAGGCCAAACGCAACCTAAAAAGCACGCTGCAAACCTAAAAACTAGGCACAATACAACACCACACTCTTAAACTAAGCAATTTAATTAAAAATGAAAACAAAACTGAAATAAAATATAATCCAACAAGCTAATTAAAATAGAAGGAAAGTAAATAGTAATAGTTAATAAGTTCTATGAAGTCTAACAGGAAAATAAAACAAAAACATAAAACCAAGTGCGGGTGATACAATTATGGGCCCTGATGTGGATGGCTGGGGTCCTGAGGTGCTTGCTGTGAGCTGCTCTCTGCTCCCCTGAAAGGACGTCTACCCTCTCTTCGGTAAACAAATGGTATCTCGACTCCTCTGCTGACTAAACCCCTCTGGAAAGCATCCAACCGCTCATTTATGCCGACGAACTCACTCATATAGGTACTGTGGTTGGAGGTTATCTGTTGGCTCATCGTCCGCAGGCACTGGGAGTTGAGCTCTAGCTGCTCATTCATCCTTTGCATCATCTGAGCCATGGACAGCTCCTGAGTACCTGTACCTGCACCTGCATCTGCATCTGCATCTGGACCACCCCTTTGGTTTTGGCCATCAAAATCTGCGTCATCTGGGTCATCCAATTCATTCAGGCCCGGGATGTTTTCTTCATTCAGGCCTAAGTCATCATCATCTAGCACATTGGCCCCTATTGGCCTGACCCCTCTACGCCTTGCAAGCTCATTGTAGGTCTTCTTCCCTATGTCGGATGTCGGATGTCGGAGTAATCATGTTGTCACCTGTTCTGTCCCACTCAATGCCCGCCTCCTCACAGAAATGAGTGATAAGGCAGGGGAAAGGGAGTGGCCCTTTTGACTTCGCTCCCTTATGAATGTGCTGCAATATGATTTGCCCAATGTCCATCTGTAGCCTGTTTCTTGCACAAAACAAGAAGCGAGCAGTGTCATACCCCAGATCAGTGCGGTGTGTCTTGGGCGCCAAAGAGTAATTAAAGAATAAGTTCCAAAATGCCGCATCAAGCTTGAGTTCACTGAGTAACAGAGGACTACGGTATTCATTCCAAAGCGGGCTTCCGTCTATCCTCAAATCGGCCGCCAGAAACCCATTGTAAAGCTCAAAGAACTGATGGTTCGGAAGGCCGTCGATATAATCACCAAGATCCTGGGGAGCCCCAAACCATTCATTTATCCTGGTGGCTGTAATTTGGACCTCTCGCCCCCTAACTACCACTGGAATGCCCTGAGAGAAGTGGTGAGGCACCATGGCATAATAAAACTCTCGCACCAAATCAAGTGCTGCCATATTTGGGGTCCTCACAAAACCCGCCCAACCTAATATCTCGACTACCTGTGGTACAAAAGTGGCGCCGAAAACTGTCAAATCTATTCCTCTTTCCGGCCATACCCTCCTGTTACCAAATAAAGCCCACTTTTTCGGGTTGTCTGGGTCTGGGGGTGGTGAGATTGTGTCCCCTTTCCCTTTTCCTGAGGGAGGGGGAAGGACAGATGGGTTTGAACTCTCTCCTCTACTCATAAAAGGCTTTGTTTTCTTTCCACTGGCCATATTCACTTCAAACTACTCCAATCACAGAGAAATCACACCACACTTAAATCTAAACTAATCAAAACTACCAAAACCACACTTCCAAAGACAGTAAAATGAAAACCCACTCAAAAATTCTTCAATTTAAACACTTTAAACTTCAAAGTAAACCCCCAAATTCTTCAACCCACCCTTCTCAATTGAAGCAAAAAAAAAAAAAAGAATGTAGGTAGAGGAAATGATCTAGATGCTTCTTTCTAACAAAAAATGGAGAAAGTTAGGGTTAAATTACCTTAAGAGACATCCTTGGTGTGCTGCAGCAGTTGGGAGAACATTTGGGGAGGAAAAAATTGTGAACTGCAGCTTCTGTCACGACCTAGGGTTTAAATCCCAAATTTTGCTCGCAAGCGAGCTTAGGGCGAGCTGCTTGGGCTCGCCCTTGCCTTGAAACGACAACGTTTCACTTGTCTGCTTAAGTGTACAAGCGAGCTGAGGGCGAGTGTGGTGAACTCGCCTGAAGCTCGCTATCGCCTCGGGTCTGACCTCCTCCTTCTTTGCATCAGGCGAGCTTGGGGCGAGCTTCTTGGGCTCGCCCTGAGCTCGCTAACCTCTCGGTTTTGACTGCCTGTATGGGCTTCACCGGGCGAGCTTCGGGCGAGCTTCTTGAGATCGCCTTGAGCTCGCTAGTCTCTCAGCTCTGGACAGTGCAAGTGCCTTCATGGGCGACCTTGGGGCGAGCTTGGTGAGCTCGCCTTGAGGTCGCTATCTTCTCGGCTTTGGGCACCCTTGTAGATCTGATCAGCTGGAAAAAATATAACAGTATCCTACAAAATAAACATAAACAACTAGCACACCACATCAAACACGCCTAATCTATCAAATTGAGCTCAAGTAAGATGATGCAGTTGCAAAAATTAAAAAAAAGAAAGAAAACGAAAGCAATTAAAACTAAACTAAGAAAATTTAAAAGAACAATTAAAACTAATATTTACACACGATGGTACCTCCCTTGGATTTCTTGCTCATGGTGGTTCGTGGAGGTGTATCACCTTATTGGGTTTCGGAGCTTCAAGTTCCCAAAAAACTTTTAACCGTTGCCCATTCACCTTGAATCTTTCCCTCTTCTCATTCTCGATCTCTACTGCCCCATGAGGAAAAATTTCCTTGATGGTGTAAGGCCCCATCCATCAGCTCTTTAGCTTGCCCGGGAAGAGCTTCAATCTTGAGTTGAAAAGAAGCACCTTTTGACCTATTTGTAGCTCCTTGACTTCTAGCTTCTTGTCATGCCACCTCTTGGTCTTCTCTTTGAAAATCCTCGAATTCTCAAACGATTCAAGCCGTAGCTCCTCTAGCTCACTCAATTGGAGGCATCTCTTTTCACCGGCCTCTTGCATGTTCATGTTGAGGAGCTTAATTGCCCACCATGCCTTGTGCTCAAGCTTGAATGGTAAGTGACAAGCTTTCCCATATACTAACCGGAAAGGGGACATGCCAATAGGAGTTTTGTAGGCCGTTCGATATGCCCACAAGGCATCTTCTAACATCTTGGCCCAATCCTTCCTTCTAATTCCCACGGTTTTCTCTAAGATACTCTTAATTTCTCTATTAGAGACTTCGGCTTGGCCGTTGGCTTATGGATGGTATGGGGTCGTGACCTTGTGCTTCACTCCATATTTCTTCAATAAGGCGTCAAACCTCTTGTTGCAAAAGTGAGAGCCTCCATCACTCACTATTGCTCTTGGAGTGCCAAAACGAGTAAAGATGTTTCCTTTTAGGAACTTTGTCACCTCTTTGCCTTCACATGTAGGAGTGGCTATCGCTTCAATCCATTTAGACACATAGTCTACGGCAACTAGAATGTACCTCTTCCCAAAGGACATTGGGAATGGTCCCATGAAGTCTATTCCCCAAACATCAAAAAGCTCCACCTCTAGCATGACATTCATCGGCATCTCATCTCTCTTGGATATATTGCCGGTTCTTTGGCACTGGTCACACGCCTCCACAAAGCTCCTTGAGTCCTTGAATAGAGATGGCCACCAAAAGCCCGATTGGAGGACTTTCCTAACCGTTCGCGATGCACCAAAGTGACCTCCACACTCCTTGGAGTGGCAATGACCTAAAATATCTAGCATCTCCTCTTTGGGAACACACCTCCGAATTACCCCATCTCCACAAAGCCTAAACAAGAGAGGCTCATCCCAAAAGTAGAATTTCAACTCCGCAAAGAATTTTCTCTTTTGGTGCACATTTAACTCCAGGGGCACTATATCACTAGCTAGGTAGTTTACCACATCTACAAACCATGGGATTAGTAGGCTTTGCAACTCAAAAAGTTGCTCATCGGGGAACTCTTCTTTGATAGGCTCGTCATCCTTTCCACTATCTTCCCTCTCAAGCCTCGAAAGGTGGTCCGCAACCACGTTCTCGGTCCCCTTCTTGTCTCTAATCTCAAGGTCAAACTCTTGGAGGAGAAGTACCTATCTAATTAGCCTTGGCTTTGCATCCTTCTTTGCTAAGAGGTACTTAATTGCGGCATGGTCTGTGTAGACAACTGCCTTGGATCCCACCAAGTATGACATAAACTTGTCAAAAGCGAACACGATAGCCAACAATTCTTTTTCCGTTGTTGCGTAGTTGACTTGTGCCTCATTTAGTGTGTGACTTGCATAGTAGATGACATGTTGACGCTTATCTTTTCGTCGACCCAATACGGCGCCCACTGCATAGTCACTAGCATCACACATCAACTCGAATGGTAGATCCCATTCCGGGGCTCTCATTATTGGAGCCAAAACAAGCTCCTTCTTCAAAAGTTCAAAAGCCTCCAAACAAGCTTCATCAAACACAAATGATACATCCTTCATCAAAAGGGAGCACAAAGGCTTTGCAATCTTCGAAAAGTCCTTGATGAACCTTCTATAGAACCCGGCATGTCCCAAAAAACTTCGGATTCCCTTCACGGAGGTTGGTGGTGGCAACTTCTCTATCACCTCTATTTTTGCCTTGTCAACTTCAATACCTTCGGAAGAGATTCTATGTCCCAACACAATCCCTTCTCTTACCATGAAGTGGCACTTCTCCCAGTTGAGAATAAGGTTGGTCTCTTCACATCTTTCAAGCACTTTCCCTAGGTTCTCTAAGCAACCATCAAATGATGACCCGAAAACGAAGAAATCATCCATGAAGATCTCAATGTACCTCTCCACCATGTCAGAAAAAATTGCCATCATACATCTTTGGAATGTCGTCGGAGCGTTACAAAGTCCAAAGGGCATTCTTCGGTAGGCAAACATTCCATATGGGAATGTTTCCATATGGGCATGTGAACATTGTCTTCTCTTGATCTTCGGGGACTATGGGAATTTGGTTGTAACCAAAATATCCATCTAGGAAGCAATAGTACTCGTGTCCCGCTAGCCTTTCTAACATTTGGTCTATGAAGGGTAAAGGGAAGTGATCTTTCCGTGTGGCCTTGTTGAGTTTTCTGTAGTCAATGCAAACTCTCCACCCTGTGACGGTCCGTGTTGGAATTAGCTCGTTATGCTCATTGGGTACCACTGTGATTCCTCCTTTCTTAGGGACCACCTGTACTGGACTAACCCATGGACTGTCTGAAATTGGGTATATGATACCCGTATCTAGGAGCTTGAGGACCTCGACTCTAACCACCTCTTGCATGTTAGGATTCAATCTTCTTTGGTGCTCCACTGTTGGTTTGACCTCCTCCTCCATCAAGATCTTGTGCATGCAAAATGAAGGGCTCAAACCCTTAATATCGGAGATAGACCAACCAATGGCTTTCTTGTGGCTTCCTTGTGGCTTCTTAGGACCCTCAACAATTTTTCTTCTTCAATCTTCGACAAAGAGGCTGAAATTATCACCGGTAGTGATAGTGACTCACCAAGGAATGCATATCTCAAGTGTTTCGGAAGTTGCTTCAACTCTAGCTTTGGAGGCTCTTCAATGGAAGGGGGTAGTCTAGGTTTTCCCTCTCCTAACTCCTCGTATCTTCTCCTTTCCCTAAACTTCTTGAATGGTTGGGAATTCAAATGGAGGGCATATTCCCCAACTTCCTCATCTTCATCTTTTTCAGTGGCACCCCAAACCAAACAAGCCTCCAAGGGTTCCTTGGGAGTTCCTTTCCTAATAAATTCTTCAACTAAAGGTTCCACCAAGTCAATCTTCAAGCACCTATCTACTTCCATTGGTCTCTTGGCTGCCTTTTTCATGTTGAATACCACGTGTTCATCTCCCACTCTCAATGTCATCTTATCCTCCTTCACATCTATCAATGCCCCGGCCGTCTTTAAGAAAGGCCTACCTAGGAGTAAGGGTATTTCCACATCCTCCTCCATCTCAAGTATCACAAAGTCTACTGGGAAGTATAAGTTCTCTACTATCACCAAGACAACTTCCATGACTCCCCTTGGGTATTTGATTGATCTATCGGCTAGTTGTAGGGTGACATGAGTAGGTTTCACTTCCCCCACTCCCAACTTCTCATAAACTGAGTACGGCATCAAATTTATGCTCGCCCCGGAGTCGATCAATGCCCTTCCAAATTTCGTTTGGCCAATGGTGCATGGGATTGTGAATTTCCCGGGATCTTTTAGCTTTGGTAGAAGTTTGTTTTGTAGGATTGCACTACATTCTTCTGTGAGCGCCACCGTCTCAAACTCTTCTAACTTCCTTTTGTTGGAGAGCAACTCCTTAAGGAACCTCACATAGGTGGGCATTTGGGCAAGTGCTTCGGCAAAAGGGATGTTAATGTGAAGCTTCTTGAATACTTCCAAAAACTTATTGAAGTTGTGAGCATCCTTGTGCTTCTTCAATCTTTGCGGATATGGGATGGGAGGAACATATGCTTTTACTTGGGGTTGTGGAGGAGGATCACTTGGTGTGGTAGGCACTTCATCATGGCTAGAGCTTTTCTTTTCTACATCAACCTCTTCTTCACATCCGCCTTCATCTTCAACAACAACTCCTTTCCCTTTCCCAAAGTTATCCGGTAATTCCACCTCTTTACCACTTCTCAAGGCAATGGCCTTGCATTGTTCCTTAGGATTAACCACTGTGTTGCTTGGTAGAGACCCTTGTTGTCTTCCTTGTTGCCCTCTAGCTAGTTGACCGACTTGCGTTTCCAAGTTTTGGATTGAGGATTGTGAGTGTTGAGCAAGTTGGTCAATTTTTGTATCAAGCTTCCTCAAGGCTAAGTCTTGGGTCTCCATCCTAGTGTCAAGCTTGGCCATGCATCTAGAGAACATCTCCTCTAGGTTGGACTTTCTTTCTAATTGGTTATTTGGGGCTTGGTTAGGGTAATTTTGTTGGTGAGGTTGTGGGAATCCGGGGGGTTGTCTTTGGTGGAGGTTTTGTTGTTGTTGGGGTTGGTTGTCCTTCCATGACAAGTTTTGGTTGTTTCTCCAAGGCGGGTTATATGTGTTTTGGTAGGGGTTGTTTTGTGGATTTTGGTTGGCATGGTGTTGTTGAGGTTGGTTTTGGAAGTTTCAGTTGTAGTTTACAAAAGAAACTTGTTCTTGTGAGCTTGAAGCAAACGGGTTTCCAACTTGACAATCCATGCTCGAATGCAGCCCCAAACACCACTCACATTGAGCCACTTGCATATTACTCGGCCCCGCACTCATCTTGCTCATTTGATTTTGAAGGGTCACTATTTGATGATTTTGACTTGCTAATTGAGCTTGAACTCTTGTTCTCTCATCCACTTCTAGCACACCCGGAATCTTCTTCGGTACTTGCCTTTGGCCTCCCCAATATCTATTATTAAGTGCCATCTCCTCTAGAAGGTCACTGGCCGCATCCATTGATTTGCTCATTAACGAACCTCCAGCAGCCGCATCTACTAAATTCCTTGTTGACACCGTGAGCCCTTGGTAGAAAGCTTGCAAGGTTTGCCATTTTGCAAGGCCATTGTGTGGACATCTCCTTTGAAGCTCCTTGAACCTCTCCCAAGCTTCATATATGCTCTCATTCTCAAATTGTTGAAATGAGAGGATTTCATTCCTAAGACGAGCGGCCTTCCCTGGTGGAAAATATCTATTAAAAAAGGCTTGGGCCAACTGATCATAGGTAGTGATCGAGTTTGGTGGTTGGGAGTTCAACCATATCCTTGCGTCGTTTCCCAAAGAGAACGGAAACAATTTCAACTTGATAAAATCATCGGGAATCCCGTTGTACTTGAAGGTTTCGCAAATCTCGTTGAATTTCTGAAGGTGTAGGTTCGGATCATCATTTACCAAGCCATTGAAAATACAAGTAGTGCCAATCATCTGAATAATGGACGGCCTGATCTCAAAGGAATTTGCTGCAATTGTTGGCTGCCGAATGGATGACTGGTGCAGCTCGACTCTAGGCATTGTATAATCCCGTAGAGTACGCTCATCTCCAATATGAGGCAACCCTTCTTGCACTGGATTGGCTTGAGGAGGCAATTCCCCTTGATTTTGATTTGCCACATTTGGCACTCCCATGTGCCCTAACTGTGCATTCTGATCACCCATCTCTGCTTTTCTCCGAGCTTCGCGTCTATTTCTTCGAGCTATCCTTTCAATCTCCGGATCAAAGTTCAAGAAATGAAGATTTTGGCTCCTTGTTCGTGGGTGCATGCAAGAGCAATGGTACCTATCAAGAAAAACAAACAAACTAAATTAAAAGGTTCAAATTAGCAATAAACTAACTAGTATCGATATCAATCATCCGCTCAATCCCCGGCAGCGGCGCCAAAAATTGGCTAGTCTCTTTTATGACTCTCGCAATAGCACGAGGTCGAAGAGTAGTGTAATGATGAAATGAAGTTCGTTCCACAGGGATCGAGTAACCGATTACCGAAATTGATTAGTTCCAAAGCTATTCAAACAATTGATTATGAGATTTTCCAAACTAAGTGAATTAACTAAATTAAACTAATTGATTAATTCTAATGCAAGAATGAACTAGCAAGAAATTTAAACTTGAATGTGATAATATAAAGAGAGATATGCTAGAATTTGAATCCACCCCACCCAACATTTAAAGCCCATTTAAGACTCAATTACTCCTCCAAAAACATACTCATACAATTTGTAGACTCATGCACCCTATCATTAACCTACAATCTTGGTCAAGCAAAGTAAGTTACACCCAAAATCATACCCAAGCCTATCTTTCGATTACCCGGAATATATGAATGGGTTCATTAAGCTTATTGGTGCACTAAATGAGTCCTATACGCTAGCCTAAGTAGGTCTACTTTTCTAGACATGCATAGAGGGCATTTTATCGAACACGTGGTGTGCGTCTCCGGTCGATACGTAACACACCACAATAAATCATTCAAAATGGAGATCAATCACTTGAAAGCTTTTAAGCATTTAAAAACACCCATACAAATCGCATTTGCATATAATAGATAAATAAGGGTCAATACATAATACAATTCATGGGTGGGGTTTCAATCAAATCCTAGCACTAGAAGTTTAGCTCATCATATTACACATAATAGCCATACAATAGATTAATTCAAATAAAGACATGGCTATGAAAAAGAGTAAAAGAGAAAGGGTTTAGAGAAAACTAATGGAGAGCTTCTCTTCTTCCTTGGATCTTCTTCTCCTTCAATCTTTCTTCAACTATCTCGTGCCTAAAAGGTAGATTGATGGTGGATGTAGGAAAAGTGAGGGTGAAGTTGTGTTTGAATTGTAAGAAAGGAGTGATCTTTGTCAGTTACAAAGGATGGAGTTAGTGATGTGAGAAAATGGAAAAAGATGTGTTCTTGGTTCAATTTGGGAGAGAGAGTTGGTGAGTCTTCAGAGAAAAGACTGTAGAATATATAGGGGAGCAAATTAGGGCAAGGGCAAAAGAGTAAAATCCATGAGGAAAAACACTTTCTGGGCAAAGGGCGAGCTCGGGGCGAGCTTGGTGAGCTTGCCCTGGGGTCGCCTAAGAAGGCGAGTACCTCTGGTCCCGAGAGCATAGCGAGCTCGGGACGATCTTCTTGGGCTCGCCTTGGGCTCGCTTTGACTTGTGCTGAAAAATCCCGAGAGCTTAGCGAGCTCGGGGCGAGCTGCTCGAGCTCGCCTTGGGGTCGCCTAAGATGTAGATAAGCTGGTCTTGGCCTGAGAGCATAGCGACCTCGAGGCGAGCTGCCTGAGGTTGCCTTAGGGTCACCCTAAGAAGGAAATTCTGCTTCTTGCTTCTTTTTAGCTCCTTTTCCAGTGAAAGATTAAAAGAACATTTTGCCCCTGCACAACTTATTTAAAGCGTTAAAACTACGGCTTTTACTCGAGAAATGAACACAAAACGAGTCAACCGAGTGGCGAGAGATTTGTTTCTCTTGAAGATGTTGTATGGATTAAGTAGAGGGAAAGTTGTTTCATTTATCTGGGCTGAAGTAGGGATATATGTGTATTCTACTAAATCTTGGATTCTATTGGAATGGGTTCTTTGGACAGTAGGAGGAGGTAAAGACATAGAAGAAGATAATCTAGTAGGAACTAAAGTAGCAGCAGAGGGAGTACTGGTAGTGTTTGCCATTTCTGAGAAATTTTCTTCCTTCTAAACCAATCTAAAATACTTGTAATAGTCTAACTCTTTTCTTGGACTCCAGGTAATCGAGACATGGCTCTGATACCAGTTGGGTGGCAGGTACCCCTGGGTGCCTCTCTAGAGTTTTTAGAGCTTTCCCCACAATGGCGCCCTAACCACGGCCTGAACAAGGTATTAGCTTTTCAACCGCCTAGAGACAAACAGGGACCTTAAGAACCTTTTCTCTTTTGTCTTGTTTTGTTGGAACTTGGTCAATCATTTTGTCCCCAAATTTCAGATCTTTTCTTTCTGCCCACGATTCAGAAAAAGAAAACAGTTTGTTTATCTTCAAAATCTTGATTATTAAAAAATTAATTAAAATTTATCTTCAAGCTGTCACTTTGTTTTTATACTGCTATTTTCTTGTACAAAAGTTCTTTCAATTATACAAAATTTTCATTCGAAAAAAATCAAGAATTAGAAGGAAGATTCTAGGAAATTGAAGTGCAGGACGATACCATAAAGTAAGGAGATAGAGTGCAGCTAGGTCACATAAAAGATCATCGAGATCATTCGAGTTGTATACAATCATCTCTTGGTAATATTTATCGTTCCTACTACATTTTTGAATCGTATTACGGGATCCATAACATTTACATGTTGAGGCAAAGCCAGCTCCATCAATCTGGAGGCCAGTTTGAAAATTTATAAAATATTTAACAGAAAAATATAAATAAAAAAAACATGAGGAAATTGCATGAAATAATCAAAAAATGTATTGGTTTATTTTTTTTAGCCATAAATTTATATTTTATTATACTTATAAACTTTAGCCTTGAACAGACAAGATTGCCCTCCATTTTGTTTTTACTTCACCCACTCAAAAATTTGGAAATCAACTAACATGTAACTTAAAAATCATTAACATGTAAGTTGAAAGTCAATTGGCATGTAATTTAAAATTTAACTGACATGTAACTTGAAAAATCAACTTGCATGTAACTTAAAACTTTTTGGAATTTTCTTTTTACACATTTTTTTTTTTACCAAATTAACATATTAGATAAAAAAAAAAAATGGCATTTCACAAAATTATAAATACTTTTTGGAATTTTCGTTTTACACAATTTTTTTTTCTATAAAAGATTTATTGACAGAAGTCACAGAAGTATACACTTGTAAACTAAAATGGAATTTTTTAAACTAAATTTCAGCAAATGTTTTTTTAACTGATCTAAAAAAGAAAACCACGGCAGAGAAATTTGAAATTTGAAATTTGCTTCAGCTAAAAAAGCCTTTTCTGCTTCTCCTCAGAGTAATTACACATTGATCTATATTTAGCTCAAATCTCGAAAATAAATAAAATAAAAGCAGATCATATTCTTGTAGCTCCACAGAACATATTCTTGTTTCCATCCAAATTCTGTCTAAAGAAATGAGTTCACTGCACAACAAAATAATGTAAGAATACATTAACATAATCTTTAAATAAATAAAACTTAATTAAAGACTACAATTACCTCAAAATGCACCATGAGATGACCAGAAGCTGTTTCTTCAACATTTAATCCAATTATTGTAACAAATAAAAACAGTGCCGTGACAACACTTGCCTGCAACAATTAGTTTATTACACAATTTACATTATGATTTATGACAGACAACATTAAAAGGTTACAATATTGTAACAAGTATAATATCAGAATCTGAATCAAACTGGAAAAATACTTTGATTATCTACATTAAAAAGTCTCTGATTCATTCTCTTCAAAAAAAACAATGAGATATTGCACTAGCATTGCTGTACCTAGTATTTAAGTGATTGAATCACTTCGTAATCAAGCTCGATCCGAGGGATATGAGCAATCTTCGGCCAATCTTCACCACCTGTATCCTTCTTGCATCTTTCAATCAGTGCAGGACAATCCCCGTTAATTTTTAATCTTCTCAGAGCAATTAGGTGGCGCATACCCTCCGGTAGAGATGTTAGTTTTGGACAATCCCCAATAACAAGAATTTGTAGAGACCGGAGGTTTTGCAGTGACTCTGTAAGTGCTATGAAGTTGGGACACTCATCGATAGTCAACGACTCTAGAGTGTTGCCATGAAGAAGCCACTGCGGCAACTCTTCCAGATTTGGTAATCCTGCAATGAAAATTGTTCGAAGCTGAATCCGTGTGCTGTTGAGGTCTTGACGACTGTCATCCTCTTCCATCTCAATCCTTAAATTAAGTTTTTCACAATCCAAAATTAATAGGGTCTTTAAGGATGTTGAGTATTTTATACCACATGGTAATGAGAGTAGACTTGGACACTCATTGATTGTCAAAGTCTGAAGAGCTTTCAGACTACCAATATCACCACACAAATACTCTAAATTCTCACATCCACTAATTTCCAAAACTCGAAGAGAATTTAAACACCCAATTGTATTCTCCAGCAGATGCTTCTGTTTTGTTGTAATCGTCAGCTTTCTAAGACTTATTAGGTACCTTAACTCTCTAGGAATCTCTTTTAGTTCACTGCATCCCTCAAACGTAAGAGTTTCCAATTTCTGCAACTTAAATGGATTTTGAGAGCTTCTTCATTTTAGGATTTGAATGTAGGTCGAGATATCTCAGATGCTTCAAATTACCAATTTTTTTTGGCAAGACCTCAATATTTGAACCACTTAAATCTAGTGCTCGTAAGCGCGGAAACCTTGATACACATGAGTCAACAAATGATTGGTCAGGTTCTATTTCATCAGACGGAACCAAAATAGTTCTTAAATGACCTATGCTTGATACGAAACTTGGAAGACCGTCTTCGATTGTATCAGCATCCACAAATGAAACATGTCGGACTTTTTTGGATATAACTTGGCTAGTGGAGTTCACCATTGAGTATTCATTACTCGACATGGATGACACAAGATCATGCATAAGATCATGCATTTTAAAAGTAACAAGGTTGCTTCCCACCTGCTGAAATTCTTGCAAGAAAGAACTCGACTCTAATTCCATTAAATATCTCATGCCAATATGTTCCAACTCTTCACTTTCTTCATGAGATTGGAGAATCCCATTGGCCATCCAAATTGGAATTAAGTAAAAATTATTAAATACAAAATCCTTTGGAAATATTGAACACAAGGCAAGACATTGTTTCAAATAAGAAGGTAAATGATCATAACTCAGTTTTAGAACTGGCATTATGTCATTTTCATTTTGAACTGATTTCCATAAGTCCTTGTCTCTAACATTTTTCCATTCATTTTCATCGGTGGACGAAAGAAGTAGACTCCCCATTGACTTTACCGCCAAAGGAACTCCTCCACATTTTTTCACAATTTCTTCCTCAATTTTTACCAGGTTTGGATGTCTTTCTTGCCCTTCCTTGAATGCACATTTCATAAACAAATCTAAGCAACTCTCAGGGGAAAGACCTTTTAAGTCGTAGTACCCCTTACCGTCCGTAGTTGTGCTCATTATTGAGGCAACTCGTTTACTACGCGTAGTTACAACAATTTTACTTCCATTTGCACCTCCTAACAAGAACTTTGTAAAATCCATCCATTTTAGCTTATTTTCGTTCCAAACATCATCCATGACCAATAAATATCTTTTACTAGCCAAAATATCTCGCAAGATTTCTTGTAATTGGTCTTTATCCAAATCATTACGGTTTTGATGAGTTAGAGATTTGATAATGCTTACCATCAATTGCCTCTCATCAAATTCCTCCGACACACACACCCATGCTTTTAACTCAAAACGTTGAACTATCCTTTCATTATTGAACACCGATTTCACAAGTGCGGTTTTCCCAAGTCCTCCCATTCCTACTATAGGAATGACAGAGATATTTCGATCATCACCATCACTTGGTTGTGTTAATAATAATTTTATGATCTCTTCTTTTTCTTTATCTCTACCAATAACTTCTGAATCAAACACAAAGGAGTGGGTCATTTCCCTTTCCCTATGAGCATTTCTATTGTCAACTCTGTCGGTGAGATGAAATTTAGCCTTATCAGCTGCGATTTCATCCAACCTCTCTCGAATCTCCTTAATTTTATGGCCTATCGTAAAACGAAAAGCAACTGAATTTGGCCAGGAGAGATAGTTCCATACCTTTTGAGTAATGGATCCACGATTCACCGTTGCTTTCCTCTGTAGAGCATGAATCTCGAACTCATCGAGCACATCTTCGGCGTCATAGCAGACATCCTTGAGCTCTTCAAGCCAGACTCTGATTTCGTTGTTGTGGAGCTGTTGTTGCTCAGCATCCAAGAGAACAGCTTTGATAGTCTTCAATGTCCTCTCAAGCTTGAGGAGGTCAGTTTTGAAACCCCATATCAAACAAGCTTCCTGGTAAACAAGGGAGCCAAGTTTACCCAAGAGAATTTCAGCAATGGGAGACACAATTGCTTCTGCCATGTTTTTCGAGTTGGAGGAAAGATGCGTTGTCAGAATGTGAAGATCTGGTTTTGAATAGAAAAATGAAGTGAAGAGATAAGAGGAAATCCGTAGATAAAGCTCAACTGTGATTGAAGAAATTTTAGCTTTGAATAGAAAAATGATGTGGAGAAGAGAAAATGTAATTGAAGTTGAAGTACTGGCGTACTGCAATTGAAGAAATGTAGCTTAATTACTTCAGGGAAAATGAAGTAGAGAATGTTCAACCGGAATCGAAGAAATTTGTGGAAATTTTGATGAAACTCGTTTTCTTTTCAAAACAAATCAGGGCACGTTTACTGATGGAGAATTCTAATAACGGATTACTTGCTTATTGATTAAAATTCATGCAGCCTTTGGAAATGCCAAACAAAAAAGGAATATATTAATTGAAGAAAAGAATACATAAAGCAAAAGCATTGTTCTCGATCTCTTTTGTGTTGCTTTGAAACATAGTTTTGATTTCTGGAATTAATTTCCTACTTGGGATTCAAGACATGGATCAGATTCATAACTTCGATGGGAAAAAATATATTACTATTCAACCACATTACTTCATCTAGATGTATTCTTTTTCTTTTAATATAAAAATTGTTCTCTTGCTGTTCAAAAAATTAAAATTTTCATGGATTTGAATCATCAGGAAACCCCATCTTCAAGATATTTTCCTAAACCCGAAACAATAAATCAAACAGTTGATCAATCATTAATTTAGTCACCAAATTGAAAAATTGGTACATTTTCCTGTCTTTTAAGTTTTTTTATTTTTATTTTTTTTTATTTTTTTTGTGATGGAGGGGCAAACCACTAGACCAAACCAACATCATCTTGTCTAGCCACATTTGAAGTTTATATAAAGGAAAGAATCTAAAAACAATAAAAAACTAAAAATAAAAACTATATAAGGGTGTGGAACGGTGATATTGCCATCTATAAATTAAATATGATAAGCATACATATATTTATAAGTATACCTATGTCTAAAATTTAAAATTAAATCATTACTATAAGCGTCTATCTTAATGCCAATAATACCCTTATTTAAATGACTGTTTTCATTTTAATACATTTTATTCATAAACCCTCTTAAGATATTATTAACACACCCAATTTCACAAATGATAAATTCTTAAGTCTCCAGGCTTGAAAACACAAATAAAAACAAATTTGATATAATGCAAGGTTTGATGTTGTAAATGCATGAGAACTCAGTAAGCAAACAAAACAAAAACCAAAAGAAAAAAAGAAAAAGAAAAACATAATAAAAAATAGCAATGAAGAAACGAAGTTCTTTTCCAAATAAAAAAAGAAAGGGAAAAAAAAAAAAAAAAGAAAGACAAGGTTCTTCTAAGTTTTTAGATTAAAAAATAAAATAAAATCAAAAGGTTCACATCAATTTTAAACAAACAAAAAAAATCTTATCGGCATCTCCTTCACAAATCTCAGGATTTTATCTCTTGTTTGTTATGCTATTTAACAAGAAAAGCTCAGGATATGAACTAGTGCTAATTATTTCTAAATTTGGGTTTATTATCAAAATTATGGTTTATCATAAGTTAGGGTTTATCATAATTTTTTTATTTATTTTTAATAAAGAGATATAGTCTAAGATATGTGTGTAATTAATGAATGTACATAGTATTTGTTTTATTTTTAATTAAAGTAATTTATCCTTATTAGTAAATGGGCAATTACCAATTAGGTCATAGACTTTATTTTAAATTCCAAGTTTTTTACGATTTTAACAAAAGTGACCAAATTGGTCCTTACATTTTTCCTAAATGCCAAATTAGTCCCTCTAACTAAGTTCCGTCAATCAACTTTAACTATGTAGGGGTAAAATTGTACTTTACTCCTAAACAATATAATAATGGCACATGCATGGTTTTTTTTTTTTTTTTTTTTTTTTTTAACACATGTATATTTCTGTTTATTTTATTTGTGGGTTTTGATTTTTAAATAATTTTGACAACAGTGCTTGTATAATATTAATAAAAAAAAAAAAAACAATTATATAAAAATAGTAAAAGACTAAACTAGGAATGAATGGTAACTTTGTTTATAAAATAAATGTATAATTGACATTGTTTTATTAAAATATTTTTAGATATTTTTAGAAAATTTTAATTAAAAAAGGGACAAATGGTGTTTCATTAATAATATTTTTGGATTTTGTTGTATTTATAATGGTGAATTTAATGCACAAAAGACAAAATAACTTTGCTTTAATATGACAAATAAGGGGTATTTACGTACTTTAACTAAAATTGTTAAAGTCAACTATTATATTTAACACCGTTAAATCGTTAGATGGACCAATTTGGTGACTTCTAAAAGGAGAGGGACTAATTTGGCATTTGAGAAAAATCTGATGACCAATTTGGTCACTTTTGTAAAAATCGCAAACAACTTGAAATTTGAAAAAAAAAATCTAGGACCTAATTGGTAATTGCCCTTAGTAAATTTCTATTGAGATATTTTTGTAATTAAATTTTTTATTAAAATATGGATGTGCTTATCATATTTATAGGTGATAATATCTGCACCCACTATATTATTTAACAATTTATCATTGGGTCAAGCTAAATCAAATCTCATAGCGATTGATTAAACGGTCCTCTTGTGTAAACCTTTACACAGAGAATTTAAATAAAACCAAATTTGTAGAATAAGTGTTAACATAATTCTTAAATAAATTAATGATTATTTTTTTTTAATAAAATTGGACTAATCTAAAGGGAAAAAACATTACAAGCAATTATATGCTGAAAAACCCCTAAACAGTAACCATATATATAAAAGATAAAAGATAAGTAAAGAGTGACAAAAAGCTGTAGGGAAAAATAAACAAATAAAAGTGTTACACGCAGCGGAAGCGATACTAAAGACGATTTAGTGACTTTTAAAATTTTTCCTTTATGAACCTTAAACCCTTTTAATCAATAAACATGCATATATATCAACAAAAGTAAATTACCTCTTGTCGCGTGATCCGATTGACTTACGTCGATGGTAATCCGCAAGACCTTCAATCCGAGCACGAACGTGGATCACCTAGGAGCGTGGTCTCCCTTTCCTTTGAATTGCAAACCTGTGAATGGACCAAACAAATACCTTCTTTTCTTTGTTAGTCACAAAACAATCAAAAGAATGTCAAAATTATTCCGGTCACTTTTGAGTTCTCAATCTTATGATCGAAACTCGCGTGAACCTAGATCGATATCGTATACACAAGCTTATTGATGTTTAAGCAATTGTATACTATCAAAGAATAATTTTTCACTCCTTTTTGTCTCTCTAGAATAAAAACTCTCTTAGAATTAAGAAGAAGAAGAAAGAAAATAAAAACTCAAGCACCAATGAATTGATGTGGCCGAACCCTATAACAACATATATATAGGTTGGCCGAATTTTTCTTCTTTTTCCTTTAGGGTTGCCGAATTCTATGTAGTGTAAGATTAGGGTTGGCCGAATTTCATCATGTCACTTATATAGGGTGACTTAAAATTCAACCCTAATTCTTTTTAACTTTATAGACTTCAAACCCTAATCCAACTCTTTTATTTTTATTCTTTTATTTGACTAAATAAAAAAAGACTCCTTATTTGATTAAATAAATAAAACTAATTTATTTATTTACTTATCAAACAAGTCTTTTACTTTTAGGAAAGATTTGTTTCTTTAATTAAACAATTAATCAATAAATCAATTAATTCTTATTTAATTAAAACAAATGAAACAAAATAATATTTTTAGGTTAAAACCTTAACCTAGCCGCCCCACTTGTATAAGGTTGGGCCTAACATTATTTTCTTATTTCATTTAATCCATTGGACTTTAAATAAAAAGCCCACATGTGAACCAGACCCATTCTTACTAAAAGAAACAAGCCCACATGTCTTTCATTAATATATTAATATAATTGAGCAGCCCATTACTTAAATAATGTGCAAATTATATTCTTAATATATTAAATGCAATTCTAGATGGACCCTTAAATTGGTCCGGTAGAATATATCAAGTGATCCATGCAAGTCCGTGTGGATTGGGGATCTTGGCGGGCCATCTAAATTTAAGCTTCAATAGACATAACCTAATCACAATCAACAAATGATTCACTTAGGTCCGATCCATTAATTTTAACTCATTCCACTAAAGAGCTAAAACTGAACTCTTAAATAAAGATAGAAAAGGAAGATGCTCCTCATTCATACCCTAGACAATCATATTGGAGATAGTGTATCCTCGTGATTAATATCAGTAATCGCCAAGAGTTCATAGACCGCCTATAACTCTCCAAGTTACCATATTTACTCATATAACCACGTTTTGAACTTGGATATTTTGACTTGTCCAGAAGCCATGTTTTCAATAGACACTATTGAAAACTCAACGTTGAGATTTAATATCTAATTACCTCAAAACATCCATATGATGATATTATACTCTCATTTAATTAAATGGAGCCACGATGTCCATATCTATAAATGAAGTCCTCTATCGATTAACAAATGAATATCACCAAATTATCGAGGATAGACTATGCGATATAATCGTACTCATTGATAACTAAAATGATATCACTTGCAACCATAAGTCCATCATTTATCTCAGGATTAAGATAGACTCTCCGATTGTCCTGATAATGAAAAAACTATTATCTATTGACGGTTTTAGATAAAGCTTTTCATTGTGATCCAGTTCAATGCACCCAGTGCACTAGATCCTTTTGCTCGAAGACACTCCGATGATTTTAGACTCATCATATCTCATTTGATCCCACTCAAATGCTAGCAAAAGAATTCTACAACTTTAACAAGATAAAGGTGCCCAACCTTTAACTTAAGTTGTGAACAATATTCAAGACTAACTAAAGAATTGTGTCTACCACATACATATCCAGATGTACGAACAATTCTTCTTTTCCCATAGTCTTTAGACCTTATGATTATTTACTTTGACAATTATAATATAAACTATAAATGCTATACGATTTGTTAAACCAGAAATCACTTTATTAATATGAAAAAGATTGTTAATTACAACATTACACTCTTGCTATTGAGCATAATCCTAACAATCTCCCACTTGCGCTATAGCAAATGTGTCATATCTCTCAAGCCCATATTCTCTAGATGCCCATCGAAACTCTTCTGAGGTAGAGCCTTTGTGAAGGGATCCGCTAGATTTTCTGCTGACGCGATTTTGGTAATCGTCACGTCACCTCTTTGAACAATCTCCCTTAAAAGATGATACTTTCTTTCAATGTGTTTACCTCTCTTGTGACTTCTTGGTTCTTTCGAATTAGCCACTGCTCCACTGTTGTCACAGTAGATAGTGATCTGCTTATTCGCACTAGGAACCACTTCTAAGTCAATCAAGAATTGGCGGAGCCAAACAGCCTTTTTGGCAGCTTCGCATGCAGCAACATACTCAGCTTCCATGGTGGAATCAGCAATACAAGATTGCTTGATACTCCTCCATATAACTGCTCCTCCTCCAATAGTAAACACAGCCCCTGATGTGGATTTTCTGGAGTCAGAATCTGATTGGAAATCAGAATCTGTATACCCAACGGGAACCAAATCCCCTCCAGAGTATACAAGCATATTATCTCTCGTTCTCTTAAGATACTTGAAAATATGCTTGACTGCCGTCCAGTGATCAGGTCCAGGTTTCGATTGAAACCTGCTAACTATGCCAACAGCAAAACAAATATCTGGTCTAGTACAGAGCATTGCATACATGAGACTTCCAACTGCCGAGGCATATGGAACTCTACTCATGAATTGCTCTTCATGCTCATTCTTAGGAACTTGTTCCTTAGAAAGCTTGATTCCATGTCTGAAAGGTAACATACCTTTCTTGGAATCCTGCATGGAAAACCTAGACAAGATTTTGTCTATGTATGAAGCTTGGGATAATGCAATCGTTCTATTCTTTCTATCCCTTATTACTTGGATACCTAGAATAAAACTTGCTTCTCCTAAGTCCTTCATAACAAATTGTTTTGCTAACCATTCTTTTACTGATGTCAATACACCTACATCGTTTCCAATGAGTAGTATATCATCAACATAAAGAATCAGGAAAACCAACTTGTCGCCCTTAATCCTTTTGTATACACAAGGTTCGTCAGGATTTTGAATAAATCCAAAACCTTTGACAGCTTGATCAAACCTTATGTTCCAGGATCTGGATGCTTGCTTTAATCCATATATGGATTTCTGCAACTTGCATACCTTATCCACTTGGCCCTTTTCAATGAATCCCTCTGGTTGCATCATGTAGATGCTTTCGTCAAGACTTCCATTTAGGAAAGCTGTCTTGACGTCCATTTGCCAAATCTCTAGATCTAAAGATGCTGCAATGGATAAGAGTATCCTAATGGATTTAAGCATGGCCACAGGAGAGAAGGTTTCCTCGTAATCGATACCTTCTTTCTGTGTATACCCTTTAGCTACCAATCTAGCTTTAAAGGTTTCCACCTTTCCATCCATACCTCTTTTCCTCTTGTATACCCACTTGCACCCAATGGGTTTTATTCCTTTAGGCAAGTCTACAAGGGACCAGACTTTGTTATCGAACATAGATTCAATCTCGGATTGCATTGCCTTTTGCCAATGGCGACTATCAACATCCTCCATAGCTTCCTTGTACGTATAGGGATCATCGTCGTCCGGGAGATTCTCCACTGATTCTCCCAGACCGATGTATCTTTCGGGTTGTGTTCTAACCCTCCCACTACGACGAGGAATGGTAGGTTGTTGATCTTGTGTTGGATCGGAACTTACAATTGGGTTAGGTTGTGTAACCTCTCGTGGAATTGTATCTCCTGACATCTCATTCAGGACAATTCTACTTCTAGGCACAAGATCATTCATATAGTCCTTTTCCAGAAATTTAGCATTTGTCGAAACAAATACTTTAAGATCTGAAGGACTATAGAAATAATATCCTTTAGTTTCTTTTGGATACCCTACAAATATACATGTTTCTGAACGGGACTCCATCTTTTCTGTCTTTCCTTTTAACACATGCGCAGGACAACCAAATATCCTTAAGTGTTGTAAACTAGGCTTGCGCCCAGTCCACAACTCATGCGGTGTTTTAGGAACAGACTTAGATGGTACATCGTTTAGAATGTATATAGCAGTTTGTAAAACATATCCCCAAAAAGAAATAGGAAGCATTGAATAACTCAACATAGACCTAACCATATCCAAAAGAGTTCTATTTCTCCTTTCTGCTACCCCATTTTGTTGAGGTGTAGCTGGTGCAGAAAACTGAGAAACTATCCCATTATCAATAAGATATTGCTGAAACTCACCAGATAGATATTCTCCACCACGATCAGATCTCAAGATTTTTATGTGTTTCTCAAGCTGATTTTCCACTTCAGCTTTGAATGCTTTGAACATGTCAAAAGCATCCGACTTATGTCTCATGAGATACACATAACCAAATCTCGAGTAATCATCCGTGAAGGTGATGAAGTACTCATATCCACCTCTAGCTTGAATGCTCATAGGTCCACATACATCAGTGTGTATCAATCCTAAACATTTAGTGGCTCTTGCACCTTTGGCAGAGAACGTCCTTTTGGTCATTTTACCTTCCAAACAAGATTCACAAGTTGGTAGATCATCAACCTTTAAGTCACTCAAAGGTCCGTCACATACCAGTCTTTTAATCCTATTAAGGTTAATATGACCTAAGCGTAAATGCCAAAGATAGGTTTTATCTGTTGATAATTTTACTCTTTTATGATTAGGTTCCGTTATTTCTGTGTCTAACGAGTGAGAGATATTTCTATGCAAAAAGTATAGACCGTTTTCTAATGTACCTTGGCAAATAATTTTGTCATTCTTACTAATAATAAAAACTTTATTAAAAGTAACCGAATATCCAAATTTATTTAAACAAGAAACTGAAATTAAATTCCTCTTGAATTGAGGTACATAATAAACGTCTATTAAATCTAAATGCCTTCTAGAATCCAAATAAACTCTAATATCTCCCACTGCACTTGCAGACACTAACGTTCCGTTGCCCAAGCGCAAATTGATTTCATTCTTACTCAGCTTTCTCCTTTCTTGAAACCCCTGCAAGGAATAACAAACATGATTAGTGGCTCCTGAGTCTATGATCCAAGAATCTGTAGAATCAGCCAAAAAACATGTTTCTAGATAATTCAAATTACCTTCTTCCTTCTTGTTCTGGGACTTTGGGCAATTTCTCTTCCAATGTCCCTTTTCACCACAAAGGAAGCATTTCCCTTTGATCTTGGTTACTTTCTTGGTCTCCTTCTTGATAGGCCCAAGTTGCTTTTTCTTCTGTTGTTTCTTGACCTTTTGACGGGCCTTAACAGTAGCAACTTTACCAACCATATGAATCTCTTGACCTTTGCCTTTCACAAGGATCTTTTCAGCACTTTGAACATCTTGCATCAGGCCTTGTAAGGTGTATTCCTTTTTGTTCAAAGTGTAGTCCAATTTGAACTGATCAAAGGAATCTGACAATGAATTGACAACCATATCAATCTTTGTCTCACCATCTATCTCAGTGCCATGCAGTTCAGCAATGTTGAGATGTGCTATGACTTTCATCATGTGATCTTTCACAGCCTGTCCAGGTTTCATCCTAAGATTCATAAAAGCAGTCACTGCCTCTCTCTTAGTCGTCCTAGACTTCATAGTAAACATCTCCTCTAGAGACATCATTATATCAGCAGCGGACTCCATTCCTTCATGCTGCTGTTGCAACACGTCGGAGATAGTGGCCATAATGTAACATTTTGCCATATCATCTGAAGTCTTCCACTGCTCATACTCATCTCTACACATTATGCTAGATTCATTATTAGGAGCAGGTGGTTTAGGAGTAGTTAGAACAAACTTATGTTTTTCACTTTGCAGCAACAACCCAATTTTCTTTTTCCATGTGACATAATTATCTCCAGTTAAAGTGTTATCTTTCAGGATGTTCATAAGTGATGGGGTCATGATTTCTGAATAAAACAAAACATATATAAGTAAATAATCATGATAAAGCACTTTTAAATATTTATCTTGAATTAAATAAATAACTCAATCATAAAATTCAACGGTGATCTAACACCCATAAATGTTACGCCTCCTTTGGGAGTTCGCACCATTTACTAGTTAGACTAGGTCCCACCTAATTGTTAACATAACAACCAGCGTTTTCAATTTTAGCCTTGCAATTTTATTAACAAGAACTCTTGGGAGGATATCAATAAAATTACATTGAGTGTGTTACCAAGATATCGACCCTCAATTTTCTCTCACGAAAATCCCTCCTTGGGGAGTAGATCTCGTTTGAGTCCATTGTCTAGTCTATCCTTGTAAGGAAGTATGTTGCTAAATTCCATTCATGGACGCCCCTTGGGGGGATTACCAATAAATAATTAAGCTCAACTAACCTTGGAGGCCATAGGTGTTACAAAAACACCTTCTCCCACTCAATTATTTAAGGCGTGTGATTAAATCCCATAGAATGATTTACCGAGTTATCTAGATGCCAATTTAGATACCTAAATCATTCAATGCATGTTCATACCAAAAGAGATATATGCGTGGCACTCCTATTCTATATGTCATGTTATCATACAATAACAAATATTGTAATATTTAAGCATAAATTAAATAGCAACAATTTTGGCCCATCCTAGAAAAACAAGTAAATTACAATTTGTCAGGAATACAAGATCTTCAGGTGGCCCATCAACCATACGCTCATCCTTCGGCCCAACCCACGGGCGAGCACAACTCACAACCCCATTAAGGGGCTGCCGTGCGCAGCCCATAAGGACTCCAGGGCTGCCGTGCGCAACCCACCAAGCTTGGGCTTGCCATGCGCAGCCCAATCAACTCCTAGGGTGCGCACGGTGCTCGTTCATGGTTCCGGTAGCTTCGTTTTGCTTCGTGTCTTCGAATCTTCAAGACCTAAACATATTACGGCAGTGTATATATAATAAATACTGCAGTATTATTTTATTTTATTTTTTTATTCACTGCAGTATTTTTACAAACCAAAAACTGCACATACTAAAAATAAATAAAAAAAACTGCAGTAACCCTAAAAAAATACTGCACATATAAAAAAAATAAAACCTAGCAATCTACCAAGAAGGAATTATGGCGATAATAGACCACCCTTCTTGTTACAACTCCGAAACAAAAATTACATTGAAAATCTAGGGCCAAAATCGAGCAATAACAAACCACATAAAATATATATAAATCCATACATCACATGTAATTATATATTTGAATACCTAGAGTGCCATCTCTTTCTAAACATGCATAATCACAATAAAAAGAAATAGATCCACGTATATATACGTTAATTAATTAAAAGGGTTCAACCTAGGCTCTGATACCAATTGTAGGGAAAAATAAACAAATAAAAGTGTTACACGCAGCGGAAGCGATACTAAAGACGATTTAGTGACTTTTAAAATTTTTCCTTTATGAACCTTAAACCCTTTTAATCAATAAACATGCATATATATCAACAAAAGTAAATTACCTCTTGTCGCGTGATCCGATTGACTTACGTCGATGGTAATCCGCAAGACCTTCAATCCGAGCACGAACGTGGATCACCTAGGAGCGTGGTCTCCCTTTCCTTTGAATTGCAAACCTGTGAATGGACCAAACAAATACCTTCTTTTCTTTGTTAGTCACAAAACAATCAAAAGAATGTCAAAATTATTCCGGTCACTTTTGAGTTCTCAATCTTATGATCGAAACTCGCGTGAACCTAGATCGATATCGTATACACAAGCTTATTGATGTTTAAGCAATTGTATACTATCAAAGAATAATTTTTCACTCCTTTTTGTCTCTCTAGAATAAAAACTCTCTTAGAATTAAGAAGAAGAAGAAAGAAAATAAAAACTCAAGCACCAATGAATTGATGTGGCCGAACCCTATAACAACATATATATAGGTTGGCCGAATTTTTCTTCTTTTTCCTTTAGGGTTGCCGAATTCTATGTAGTGTAAGATTAGGGTTGGCCGAATTTCATCATGTCACTTATATAGGGTGACTTAAAATTCAACCCTAATTCTTTTTAACTTTATAGACTTCAAACCCTAATCCAACTCTTTTATTTTTATTCTTTTATTTGACTAAATAAAAAAAGACTCCTTATTTGATTAAATAAATAAAACTAATTTATTTATTTACTTATCAAACAAGTCTTTTACTTTTAGGAAAGATTTGTTTCTTTAATTAAACAATTAATCAATAAATCAATTAATTCTTATTTAATTAAAACAAATGAAACAAAATAATATTTTTAGGTTAAAACCTTAACCTAGCCGCCCCACTTGTATAAGGTTGGGCCTAACATTATTTTCTTATTTCATTTAATCCATTGGACTTTAAATAAAAAGCCCACATGTGAACCAGACCCATTCTTACTAAAAGAAACAAGCCCACATGTCTTTCATTAATATATTAATATAATTGAGCAGCCCATTACTTAAATAATGTGCAAATTATATTCTTAATATATTAAATGCAATTCTAGATGGACCTTTAAATTGGTCCGGTAGAATATATCAAGTGATCCATGCAAGTCCGTGTGGATTGGGGATCTTGGCGGGCCATCTAAATTTAAGCTTCAATAGACATAACCTAATCACAATCAACAAATGATTCACTTAGGTCCGATCCATTAATTTTAACTCATTCCACTAAAGAGCTAAAACTGAACTCTTAAATAAAGATAGAAAAGGAAGATGCTCCTCATTCATACCCTAGACAATCATATTGGAGATAGTGTATCCTCGTGATTAATATCAGTAATCGCCAAGAGTTCATAGACCGCCTATAACTCTCCAAGTTACCATATTTACTCATATGACCACGTTTTGAACTTGGATATTTTGACTTGTCCAGAAGCCATGTTTTCAATAGACACTATTGAAAACTCAACGTTGAGATTTAATATCCAATTACCTCAAAACATCCATATGATGATATTATACTCTCATTTAATTAAATGGAGCCACGATGTCCATATCTATAAATGAAGTCCTCTATCGATTAACAAATGAATATCACCAAATTATCGAGAATAGACTATGCGATATAATCGTACTCATTGATAACTCAAATGATATCACTTGCAACCATAAGTCCATCATTTATCTCAGGATTAAGATAGACTCTCCGATTGTCCTGATAATGAAAAAACTATTATCTATTGACGGTTTTAGATAAAGCTTTTCATTGTGATCCAGTTCAATGCACCCAGTGCACTAGATCCTTTTGCTCGAAGACACTCCGATGATTTTAGACTCATCATATCTCATTTGATCCCACTCAAATGCTAGCAAAAGAATTCTACAACTTTAACAAGATAAAGGTGCCCAACCTTTAACTTAAGTTGTGAACAATATTCAAGACTAACTAAAGAATTGTGTCTACCACATACATATCCAGATGTACGAACAATTCTTCTTTTCCCATAGTCTTTAGACCTTATGATTATTTACTTTGACAATTATAATATAAACTATAAATGCTATACGATTTGTTAAACCAGAAATCACTTTATTAATATGAAAAAGATTGTTAATTACAACATTACACTCTTGCTATTGAGCATAATCCTAACAAAAGCAACAAAGCACAAAGAACTAGGGGGGGAAACAACCCCAAACAAAAAGAAGCATGCATGCCACACCAAAAAGAAAAAGAAAGCATCAAGAAAAATGAAAAGACTCCCGGCCCATGCAGTCAATGCCAACTAATAAGAATACAACGACGGGGTAGAGAACCACCAAAAATCAACCTGAAGCTCCAAAGCATGCTTAGAAAGTGCATCTGCAAACAGATTCCCTTCCCTGAAAATCCATCTAGAAATGCAGCGCTGCCACGCTTGACGAATCCTTTAAAGAACCATCTTAGAACGAGAAGAAAGAAGCTGAATTACATAAGAAGAGTCGCTCTCAAGCTAGATTAGATGCCACATATACTTCCAAGCAAAATTAATGGCCAACGAGGTTGCCAAAAGCTCGGCCGCAAACAAGAAAACCTGACCAAGAGGAATAGAAAAGCAACCCTTCACAAAGGCTTTACAGTTCCGAAAGATACAACCACCAATCCCCGGAGAGCCCATAGTAGCACCATATGTATTCAGTTTGATCCAACTAGAAGCCAGAGGCCCGACCAAACCACACTCTTGATCACCGAGGCTTTAAAAAGGCGACCCCAAAGACCAAATCAACGAAGAATCAAAAGGTCGTCCATACAATTACACATAAAACCAATCTCTAGGCAATTAGCCTCTAAAACTGCACGCCAAACCACAGAAAGGACAGATCTAAAGTCCACCGAATTCCCTTCAAAGATCCACTAATTACGGGCAGTCCACACCCTTCAAATCTCTACATGGATAGCCACCTTCAATAAAATCCGTGGAAATTGATAAAAATAACCACTCTAATTATGGAAAATTCGTTTTTAACCACATACGAAACTTTAATTGTTAATAATCATGTTTTGAAAAAAAAAATCGGTGGGTGTCCATAAATTACCAAGCTACCCCCAAATTAATATTTGTATTTTGTTTTGTTTATTTTTCTCTTTCTCACCCTCTTCTTCACTGTTCATCGTCTTCTTCCTTCTTTTTTGTTCATTCTTCATCAACGATTTCCGATCGTTGTTCCTCTTCCTACAAATCGAACACCAATATGCCCGAACCATTGCTATTCCTGCAAATCAACTAACTAGAGGATGGTTTGATTTCATAATCGCGTTAAAGATTTAAAGAAGTGAAAACTTGAAACAAAAATTTCAATTTGCTCTAAATCGGTATTTAGTGTGTAAATATCTTTAATTTGTTCATTAATTGAGTTGCAAACAGTGACCTTAATGTGAGTTTAGCGTTATTGCATCACTTTTGTGTGTTTTTGTGAAGAATCGAATTAATTAAAGTTTCAAGTTTTTTCCAGAAGATTTCAAGTTCACTGGTTCGAAAACTTGAAATCTTATGTAAAAACTTGAAATATTGACAAGTTTCTGGGCAAGATTTCAAGTTTCTGGGTATGACTTCAATCAAGTTTTTTCTAGAAGATTTCAAGTTTCACTAGTTCGAGATTTAGAAGATTTCAAGTTTTATGTTAGAGATTTAAAGTATGATTTCAAGTTTTCGCAAAACATTTCAAGTTTGTCGAAGATTTCACGCTTTCAAGTTTTTTTTTTTTTCAAACCAAACTCCAACATCCAGTCTCAAATCATCCAAAATACCAGACCTCAACTCAATCAACCCCCAAAATTGATACATTTCAACATTTATTATTCCCTAAACATGTTTTTAACATGAAATCACAATAAAAATGTCAAGTGAGAAGAGAATGGTGGGTTTGTCTCCAGGCTGTGATGGCGACCTCTTCTTTTCCGGCTGCTCCGGCGACTACGACGACGCCGCCGACGCCCTTTTCTCTCCCTGCGACACCGCTTCTTTCTCTCTTCTCTCTTGGCGACATGCAATGTCTCTTTCTCTCTTTTCTCTCTTTTCTCTCTTTTCTCTCTTTAATTGTTAATCTCCACTGTTCATGTTTTTGGTTTTTAGTGCTTATATATTTGGATATTGAGGTAATTTCTCAAAAAAATAGTTATTAACAATTATAATTCCAAAAGTGGTTATAAACAAAATTTTAATGTTTTAGATGGTTCCTTTTGGTTTTCTCTCATAAAATCCTAACATGATCACTAAAGGAAACCGACATGGCCTGTAAGAAGAAAGATTGCCAAGTTTCGGTAGAGACACATCGATGGAAAGCTGAGAAAATAGCCTCCCAAAGAGCAATCGCCAAAAGACAATGAAGAAAAAGATGATCCGTGATTCACTGCTAACGCCACAAATACTGCAACAAGAAGCCAATTGGAACCCAAACCTATAAAGGCAATCATCAGTAGGAATCCTTTTCAACATAAGACGCCATGTCAAAGCTGAGCAAGATAGGGACAGTCATCCTGAGAATTAGCCCAAACTAGAGAATCCACAATAAGAGAAATCGTAATCCGATCAATTCGAAAACAAAGATCCGAGAAGCATGCTTGGAAACAATCGTCTAGCACCCATCTACCCTCTTGAATAAAATCCGAGACTCTCACCCAGAGCGGATTAGCTAAATAATCTGGAATCCCTAAAAATTCCAAATAGGAACCCCCAGTCAATTATCATGTTAAAAGTCCCGTTAAGAGTTCTCGCCAATCAACTAAATATCTTCCTTAAGAAGGGAACTATAATTGGTCAGAAGAGACGACCAAATCGAAGAGGTGACATACCCTCCATGAGGCTTCTATAGCTGCCTGAGATACCTCTCTCGAAGAAATGATAAAACAAAACCATCGAAGGTCATAAACTTCCAAGTGAATTTCCGCAATAGCTAGTCATTCAGCAATGATCCCAAATGACTTGAACCAACTTAGTCTCCTCATGAGAACCAGTCCACAAAAAGTTCCTCAACTTGTGGTTAATCAACAACAATAAAGAAAAAAGCCACTTGTAAATCATGAAAGAGTGCATAAATGAACCAGTGATGACCGACCTGCTCAAAGTAGCATGACTGATTAGATAGAGGGACTTGCCCTTCAATTTAGCGAATTTAGACAAGATCTTATCCGTAATAGGCCGTAACACCGCCTTTCGAGACTTACTTCGAAAAAAAAAAGACTCCTAAATAAGAGAACGAAATATGCCCAATCTGCATACCAACCAGAGATTGCAAACTACCAATCCGAGAAGGGGATACAGAAGATCCAAAATAAATGAAGGACTTACCCTAGTTAACCAACTGGCCTGAAATATCACCATAATCCTCAAAATCACCTATGATATTCTTCAGATTCTTTTGAGTGCCTCTGCAAAAGATTAGAACATCATCTGCATAGGGCAAACTACTTGGAGCAAAAAAAAAAAAAAAACCCTATGGGTAAAAATTTGGCAGAATCTAAGAAGAACCCACCATCCTCATTAATAATCTACTAAGGAAGTCATTAGCAATACCAAACAAAAGCGAAGATAGTGGATCTCCCTGACGAACCCCTCTAGAGTAATAGAAATAACCCTTTAGAACCCCATTCAAAAGAATCGAAAGGCTAGACGAACGAATAATGTTGTCTATCAAATCCACAAAAACAGAAGAAAACCCAAAAGTCTAAAGCACTTTGTAGAGGAAAGACCAATCTAGGGTGTCAAAAGCCTTACGCATATCAATCTCCATGGCCAAGTTACCTACATAGCACTTCTTCTGCAACACATTCACACAGTCAGAAGCCAAAGTAATACAATCCTCGATATGCCGGTCTCGAATGAATCTGAATTGTTAAGGAGAAATAATCCTTGCCGTAACCTGAGCTAAACGATCAGCCAAAATCTTCGAAGAAATTTTGAACAAAAAGTTACTAAGCACAATCGGTCGAAACTGATCAATCGAAATCGAGTCTCTCAGCTTTGGAAGAAGAACAATGAAGCTAGAATTGAGACTCGGGAAAATAACTCCAGTGATGAAAAAATCCAGAATAGCGAGGAATGTCACTGCCTACAACATTCCAATATCTCTGATAAAATCTACTAGAAAACCCATCAGGCCCAGAGGTAGAAGCAGTATCCATAGCAAAAACTGCATTATGAATATCATCTGCAGATGGAACGCTTGTCAAGAAATCGTTCTCTACGGCAATCACCAAGGAAGGAATCGCATCATCTACAACAGATAAATCTCTTCCAACTCTAGAAACATCCGAGGAAAAGAGGTCAGAATAATAACTAATGATATGACCCCTAATGGTAGGCCGATCCTTCGAGAGAACCCCATTAATCAAGAGGGTTGATATAGTGTTATGATATTGCCAATGTCTAATCAAGGCATGAAAGAAAGATGTGTTCCGATCCCCATCACGAAGCCACCTAACTCTGGACTGATCTCAAAAAAGCACTCATGTCTGCATAACAACACATCTAGCTCAAAATGAACACTCGCCTCAGCCATAAAAAGATCATTTGAAAAACCACGGTTAGACAGATCCAGCTGGATAGAATAAAGCTTCGTAGACTTCCCAACAATGGCAGAATTAAGATCCCTGAAAACCTCTCAATTCCAAGCTTTGAGAGACTTTTTCAAGCTCATTAACTTACTAATAACAACTTGAGGAGGCCTACCCATAACAATAAAGCTCCAAATCCTTCAAACAATAGCTAAAATCAGGATGCTCTAACCACATGTTCTGAAAATGAAACTGCCTAGGACTAGAAACCTCAAAATCTGATAACATAACCAACAATAGACAGTGATCGGAACAAATACGGGGAAGAACCACATATGAAATTTTTCTCGCCAATAGGAAATGCAACCATCTGAAACCAAAACTCTATATAATTGTCTATCAACTCTAGTATGGGTACTACGACCTATAACCCAAGTGTTAGTTTTTTAGTTTGTCTTAGCATGTATTCCATATCAAAACGAGGCTGTCTTGTAATGTTTAGTGGTCTAAGAATTGAAGATTCAAGTTGTCAAAGAGAGACATGGCCACAACTCATGTAAGATGCCAGCTTCAAAGAGAAATGTGTTTCATCGGTCTACAAAGGTATATATGACCTCATTTCTCTTACAAGGCTAGGCACACACACACATGACATTCATATGTGTCCCTTCATGGTTGAACATCATTATATATCACTTTCACACACTTGGTAATGTATGCTCATGCATTAGCTTTAATTTGATAAACATTGTAATTTGTATGTTCTAGGACTATGTCTAGGAAAGGCATACATGTGTGATTTTGTGTTATTTGTTTATGTATTTTTTGTTTTGGACTTGAACATGATCTCTTATGATTCTTTATTGAGTCCCGGTCATTTCGGTTACTCATTCATTAGGTTTCGAGTCCAAACGATGTAGCTACGCTACTTTTCGTTCTCATTCGTTGAGTTGTTTTCATCGTCGTATTCCGAGATGATTTCTCAACATTTTGTCAAAGTTTCATAGTCTTCATTGTGCGTGAGGGAGTCATGATTTGTAATCTGAAGATGGATTTGAAATCAGAGTTTGGAGGCCCGGATACGGCTGAAGAACGCGAGCGGTGCGCGAGAGAAGCAAGCGAGGCCAAGTGGCCAAGCTTGGCCACCACGTGTGGAGGTCGTGGGCCACACGGCCAGGGCAGGCCTCTGCCCCCGTGTGGCACACGCGCCCCACACGGCTAGGAGGTGACATGGCACCTCCTGGTTGGCCGGTTTGCTCCTCTCTCTCTCTCTCCCTTTTAAATTTCCCAATTCCCTCCCATTCATTTTCAAGAAGAAAAAAGTTGAATCCCGTCAGATTTTTCTCTCCAATTTTTCTCATCTTCCAAACACCATAACTTTCTCATACGAACTCGAAATTGAGTGATTCAAGTTGGAGATTGTTCGTAATCGAGTCCTCTACCTTTTCCAAGTGATTTGGTAGTTGTTTGATCAAATTTTCTGGTGGTTGCATATAGAAAACCGAACCAGCTCTAGAATCCGAGGTAGTGTTCATATCTTTGGGATTTCTTCTTTTATAACCTTCAGTTACCTTGGGGTTTCTTCTTCTATATGTATGTGTATGTATTATGAATGCTATAGAGAAAGATAGCTTCATAATCAATCTTAATCAAAAGTCTAATTAGAGACATATGTGAACTAGTTTCTTAGATTCTAGGTTTTTCACATGCTTGAGAATTGTATTGTGATTAGATTGATATCTAGGATTATTTTTGACTTGATTGAATCATTTTATGATTAATAATCCTTGAAATGTGTTTTGATCCTTGATTGATGTAATCTAGGATTAAGGCTCTTGTATGTGTTTTTAGAGACATCTAGGATTCAATTGATTTATCAATATATCCATACTCTAAATCTTTGGCTAGAATATTCATTGAATAAATTTTATGATTCTAGCAATTTTTGTGTATGTTTATGACATCTTGAATATGTGCTTCATGTATATGTTTTTATTCAAGTGTTATTTGTATGAATAGAACTATGAGCTTTTGTGTTAGATGCTTTTCACTTGCTCTAGGTTTAATTCATGTTTTTGGCATCTAGATTACTTGTGTTCTCACATGTTTAGGTCTAGTTGTTCCATGGAATGTATTGATCACATGTTCTATGTTGAATTAATTGTTTGCATCATTTGCATTCACATGATCATACTAGGAAGTCCTTGTAAAAGGCATGAAGTCTTAACTAAGACGAGGAATCCGGATAGTCAAGTAAGGAAGTCTTGGTTAGGACGTGAGGTCCAGATAACAGAGCAAGAAGTCATGGCTAGAGTTGGGAGGACTCGGATAGACTTGGTACAGTTCCGATCCGGTTCTGGTTTCGGTTCCGATTTCGAACCGACGGTTCCGATTCCAAGGTTAAGAGGAACCGAAACCGACATAAACCGGTTCTGGTTCTGGTTCCGGTTCCTATGTAACCAACGGTTTGGAACCTTTTTTTTTTTTTTATAACAAAAAAAAAAAAGAAAAGTAGACTTCAGACTTGTAACTTGTAACTTGTAACTTGTAAATTGTAATTGAATAAAATAAAATATATAAATGACAAATTACAAAATAAAATAAAATTCATTGGGTTGGATGTTGGAAGTTGGATCACCCGACCGAAAATAAAATAAAATAAACAAATGACAAATTACAAAATTAAATTAAAATAAAACTAAACAAAATGACAAATTACAAATTACATTTCATTGGGTATTTGGAAATTGGGTCACCCAAAATTCGAAAATAACATAAAATAAATAAATGACAAATTACAAAATTAAATTAAAATAAAACTAAAAAAAAAAAATGTAAAGTTATTAGCCTTGCACTTAATTTTTACCACAATTAAGTTGCCTACGTATCCTCTTGGGGGGTTTAGAGGAATCAAAGGCCACGTAGTTCTCTTACCTTTTATTACAGGTTTGGTGATGACATTGACTAATTGTTGTCGTGATGGCGTGATCCGCATGAGCGCAATACGGCATATACTATTTTGGTTCCACTGCTTCAATTTCAGGTTCGTCATCTTTGAAAAAATCGTACGTTGGCTCCTGCTCGTTTTCTTGTTGTCTATATTGCGCCTTCGTCCAATCATCTACACAAACCTGTATCTGTTGTGCTTTCGGAGTCAAGCATGAACGTTTTTCATTCAGAATATTCCCCCCGGCGCTGAACTCTTGTTCCACTGCCACTGTAGAAACTGGTGTTGAAAAAATATTTTTGGCTATCATAGCCATGATTGGATAGTACTTTGCGTACTCTTTCCAATATTGTAAGATATCAAATTTTTTCCTTGGCATACCTATAAACTCAAAAGAAGCATTTAGATAAGATTCAAGCTTGGAATACGAACCGGAGCTTGATGAAGAACATCTAGGTTTTTTGGTTTTTTTTTATAACATACTATACCCTAAATTCAAAAATCCGGAGGAGGATGATAGGGGCTGAGATGCAGTTTGTGTTCGTGTAACATCTAAGTTTAGTGATGATCCATAAATTGTAACATATTCATCATATAAATCATACAATAATTTCTTAACTCTATCACAACACGCATCAACATCATATTCAATCTTTAAACCTTTGACGCCATAATAACCTTTTAGATAATAAGACAAATGTTCTAATTTACAACGTGGATCAAAAACCATAGCAATCAAATAAATATTTGGAAACTCCTTATAATAATTTAACCATTTTACCTTCATAGCATTAACGGCTTCCGCTATTGCTATGTCGGATTCACAATGAGAAAATGCACCAGCAATATTAAGACTCTCAATAATAAATAAATGTGTTGTAGGATCATAAACACTAGATAAATTGTTTGTAGCATTATAAAAAATTTTAACAAATTGAAAACGTTGTAACAAGTATCCCAATGAGCTTTAAAAAGTTCAATGTGAGTAACATGAAATTGAATAAAAGAAACTAATAAATCCCTATACTCATAACTTTGAGCAAGCAATTTATAAGTAGAATTCCAACATGTTGGAACATCACGAGGAAATTTAACAACACGTCTACCATTTTGTTTACAATATCTTGCCCATGCTTTCATTGTAGAAGAATGTCTCCATAAAAACAATAAGGCTTTTTTAATAGGTTGAATAAAATGTTCAAGAGTTTCTAATCCTTTTTGAACACATATATTTAAAACATGGCATGCACACCTTTGATTAAAAAATGTACCACCAAGAAAGGGTTTGTATAAATCAATTAAAGATGGAATAGCAACGGTATTGGCAGAAGCATTATCAAAACCAATTGCAAAAATTTTGTTTTCAAGTTTATACTCTGAAAAAATAATTCTAAGCTGTCTATAAATATTCTGAGCAGTGTGTGTATCATCAAAAACTTAAATACAAGAATTCTTTTCTGGATAGTCCATGCATCATCCATAAAATGGCAAGTGACACCCAAGTATGAATGCGTTTGCCAATGGTCAATCCATATGTCGGCACATACGGTAACACGACCATTATATTTTTCAAAATATTTTTCTATCTTTCTTTTTTCTTTCACATAAATCTTTTCAAGTGTTTGTGTAAGCGTAGATCTAGGGACACGGCATGCAGCAGGGTTTAATGCTCGTCGACAATAGTTAATAAAACCAATCCTTTCACCAAAACTGAATGATAAGTGTTCTACTGCTACCATCCTAGCTAATTCTTCTCTATTTTGTTCATCAGTATAATGAAATAATTCTTGGTTAGGAGTAGCGTACTTGGGAATTTGTGATTGTGACCTCGTTCTGGTCTCTGCTTCTGGATGTTTGGTTAAAATATGCTTCCGATAAGTGTCATATCCTCCGGATTTGCTCCACTTATATACTTTGGGGCAGTAATTGCAAACCGCTACATAGCTTCCATCTTCTTTCCTAACTTTCTTCATATGTTTGATGAAGAGATCAGATTTGTTTTTCTTCTGTATCAGATCTTCCTCCTCTTCTAGTTCCACTTCCGGTGGATCAAAATCAAAATCCGAAGGTGTATCAATATCAGGCATATTTTCTGATTGGCTTGTCAAATTGGGGGTGGTGTCATTGGGATCGAGTTCTGAAATTGTTAGAGGGGGAGTAGGACAATCTAGGCCTAGATCTTCAACATAGGCTCGGCGTTGCAGATAATCGTGATAGGTGGAGTCGTTACGATAGAGATTATCGATCATAGTACCCTTACCTTTCATCGAAATCGAACGCCTAGGACCATCACGGCCGTGACCCCTTCCATTTCTACCACTTGCCATTTAAAAATAAATTTGGGAGAGAATTAGAAACTTAGAAGAATAATAGTAGGTAGTAAAGTAGTAAAGTAGTAATTGCAAATAAATAAAAATGAAATTGGAAACTTAGTAATTGACTAATTGGAAATTAAATAAATTGAAAATAAGATAAATTGCAAATAAAATAAATTGGAAATAAAATTAATTGCAAATAAAATATATTGGAAATAAAATAAATTACAAATAAAATTAATTGCAAAAAAAAATATTGGATAACAAATAAATTACAAATAAAATTAATTGCAAAATGAAATAAATATTAAAAACCTTGGAAACTTGGAGAGTTGGAGAATTGAGAGGAAATTGGTGTGAGGATAATGGGGGGGGGGGGGGGGGGGGGGGGGGGGTGGTGAGAAGGAATTATTAAAAAAAAGGGTAGCCGTTGGGCCCAACGGTCAGCCCATAAAGAAAGAAAAAAAAAAACATGGAACTGCCGGTTCGAACTGGAACCAGAACCGGGACCACCGGTTCCATTCCGGTTTGAACCGGCCAATTCCTCAAATATTAGAACCGAAACCGAAACTGAAACTGGAACCGGCCTCGGCCTCCCTTGGTTCAGGTTTTGGTTTAGGTTTTGGTTCAGGTTTAGGTTTCGGTTTCGGTTCCATGGTTCGAATCGGAACCTTGTCAGGTCTAGACTCGAATAGTCATGCATGAGAGGCTCCCTAGAGGCATAAGTGCCTTGGATAGGGAGTTGGCTTATATGTTGGTAGGCTTAGGCTTATGGATAGACATAGACTCCAAAAGAGTGGGGTTCATGGGATGTGTATGCACTCTTGAGGAATTTCTAATCTTCCATCGATGTTAGTTTTGTATGTTGTCCAATATATGGTGGCTCTGCATCATTGAGGGATTTCATGCTTTCCAATAGGGTTGGGTAGACATAGACTCCACTAGGTAGGTGAGCTAAAGATTGGTCATTTAGTGGAATTTCTAATTTACCTTTTAATATATATATATATATGTACCAAATGGTTGTAGTTTAACCCGTGGATGTTTCCTCCTTGGAGGTTTTACCACGTTAAAAAATCTCTTGTGTTAATTCTTCCTATCTCTATCTCTTATATTTGTATATGTGTATGTTGTTATCTTGTTGCATATTATTCACTTGTGATGTATATTGAAACAAGATTTTGTAAAGTGTGATTTGTGAACTTATTCTTTTGATCTTATTTGTAAATATAATTCTTTTGTATATTGTATTTCTTGTGTATAGCATTATTTGATTGTACTTGTAATACATTGAACAAATATTGAAATACAAGTATTATTTGATGTTGAGTTTATGTGTTCTTATACCTCATACAACTAATTGATATTCATAGACTATGCTTACATGATCATATGCTTATCTTGTCTATGTATGGATTTATGGTATATGTGTTGTATGTAAGGCTACCTTGAGGGACAAACGAATGTTTGTTCAAGGGATTGAAAAAGGCGTAAAAACATATTCACACCCCCCCCCCCCTCTCTCTCTCTCTAGGTATGCTTTAAGCTATTTAACTACGTTTGTATACTTTCACCAAGTGAATCGAGCGACGTGAGAATGAATACCAACCAAATCACAATCATCAATCATCGACCTGAAATCCTCAAAAGGACCACAGGAATGAGAACAATAACTCAAAGCCTTATGAGCACCTAGAACCGCATTAAAATCCACAACAACCAGTTAGGAAGAAGAAACCAAACTAACCATATCCCGAAGAGACTACCAAAGCGACCTACGAACCATCACATAAGTTCTCGCATAAACAAAAGTGTACAAGTGCACCTGAGAACCTATCGAGAGCGAAACAGTAAGCTGTTGTTCATGACAATGAACTATCTGAGCATCAGGAAATGAAGCACAAGCGAAAACTCAAATAGTCGGAATCAACCCACCCCTATCGTTTATGCCCACCAGGTGAAGACCGAGTGAAGACCAGAAACTAAAAGAGATAGAAGTAAAGCCACCATAGGCTCCATAATACAAACCAAAGCAGGTCTATGCAAACAACACAACTCATTGAGAACACGCCTCGTGGACCTGCTCTCGATCCCATGACAATTCTAGTAAAGGACACTAATCATCAGAGACCATCGGAGGAGCTTGGGATCTGGAATTATAAGAAGCCAGCGTATGCTCAACCATCAAGGACCTTTGAAAGACATCTGTATCATCTAACTCCTCCTCCTTAGCCTGAGCAGTTCAAGAGGAATCAGCAATAAGGCAAAGCTCAACCTAAGAATCCGACATTAGAAGCTTTGAACCCTGAAACTGCACATCAGGATCCATATCCAACGAAAAGGCACGAGATGAACCTGATCCACCCCCCAAACCTCTCTGGGCAACACGATCAACTGGAACCGAATGCTCAACTGTCTTGACAACTAACTTATCAACTGAAACCCGGTGAGCTCTAACTTCCTGACGAGCTAAAGGACATAAATGAGAAGATAGCCTTGACAAAATAAAAAAAGCCAAAGACTGAACAAGAGAAGCCACCAGAGGAATCCGAATAACACTCCTCAAAACCTGTAAATCCACCCCAGTCAAAACAAGAAAATCCACCACAAAAGTAACAACCGAAGAGTTAGGAACCAGAGTAGAGTCAGCTCCCACTAAGGAGGAAACCACCACAACCTCAGATATCGAAACATCACAACCCTTCCCAATCTACAGTGACCAAGAAACTATCGGAGAAATTGGAACCGAACCAACAACCAAAATGACAGGAACCACTGCAGAAGGCAAAACCGAAGCAAAAAGCACCAATGGTGTCAAGTTCGATGAAGTGACTAAGCTTGTAGAATAGGGTAAACTCGAAACCGGATCAGAACCAACTGAAAAATGACCAAAACTGAATCCAGGGGCCCATATCTTTATGAACAGCGGCGAAGACATTGGAGATCGAAACCTCAGGTTGAGGTACAAAAACTGGGTGATATACTATATTTGACGCACGACTACAGGGAACCTAAAATCCCTCATCAAAAGCAACGGTAGTAGCCCTGAGTTGAAACCGACTTACCAGAACTAGTAGGGGTCATCCTTCCCTACTTGTTCCAATGACAAGCACTAGGTAAATGGTCAATAGAGGAACAAGTAGTACAAAAAGTTGGAAGATTCTCATAGTCCATAGTAATGAAACAACTATGCGAATCATCCCGCTTAAGAAGCAAAGATGTCGGAGGCACAAAAGAAACATCAATATCCATCAGAACACGCGTAAAATGTCTGAAATCGCCCTCAATCGTAGCCCTATCCAACCGCAAAGGCACACTAATACCTCTAGCTAAATCTGAAATAATCTGCGGATGCTAGTACTCGTACGATAGACCATAAAAACGTACCCATACCTTAGCATTCGAAGACTTCTGCAAAGTTGGATTAAAATCTGGCACCCAAGGCTAGAGCCATAATACACCCGGTTTGAGGTTAAGAGATCCCATACCCCACACCATATTCATGTCAGCATCAGATTTCAACATAATCTGAAAGTAACCCCTACCTAAAGAAATCAGCCTCTAGACAGAACTCAGCTTTCAAACAGACTAAAGCTTTGTCTTAAGATCAACTAGCTTCTAGGGCCTTTCACCGCTAGAAAGGACTACTCGACCAATGAGAGAGAACTTACAAGCTTCCAGATAGGACTTATAAGTTGTGGGTCCACCCGAATAGTCACATAACTACACTTCTACAAAGGAGCCGAAACCTAGGGAACCGAAGGTCCTGAAAACCGAGGATTCGAAGAACCTGAAATGATATCAACTCGAGCTAGTGGAGCTTTGAAAAGATCTACATAAGAAACAAAGCCCCTAATCGAGAAAGACAGGAAAGAATTGCCCACATCCGGATCAATACTAATAGCCTTGCTTCCAAGCAAAAAGTGAGCACCGGGCGGAACCAAGCTAGCATGAATGTCAAAGGATCGAGACACTATCAAGGGAACATGCCTAGACACCTCTGAAGGAACAAAGAACAAAGAAGCCTCCATACACATAGGATCCATAGAGCTTGATGATCCCTCAAAACTCTCTGATCAACCCTCTATCTAAAAATTTGCAGCCACACACACCAAAAATAAAAATAATATCACCTAACCTATTCTGCCGCTGCACACACCTTCAACTTGCATGCACATGCATCGATCCCCAATTCAAGGTGCATGAACATGCATCGATTTAATAAGAGAAAACAATATAGAATTATTTGAACAAACAGATTAAAACTAAATTGATTAATGGGCTCCACCCACCTCTGGGGAAGGAGAAAATCTTGCATGCACCCTAACCAATAGGTGCATGCCATGTGGCATGGAAAACTCATTTGATTGGTTGTTCTTACCACATGGTATGCACCCATTGGATAGCTACAATGCACCGGGTACATGTAAGATTCTCTCCTTGGGAAGATGACATGAGAAAGCACTCACAGGATATTGTTTGATTTCACCCACTTCTGTCGTCGCCCACCAATTGCCCTATTGCTGTAGGATTTCACCAATTCCGCCGCCACACCCTTCTCTTGGGAAGATGACGTGAGAAAGCACTCACAAGATATTGTTTGATTTCACCCAATTCCGTCAATGCACACCAATCGCCCTAGAGTTGATTAAATAAATTAATGAATTGAATTTATCATTAATAATTCATTAGTTAGAACAGACTTTTAAACCAAAAAAATTAGAAAAATTAAGGACCTTACTTTCATAATATTGTAGACACTGGTGGACCTAGTTTAGGCTTGGGGAAATAGGGATAGATATTGATCCCCGCATCTCTATCCTAATTTCCTAACTCTTTCCCCTATCACTTTCTCCATTTGGGAAAATGGGGATGGGGAGTTTTAGGGTAGGTATCCTCATTTCCCTGTTTTTCCTATTTTCCTCATTTTCTAATTCAAATTTTTTTCTTGATTTTCCCGTTTTTCATGTTTGATCATGTTTGACTAAAAATTACATATTAAAAAAACAAAATCCATAGTAAGTTATATTATTCAATACAAATACAAATAAAATCCATTATAGAGAGTCAAAATAGGGGCATCAACTCTTAGTTTGGGTTTTAAATGCAAAGTTAATGAAGTATTTATAGTTAAGGTTTAAATTATGAAAGTGGGGAAATGGGGAAAATAAGAAAAAGAGTGGTGCTATTAGCACCCCTCTACTGACCTATTTATGCCCCACTTTTTAAATTATTCAGTATTTTTTTTTTCCTTTATCAAAATTACTTAAAGAGACAAACAATTTTTTTTAAAAAAAAAATCTTCTACAAAGTAATGGTCAGTTTGGTATTGTTGTAGCTTTTGAAATAATCGATGTTAGCTGTGCTGGAGAAATAATTTGTTGTGAAGTAAATCAGGCAGTTGTTTAGTTAATGCTACTATTGAAATTGATGTAGACTCAAAAGCAGTATTCATGTGTTTGATAAATTTAACTATTAATTGTTGTGATTTTACATAATGACTAAAATGGACATGAAATGAATTTTGTTATATTTTACTTGGTTTTCAAACCAAAATAATGTTTCCTTCAAATATTTCAAATAATATCCACATATTGCTTCTCATGCTCGAGACATGGGAATAAATGTTGAACAAGTGATTAGAGAAGAAATTGATGTAGATCGTGGAGTTAATGTTAGCAACTCTTCTGATGACCAACTTACCTTTGATGGAAACAGTGGAGGAAAAGATGAAGGAGATGATACGAATGGTGGGGATGAGGGAGAAGGTTGGGAATCTGGTGCAGGAGGTTGGGATGATAGTGCTGCATGTTGGAATGCTAGTTCGGTAGGTTGGGATGCTGGTGCAGGTAATTTTGTTCAAAATCGTGGTAGACAACAAAGAGAAATGAGTCAAATTGATGAAGATTCTTTGACTATGACTCTCTCCTCAATGAGTATAAACACGGAAAATAGTTCTTTAGGTGATTCGTAGACAAGGTCAGGATCCGTAGACAAGGTCAGGTTCCCAAGTACCATATTATGGTAGTTATGGTAGGTACAATATATTTGATTATCTTTTGCCACAAATGTCATATGCAATACATATGCATGCAGATCAACAATATCCACTAAGTTGGGTAAATCCAAACTACCCAATTCATGAATCAGTTAGAAAAGATCAAGCAACATACACATGACATATTAATAACTACCTTGAAGACGATGCAAGAACATTTTCCTAAGAAAATTATTGTTCGAATTAAGATGGAAATGTATCTTATAATTTCAAACATATGAATTATGATAGAATCATGGAACTATACATATATATATATATATATTATGATAATTTTGTTTATTAAATATTTAATTTTTTGATGTTGTATATAATATTGTAAAAATGAAACAAGATATTATTCTATTAAATACTTAATTTTAAAAATTATATACAGACTATATCTATGTTATAATTTATAATAAGCTCATAACTATGCTAATTTAATATTAAATTATGATTCATTTGATGTATAATTAATTGTTTAAGATTATCCTAAAATTTTACAAAAAAAATCTAACTTTAGATGCAAATATCCATTTTTTTTAAATTTCTTACAGAATATCCACCAATATCGATATTATCCCCGAAATATTCATAAATTTAGAAGCCCGATATCAATATCAATACTGATGACTTCTCTAGTGTTTTTTTTCTCCTAATAGTTAGAGCGAGAGTTTAATGAAGGGTGGTTTCATAAGATCATTTAAAATCTTGGTCATTTATGATTTTTTAAAACCATAATGACTATAAATGATTTTCCCCAAAATAATAATAGGAAAAATAGGTCTAAATAGCACCAAATCTATAGTGACTTTTGGGATTTGTACTAGATTAAATTTGAGTTTAAATGGCACCAATGAATAAAAATACTTCCACCTTCTTCTTTTATTACTTATCCAATTTTTAGGTTTTTTTTTTTTTTTTTTTTTTTTCAAATACCTCCATTGATGGACGACCAATGGAGGTTGACGGAGAAGTTGAAAAAATAAATTTCTGAAAAATTTCAGTTTTGTCCAATAAGTCTCAAAATTTGCAAAATTGTCCATTAAGTATCGAAAATTACAAAATAAGTTACAAAAATACTAAAATAAATCTTGGGAATGCAAAATAAATCTCGGAAATACCCAAAATAAGTCTCAGGAAAAAAAGCACGAGACTTATTTTTTAATTGTGTTTAAAAGGTATTTTTGTCAAAAACACATTTTTTGTGCTGTTAAAACTCAAGTTATTAAGTTGGTGCTAGTCTTAAAAGTAAAGGGGTAAAGAGTGCTAGAAAATTGTTGAGCCCATAATAATAATACACTTGAAAATATTATATACATTGGGCAAAGATCTCTCAAACTTGAAATGATTTTTGTATTATTAGAAACAAACCTCGCAAAAATGCATTTAAAATACAATAATGTTACTTTGTCCAAATTTGATGTCTAAATCTGGTGCCCAAATGATGTGTCAACATTATAATCTATTTATTTAGATTGTATGATTTAAATGAATGGATTAAAGTGTTGACACACCATTTGGACATCAAATTTAGGCAAAGTAGCGTTACTCTTTAAAATAACAAACTATCATTCTAAATATAAGATGATGTGATATATACCATCCAAAATCATTAGAGTAAATAGATGGCAGAATGCTGAAATCTAATTGTATTTTTTTTCTAAAAAATAAAGAACTCCCACCCATATTAGGCATTTGTGACTTTTTTAACTGAAAAGAGTGATCAGTACTTCCGAGTATTTCTTAAAAAAATAAATAAATAAAAAAATAAAAATAAATAAATAAATAAAATAAATAAATAAATAAATCTTTCGAGTATAAATGTAAATGGGCAATGTATATCGTCATTGAAGAACCCTTATTTTGATGGTTGAACCACTCTGAAATTTCATTTTTCAAGGAAACAAAAGCTAACAAATTAAAGCTTCAGGCTCACCCATCACCCATGTGTACTATTAAAATCATTGTTTTTGTCCCTGGATTTAGGCCCAATCTCTATATCTCATCATGTAAGTAAGTACAGCCCATAAGATGAATTTTAGCCCAATTCGACAATTGCCAAGGCCTAACATAGGATATATAAAATCCAATATCTTATATTTTCAAATTCTGGAAAGAAAATTCACAATGATCTTTCAAAACGCATATGATTAAATTTAATTTATTTAAATCAATGCAACCCATTTCAATACAAATTTCTGATTTTTAACAAAAAATATGCAAAATTGTACACCCAACAAGAGCTTAATGCTTCTTAATCCCACACAAATGACATCAGTCATCATTGTACAAATTTTATACCAACAACACTTCATTATATTTCCTTAAAGAATAAAAAAAAAAAACAGATTTTGTAACAAAAATTATTACAAATAACTGTTTTTGCAAAAAAACTCAAATTAATCTCTTTAATTACTAAACCTGTATATTATTATCTGTAGTGCATGACTTTTGGTGCAAACCTTAGCAATCTATCCGAAGTGTTGGGTAAAAACTTCCTTGCAAACAAGAAACAAACATTTGTGCTATTTCCATTGTACTCACATTTGCTTCCACTCCTCAATTTCTGAAGAAATTCAACAGTGACTCCTGTTCTTATGAATCTTGTCGGATGAGGCCCTCCGTATTTCCATTCAACCCAAGTTAAAGTCCTGTTTGCAGTCTTCTCCCCAAATTTAATGTTCACAAATGTGGGCAAGTAATGCTCATCCGCATAGCAATCCCCATGGCAGAACTTTTGGAAGATTGGGAAATATGTTGTGTCCGACACAACTTCGAGGGCTAAATCGCGGTCCATTTCGAACCATTGGGACCCTTTTCGCCATTGATCGATTTTGATTGTCGGAGCCATTTTAGGACTGTAACGGCCGCGTCCTACGGGGCCTTCTAAGTCATAGACTTCTACAAAGTTTTGGGTGGAGTTGATGAGGTAAGAGTAAGTCGTGGAGAAGTTGAAGATAGGAATGCATGATTCTGAGAGGAGAACAAAACGTTGGTTTGAGATGTCTAGAAGTGCATTTCCTAGTAGCCTGCGCTCTGCTTCTATCATGTTTACACTTCCCCATTCAACTTTCTGTATCACGTACACAAACATTAGAAAATAATAATGCTTTTGAAAAGTGTACAAGTTTCAACATATTGATATCTACTGAATGTCAAGTTAAGATTCTACTATCAAACTCAAAAGGTTAAGCCAATAGGAAATCGTCCAACAATAGTATATAAGCACTCTAATAATACAACCATGTAAATCCAACAGGCTTATCATGTGGCTCAATCCCAAACACGTTCAAACTCAAAGCAAATTAATTCATAAACAAATATAAATTCAATCCTATGTGGGGACTCGAACAGAACTCCTGGGTCAAACCAAGCTTTGATATTGCCGTAGTTAATAGGGTGACTTTGTTTGGGACCTAAGAGAGCAACCATTCTTGAAGTTATAAATGCATAATTTCAGTTGAAGAAATGGAAAGAAAAAGAGCCACTTGCAGACTTGCTTATTGATCAATTACAATCAATAACATCACTGGCATGACCCCCTCATTTGTGTGTCCACATTTGTTCCACATAACATCAAAACCAGATTTGAATCATCTTTTAGATAAAATCCAAAACCATTCTTTTTGGCCACATCAAGATAAATAGATGAAAATGTGAAACTAATACATGTGATGTGTCTCTTTTAGCTACTCCATCATCCAAGGCATAGATTGATGAGTGACATAACGGTCAAGTTTCATATTCAGCAAAGGATTTTTCTTTTTCTTTTTTTACTTTTTTGAAATTGTATTATTTTTTTCCTAATCTTCAAAGCAATCTACATTCTACAATATGAGGAAATACCAGCAAGATTACTTGAGAGACATATTAGGCTTATTGATACACCTTCTCTTAAGCATCAATTAATGGCCTAAAATATTTTTTTAAACAATTAAAGTATTTGATATTTGTGTACTTTTTTTTTACTTTTAAAACAAGTTTATTATGTATTCACATGAAATGAAAAATAAATAAATTTAAAAATAAGAAGAGAATTAAACATACCTTACTGGGAATTCTTCTTCTGTAAAACACAGAATCAACAGGCTCTGCTTCTGATTCATTAAAAGAAGGACTTGAATGAACATAAATCGAATACAAGCCTTGATGTCCTCTAAAGAATTTTTCCCACAATGGAGCCAACAAAACAGGACCCCTAGTCAAGAACAAGAAAGCCACTTTTGGGGTTCTCTCAAAAGGGTATTCTTTGATCTTACCCACCATAGAAGCCCTCCATAGAAGCTCCTCATCTTCCATGTCATGTGTTATATTTGGTGGCTTTAAAAACTCCTTGAGCCCTACACGGACCGTGTCGTTGTTGTTGTTGTTGTTGGGAGCTAAAGATGTTAAAGAAGAAGATGGAGAAGACAAATGTAATGTCTGTTTTGATTGTGGAGAAGAAGTGACAGAGAACTGTGTTATGTTTAGATTAAAAGAGAAATTTTTAAGAGAAAAACTGAGAATGATCCCGACCGTCAATCCACTTGCGAAAAGAATGAAAAACAATAAGAGATTGAGAAGATGAAGCTGTGCATTGAACATTTTAGAAAATGAAGTCAAAATATTGTTTTGGTTTTGGCTCTTCATTTTCTTTTTATCCGGAGCTAAAAGAGAGCGCTTTTTTTTTTTTTTTTTTTTTGTAAATATAAATCAAACTTTCTATACAAGAAAAATTGTGAAGAAAGAGAGAAGCAGATTCACAAGTATATATAAGTGGTTTTGTTGCGAAGAAAGGTGATGATTCTTGAAGTGAAAAAGACTCATTCTTCCATTGTTGTAACACAATACAATACAATATATACAAATACAAATACAAATACAATTCTTTTCTTTTTTGACAAGTGACTGAAAATTACAACAAATTATGTATAGACAAAGAAGTCTGTGATTGTTATGAGATTTATAATCAAATCAAAGAAAGATCAGAACCTAAACATGGGTTAGAAGAATTTTCCAAGGAAAATGATGTGACAGAAAATTCTGAGGAAAAAGACACCAAACAGAGATAACAAGGAGTTTGGAAAAGTAAGAGAGGCTTAACTGATGGCTTTCTTTCTAGACCACATAGAAAGACAGTTTCATCATCTGGGGAAGTAACTAATTAATTAATTGATTGAATGATTATATATATATATATATATATTTATTTATTTTAAGAGAGCGTTTATGTGTTTAATTTGTCAAGTTTGAGATTTAATAACGCCATTTTTAACATTACTTTGAATTTTAATATTTGTTTTTCTACTGTTACCAATTTTACCACGTTTTGTCGGTTTAGAAATGGCTTATTTTGATCAGCTTTATAAGATATTAATAAAAGTTTTTTTTTTTTAAATAATATATTAATAAGAGTTTTTTTTAGGATTATTAATTTTTAAAAAGAAAATTTGATTTTTTTTTTTTTTTTTTTTTTTTGAAAGGAAGAAAATTTGATATATGGAATGAAAATTTATTTACATATTAAACAGAAAATTTATCTAAATTTGATTAAATCTGTTGGTAAAATATATGTAGTTATTATTAAATTTAAAAATTGTAGATATTTCTCAAAAAAGGAAATTAAACAGGCAAACATTAAGATATTAAACTCCTAACATTAGTCAATGTCTTATTTAATGTCGAAATGTATTATCCATTATCTATTTGTAACGTCTCCGAAAGGGGGTTTAACTACAATATAGTTATACTAATTTTATTTTATTTTAAGTATTACAACTATTATAATTTTTTTTATTTATTTAAACAAATTAAAACGAATATTGAACAGCTGTATCTAAACAAATTAAATGTTGACTTTCGAACATAAAAATGATGGACTCAAATCAATGAACAAAAATAAAATGTACAACAAATCAGCCGCGTATGATTTTACAATGGTATGAGTTCTTAAAAAATCCACACTGTTTTTGAACACAAAAGTTGTTACAATAGTTTGACTTTGACTATTATTACAAGAAAGTCATAGAAAAATTAGCCGCCAGCCAATCAATAATAGTAATAATAATTATTTTTCAAATTCCAAAAATATGAAATGTCAAGTTGTGATGACTCCCTGAAGTTAGGAAGCCAGCGAAATTAATTCACACGAAAGAAAAAGGAGATTACTTTTGATTACCCCCATTGAAGGGGGTGAGCATTACCTCCCTCCCCAACACTTGACATGTGTCAAAGGAAGGGTATTTTTATCCAAAAACTGTCATATATTTAAATAAAAATACCCTCTCCCTGGACACATGTCATGTATTGAGGGGTAATACTTACCCTCTTGAAGGGGGTGAACAAAAATGGACTCAAGAAAAAGTCCAGAAAGCAAACAAACGAGTAGTGCATGAAGTTTCCAAGCACGGCTTGGACAAAACAAAATCGACTTGTTTTTTTTTGGAAACATGTTGTGCAATGAATTAATTGCATGCAAATTTTTTTTTTTTTTTTTTTTTTTTTTTTTTTTTTTTTTAAGAACCCGTGAGTTACTTCTATTGATCGAAGAACTTTTTAGTTCTAGACTTCTAGATTATTTACAAGGGTTTAGCTACTTTTAGTAATGTATATACGCATAGTTTATAGTTATTGGATTTCAATGTAAAAATAAAAATAAAAATAAAAATAAAAGAAATTATTAATTCTCTCTCACATAATTACCCAATAACTATATAATTACTGTATAATAGCTAAATCTCATTTTTTTTAAATAGAGGTTTTACTAACAATTTTTTTTTTTTTACCAATGTAGTGTTTTACTACATTGGAATTTTTGTTTCTGCACCGGAGTATAAAGTTTTATTATAATTTTTTATATGAAAAGAATGCAATGTAATTACTAACATATTATGACAAAACTTTTGACATTTTTTTTTTTTTTAATATTGGAAAAAGCCTAAAATTTGAGCTTGTCCTAATAGACCTAAAAATAACTTTTTAATCGTACAAAAGTTATATTAGAGTGGCAATCAAACTATACTATTTTTTTAAAAAAAATAATAGCTTAAAACAAGTTTTCTAAATATATATATAAATTCACGGTTTTTAGGGAGAGGGAAGACTCAAACCCGAGGTGGTGTGAGGGGTATACCACCAGGGACAAAGGCATGTGAGGACGAGAGGGGGCCACTACCCCCCTGAAGTTTTACAAATTTATAAATTTATCTCCTAAATTTTCAAAGTTTTATGTTTTTACCCTTGTTTCGTATTCCTTGAAGTTTTACAGTTTTATAAATTAATCCACTAAACTTTCAGATTTTTATGTTCTTACCCTTATTTGATATTTAGACTTTCTAATTCTTTTATAAATTAAGTGTTAATAATTTTCTCGTAATCACGTAGAAAATATATTTAATTCTAAACATATTATTATTATTTCTTTATATCTCAAATATAAATCAAATCGCAACATATATATTTTGTTATGTCAATTGTAATTTTTTCTTATCAAAATTACATTTACTCAATTCTATTTTAACTAATTTTATTATATCCTTAAAATATTTTCTCTCTCCAAGTCTTACTTATCTCACCCTAGTACTATAATACAATGTTATACTTTGATAAGTTATTTATATAGATTTTGCTTTTTTTTTTTTTTTTTTTTTTTTTTTTTTTTTTTTTTTTTTTTTTTTGTGATTTATATAATTAAAACATGTCAAGTAAACACAGTCGTATGTTTATGTTTAATTATTAAGAAATTTTATCGAGCAAACTTTTATACTTTTTAATAATTAAAATAGTTTTTAGATATTAGAAAAATACTAGGATAATTTTTAACAATGAAACTTCATCATCTTATTTTTCATAAATATACACATTAAGATAATTTATCTCAACGTTTAAAGGATTTTGTGTAAATGGCGTGTGGTTTTGAAGAATTTAGACTTGGTGAAGTTTTAGTACAAGAAGTTTATACGTATGATTGATTTCTTTCTAGCGTCACGTAACCTAAGTCCTAATATGACCTCACCAAAGGGAGTGTAGCACGTAACCCAATTTGTGAGGTAAATACAAAAAGTAAAAGAAAAAAGGCCACGTACTATACTTCCATTAATAGGGTCAGTATTTTGGGTACCGACCGGTTTGTATCCAAACATTATTCATTTTTTTAATGATTGGAACCGATTGACAAGAATCAGGATGAATTCCATTTATACAAACAAACCATCCAAAATCACTCATAATTCATAAATAAACATTTATGAATGCGAGATCTCATCAACTTTAAATCGCTAATTTGATCATTATAGGTCCCTATTCTGCTGTAGCATGATTGATGAAAAAAGATTTAGATGCCCATTTCAATAATCATATCATCTATCAATTGTGATTACTACAAATGTATCCAATTAATAGTAATTGCACAAACTAAATCTAATGTCAGATGATGACTCTACAACCCCCACGTACCCCACATAATCTAATCTGTTTTGGCTTTCCATTTTATCGTATCATTTATGGGCATGCATGAAGTGAACATAATAAATATATTTCCAGTTTTATCTCCATCAGATGTTTCGATGATGTTTAATATTAGTCGTTGGATTCATCTTCTTGTAATCTTTCGTGCATAATAATAATAATAATAATAATAATAATAATAAGATACATATTTCTTCTACTTACTGAATTTAATGGCTAAGAATTTAACGTCTTGATTTTGATCAGAATCTGGACAGTCCTCACAGAATAATTTTTAATTAAAGACAGATCAGATCATCTCCCAAAGTTTTTTTTCCCCAATTTTTTAATCTCAATTCTTGAAGTCTGTTTGTTTTTCATTTTAAAAAATATGATTAATTCTTTCGGCAAATTTTCAAATAAGATCTTTAATTCTCTAATTCCACTCTTCTTAAAATAATCGAATAAAGTTATATTGTAGGATTATGAAGTTTTGATGCAAATCTCTTTTAATGGATTTTGTGTATTTAATCTTCAATTCGAGTTAGGTTCTGTATAACAATCATTTCTTTGTACAACCACCTAAATCTCTTTATTAATAAGCTTAGTTAACCATTTGCCCATTTATATTTTTTATCAAAAAAAAAAAAAAAAATACAAGCTTAACTAAGGTTTGGCTAAGTTGATGTAAACAGCAATGTTACTGAGTTAATGATAGAGATTAGATTTTAATCCAAAGGTAAAAGGTCAACAAAATTAGGGATGATAATGGGGATGGATACTATTATTTCGGGGATGGAACAGAGATGAATGTCATCCTAATATCCATTTTATTTTCGGAGATGAGGATGGATATCGTCTATGGATATCCATCAAGATCCATTATAGTTTTTAATTCTAATTATATAATATATATATATATATATATATATATATGTATATATATATATATGTATATATATATATGAAACTTTATTGGATGTAATTGTTTATCCTTTTAAATAGGATAAAATGTAACATTGCAGATTTTAGTTACATTTTTCTCTTGTAAACTACAAAAAAAATTACATATTTTTCATCGGATACGGACATAGATAGAGTAGTGATGGATATCTTTACCTCAATTCAGGGATTATCCAAATTTGCCCTGCTCACCTAAAAATGGGGATGGATACAGGGATGGGGATATATATCTCAAATGGGTACACATCCTCAATCCGATCCAGTTCATTGGACCCTATACAAAATTCATAGATTTAAAAAATAAAATAAATATAAAACTAAATAAAATATTTACTTTTGAAACATCAACCTAGCCAAACCCTAGTTAATTAATTATATTAAAAATAAATAAATAAATAAATAAATAAAAGCTTAGTTGACAATAAGCTCCCGCAACCTAAAAATTTGCATATGTTCTTTGGAAATGCACAAATCATATATAGGGACATTTCAGAATCTAAAATTAATTAAGTGTTTATAAGAATAGACGGCTACTTAATAATTAAAATAATATTCTTGTTTATCTATGTCGTGGTTGACAAGTACTAGCTTTTACAAGAAAAACTTTTAATTCATAAAGATAACACTTCACAATATTAGAAATACTCTTGGCAAGTGATATGACATTATCATATTATCATATAAATTATGAAATGATAACGTGATAAAGTGAATTATAAGATAAAAAACTTATCATTTGTCATATTATTTGGCTTAACTTTGTCAATTTTTACACTTTAACCTAACTTATTTATAAATATTAAATTATTAAATAATAAATATTTACAGAAATTAAAAATTTACCCTTCATGTTAAAAAAAAATGCAAAAACAAAACAACAACAAAAAAATGAAAAAAAAAAAAAGATCTGGAATTTTTTTTAGTCTAAAAATGAAACCCTAAATTTATCTCTTCACCAATATCATCATCAACACACCACCACACAAATCACTTAAACACCCTTTCCAACCCCATTCATCTCTTCACCAACATCATCATCAACACACCACCACATAAATTACCCAAACATCCAAACCCATCAATCAAGCCACCATCTCCAAACACCCAACAACCAAAACCACCTAAAACCCCTCCACAAAATCAATCCGAGTCGCCCCTCCCACCACTGATTGGTGCTCAAACTCGAACAAGTTCAAACCAGAAGCAGCGACGATGACAAAGTCAACCATAAGCGATGACGACGACCAGAAGCCAACGGGTTCAATCTGGGTTTGGTTGTCGATTTGGGTTCGATCGTGTTCCTCTCTCACTCTCTCATTATCCTCCTCGTTTGGTGTGGGTTCAATTCGGCCGATGGTTTTGGTTTCGATCTGGGTTTCGGTTGGTGGTAGTGGTGGTTTGGGTCGATTTGTGTTTGGTTACAATCTAGGTTCGGTTGGTGGTATTGGTGGTGGTGAAGGAGTTGGTGATGGTGGTGGTAGTGATGAAGGACTGTAGACCTAGTGGTGATGATGAAGGACTAGAGATTGATTGGTGGTTGGGATGGTGATTGAGGTCTTTGGATTTGTTGTGATCCATATTGGATCTCCACAAATCCAAAGACCTCAATTTCTTTAAATTTAATTATTATTTTTTGTTTTTTTTTTTTAATTTTTTTATTAGATTGGATCTCCACATGTTAATTTGTTTTTTTTTTAATTTAATTTTTATTATATATATATATATATATATATATATATATATTTATTTATTTGTGTGTTGACACGTGTCATATCATTGTTTAAAGACAAAAATACCCTTAGAATTGTTTAATTTGACTAACGGTTGACTCACAGTAGGACGAAATTGAATGGTTTTTGAAAACATAGGGATCAATCCAATGAAAAATGAATAAGTGAGTAAAAAACAGATAATTCAAAAAAAATATAGGGATCCAAATGATAATATCCCTATTTTTAAAGTAGGACTTGAGAGGAATTATATTAAAAACTGTTTCTTTATGGAAAAGGAAAAACAACCAAACACTATAATACTATATTATTTATACAAAGAGTATTTTTTTTAACTATATGAAACTAATTATAACAGTATCGATAGATAGGTACTTCCAAAATTAACCATAATTAATTCTAGGGGGAATTTCACAAACTTACTGATGCAACGTGAAAATTCAACGCAAACAACGATTGATAAAAGAAATTGGATAAACGATTCGGATCCGTTGATTTGCGCACGAATACCGGAAATAAACCCTATTATTAATCTGTTGATCCACACACAGATATCAGAATAATAGACTTCAAATTCGTTGACCCTCACAAAGGTACAAAAAATGGATAAAAAGAAATACTCTCTCTACAATTTTATTAATCATCAAAAACTAAAATCCCTGTTAGGGTACATCGTCTTTAAATAGGAAAATAAAAACCTAAAAGAAACCTAAAATAACTAGTAAAGCAATAAAATTATCTATTTCCCTATAAAAGAGATAATTGAGATAACAATGGAAATTAAAAAAACTAGAATCCTAAAACATTAAAAACCTATCTAATAAGGAAATAAGATTTGATTTAATAAAATCAAATCATAAAATATTTAACTACCTAATTAAATATACAATAAAAGAAACATACTAATAGATATTAATTACAAAACTATTTTTAAAATAAAAAGTCTTCAAGAAAATCTCCAATAATATCTCCTGCATCACTTACCCTGGTTATATGCATAATAACACAGAAACCCATGGAAAAATCATAATGACACTCGCACCACCTTGACCTGTTGACTCACGGTTGACCACCGTTTCTCTATCATTGACAAAGTGCAATGTTGTCTTTTTGATACAATATTCATTAAAAAAAAATACAAATTAAAAAATAAAACATTTTAAAAAAATAAAATGATTGATCTCCACCGTCCGTAACTCCATATATAAGATGGACGGTGGAGATCAAATAACAAAAAAAAAAAAAAAAACCGAAAATTAACAACAACAACAAAAAAAGAAAAAAAAAAAAGGAAAAGTTGAGAAAGATCTGGAAATTTTCCAGATCTCTTCCTAACTCCATCTCAGATGGATCAATCTACGATGGAGCTGCATCGTAGATGAAGACCCATTCACTGCATTCGTCTCTGAAACAATATCGTACCACTCGTTTAGTTTCTTCTTTCAACTCTCTCTCCGAGAATCAGACTTCCAAGTTGCTCTCTCTTCCCGCTCCGACTCTCACTTTCTAGTTTCTATTGGTAATTCTTCTCTCTTGATCTCTCTTTCTTCACTAAAAGAATTCAAGTCATCGCTTCCGGTTTTGTTGTGTAGGGACTAATCGGATCCAATTGATTCTAAATTTTACTTGTTGATGTTCGAGGCTCACCTAGGTTTTATTATATTTTAGCTATTTATTATCATTTATTTGAGGAACAATATTCACCGGGTGTTCATGGGTTGGAAAATGTATCATTTATTTATGTTTGTTCATAGCTGATGTTACATTTTGATTCATGAGGTTGGGTGTGTTGATTGCAAGTATCGTAACACGATTAGAGACTCAACACGCAATCTGGGTGATTGTTATTGTTGTGTTTTGGATATTTCGCTTGCGAAGATTATTAGCTCGAGAAGAGAATATCACACAACTTGAATGTGATTTTTAACAGATTGAAGATGGATTTTTATTGATGAATGTGTGTTTCAGTGTTTGGATTTGATTTTTCTTTTCTTTTTATCCAGATTATTTTGGTTTTTTTTCTTGGAATTGATTGGAGAAGAAGATATAATTGTTGGATGAGATCTGTGGATTTTGTTTTTGGGATTGATTTGTGATTTTTTTTTTTTTTAAATTTTTTGTGGAATTTACTTTTTTTAAAAGCATTGTGGAATTTAATTGGATCTCCATTCTCCATCATTTTTTTCTTCTAATTTTCAGTTCATCTCCACCATCAGCCATCACCATCCATCTTGATATGGACAGTGGAGAGCCATTTAAAAAATTGTTTTTATTTGTTTTCGAATTCTATATTACTTTATTGTTTATATATTACAAAAAGACAACATTGCCCCTTGTCTATGACAGACAAATGGTGGTCAACTGTGAGTCAACAGGTCAAGAGGGTACGAGTGTCATTATGATTTTTCTGTAGATTTCTATGTTATTATGTATATAATCAGGGTAAGTTTGTGTAATTCCCCCTTAATTCTATAATAAAAAACATAGCTTAGTGTTGTTGTGATGACATTAGAAGTGATCAAGATCAACAGAACGTGTGAGAGACTTATTTGGAATCGACTCAATCTCATGGTCATCCTTAATTTTCTCTTGTCATATGTGGTGTAGCATATATATATAAATTAATTCTGGTACACCTAATAAGATTTATTTCCCACTTTATGTGTAGGACGTAACTGGACAACAAAGATCATTTATCTTTTCAAAAAAATCTGACATTGATTGGGTTAAAGGGAGTCCGTGCCTGATCACCAGATCAAATCTACGGTGTTGGGTCGTGAAGCCTTTAACTTATATTACTGCACTACGCTGACACGGGTTGTGAAGTCGGAATTCATAGTATTGAACTCATAGGCTCATAGTATTGAACCATGTTAACACATCGGTGTTCGAACTGATCTATTTCTTTTCTTTTTTTTTTGTCAGGAGAGGACTCCTGTTTTATTAGAGAAACAAATAGAGAGCCGAATTGAGAGAGAGAATTTAGGTTTACACCAAACCACTTAAAATCTTGTGCCTCTTTCTTTGCTACTTTTCGATTTAATATCTCGTGTAATTTTATATTTTCTTTGTGTTAGCGAACAAAAGTCACTATACGCACGGAAGCGTTGCCGGATATAACACAAACAAACACAATAACAAAGAAAAGATAAGATTAAGAGAAGTAATTAAATCCAATCACACACAACACAAGAATTTACGTGGAAACCCAAATCAGGAAAAAAAACCACGGCCGTCAGGACAATAAAAGAAAGTTCCAATATATAGTAAATTGTTACAACCACACACTCAGGTTCTATCTCTAAATAATACCCCAAACGCAATTACACCCAATGCTCACTTTGAGATCTCTCTAGTATTTGTTATTTTGCTTCACCACTAATAACCTAGTTATTATGGTCTATTTATATTAATTACAGGGAGTTAAAAGCTAAAAGGAAATCCTACTCCTATACGTAAAAGAATTACTTGTTCCACATAGATACTATTTCCTATTTATGACAAGTCTTCTTTTAAGAAGAAATCAATTTCCTATTAGAACTTCTAGAAGCAACATATTTCATCTTCCATGAATATTTCCTGATTCAACGTATGCTTGTGATTGACTACGATTCAAGTTGCAGTTGGCCACCCGCTTCCTAAACCGTTTTGAACTTGACCACTCAGAAAACCGTGATCCATGCACCACATCATCATCTACCGTTGTGGAAGCCACAGCGCTTTCCACAGTGGTATCCACTGGAATTGGAATGCTCTCAGTACCGCTGCGAAAATTCATAGCGCTTGACCACTGCTCTCGTGACCGATGTCAAAGCCAGAGTGGTTGTGACAGCGGTTGTCACAGTTCTTCGTTTCTTCTGTTATTCAAATCCTCAAGCCTCCCTCAAACATAACCTCATACTCCTAAATGTTCACATGTCTTCCAGGAAGTCTCTGCATTGGTAAATCGTGTTTGGTAACCATTGGAATATTCAAGCCATATCCAACACTTTGCTATTTTCAATTTAATTGAAAAATGTGGGATTTAAACCCCATTCAAAAAAAATAAAGGGAAAACTGCACAACCAGTTTACTAAAACGTGTATGTGCAATCACAAATTAATTGGAAGTTAATTAGATAGACAAAATATTTTTTTTTTTCTTAAAAAAAAAAATTGATAAAAAACAATAACCAACATTTGGGATTTTTTTTCTTTTAATGAATACTAGAAAATGTTAGGAAAAGGTAATGCGGAAGCGCATGCCTAATACACACCACATACCAATTAGCGTATCAGTTTTTCTCTAGTAGGCAAATAATATAGGCATATTTATAGTATACTAATACACATCACCACACTTTTGCAATGTGCTTACATGGCAAAAGTGTCATTGCAAAAGTGTGGTGATGTGTATTAGTATGCTATAAATACGCCTATATCATATGCCTATGAGAGAAAAACTAATTAACGTATACTAGCAGAACAATAAGATGAGAGAATCCAATCACACAACACAAGATTTTACATGGAAAAACCCAAAATAGGAGAGAAAAAAAAAAAAACATAGTTGTCAAGACGACAACAAGAAAATATCACTATGTAGAAAATTGTTACAACTACATAATTTCAATATTCTTTCTTTCACCCCAAACCCCAATTACAACCGAGCCTTACTGAGTCCAAACTCACAACCGAGCTTACATCCTAGCTCTCAGCTCACAGCACTACTAGGTCTCCCCTGAATATCACCATTGGATATCTCCCCAGATCCCAGATATTTCATAGATCCCTCCCTTGATATTTCCATGGATCTCCTCCCAGCTCCCCACCCCCCACCCCACCAGATATCCCTTGGAGACCCACCCCCTGGACATCCCTAGGGTCTCCCCTCTAATCTCTTCGGGTCTCACTCCTTTGATTCACCCACTTTCTGATGTTCCCAGGTGTCTCTCCTAGTGTTATAAACAAAAGAATAATCCCCACTATTTATAGGGTCACTATTATTGGTCTCTAAGGAATCAAACTTCCATAAGTAGTTGGAAACCCACCTAACACGTCTTTCCTAAACAAGTAATCCCGAAACAAAACCTTCATCAACAAGAAAACTGACTTACACACATTTTTCCATGTCTTTCAGGAGTTCCACATGCCAAATCGGGCCCCAAATAAGTGCTCCATGCACCCTCACACGCCCCAACACCTCCAGTGCATAGCAACATGCAAATGATGCACAACAATCTTCTGATGGCTTGTACGGGCGCGTTCTGGAAGGATTTTGGCACCGTTTAAACCGTTGGCTTCGCCTTAGACTCTTCTTTCCAACACCAACTGAATCGCAATCATCTAAATCTGCTTGGAATATTTCCACATCATTTGAAGTTGTTTGGTTCACATGGGAACACAAGCCAAATCCTAACAATTCTCCCCTTTGGCGAGAATTCGCAAAACCTTCGTCCCTTCTCCGATAGCCATGACTCCCAACACCGGGAATCACACATGATTCTCTACATTGAGAATCACCATGACTGTCTAACCGAGAATCACCATACCCCCACCATAAAGGTACAACCATTTATGAACAATTCACCCTAAGATTTCTTTTGAAACATGTCGAACAAACCTGCTAAAAATTATGGTGCAACTCCTCACGTTAAATTCCAGGGAGTTACTTAGCCATCGACATCTTGTCCACCGCACATCTTGCATCACCTTCTAACTAATGCCCATGTGTAAACCTATGGACCTACTAGCAGCAACATATCCTCTCCATGACAACTTTTATATGCCAAAAGAATAAACATGTTCTTACATAACCCAATCTAGTGAAAGACTTACTGCTAGCAACACTTGGAGCTCTTTGCTGCACTAGTTCCACACCTCACCACAGTCTACCTAGCTTCATGGGTTCGCTTGTCCTTCAATGCCTTGTGTAACCTAGATTAGATCCATGACTTGTACTTGCCACCACAAGCCAAATTTCCTCCTCCATCAAACCCCCCTAAGTTTGAAACCGCTTCCAAGACATATCTTTTTTACTAAACCAATACTAGACAACCATGAAATCAACATCCTAATCTACCAAGTCTTTATACAATATCTTATACATACTTGAAACCACCATGGCTAACCACGGCTCTAATACCAGTTGTTTGAAAAATGTGACATGAAAGCGCATGCCTAATGCACACCACATAACAAATAACGTTTACTAGCAGAATAATAAGATGAGAGAATCCAATCACACAACACAAGATTTTACATGGAAAAACCCAAAACAGGGAAAACCAAGGCCGTCGGGACGACAAGAGAAAAATATCACTACGTAGAAAATTGTTACAACTACACAATTCCAATATTCTTTCTTTAACCCCCAACCCCTAATTACAACTGAGCCTTACCAAGTCCAAGCTCACAACCGAGCCTTACCGAGTCCAAGCTCACAATCGAGCTTACATCATAGCTCTCAGCTCACAGCGTTCACCAGGTCCTCCTTGAGTGCAACCCCGAATATCCCCTAGGTCTCCCCTGAATATCACCCTCGAATATCTCCCCATATCCCATATATTCCCTCGATCCCTCCATTGATATTCCCATGGATCTCTTCCCAGGTATCCCCCAGATATCCCTTGGGTATCCCACCTCTTGGACATCCCTAGGGTCTTCCTCTAATCTCTCCGGGTCTCACTCATTAGATTCACCCACTCTCTGATGTTACTAGGTGTCTCTCATAGTATTATCAACCAAAGAATAAGCCTCACTATTTATAGGGTCACTATTCTTGGTCTTTAAGGAATTAGACTCTCATAAGATGTTGGAAACCACCTAACAAGCCTTTCCTAAACAAGTAATCCTGAATCAAAACCTTCCTTAACAAGAAAACCAACTCACACCCATTTTCCCATGTCTTTCATGAGTTCTACATGCCAAACCGGGCCCCAAATAAGTGCCCCACACTCTCTCACGCGCCCCAACTCCTTCGGCGCGCAGCAACATGTAGATGTTGTGCAGTAATCTTTCAACGGCTCGTACGAGCGTGCTCATGACTGGATTCCGGCACTGTTTTCACTGTGAGCTTTGTCTCGGACTCTTCTTTCCAACGCCACCCGAATATCAATCATCCGAATTCGTTTGGACCACTTTCACATCAGTTGAAGTTGTTTGGTTCATATAGGAATACAAGTCAAATCCTAACAGAAAATTTATAAATGAAAACATAATAATAAGTACACCTAGTCGGGAGAACAAAATAAGTCATACCCTTTCAATAAAAATTAAAGGATCAAATTCAAAAATTGCTGAAGCTAATTAAATTATATATACTAGGGATCAAATCCAAGCTAATTAAGTACAGTTAAATCCATGCGTAATCTGATTTAGAAAATCTTCCGAGACATCTTTTCTGACAAACATTTTCAGATGTGACCTGCCGCTCGACCAATAGACCCAAGTGATGCTCCGATTCGAGTTAAGTTCCGATAAGATTTTGGTCATCACAAATGTTGCAAAATAGTGCTCATCCATGTAACATGGAGGCCTACAATGGTCTCTGAGGATAGGATAGTATGTGTTGTCAAATACTATCTCAACTGCATCCGATGAACCATTGTAAACCTTTCCAATAAATTTAAATTATATGATAAAAGATGTGAATAATTGTTATTTGACCTGTAATCCCACCATGTGCATTTTATAAGTATGTGTGAGGAGTTTTCTTTCCGGTTTATAAGAGTAGCTTATCTCCTTCCAGTTCGGCGATTCCGACGGTTCTGAACTGTCAAATAACATTTTATTTATAAAAAACATAAAATGTTAGAAATGACATTGTAAAGTATTGGCATGTGGCCCATAACCTTTGTCCAAGTAAGTATATTTTCCTTTGTATTTTTCTCCTTTTTATATAGGTTAGACCTCTCTCCACTTTTCTTATTTATCCGATGTGGGATGTGGGATTTTCTTATTCTTTCTATTTTAGTTGTTTTGTTTTTCTTTGTTGTTAATTACTGGTGGTGCTGCAAAACCCATGAACAAAGAGTTATATGGAAATTTGAAGACATGAAGACAATGGAAATTAAACAAACTAAAATGTCACATGTGCCCAGCCGAAACTAGATTAATAGTGGCATCTTTTGTAAAATTGGGAGCCATTATTTCCACCAAATTATCAAGCATTTCAAGGACAACATAAACACAAGCCGACTTGTGGACTTTTAAACCTCTTTACAATGAAGCCTTTTTTAAATTAAATTTCTAGCACTTATTATTGCATGTGCCCCAGGCCCCCAACTAAATAACACCAAAATTTGAGAAGCAAAAAGCATGGCAATGTATATGGCATGCAGCATTTGAATGTTATTAGTTCATATATTATGCAACCGCTGCAAAGAAGCAGTTCAGGCAGCCGGAGTGCATTCATGAATCATGATTTGATCGGGCATATATATTATCTATAGTGGTCCTGTGTTAGACCATCAAACATGCTTGATGCAATGTGTGAGAGTAGAGAGTTTACAAATTAATTATTTATCAATTCTTCATGTGAAAGTGAGACCACATGATGATGTCCACATATAAACAAAGCAAACAAATCGATATGAAAGGAGAGAATTGTGAGGTCTATTATATTCAATCCCACATACCACATCGGATAAATAAGAGTAGTGAAGAGAGGCCTAACCTATGTAAAAAGGAGGTGGAGGCATATGAAAACATACTTAGTTACTTACCTAGACATGGGTTATTGACCATGGTTCAATACTCTTCAATGTCATTTCTCTTTTAAACATTTTATTTTTATAAATAAAGTGTTATTTTTTTTAATAATTTAAAAAAAAAAAAAAAAGAACCATCGGTTCCAGGCCGGTTCGAACCGGGTGGTTCCGTGAAAAATGGAACTGAAATAGCCCTAGTCCCGGTTTTTCCGGTTCGGTTCGCTGGTTCAAACCAAACCGGTGGCATCAGGTCTCAATAGTCTTATTATAATAGTTCTTGTAATACTTTTAAAAAAAATGTTATTAGACTTTATTAATGGTATAATTTTGAATATTTTTATTAAATCATTTTTTTTTGTTTAATATTATTAATCGTAGTTTATTTTTTTACCATTACATTTGGTTTTTAATGAAAAATAAATTTGAATATTTAATATCTATTTTTTGTTAACTTGATAATTTATTTATTTTTGGAAAATCTTATTTACGAAACTATTATAAAATGATATTTTTTTTTTACCAGTAATAAAAATACAAGAGATATAAACGCTCAAAAAATATCAAAGAAACATAAAACCGGTTAATAAAATTCGTAACTTGGTTATTCATAAACATCTATAAGACTGCAACGGATAATTTCAACTTCTTGCTGTAGTTTTATTCGATCATCAATAACTAAAATTCTGACGCCGCCCCTGCTAGTGGGACACATTACCGTTTGGTTGAAAATTAACAAAACTGCTTCGCATAATATAGTAGAGACATTTGTAATAATAATGCGTAAAATAACATTCCATGCACTACCCAAAAATTTGGATCGTGACCAAATTTAAATATATTTGTAGGTCCCAAAGGACATCTTAGACCAACTCCAACCCAAATAATGTTCTTGGTGCAACTTTTACATTAAGATAGTACAACTTTCACACTATTTCACTATTCCATCTCTAACCCATTGCACCAAATCTTACACTATTCCCTTTTTTTATTATTATTTATCAACAAATACTCTTTCCAACCAATCAAAACCCACTTTGCAATTAAAAAAAATAGGAAAGATTGCGCAACAGTTGCGCATAGTGAACAGTGTCGCACAATATATTGCATGACACTGTTCATTGGAGCAAAGATTGCGCAACCTTTGGCGTTGGGTACTTGGGTTGGAGCAAGGTTTGCTGCAAATTGACTATTTGCCCCAGGGTTGGAGTTGCTCTTATTAAAGTACTTGATAGATATTTTTCTAAAAGGCAGCTTCAAATTTGGAGAATTATTCGTTAATGCCCGAGTATAGTCAATTAGTCATAGAATAGAGTAATGCAAAGAAGCCAAGAACCAATTAGATAGTCTTGTTGTTGGAGACTTTGAAAAAGCTCTCACCTTGGGTTTGAGTCTTAGTGCTTGTTTGGTTGAGCTTTCTACTGGCTCAAAATGTCTACCAACGTCTATTTGAGTTTTTAGAGTTGTTTGGTTGGGCTTTTGAAATTGTCTATTTTAAATTGAGTAGAGGCTAGTAGAGTTTAAACCTCTACTGGGCAAAAGCTCATGAGGAGGTGCTTCTCCAAATAGACCATTTTTTTTAAAAAGTCTACTAACCAAACATCTATGATTTTTTTTTCAAAAACTCTATTTCCAGTAGATCTACTACAAGTAGATCTTTTACCAATAGAGGTTTTTCAAAAGCCCAACCAAACATACTCTTAGTATTGTAAATATTGTAAATATTGTCACATCTTTACTCATTTAATCGCAAAGTCCTACATGGTCCCTTGCCATAGTGGTGGGCCTTCCTTTGGGAACCCCCACCACCAAGGCTCAAGACCTAGTGTGTACATAGAATTATGCAAATTTTCCTTGGCCCATTTAAAAACATGGGTGTTGTCCCACTTTGTGTGGGTAGTTGTCCCTCCTTCGTGTGGGTTCTCTCTCCCCGTCCGTGGGAGCTTTAAGTCCGGGCTGTGCTTGGAAGACGATTCTCGATGGGTCCCAGTTGTTGCAGTGAGAATTATATTCCGAGCCACTCAATTACAGTAATACAAACAAAAAATAAAAACTTAGTATCAATCAAAGATTCAAAGTACACACATGCAAAGTGCTAGCATTAACACAAAGTGATTAGAATTAAATGATGTTTGGCAAAGATGAGATAAGGTTAGTCCGATGGTAAAATCCCTCACACCTGCATTACGAGGTTGCGGATTTGAGTCATCCCCCTCCAAAACAAACCGTGGCATATTTGAAGAGAAAAAACATTAGCCATTGTTGGATTCGAGTCCTCCCCCTCTCACCTTTTATATATATCTATATACCACATGCCGTGGCTGTGACACAAATCTGTGACATTTGTAGACGCTTGTAAAGAACGCATTTACTTGATTATGTTTTTTCTTACCCAATCATGTTTTTTTTATATATAAATAAATAAATGATTGCTATTTGCTTAGGCGATTGATTGACTGCAGGCTTCAAGCATTACAACTTAACCATCAATGATCATCTATTTTATATTTTTATAACAATTTCATTCAATTAAAACAAGTATATATAAACACAATCCTTGGTTGTTGAATGAACACTTTTTATTACTTTCTATTATCATGATTCATGTCCACCATTGTCATGAAGTTAAAATTTGTATAGAAACAATCAGACTTATTTAGAAATAAACTTGTTTTTGACCGAGTAGAAGAATACACCCAATCCAGCCACTGGCAATGCCCCAGCAATAAGCAATTTCCACACACTTGGCTTCTGACACTTTGATTGAATTCTGCTCACAAGATATGCCCATATCCACCTTAGTATAAAATGCAGCCCACAAGTCTTTTTAAACTTCTGAACTGAAAATTCCTACATTGAGGAACACAACAAACACTAATCATGAGCATAAACAGAACTAAACAACAGATATCAAAAAACAATGTGTATGCAATCACGTGAGGGACTTGAACCCGTAAAAACTGGCTTTGATACCATGTTAAATGGTTAAGTTATAGATTAGGGGCTTAGGGCCCGAACAATAGGATTACCTTTAGCTTTAATACATGGAAATTATACTGACTACGATCTACATAGAGCTATGTAATTTCTGGTGATAAATCAAGGAAAGTGGTCCAACCTATGAGTAAAGTATCAGGTGGTTGGGCCGAAGCGTGCAGCATTCATATTTTGGGATAAGATTTCCCCACCATCTCAGCAAATACAGGCAAACTGCAATTGAAAGACTCTAAAGAGAAGCCCTGCACACTCTCAGAGGAATTGTTGGAATATTTGACTTAATATGAGTGTGTGAAAGCAATTCAATAGTTTAAGACCCTCCAACTAATCATACTGTATTAGGGAATTTGTGTTTCGAACCATTGTTTTTCTTATGTAAATGAAATAAAAATAATCAACAAAAATGCAAAGAAAGCGCAAACTGCATACCCGTCACAATTAGAGAAATGATAATTTCCAAAATACATGCATCCACATATAGCTATGAAACGAATCAAGGGCAAGATTTACCTTTGGTAACTTATTCTGCTCAGCTAGATGATCCACATGAAGCATAACATTTGAAGAAGCAGGAATCCAAAAACGGCAATCAACCTCAGCATATACATTAGCAACGATGTCAAACAATGTTTGTGCTCCATTTTCTATGGCTTTCAGAATGGATGCTTCTCTACTTCTTCTGTTCCTGAAAACTTAAACGGTGTCATATTAGAATTTTATCAATTATCGAGTTGTTACATTGCATAAAGATCCTTGATGCCAGAGGATCAAGTTGGCCATGAACATGGCATAGGCACAATTTATTCACTTGGATATGTGAATCAATCTGATTCGAGCTTGAAAACTTTACGTATGGACATGGCAAAGAGTACTAAATCATTTGGGATACTAAATCAAGTGTGAGCAAAGGAATATAATACTTGAAGGAGTCCTACAATGAATGTTATGATACGGAAATTCCCTACAGAAAATTTAAACAAATGTGGGATCCATGCGAGCATGCTGTTATCAAAGGAAGAAAAAAAAAATTGATGTTCCGTACTTGAGATATCCACACAGCATGTGCTTTGGCCACAAATTGACTCTCCCGTGCATGGGGATTAAAGCATGTGGAGAAAGCTCCATGAATTTGTAAGTTGATTGAAAGTATTCCTGCATAAACAAGAGTTTACGACAACCTCAGAGATGTTAAAAGGAACAATAAAAGACATTAATTGCAAAACACAAAAATAAAAAGTTACAAATTACAAAGACTTGATTGTAACATCAAAAATGCATTGAATTGTAACATCAAAAATGCATTGCCTACCACTTTGAAAGTTATCATCATAATTTTTAACTTAAGTCACTAAAAAAAGGTACAACTTTAGCCAAGAACCAATGTGACAAGAAACCAAAAAAAAAAAAAAAAATTAAATGCTGTTCAAGGACAATACAACAAAGTATTAGTTAGCACAAAATACTTAATTCGTATAGTACTCCACATATAAGAGAACAATAATTCAAATATAATATCAGTAATGCTTTTATATCCACTTACAGTCATATTTCCACCAGAAGTAATGTCTAGGATAGCACTTCCCTGTCTGAAGAAAAAAACACAGATAAATTTTGTGTCTCATTACTCTATAATGTTTATCAAATCAAATCAGGCCCTCAGATGGCCTTAATGATTACCCGACACAGTGATCTCCAACAACCAATGAGTTAGTACTGACATGAAGCAATCCCGCATGACCATCAGTATGTCCCTGAAATATAAATTTTCATATCAGGGTTATATATTCACAGAGTAACATAATTGATACAATATATAATTAACCAAACAACATAGAAGGATGAAGAAATTTCAAGGTGGCTGAATTTTACCACCAAGACCGGACACCTACGACAAGACCTCAATATGCTTCTCAAAAGGAACTTTAAAGCACTGGCCAAGATACACTGGCGATCTAGAACAGATGCCAGCATCAGTGAATGCTGTTTAGAACCATCTCCGAACAAGTGTATGGCATGTCTTCAACAAAAAAATGCTTGAATTCTCGGGGATATATCCAGTCACTTGTTTTCAACACTAATCAACTTAACCAGTTTCCTATTTACTAAGAATCAACATTTAGTTCACTTCCACATAATCTACAGAAGAAAGAGCCATACTTAATTATGTTTGCAAACTCTCAAGTCTTTTCGCTTCTAGAAAATCAAAAACCATGTTTAATTCAGTTTGTGATCTCAAGTCTTTTTGCCTGTTCGAATTATTTTCTTCTCAGCAATTAACTCTCTAGGAATAATAGAACATCTTTTCAACGGTACCACTTCTTGTGAGACCAACATAAGTCAGCTGGTTCTTCCCCATGTTTTATCATCCGATGGAGCTACAACTATTTTGGTCTTCTATATAATCAAATGACTACATGAGCACACTCAGACTGGTCTTACACTCTTACATTAAATTTCACTCACATTTGGAACATTATGGTGTCTTGACTAATAACAATTGCTCACATTATTGCAAAAAAATCAAAAGGAAAAAATTATGATATAAGAAGTACCGGAGCAAAAACAACAATCAATCTTTGACCACCAACACAAATGTCTTCTCCTCCAGAAACTGAGGTATATCCAAGAGACCAGTCATCTGTCATCATATGACTTCAATTATAAGTTCCATGAACTTAGTGAGGTTAATTAAAAAAATGTACATTTCTATAAGGATTGAAAAACGAAAGGAAAAATTGCTGAAGTCAATTGCTCTAATGTTCCTGCTGACTCCTTAAAGAATCTAAGACTTAATTAAACAAAAATTAAATGCAAAATTAAACATGAATGTAACAGGAATTCCTACATGAATCGTTAACAGGAAGGTTAGCATGTTAATCATGAACCAGGTCAAATTTAAAACCAAGGAAGAACTAATAAGATTACATGAATGAATCATTATAAAATTAACTCAGGAATTTTTGTGATGGTTTTGGAAACATTGGGATCTACTTGTTGTTCACTAAACCACAGTGGAGGTGAATGATAATACCCCTAGTGAGAAATAAAATCGTAACTTCAAACTTACTTTACTGAAAACAATCAGTCCGAAGATCGTAGCATTCCAATAATCAAAAACAAAATTTCGAGTGATTTTTACCAATGTTAACCTTTTCTAATGCGGCTCATAGTGTTTTCATGTGCTAATAGAGTAGCATCAGGGTTGCATTTTTGGATGACAGAAAGACCTGAAACAAACCAAAAACAAAAATTAAAACCAATATAGACTTTAATACAAAGCAATTACTAGTTCTTTGGTAATAAAATCAATGAAATGGAGACGGAAAATGATGAAGCATCTAAAAAGCAGCCAAAGGTTTAGCAGGCTCACTAATCCACTTGAAGCATCCCATTAATTTGCAAGAAGTCTAGGGATTCTTAAAATTTCTGGGAAATTTTCATATGTATACCATTTGAATCCAAAATTTGTGTCAATTTCAAAGTTCTTAGCAGTGTAAAATCTACAGTGATAATAAACAAATATCTACAATTCAACTAAAATAGGACAAATGCAGAGATTAAATGGAGAAGAACCTTGAATAAAATGGTAACACTTTGTAAGAACATACCATCAACATGATCGGGGTGGTGATGGGTGACAAAGACAACTAACTTTCTGGGCAAAGATGCAACAACATTCAAAAGCTGATCAAGCAAACAGAAATCTTATCAAGTTTAGCTCAGAAGGCTGATGCCAAAATCACAAAAATTAACGTATTTAAGCAACTCTATGCAGTCTGAACAAATTACACAAATCCACTACATATCTCTTTCCTTTTCTTTTTGGCATTCTTCATCATTTTTTGAGTTACTTCAACAAGAAATTACTGTTTATTCAGTGCTGATCACCATTCACCTGTAGAAGAAACTATGTCTTCCAATATGGTAAAAGCCCCCAATTACATAAACCCCTTTTTCCTTTATTAATTGTAGGCAATCAGACCAAGCTCATGTAAATGGAACTTTAATCAATCACATATTAGAGTTACAGTTAGGAAATGCTTCTTTAGAGTAAGCTAAGAGAAAACTTGGCAAATATTATTATGACCCACTGAAATAATTAATCTATTTAAGGCATCACAGAAATTACAACAATTGACCAAGCAACTCAATGTGATAGAAATAATGTAACAAACTGACATTTTATACCTCTTCATGGAATTGATGTTTGCATCCGGGATCAACTATCAATGCCTCTCCATTAGCAACAAATTTGAAATTCCCACCGTCATCTGAAGCACTTTCAGGTGCAAAGACAACCAAGTTTGTTGTAAGAAAAGGCTTTGCTGTCCTACTTTGCATGGGTACGAGTATAACACCAGGAGGGTACTCCTGCAGTTGAGAATTCACTTTAGTTCAACAGAAAACAATCGAACATATAACACAATACATGTGAATGACATCCAAGTACCAAATGACAGGGACAGAACTATATCAATAGAGTTTTAGAAAAGTCTTAAATCCACAGATCAGATAACGAATTAGCAGTTAAGGATCATATGCATCCTACTATGACTAAAAATTTCCTCCACAAAAACCGTTTAAGCCAGAAAGGTTGTTATGAGAATCAATATAGTGACTGCCATTAGATTGTTTTTGTCATAACTTCTACGTCCTAAAATTTCCATGCCTAATCATGATAGTATAACATTGTTTTGGCTTAAGGTAGAAGTTTTTGCTTCATCTTACAAAAGAAACTCAGTCGAAAGGTAGCAAACCTGATAATGCAAGGTTGGTGGGACTTTCCACCCTCTAGATTGCAGCAAGTCATTCAAAAGACCAACAACAACCAAAGGTCCCACACGATCACTGCTCAGTTTCACTTCCACAAGCAAATCTAAACAGCTTTGAGCAGACATCCACTTGCATCCTTCTGCATACATAATTACACATTCCCAACATTAGACAATTCAACATAAAAAAGTAACCAAAACCAAGTTTAGTTAAACTAGAACAAGCAAACCTTGCAAATTGTGAATCCCATCTAGTAGTGTCCCCATAATGTACACTGTATGAACCGGAAAACCCGGCCCAAACTCAGCTTCCTCCTCACACTTCCACAACCTCCATTCTCCCACATCTCTCACCTCAAACCCCACTTGCCCAAGTATCTATAACAAATAAATAAATAAACATAGAGATTAATTGACTCAAAATAATACATAGTTCAATATAATTCAACTAACTTCACACATTTCACGAACACCCAATAAAATGACAAGTCCACAGTAATAAAAATCGTTTGTTTTTTAAATTTAACTTGAACCCTACTAAAGTTTTTCAAATTTAAGTGTTTGAAAGTGATCAATTACCTGATTAAGAGCCGATTCGATATCGAAGTCACTCAAATCGATCTTCTTTGACTCCGAACAAGAATCTGAGACTTGGATTGAGATTGTGGGTTCCGATTTCTCTCCTTCATTGACATTCAATTTAGTGAAGGGCAAGTCCCAGAGATCGGAATCCACGTAAGCATCGTACTCTTCGTCGTTGAATCTCGGAGGTGGGGTTTGCTTGATGAGCAGGAATCCGTCGTCGTTTTGAGTGTCCTTCTTGAGAATCAAAGCAAGATTGTAACTTGCCATCAGAAATGAAACCAAAAACAAAAAATATTCAAAGGGGTTTTCGATTCAAAGGTTGTTGTGGTAACAAGTGATCATGTGATGTTGGATGAGCTTGGGAAGTGAAGTGAAGTGAAGTGAGTTACTAAAAGTTAGGTTGGGTGTGGTTGTTGGGTTGGCGGCTTTTGGTTGGTATTACCGTTATTGGCGGTTTTAAATGCTGCGAAGTTGGTTTTTCGTTTGACTTGATTGACAATATACATGTGAAACGGGCCGGCCCATAAGCCCATTTGGGTCCAACTTATATAACTGTTTGGGCTTCTTACTTTTGAGATTGGGCCCAGTTATAATCATTTTTGCACTTTTTTTTTAATACGTATTATACTATTACATAAATTTTGAGTTTTTTTTTGGGAGATAGGAGGACTTGAACCTAGATTCTCGTGATGCAGGTGTGAGGGGTTCACCACTAGACCAATCTCATCTCGTCCATATTTGCGCTGCTCCAAAAGCATATTCTCCATTTGAACGGAATAATTTTTGTCAGGTTTGAAATCTCACATTTTTTATTTTTTTTTAATGTCGACGAGATGAGGTTGATTCAGTGGTATACCCTTCACACCTACACCACAAAGTTATGGGTTAAAGTCTTCTCCCTCCCTAAAAAAAACTCCGAATTTATATAATGCTTATAAAAATATATATATATATATAATAAAATATAAAATAAAAACACTTCTCTAACGTTCTGTGCGAGATCTTCCGATTCTTTAAACATTAGGGAACCACTTCTCTGAGCGTTATATATGGAATTTTCCCAATTACAATTAATTCACTTCTTGAAATTTATGACTCTTCGGTGCCTTCATGATGCAACTTTTTATTTATTTCACTATTTTGTATTGCTTGTTTGCATGTAGTTTTAGGAATTTTTTGTTCTTGCTTATTTTTTTTTAAATCTATATTAGTAAAAAGATGGTTTATTTGAAAGTCAGGTTCATTAATTACATCCCCATTTAGGTGTACATCTTTTTCTTTCTGATTTTTATTTATTCTCCTGAAATTATTGGCCAAAACAAACCACAAAAAAAACAAAAACATATAAATGATACTCTATGACTATACATATAAATGGTTGGTGATAAGAATTCCACTATATAATAATCACATTAAAAGCTTTAAACAGTTTATAAGACTCAAGAAAAAAGATGCAAGGAGGGCCACAAAAGTAATATTGGTAGTTAGAAATCATGATCATCAACTTTTGGAAGGCAAAGCACTTTGAATTTGGAATTTTGGATATACACAGAGGGTGGAATGGTGGATGAGTCTTCTTTGCACCAACAAGAGAATATATAACATGATAAACTGACAATTCTAACAATGAATTCCAAATATTAATTTAATTTTGGTCTCAAACTTAATCATTGAAGAGCAGATTGATGATCATAATCAATCATGTCTAGATAGGGATAGGGTTTTTTTTCAAGAGTGTTTTCAACACTATCGAAAGTATTTTTAGAAATATATATATATATATATATAAAAGCATTCTTAGATATTATTAAAAAAATAATCTTTTATCTTTTTTAATTTATAGTAAATATTGTGGGAATAAATAAAAATATATTTAGTGTAAAAATAAAAAATAAAAAACCCGAAAGCTTCAAAATGTGTTAGAATGTATATTGCAGAAAGTGCTTTTGCTCATAAAATATTTCTACAAAAAAATACTCTCTTTGTTTTGAATTTTTTCTACTATCACATGATTGAGAGTTGAGCTCCAACCTTCCAACTCACGACTTGATTGATGCGGGTGTAAAAAACTTATCAATTATTATTGAGTCAATCTCAACTTTGTATACCGAAAATATTCTTTTAAGTACGGGTTAGATATATATTCCCTAATAAGTGATGATGGAGCTAAGCATGAACAGTATCATGTGGACTCAAGTGTGTGTGTGTACGACTGTACGGTCGGTGCCCCATTTGGTCTGCAATGTGTATATTGGATTGCATAAAAGTCATTAATTACTTGCCCTTTAAAAAAGGGCCAATTTACTTTGTTTTGCATGCAATATCTAGTCGACCACCATTATTCCCATCAGTATACTATATAGACTATGCATGAGCATGTTCCTTCCACAAAATGTTCAAAAAAACAAAGTTTTATCTTTCCATTTCATCAATTTGTCCATTATCTTATCTAGATTTATCATTTCAGTACATATATGGAGATCTTGCAACATGCATGTTGTCTATCTCATAAACATAATATTTTATTTTATTTTATTTTATATATCACGTACGAATGATAACGATTCAAACTTAAGATATTATCAGGTTGAATGAACGCTTTTACCACTGAACCATATTGGTCGGTGATATATATTATTAGTATATTAAACCATTAATTTGTATCGCAACAGATCACATAATGACTTGTACTAACGACTGTACTAACGACTGCCACTATTATTATTTATTAGTATAATTCTATTATATTACAGGTACTTTGAATGATTTCTATTCATGATTAAGTTCCTTATTTGGTGCTCAACTGGAGCAGGGTTTTCTGTCGAGAGGATAATGTTAACATATCAAATGTCTCATGCCTTCAACTTTATCGATATATATATATATATATATATATATATATGAGTCATAATTATCACATAGTGAGTGATTACTGATAATCATAATGGTATTAAAGTTGGGATGGCATGCAACAGGTCGGATCGAGACCATATCAATATGCTCCATACCTGAAACCCGGAAGGTGCTCCATACTCGACCCGTACCCTGAGATTTACAAATTTGGCTTTTCATGTGACAGAAGAGATGTTTAGAATTAGCTTCTAATTAACCACTGACAACTGAATTCAGTCTTTGACTTGTATATATATAATATGTATGTACGTATATGTATTGTTAAGTAATAAATCAGACGTGGATGCCATTACAATTGGAGAGGCTTTTTGTAAATTTTATTTGAACTTTGGTCAGTGGATTCAAAACTTTTGTTTCAATTGAGATCATTTTTTGAAGCTTTAATTATCTAACAGATTTTTCAAGCTTAATGAACTATAATCACTGCTTAGCTTAATATATGCTCTCTAACTTATCAATATGTGCCCTAACTTATTCATCGATCTTAACAAATTGATCAATAAATAATATTATATTGATTATTCTAAAACAAAAGTTAAAGTATATATAATTAATTTATGTTTTTCATGGACAACAAGAGGTTTTCGATCTCATTTTACAGAATGTATAAGAAGTACTTTTGACGACATATATAAAGAAAAACCTCAAAAGAGAATTGTAGAATTTCATGAGATCAATTAGTTGATATAATATAAAAACTTTGCGTCCTTTATTAGTCAAATCTCAAAAATGTTTAATTTTATATATTTTATTTAGTGTAATCATAAATTGTTGAAGGTGGTGTGGTGTGTATCCTAAGAACATAAAAACTAAAAAGTGATGAAAATGACATAACCTAATCTGAAAAGAAGTAAGTGGGAACTTTCAAGTATAGTGGATTATCCATAGAATGTTTTATAATGTTATATAATTGGAGAAAAGTGTGCCAAACATATGGATTACACACTCACCCAACTTAATTTAACCAAATGCCACACTCACCCACTTACTGCAAACCCTTTTTTCTTGGTGGTTTTGTAATTTACTTGTATTATATAATATCTTTTCTAATTGTGTATCCATGTTAGTGTGAAGCATTACACTATTTTAATTATTGTATGAACAATCCAATTAAACAATATATATATATAGACACTATGTTAGTTGTCTTTATTTTAATTATTTTTGTGTAACAAACAAATTCTAACCGTTGATTATTCATATGTATATGTATCACAAGATTTTTTTTAAAAAAATGGATAAGAGCACAATTTCAATAGAGCATCAAAGAGATCAACGATCAACAGTCAACAACATAAGAAAGGTTTATTGGTTTTTATTTTTTATTTTTGATAAATGTTATTAAATTTAGAAGATAAATTAACGCTTCTACTTTCTTTCATTGTTATACGAGTAGAAATCTTCCATTATGAAAGTATATACTCGGACCGCACATATATTGATTGATCTTGATAGGTTTGATAGACCTCTTTTTCGATGTTTAAATTTATTATAATATTAAAAAAAATAAAAAAATAAAAAAAAACAATTGTTATTGGTAACCGATGTGGGTAAGTATATTCCTTGAATGTTCCATAGAACATGAATGGTGGATAGTGGACAGAGACTTTGAAAAATTCAGGTACTTGTTTAGTTCCCCAAAAAGAAAAATTAGTCAAGTTCTAGTAAAAGTGAAATGGATTAATTAAGAGATTTTCATTTAGAAAATATTAGCATGCCTTATATACACTCTATATCGTCAAAGAGTTAAATTTTATACACTATGCTGGATTTAATTAACATGGCACATCATATCAATAATAATAAAAAAAAAAAATTTAAAAATGACATAAAAAAAAAAAAAAAAGAGTGGTGATATTGGCACAACCTCCTACCGGTCTATTTATACCCCCTTTTTAATTATGTAGTATATATTTTTTTTCCATTATCAAAATTACTTAAAGGACATACAATTTAAGGAAAAAAAATCTTCTACAAAGTAAATCTAATAAAACCCCACATTCCTTTTCCTAAAAAAAATAAAAAAAATATAAAAAAAAAACCCACATTCTTGTTATCTGTTTTTTGAAAGAAAAAAAATTTCTTAACTTTTAAACCTTAAAATTTGCTTCTTACACACATACAAAATATTATGGAATAGTTTGAGAACGATATCAAATATATTGAAGAATTGTTTGAGAACGATATCAAACATCTGAAAGAATTATCTGAGAACGATATTAAACATATGAAATAATTGTCTAAGAATGACATGAAGCATTTGTAAGAATTATTTGACAATGATATCAAGCATTCGGAAACAATTCATTCTCTAGAAGAAAGTTTGAAGTTTACTTTTTCCTTATAATGATATCAAGTTGTCGTTGTGTTGAAACAACTCTGTTCTTTTTAAAAAGAAACTCAAAAAAGAAAAGAAATAAGAAAAAAAAAATCGATTAATGGAGGTGAGAGAGAGACGTATACAGAGATAGAGATGGGGTGTATTCAGTTTGGAAAATAAGTAAAAAGGGGTAGTTTTGGAAATAATCAGAAAATTTAATGAAAACATTTAATTTTATTTAATTAAATCAAAATTTTAAAAAGTGGGCATAAATAGACCAGTAGGGGCATGCCAACAACACTACTAAAAAAATAAAAAATTGATCAACAATTAAGAAATTATATTATTGTACACACAACTTATATAGTTGCAATAAAGCAAGAGTTCCTTAATTCTTAAAATGTTTGTGCTTCTTTTAAACTAGTGATTCAAATTCTATTATCCATTATCGTACACAACTTATATAATTGCACTAAAATTCCTTCAACCATGATCAATAGTGTTTCTATATTGTTTTAATCTTAGACTCTTGAATCCAGGGATGGACCTGTGTGGGGGCTAGGGTGGGCTCAAGCCCACCTTGGCCCCCTTAAAAAAAAATTAGTAAATAAAAAAAATTAAATTAATTAAATAATTAATTTTAATTCCTAATCAAAATAAAAAATATAATCTTTCTTTCCTTTTTCTTCTTTCTATAATAACAATTATTTCTCTCCATTCTTCAAACTTGGTTCAATTTATTTATCAACATCAATATTTAGATATGTTTGAGTGAATGTTATGGCTTTAAATATTTTATTTTGTTACTTAAAAAAATATTTTATTTTGTTTTGAAAATTTAGGGTTATTGTTAAATATAGATAATGAGATTTTAGGAGGAATCCAATTATTATTTAATCCAATTTTAAATTTACAATGTAACGATATTTTTAAATTAATTTCATTAAATTTCTTAGAACATTATATTAGTATATTTAGAATGAATCAAAATAATATAAGAATATTGTATAATTTAATTAGTGTTCCTATTTATGTAATTTCATGTTTCTCTTATAATTTAATTTGATTTTTTAAAAATAACATAAAATGTTGTAAAGTATTTATTTAGAATATACATTTTACGGGGACGTCTCACTATGTCCTTTTAATTAGGTGATGTCAATGTTCAGTAAAAAAAAAAATGTCTAGCCTACCATAGTCTTCAATCCTTGTTACGTCCCTACTTGAATCCAATATCAGTTTATAATTGCACTGAGATTCTTAATTATGTTTATGTAAAGTTTATAATTCACACGTAGGAGAATATTTGTTAACAATATCAGTGACATATGCATTTTTGTAATTTTATGAGACAAAACAATTAATGAAGGAGAAAATAAAATAAAATAAAATGCATGTACTTGATTTTGTGGTAATTAATTATGTACATATTCTTTTTGTTTTGTTTAATGGGTTTAGTTCTAATAATTATTTTTTAATTATCTCCACTGTCATTGTCTTGATTCAGCTTTTATTATCTTCTCTACTTCCAGTTGACACGATGGTGACTATTAATGAATTACAGGATCTTTTTGTTGTTTATAATTAAAAAGATTATAAGAAATATTTATTAATAATCAGAATGAAATATGTTGTAAACCTAACTGATCAGGTTTTTATTCAAAAAAAAAAAAAAAAAAAAAAAAAAAACTGATCAGGTTTTTTCTGGGTAAGAAGATCTTTGTATTTTATTATGATAACTTATTATTTAATAATCGGTGTATGTGGTCGGTATGTTTGAATGTATATCATCAATTATTTAATTTCATATAAATAAATGTAATTTAGAATGCATTCAAATTTAGTTGTCAAGCATGTTTGTTTATATAAAATAACAATCTGTAGAATCACACTTGTTTGTTTGCTTAGAAACTTGCTGTTCAGTCGGAGAGAAAATGAAAGAAAGTGTGAGAAAATATATACAATTGAAGAAAGTTTTAGAAGAGGATTCATATTCCTTCAAATATGAATAGTATTTCTATATTGTTGTAATCTTATATATGTTTACCCATTTCTTTTTAAGTAAAATAATATATTGTCATTATTTTTTTAAGATTTATGTGCATGAGTCTTTAATTTTCAACAGTTAGATATAATCGGTGGATGAAATTAATTAATTTATCACTTTACGAATACTATTTAATAATTTATGATTATAACGGGTTGACATTGACAATATGATAATTTCTAAATGTTTATATACACGTCATAATCATACAATATTTGCAATGAGTCGTGCAAATACAAAGACCATGTTAATTACACTTAAAATATCAGTGACATTATCAATGACATACACATTTTTTATCTTTTATGAGAAAGAACAAAAGCAATAATAATTGAAACAAATAAAAGCGATTATTTGTCACAATATTGAACAATAAAATAAACACACATGTGATTGATTTGGTGATATATATATATATAAAGTCTCTCTACTGTCAGTTGGTCCTAATATAAAAGGACGAAGAATGTGGACCATAGATTATGGAGAAGTTTTGATAAATGCATACACTTTGAGTCAAAGTATGTAAATCTAATAGTCCACATTCTTCGTCCTGACATATTTTATATCAGGACGAACTGATAATAGAAAAACTATATATATATATAGTCCGGTTCTGGTTAGTGCGCATTGATATAACTTACATCAATGCGTTTGCAGGTGGGCCACTGATTATGAGAAGCACTGACAAGTGCTCATTGAGTCAAAACATGTAAATCTAGTGTTTCATATGCAACACACTAATGTATGTTATATTAGTGCGTACTGACTTGAAAATTTCTAGACAGATTTTCTATATATATATATATATATATTTGTGAGTAGGCTGGGCTATAATATTTTTTTTTAAATTAGAAGGACATTTTGTTTATAAATAATAAAAAAAATTAATAATGAGAATGAAAAATGTCATAAACCTAACTCAGGTTTTTACTGGGGAGAACATTTTTGTATTTTATAATTACATATTATATATAATGGTGCATGAACTAATGGTGCATTCAAATTTTGCTATAAAGCAATTTTGATAATAGCTTGGACCGTGCTTGTTTTGCTTGTTGTTTGGTTGGTGAGAAAATGTGAGAAAAGAATATTAAAAAAATGATTGGAAGAGGATTTTATTAATTTTGCTTGATAAATCGTTGTGAACTACTGATGTGGCTAAAATCTGCCGTCAAAAATGATGATGTGGAGCACTCTAAAACTGTGCTTCTATAATGCTCTAGAAATAAATTAAAGAGAAATCAAGATATTGTTAAATACATTTATAAATCTTTTATGCCAAAATTGCTTTAAACTTTCCTCAGAAAAAAAAAAAAAAAAATTGCCTTTAACTAGTGGAAACTATCTTTTGTTTTTCTAATTTTCTTAAAAAAATAAAAATAAATAATTCTCTAAAATTAGAATATATATATATATATATATTGAAAAAAATTATTTTCAAGAATGTGTTGCATATACTTCTCTAACTAACAATCGACTCAATACAATGTGACATTGTGCTAAAGAACTCTCAGTCTAGTGATCTCGTATGTTCAATATGATATAACCATAACCGTATATGGTATATCAAATATAAAATAAAATAAAAAATAAAAAATTGAATCTCAGTTATCCAACTAACATCATTAGAATTTATAAAATTGAACTTTGACAAGTTTTTTTTATTTTATTTTATTTTATTTTAATTTTTAATTTTTAATTTTCATATTGTATATGTTTGTTGAACATATGTGACCCACCATTTCCCTTATTGTCTCCTTAACAACCGTTGCTTGAGTCATGATGATGGCGAGTGTGAGCCCTCTGATTGACCGATTACCACATCATATTCCTTTCAGATTGTGACACGTTCCGTTGGAAAAATTAAGAATTGGAAACAAGAGCCATGAAAATGGCTCCATGCCTGTGCTTCTTCAGTTTGATGAAACTCTCATCACTCTTACAATACGTCATCGTATGGGAGAATCTCTAGTTACGTAAACATCAGATTTAGATTATTTTTTTGGGTAATGTCATAGAGTTTACATTAGCATAGCACAGTCGCATTTATATATCATTATTCTTATTATATATATTGATTCCATTTGAACAGAAATGGAAACAGTTTTTTTTTTTTTTTTTGTTTTTTTTTTTTTTAGGAAACAGTATTTTTGGGTCAAGCTAGATCAATTTTTGTGACTTAAATTTTGACTTCAACATTGTTATGGGTAAAAATAGTCGTGATAAGACACGTCATCACCATGGAAGGCCAGGTCAGCAGAGGTCAAGATAAGTCAACCTATGTGGAGTATGAACCTTCACGATAACTTACTCGGAAAAGAGGATAAGTAGCCCGACCACAAACAAAGACGATCAGCTTGAGCAGCAGATCGGATTCGGACACACTCGGGCACACTCGGGCACACTCGGGCAAACTCACTCGGGAAACAATAAAACAGTCACCAACACTTGCAATCAGCAACCAGCAGGTCCACGATAAGCAACGATGTGGATCATAAGAGGTAAAAAAGGAAACAAGCAGTTCTCCCGTGAATAAAGGAGAAAGAATTCCATTCAGAATTGAATACAGCCGAAAAAGGGAAGTACAATCTAAATAGGACTAGGAAACCGCTCGAGACTTGGGGGCCACAACACTAAACCCTAGCGGTCATCTTAAAACCCTAGATACAACATGTATAAATACCCCTTTTATTCATAAAACAGGGGCACGCGAGAAATAGAACAGGAGAGAGAGAGAATAGTATCGAAAAGCTTGTAATCATTCTTTGTCATTCTTCATCTTGTAATCGTGATTCATAGTGGATTTGGCTTTTGTTGCTAGAGGCAACGATCCCGTGGATGTTTCTCCGATCTTTTGGAGTTTTACCACGTAAATCACCTGTTATTTCTTTACAATCTTTGACTACACTCAAATATAAATTGCAGTAATTCGAAAGCGAATCATTGACTTGGTGATCACCAAAAATCACCGTCAACAAACATCTTAATCACTAATGTGCTCTTAATCTAATAATTGAGATTTAAATGCATTTATAACTCTCTTATCAAAAGCATATGAGTTGTTGAAATGTTAAAGTCAAAATTTTAAGTTGATTTAGGAGGGTGTATTCAATTAGGATTCTTGCGGACATTTAAAGACATTTTTTAAGTGACAGATTTTCATGGATTTCTACGGACTTTTAAAAATCCATATGGACTTTCATTGATTTGTTTTTTTATGGATTTATTTAGACATCTATCTCAGACTTTTATGGATTTGTTTAGACATCCATAGACTTTCATGGATTTGTTATCTCTAACTTCTATTATAGATGGAGAATTATACCACTATATAACCTAATAACACAATCTATACACTCAACCAATATGATCTATTAACACAATTTACAATACTAAAAACAATCTTTGCTTTCTTCCTTTTCTCTTCTATTATTTTTCACCTCCTTAATCAGCTATTTCCCTTTCCAGTTCTCTATTTGGACTTTGCTTATGGCTTCTTTATAGGTTTTTTTTTTTTTTTTGTCTGTCATGTATTATGTTTCAATAAGACAAACGTATCACGTTATCTATATAATAATTTAATAACATACGTCTATGCATCCATTTATGAATTTAATTAAAAACCATCATTTTTTGTCATGTATTATGTTTCAATAAGACAACTGTATCACGTTATCTATATAATAATTTAATAACATACGTCTATGCATCCATTTATGAATTTAATTAAAAACTATCATTTTTGAGCAAATAACATACGTCTATGCTTTCGTTTATGAATTAATTATATCTCTCACCATCAACACGTTTCTAACTTTCTATTTTGAATAAATCTAACACCATCAACACGTCTACTTAATTTTGTTTTTATGTGGAGTTGGAAGTTAGGGTCACAGTTAAACTTGTAAACATGGTTTCGACGGTTTTGGTTAGCAACTGGATTCAACGGAAAGTCGGGAACCTAGGTTCAGCTAGCTTTGGTAATTGATTTATATATTTATCATGTCTAAAACGGTGTCATGTCAATAATGTATAACACATTGATATTGTAAGATGTGTTGTTTTTTGATATGAATATACGAAGCAAAGTTGTTTTGAGAGATTGTTAATGGAACAAATGGTGTACATAGAATATAATTATTGTGTTATTTTGTCCTTGTCTACTTTGAGAAACCTCAAAGACATAGACACATAGTTACAAATATAGTTATTGAATGAACAACCCTTTACTCGAAACCTTATAACCACCGAGGCTCCTAATAATCCACCGGTAAGTATAGATATAGTGCAAATTATTTATATTACTTTTTATTCAAATTAGTTAATTAAAAAATGAGGCAAAAATTATTAGGGGTTCTTTCTTTAAATATTTTTTTAAAAAATAATCATATTTGTTGGGTGTCAACAGAACCACACAACAAATCATACTTTTTTGCTTTATTGAGAATATTATCTTGTTCTGGTTTTCTTCTGTTCGAGGGTAGTTGCAAGATTGTTCCTTTTTGGAGTGAAATTTGGGGATCTATTTTGCAAATCCACTGAGTTATCTAATTATATAACTACAACTCTTATGTGAAAACTGCAGTTAAGAACATTCTTTCGCTTAAACTGCAGCTAATAAAGACTCTTTGAGCAGTACTCATAGGTGAAATGGCAGTGGCAGTGTGATGTCCTTTGTTGGTTTTCAATAGTGTATAATTCTGCTGTGGCAGGATTTTGAGCTCAGCATATACAGTCAAGAAGGGTCATCGACGTGCAAAAAGATCAAAGGATTTTGAGAAGAAGCAACACGTTTCTTTTTTGAGAGAGAGAGAGAGAGAGAGAGAGAGAGAAAAGTCCACCAAAATCTTTGGGGAGAAGGCCGGACATGTTATGACATTTGATATTTATATCTCTCACCATCAAGTCCACCAAAATCCACCAAAATCCATGACCTAAGAAAATCATTTAAAATCTAGTCCTAATTGAATACACCTTGATTCTTATAGACATTTTTAAAGTCCTAATTCAATACACCCGGATTTAGAATGATTCTTTAAAAGTCCATAGAAATCTTAATTGAATACCACTGGATTAATATAGACTCTTTTAAAGTCTTTAAATGTCCGAATTGAATACACCAGGATTTATAATGTCTTTAAATGTCTTCAAGAATCCTAATTGAATACACCCCCCCTTAGTCTACTTATATATATATATATATATATATATATATATATATATATAAGTATTCGAATAGTTGAAAAAGGAAAAATATAATTCAGAATTTTCATAGTGTTTGGTAATATTTGTAATAGAAGAGTTTTATGATCATTAGATTCAATGTTTTTAAAATTCAATATTATTTATTTATTTATTATTAGTGTGTTTTGAATAATTATTGACACAATAAAATCGAGATATTTATTTTGTGTTAGAGTGTTTATAGGTCCGGCGGTTACTAACATATATAATATTAGAAGTTAGAACTTGGTTTGATCCAGAAGTCCTGAGTTCGAATATCCACAAGTAATTAAATTTGTATTTATTTATGATGATTGGTCTTGCACATGAATGGAATGTGTTAAAGTGTTTAAATACTATTTTTGGGATTTTTCTTATCAACTTACCCTTTTGGGTTTGATCTAGGAGTCATAAGTTAAGAGTAAAAGGGTAAGCTGATCAAGGAGTCATAGGTTCGAGTCTCTATATGTGTTTCTATTTGTTTTTTATTTTCCACATGAAGGGGTGTGTTAGAGTGCTTAAATATTATTGTTGGATCATTTCCTATCAATTTTGAGTCTCATGGTTACTAATATCTCCCACTTATTTAGTTTTTAGGTGGGTTGCAAACCTTGCTAAACTGATAGTTGATTTGAATTTTTTTTTTTTTTTTTTTAATTCAATATTAGCCTTCTTTAGTTTTGTAAAAAATTTCAATATGATCATAAACCTCTTGAATTTCTAAGAAATTGTGTAACAATTTTGTAAATCTCATCCTTATTTTTGTTCTTTTTAATCAATCATATATACTTTTGTTATTACATATATTATATATTGTAATTTTTTTTTTATTTTTTTTGAAATCTAACTCTGAATATGTCAAATTGCTATTGAAACTTACCAAAATCAAACACTACAACATGACCCTAGATATCTATTTCCATAATCGGAAGGAGTTGGCTCCCAAAAGCGTGAGAGGTAACCCCACACTTATTGTAGTTTTATGAACAATGGTAAGGCAATATATACAAAATCCCACCTTAAATCTTGATGGATTGATGAAGATCGTGCCTTTTACTACTTAGGGGTCATTTGTTTTTTTGTCTGAAGACTGAGCAATCCTGAATTTTTCTGAAGATTGAATAGGAATTAAAATCTGAATCTAAATAACATGTTTGTTTTTTTAATTCTTCACATCTAAATGTACTATCAACATATTTGTTTTTTAAAAATAAATTTGTTTGAAAATAAGTAATTTTACATTTATACCCATATTAATTATAAAAAAGTAATATAACATGCACCATTTTTTATAAAATTTTGTATGTTCTTCTACAAACAAAGTTCAATTTAACAAAACAAAAAAATTTATCAAAGAATATAATTTTGCATGTTCGGCAAACAAAGTTCAAATTCAATTTATTGTCAAAAAAAAAAAAAAAAAAAGGGTTCAAGTTCAATTTTGCACGTTGTCCACAGTTCCAGTGTATATTTTTTGGGTTTCCTGGATCATATGCATCGAAAACCAAATAAAAATAAAGGTTCTTGAATTATTATTATTATTATTATTTTCAAAATAGGTTCCTGAATTATATGCACATGTAGGTGTAGACCCACCTTAAGGCCAGGTGGGGTTCGTGCCTTACCTCAAAATTTAAAAAAAAAAAAAAAAAAAAAGATTTTTCTTTCAATTATATATATCACTACAAGAAATTTAGTTTTTCCCCACAAAACTTTAGGAGACAAAGCAATATTTGTAGGCACAGTTAACTTTTCCCCACAAAACGAGTTTCGTCGGGAAAGATAACGTTTCGTCAGGAAAGGTAACCTTTCTCCACAAAACTCAAAATTCATCGGCTAAAGGTACAAAATTTTTCCTAACCTTTCCCCACAAAACGAGTTTCGTCAGGAAAAGTAACCTTTCCCCACAAAACTCAAAATTCGTCGGCTAAGGGTACAAAATTTTTCCCAACATTTCCCCACAAAACTCAAAATTCGTCGGCTAAGGGTACAAAACTTTTTCCCACAAAACGAGTTCATCGGGAAAGGTAACCTTTCCCCACAAAACTCAAAATTCGTAGAAAGAAGTTAATGGAAAATTTTCCCAACAAACATTGTATTTAAAGGGAAACGTTAATTAAAATTTAAAATATATATACTAAAATTAATTAATTAATTAAAAAATATATATGCTAAAAAATATTAAAAGTTAATTAATTAAAATTAAATTTTTTGGATAAATCCACCACCACCAAACTAATCAGTAGTGGACACCTAGTGCATAAAACTTTGATTAAATAAAATAGACAGAATTTCACATAAGTCCTACCTTTTTAGTGATTTTTCACCTTTATAAATGTCTTTCTAAATTCATCACTTTAGTCCTTACTTTTTTCAAAACTCATCACTTTAGTCTATTTGACTAAATATGTGAAAGTCAACTATTTTAAAACCTGTGAAAGTACATTTTTACCCCTATTACTATTTAATTTAACTAAAATGATTATCTTAACTTTAAATTAAAATGAAAAACAATAAAATTCTCAATAATAAAATCCTAAATAAATATATTACAAAAAAAAAAAAAAAAAAGCTTAAATAAATAATTAAAAAATCCATTAATTTTTTCTTATTTTGTATTTTTTTCATAATAGATTTTTATTTAGCTAAAATGATTATCTTAGCTTTAAATTAAATTGAAAAAAAAAAATTCTCAGTAATAAAATCTTAAATAAATAGATTACAAAAAAAAAAAATTATGAAAAAAAAATCATTTAAAGTTAAGATAATCATTTTAGCTAAATTAATATCCATTATGAAAAAAAATAAAAAAATAAAAAAATAAAAAATAATTAATGGATTTTATTATTATTATTTATTTAAGATTTTTTTGTAATATATTTATTTAAGATTTTATTATTGAGAATTTTATTATTTTTCATTTTAATTTAAAACTAATAGAATCATTTTAGCTAAATTAAATAGTAATAAGGGTAAAAGTGTATTTTCACATGTTTTAAAATAGTTGACTTTCACATATTTGGTCAAATGGATTAAAGTGATGAGTTTTGGAAAAAGTAAGGACTAAAGTGATGAATTTTGAAAGACATTTATAAATGTGACAAATCACCAAAAAGGTAGGACTTATGTGAAATTCTGCCAATAAAATATATACTATACACTTATAAAAAAAAAAAAAAAAAGTCTTATCCAATAGATTTCCACTTCCTAGGTTTAGGGTGTGGCATCTTCTTTGCAGTTGGTTCTCATTAAACTAATATGTTATTTGTCCTTAATTGTTAATTAATTAACTCTTATCACATCCTCTATTAGCACCATCCCAATTGATTACCACTTTTAGGTATTGATCATTTAATTAAATAACCTAAATTGAAAAAAAAAAAAAAACATTATCACCAAACCCGATTTGCAATCCAATAAATATTTTTCAATATATGTTTGTCATTCAAATTAGATTTTTGATTAGTTGAATAAATTTAAATTTATCTAATAGGTTATTTTTTTTAATTATATTTTTTTAAAATTCTAACAACTCATATATGTTATATATAAATATTGTGCAATTGTTAACAAATCAATTGTTGTAGTCCGACGATAAAGGCTTACCACTTTGATATGAGGTTGCAAGTTTGGTTCCTCATAGTGACAATTAATTGTCAATATTATCAAGGGTGGGCCGGTGGCGATCGACGGTCGAATGTATACTCTTAGCCGACGAAATAAATTCGTTTCGTCGGTTAAAACCTTAGCAAATGAAATACATTCGTCTGCTAAGGTTTTAGCTGACGAAACTCAAAATTTTGTCGCCTAATACCTTGTCCGACCATGATGTCCCCACGAAGTTGCCGATGAAATTTTTTCATCGCGTAATATCTTTCCAGACGAATTTCGACCTTTTCCCACAAAAATAATTTGTCTGGAAAGACTAAAATTACATATTAAATAACAATAGTGATAGCCAAAAATCTCTTAGTAAAACTGGTATTCCATTACTTTTTTTTTTTATTGGTGGTGGTGGTCAAGTCCCACCATTTACTTTTTTCAAAGAAAATGAATATCTTATTTTACAAATTTAATTTTATAATGTAATTTTAATAATTTTTTATGCCTTTTTTTATTTTACCATCTTTTCCAATTTCTTTCTCAAAATTTCATCTTATTCTAAAACAAAACAATTTATTTTCTTTTTTCCGTTATTGTCAACTTTTTAACTACTTTCAATTTGTTGTTACTTAATTCAATTTATTTTATGTTAAATTATCTATTATTGTGAACTTTTATTATTTCTAATAGTTTTAGTTTCCAATCAATAAACACTAAAATCTCAAATTTTAATTTATTATATTAAAATAGTCCATCTATTATTATGATTCATTTTATTTTATCCTCGGTATTTTTCTTTATTTTATAGTTTTAGTTTATTTCGAATCAATAAATCAATAATTTACCAATAATTAGAAGAATAAAAAAAATTCAAAAACATGTCTAGTAATATTTATTAATCAATTATTTTTGTATAGATTTAAAGTGAAATCATTATAAATATAAAACAAATTTCTTATTATAAAATTATATTGTAATTTATTTTTTTAATAATAATAAATATTACAATTTTATTGTTTATGCTGTTTTTCTTGTTATTATTTAGTTTTTAATGTTGTGTTTCTTATTTTTATTTTTATTTTTTTGAATGTAAGATTATTTAGTTCATCTTGAGTAGGTGTTCTATTTATTTTATTTTATATAAACTTCAGTATATCATCAATTTTTCTTTATGTAAAAAAAAAACTCATTTTACTATGATCTTAATTTTAATATTTTTTATAATATAATTGTTATTTTGTTCAAGTGCCCGACCTGGTTAAAATTCCTGGGTGGCACCAGTATATAATATATATATAAAACAATTATTCTATAACATCTCTAAGCCACAAAAATAGTTAAATAAAAAAAATAAATAAATAAAGAGTTCTTGCTAGGATTTGGTAGGAGAGAAATTCAGTTGTTCAATCCTATAAAGATTTCAGTATGAGAGTTTTTTTTTTTTTTTTTTTTTTCCTTTCTAAAGTGATTAGATTTTTTTTTTGTTTTTTTTGTTTCTAAAAACGGTTTAAAATAAGATATATATATATATATATATATATATACAAAAATTCTATTATCAGTTCGAACTGACAAAAGTTATATCACTTCTTTGTATGTGGGTCACTGGATTTAAATACTTTGACTTGGTTGTATGCACTTGTCAGTCAAAGTATTTAAAATCCAGTGACCTACATACAAGGAACTGATATAACTTTTGTCAGTTCGAACTGATAATAGAAAGATTGTATATATATATATATATATATATATTAAAAAGAGTTCTACACCATATAAAATTAGGATAAACTTGGAATTTTTTTTTTTTTTTTTTTTTTGTAGGATAGACTTGAAAGAGAATATTTTAATTGTAATCCAATTATTTAAAATTAATTTAAAAGTCAAAATTTCTTGCTTTTTTAATTGTTTTTTGAGATTAGTAAATTGTTTGACCCCTTGAAAAAATAAACGAAACAACTTAATTGATTTGGTTCAATTCAAACCCATTAAATTTTAAGTAGAAAAAATAAATGAACCCCTAATGTGAATATAAAGTGACGTATAAGACCATCTTAACTAAATTATTTAATCTACCGGACATCATCAATGACGCAAGTTTGACCTCGTGATGGGCTGGTGGGTGGGACCCTTGTCTTTAACACGCACCGTTTTTACGTTACCAGTTTGCATGTAATAAAGCTAAAGCGATTCAGCGAACGTGGATTTAATGAAAAGCCGTTGGTTCAGTCTAGATCACAAGAAAAGAAATCGAGGAAGCGTTTGGTCCCCTAATGAAATTACTAATGAGAATCAGAATATGAGATCTCCAAAAGCCTAGGGAGTTTTTAACTTGTGACACCACGCGCATGTCACATGCCTACCAACGATCCACACACTTTGTACCTCCCTGCCTCCCTCCCTCTTGTGCTCCCTTCATGTCATCTCCATTTTTCCATACATTTGACTTCTTTTTTACTCTTCTTACCAAATTAATTAAATTGCCATGACCAAGAATTAAGTGGTACCAATATTCTTAGATTAAGAAAATATCATTATTTTTTAATTTGTATCTACCGTGTTAAAAATTTGACTTAAATATGGATAAGAACAAAATGATTTTACTAATTGTTACATAATAAAAATTCATTAAAGTCGTAATAGTTTATAATGAAACAAGCTTACTGTATATAGTTTATAAGCTATGGACGTTATAGAAAGTTTGATAAAGAAATTCTAATAATGTTTCAAGTTCAAATCGCTATACCATATATTATATATAATAAATAAATAAATAAATAAATTTTATATAAAATGTTATATTACATGTATAAAATATAAGTATAGCTTCATCATGTAACAAGTCAAAGATAACAAATTATAGTATCGTAACTATCAAATATTGCAGGGTTGGATTAGATAATTTTACAGAATCAACAAAGCAATGTGATTAGTTTTTAGTGTATGTTTGGTATGGCTTTGGAAATGATCAAAATCGTTTTTTTTCAATTCTAGAAGCTATTCTGAAGTTTTTTTAGTTGTTCGGCAAAATTCAAAACAGTTTTTTTTAATATATGAATTGTCTCGATTACCCTTTAAAAAGACTATTTTATGTCTACTTGAAAAAATCCAAAATTTGGGCTTTTTCAAAAGTTGTTTTTTAAGCTTTTTAACAATATATAAATTGTTTCAATTACCCTTTATAAATTTTAGATATTCCACCATAACTCTTTCATTATAAATACATTGTCAACACTTTTTTTGTAATTCACTCAATCAAAAGCTGTTTCTAAAAATACATTGTCAACATTTTTTTTATTTTTAATTTTTTTATTTTTTTATTTACGCAATCAAAAGCCTTTTTTGTTAGAAAATCTACTCATTTGAAGCTCTAGAAACTCTACTTGAAAAGCCATACCAAACACAAATATTGTGTTGTTTGATGATTAGATAATTGTATAGAATCAACAAAGCAATATGATTAGTTCTTTTAATAAATATCATGGAGGTTGCATGTACATCTAATAACAATTAATATATAATTACTATATGATGTTTAGAATAGTGGAGAAATTAATCACAATCAATTGGTTTAAAATAATTTTTTCAATTGGAATTGTGTGTCACTTATGTTCAATACTTATAAAATAAAATAAATAAAATAAAACTTTAATTAACTTGAAATGCTTTCAAAAAGAGGAAGAACCTCTCTCTAAAAAATATCTCTCCTCTTTTCTCTCAACTCAAGACCCTTACCGCCTTTGCTTCCCGTCGCCGGTTTCTCGCTGTGGCTGCGGGAGCTGGCGGCGATGTCGCCCCGGCGGGCGATCTGCTTCTTTCCCATGCTCGGCTTTCCCGTCCAACAGGGGGTCACCGGCGGCTGCTACGACGGCCCTGTCCTTCGCCTGGAAGTCTTTCTCGCGCCTCCGTGCAAGACGTTTTGTCCGGTTGAAGACGGCAGCTGTTAGATCGGCCGATCCTCCTGGATCTGGCCAGATCTGGTGTGATTCGGCGTGAGCAGTCGATCGGTGGTCCTGCGGTCGTCCGACCCCGTCCTCTCCGTCGGGACACCGCCGGCAGCTTCGGAGTCCTCCTTCCCTGGTCTTGGTGTTAAGCTTGGTCGGTTTATGCTTTGCGGTGACGCGGTCGATACTGGTGGGGGTTTGATAGGCATGGTGGTTTGGGGTTTCGATCAGGCATCTCCGACGTCGTTGCTTGGTCGGCGGCGTCCTGGTGGGTCTTCTCCGGCGACATGGTCTCTACTTCGGACCGGTTTCGGCTCGTTTGTTTAATTTTCTGTTTGTTTGTTTTATGGTTTGGCTGTAATCCCACCTGTGTGTGGGTGTTTTTTTCTCCCTGTAGTGGGACTCTGTTCTGGGCTGGTGCCTGAGTGGTTTTATTTGTGGAGTCCCAGTAATGGTTGTAACCTTGCCCTGGATCTGGTTTTCCAGATTTTCAGGTGCCTTTGGAATATATTCCAATCTTCAAAAAAAAAATACTTATAAAATAAAAAAATAATTATCATACAATACTAGGTTTGCTTTTGCTTGATTTTGAACAATTGACTCATTGATGTCATGTTGAAGACAATTTCACTTAAAAACAAACAAAGAAGAGTAATCCATCTCCTTCAATCTAGTTTGATAATCACGACATCACATTCTGTGGTTTGTCTGATTGACCAGCTAAATGACTATTATGACCTTGCAGCTGTCACTGTCTTATTGGACACATCACCACCCTGAATCTATCTACAATCGGTGGTGGAAAGCTTACGTGGAAGGATGACACGTGCGGTCGAGGCTCAGGACCCAGATGGCCAGATGCTCCTTGAACTTTCGTGATGAAACCTCAACTCTCACATGCTACCCACACGTGTCACACGACTTCTTTCTATTTGTACCGACCTTGCCAACGGTTCCGTTATCTTACCTGGCACCGTTTCAGCTCCTTCTTGCCACGTGTCTTTTTTTTTTTTTTTTTTTATTGTTTTCATTTTTCAAACAATAATATAAACTATAATTAATATTAAAAATAAAGATTTAATGAAAATTATGATTTCCACTTTAGAGTGTAAATATATATTAACAATACTAAGTAAACTCGTACTCGTATAAAATAAAGACTTATGTTAATCAGAGAATATGTTGTAATAAAAATAATTTAAAAATTATTAGGTGGTATTTAAAAAAAAATAAAAAATTGTATAGTTACATCATGCAATTAAGGAATTGTTTTATTTTCTTTTGATTATAACTTTTTTATTTTTTAAATATTTGATTTTATAGACCGTTGGATTAGAATCCAATAATTAATTATCATCCATATATTACACCAAGAAGGAGAAAAATCAATAAAAAAATATCAATATTTCTTTAAAGGAAAAAAAATATCACTATTAATATTATGGTAAACCAATTTAAGTTATGATTTAATTTTTTAGTTTCAATAACCCAACCATTCATATGTTCTTAATTCAATTGTTGATAATTGTTGAATTTGAGTGCATTTATAATTTTTGGATTAATTTATCAATAATGATTTTTTATATTATTTTATATATATAAAAAACAAACAAACAGGGAGGAGACGTTACACATAAAATGCAATTTACACTATTTCTAAAAATGAAAATAATAAAAATGCAATTTACACATAATCGAAGAGTAGCACGTGTACTAGCTATAAAATTGCAATTTCTGATTTCTTTTATCATCCATATTCATGAATTCATCCATGTTTGTACTTTTGCCTGCTCCCCCTCTGCTCTCTTCCCTTTACTAGCGACTAGCGAGAAAGAGAAAGACAAATACAAGAGATTTATTTATTTTTTTTCATTTTTACTTTTTTTACAAAAATAAAGAGGCTAAATTTAATATTCGGATAATGATAATCGAAATTTAGCGAGCCAACCTCTCTCTGCGAATTACAACCAATCACCAGATCTTTTTTTTTTTTTTTTTTAACTGGCTTGACGACAACAAATGGCGGCGCCATTTGCGGATGGAGGCGGAGGCGGAGGAGGCGTGGCGGTAATGGCGGGTCCGGTGAATCCAATCGATGGCGCCTCAACGCAATCGAAAGCCTGCTTGAAGAACTCGGCCTCGAAATCGCCGATTCTCATCTTCCTGTTCTTCCACAAGGCGATTAAGTCGGAGCTCGATGGCCTCCACCGGGCCGCCCTGGCCTTCGCGACGAACTTGGAGAGCGGCGGCGATATCAGTAGCCTGTTGCAGCGCTACCACTTCCTTCGTAGGATTTACAAGCACCACTGCAATGCCGAGGACGAGGTAATGCGTCGTCGTTTTTGAGTGTAATCACTAGTTTTGGAATTGATTGAGGTTTTTTCGTTTGAATTCTGTTTAGAATTTTCACTGTTTTTTTCTCATGTTTTATTGTACCAATTTGAAGAAACGATTTTGATTGATTGTTTTGTTTGTTAATTGTTTTTAAAGATTTGATTTTTTTTTTTCCTAATATATTTGTATGAATCATGAGCTGTTTGTATGTCGTGTGAATTTTGTGGAAGTTATAATCACTGCTACTGGCTTGTGAAATTTTTTAGGTCGAAGTTGCTAAGTTAGAAGAGGCAAAATGGATTATATATCTAGAAGTTGATGCGTGAACAATAGATAACATGTTGCTTTGTTCTGTGATGATGTCTACATATAAAACATGTAGAGTTTAATTAATAGCCGTGTGTCTGTATGTGGTTGGCATACTTTGTTGGACCTAAAATTGGAATGTTTGTTGGCATATAGATGCATCTGCAGGCAGTTTGGGATGACACGAACTACCACCTGCCACGAATTTATGGTTGGTTGGATCTTATAGTGTATATTATTTGGAATTTTGATTATGATTTCCAAATTAGTCTCACTAATTACCAGTTAGATTTTGATTTATTATTGTCTCCTTGTTATGTTTATGTTTGTACCATTTAAATTTCACAGTTATATGAAACAACTGGCCTTTCTATAATCAGAATTTGATTATGTACCAATGGTTCTTATGTGTTGATCTTTCCATTAAAGATAACGGTCTTATGAAGTTTAGAATATTAGAAAAGTGTAGAACTTGGTGTGCTGGGTAGTGGTGTATGCTTTATATTGAACAAATACAATCTATAACTGGTATCTTGGAATATTATTAACAGTAAAACTAATCTTTTGTTGTGAAGCTACTATTTTAGTATGTTATTTCCTCCCGTTTCAATGGCTAAATTTCTAGAATCTAAAGTTAATTGTGTATAACAATTTCCCAAAACATGGATGGATTTTATTGGTTTTTCTTCTATTCAAGTTTTTTTACATTGGATAATGAATATGAAATCTTTATATTGGATAGCATTAAGATTGGCTATTCGCTATTGGCAAAATGGAGAGGGAGTATGGTAAGGGCATACAAATATTTTTTGTTAAAACTTAAAAGTAAGGCTAGCATCTTCGGAAAAGTTTGTTTTTCTGTTATCTAGTTACAATTCATGCACAATAGATACAGATTGTAGTAACGCTAAGCTGCTCTAATTTTGCAGGTCATCTTTCCAGCACTTGATATTCGTGTGAAGAATGTGGCACGGACATACTCCCTTGAACATGAAGGGGAGAGTGTTCTTTTTGATCAATTGTTTGGGTTGCTGAATTCAAGTATGCAAAATGAAGAAACCTATCGGAGAGAATTAGCCTCTTGTACTGGAGCCCTTCAAACATCCATTAGCCAGCATATGTCCAAGGAAGAGGAACAGGTATTCACTTATTTGTTTATATTTACAAAGAGAGCTTGTCATCTTATTTATTAATATTTAAGCATCTGGTGAACTATAAACCTACATGCAAAATTGAGCAATTGATATGTATAATCCTAAGTTTTGGTTTTGCACTATAGTCTCTTTTGAAGTGATTTATATGGCAGTGCTAATGTTGTACGTTGGGGTATCTGAGGTTTTGGATATGAAATGCTTAATAAAGTCATCGTGATGATGCCATTCCACACATGTAGCCTTTTCTTTTGCTCCATAACATTGCTGATAGGTGCTTGTTTACTTTGTTAAGAGAGACTTGGGTTAGTTCATTTTTCAAGGAGGTGCTATAGCTGTCATGCACTCATGCTCCATTGTAGATCTCTACTTCCCATTTATATGGGTGGCGAGATCCTAATAGATGCTTTCCCTGGGTTTCCTAATGTGTAATCATTGGCGGTGAACTGGCCAGTCCAGTTATTTTTTTGATTATTGAAATCTTGTGATATCATTAATATCTTCCATGGGATACCTTCCTGCTTCATTCAATGTTGCATCCTGACAAATGAAGCTGTAAAATGATATAGATAAAGAGGATTTTTTTTGTGAAAAAAGTACCAAGGTACCGTAAATCGACGAGGCATTAAGAGACGTCCAAGTCCATCCTGAGAATCACTTTTTTTTTTTTAAAATTATTTTTATTAAAAGTAAAATGAACAAAAAGAATAAGAAACCCTTCTTAGTCAACCTTAGGTTTTCTATAAATTTTGGATTTTCTCTCTAGCTTTGCAAGTAGCAAAGTGTGCTCTTAAAAACATGGGCAAATACCTAAAAAGTTATATTACAACAATATCATAATAGCTTCCACATATCCAGCAACGTTATGGAGCAAAAGATGATTTTACTGATTCTCAGGATGGAGTCAGCATTCCATGTCATGCTGTCTGTGAACATGTGTATGTTCTTTGTTTTCTGAGTTACTTGTTTTGGTATATTTCTTGTTTTAAAATTTATTTTTCTAGCTGTCCTTCATACTTGACTAATAACAACTGAAATTGAGTTCAGTATGTTGTGTCTGAGAGTATATTTGATTCTCATTACCTTTTAACTGGACTTTGCAGGTATTTCCCTTGCTTATTGAGAAGTTTTCATTTGAAGAGCAGGCATCACTGGTATGGCAGTTTCTATGCAGCATTCCTGTTAATATGATGACAGAGTTTCTTCCATGGCTTTGCTCCTCTATATCATCTGATGAACATCTGGATATGCGCAAGTGCTTGTGCAAGATAATTCCAAAAGAGAAACTTCTTCAGCAGGTGAGGGCTCCTTCTATGGGTGGATCTCATTTCTTAATGAGCTTTTATGACATAGTAATTGGCTGACCTGAAGTGTTATTTTAAATCAAGGTTGTTTTTGGCTGGTTGGAAGGAGTTAAAGAGTCTGATAAAAGGTGTGAAGATAACTCAAAGGCTCTATGTCAAAATCCTGGGGCTGGTCACGTAGTTTGTCAAACCAAAATGAGGGCTTGTGCTTGTGAATCTTCCAGAATTGGTAAAAGAAAATATGAGGAGCTAAGTTTTGATATTACCAGTTCTTCAATGTCCTGCCCTATAGATGAAATTTTGATTTGGCACAATGCTATAAAAAGAGAGTTGAATGATATAGCTGAGGCGGCTAGGAAGATACAACTTTCTGGAGATTTTTCGGATTTGTCTGCATTCAACAAGAGGCTGCAATTCATTGCAGAAGTCTGTATATTTCATAGGTGTGTGCTTGTTTCCTTTTTTATTCTCCTCGTGTTGTGATTGTAACATTGTCCAGTGCAGTGAATTTTATTCATCGAAGTGGTATATCAAAACAATTTTCTCAAAAACAAAGGGCAATTGATTGTGGGAAATTACTGTCTCTCTGTTTCTGTCTCTCTCTCAAGGTAGATATAGGAAAATAGTCCCATACTCCAATGAACAAACTGTTGGTTACTACTCATGCTTTTCGTTTAATCTGAAAATCACTTTTATTCATTCAAATGGCTCAACTCTGTCAAATATGGGAGTTTGGTGCAATGAAATCCCTTCGGTTTCTAAAGCTCTTAACTCCATTGAATTGTCGTGACTTTCTAAATGGTTACTATATGATTGATTACATGTCATGAAATAAATTTCTGTCTGACTGCAGTATTGCTGAAGACAAGGTTATATTCCCTGCTGTAGATGCAGAACTCTCTTTTGCTCAGGAACATGCAGAAGAGGAAATCCAATTTGACAAGCTTAGGTGCCTGATAGAAAGTATTCAAAGTGCTGGAGCCAACTCATCTTCTGCTGAATTTTATATAAAATTGTGCTCGCAGGCTGATCTAATAATGGCCAGCATAAAGAAGCACTTCCACAATGAGGAAGTTCAGGTGAGTTTCATTATTGCTCTATGACAAGTAACTTGGTCTTTCTTTGGGAGGATGTGATTATTGGTCTTCTTCATTCCTTACATTAGCATGCTTAGAGCACATTTAAAATGTTTTCTTCAGTTTGATCACTTGTATAGTTGTATTACTTGAAAACCTTCAATAAGCATGTGTTGGTGTAATCTAATAAGTTCACTGTATTGGCAGGTCCTTCCACTTGCACGAAAGCACTTTGGCCCCAAAAGGCAGAGAGAACTTCTATATCAAAGCTTATGTGTGATGCCCTTGAAACTGATTGAGTGCGTTTTACCATGGTTAGTTGCATCACTTAGCGAAGAAGAAGCAAGGTCTTTTCTCCAAAATATGCATATGGCAGGTTTAGTGCTGACTCTCCCCTTATTTTATGTTACTCTTTATTAGAACTTTTCTCTATGCTGCATACTTTTCATTTTGGCATCATTTCTAACTTCCAGAGTTATGTGATGCAGCTCCAGCATCAGATTCCGCATTGGTTACACTTTTTTCTGGTTGGGCTTGCAAAGGTCATTCTAGGAATGTGTGTTTGTCTTTGAGTGCACTTGGTGGTTGTCCTGCAAGAACCATGGCTGGAAGCAAAGAAGATATTGACCAAGCATTCTGTGCATGCACCCATATGCCCCCTACTGATGAGAAACCTGTGTTAGTTCAAGAAGATGATTCAGATGGAAGTAAGTCTGGCATATGTGGAAAATCAATGCCCGTGGTGGATTGTGAAGCTTGCCCCTCCTCCACACGAACTGTAAATACCCATAATATATCGTGTAGTAATCAATCTTGCTGTGTACCTGGCTTAGGAGTGAATAGCAGTAATCTTGGAGTGAGTTCTCTTGCTCCAGCAAAATCTCTGCGCTCATTGTCATTTAGTTCTGCTCCTTCCCTCAACTCCAGCCTTTTTAACTGGGAAACAGATTTTAGCTCAGCTGACACTGGATGCGCATCACGTCCTATTGATAATATATTTAAATTTCATAAAGCTATTCGCAAAGACTTGGAGTATTTGGATGTTGAATCTGGAAAGCTTAATGACTGCAATGAGACTGTCCTTAGGCAGTTTACTGGTAGATTTCGTCTGTTGTGGGGTTTATATAGAGCTCACAGTAATGCAGAGGATGACATAGTATTTCCAGCATTAGAATCTAAAGAGACTCTCCATAATGTTAGTCATTCTTACACTCTGGATCACAAGCAAGAGGAGAAACTATTTGAAGATATTTCATCTGCGCTTTCTGAGCTTGCAGAACTTCATGAAAGTTTGAATATCAATGCCTCTGATGATTTAATAGGAAACAATGTTGAGTCTTCTGTTCGAAGTGAAACTACGAGAAAGTATAATGAGAAAGCCACGGAGCTTCAGGGCATGTGTAAATCCATAAGAGTATCACTGGATCAACATGTATTTCGGGAAGAACTTGAGCTTTGGCCTCTTTTTGACAGGCATTTTTCTGTGGAGGATCAGAATAAAATTGTTGGTCGGATCATAGGTACGACAGGTGCAGAAGTGCTTCAGTCAATGTTGCCATGGGTTACTTCTGCTCTTACTCAGGAGGAACAGAATATAATGATGGACACATGGAAGCAGGCAACCAAAAACACAATGTTCAGTGAGTGGCTTAATGAATGGTGGGATGGACATCCTGCTGCAGCTCCAAATACGGCACCATCAGAGAATAGTATATCATTAGGTTTGTGCAATGCTTTTGTTAGTTGTGGTTAATTTGTATTTAATTTTGCCCACTGACATTCATTGTTTTATTTTATATCTTATTTGTTGCAAATTTGCTTGTGCAAGATGTTAAATCATGAACATGGCATACCTGAATAACTTGTTCTATCATATTTTGAATTTGTGCCCTTCAGGCTCTGATGTCCATGAAAGCCTGGATCACAGTGATCACACTTTCAAGCCTGGTTGGAATGATATTTTTCGGATGAATCAAAATGAGCTGGAAGCAGAGATAAGAAAGGTTTCTCGAGATTCAACTCTTGATCCCAGACGAAAAGCTTATCTTATACAAAATCTTATGACCAGGTCTGTTCCCGCTGTTATCATCTTATGATCTCTATTTGTTGATATACTCATTTTACTGCTTATGCTTACTCTGATCTATTTAATGAAACTATTTCAGTCGCTGGATTGCTGCTCAGCAGAAGTTGCTTCATGCAAGAGATGGTGAAAGTTCAAACGGTGAAGATTTACTTGGATGTTCTCCATCCTTCCGAGATCCTGAGAAACAAGTTTTTGGATGTGAGCATTACAAGAGGAATTGCAAACTTCGTGCTGTTTGCTGTGGAAAATTGTTTACGTGCAGATTTTGCCATGATAAAGTCAGTGATCATTCAATGGATAGGTAAATTTCTGCTATTTATTGTATGCTTAGTTACGTTCTGGGTAGACTTGTATATACTTGATGTTATGTTAATTCAATTGCAGGAAAGCTACTACTGAAATGATGTGCATGCACTGCCTAAAAATTCAGCCTGTTGGACCGGTTTGTACAACACCTTCTTGTGGTGGGTTCTCAATGGCAAAGTACTATTGCAGCATATGCAAATTTTTTGATGATGAAAGGTAGAAGTCCTTAGAAACTTTTGTTTTGCACCGTACTTGTTGCTGTTCAAAGTTTTAGCTAATTTAGAAGCTTAATAGAATATAGCATATTCACTCATGGATTTAATTAAATACTAAATAATAAATATATCGGATTATTACCGTGGCTGGAAGAGATGATACATATTTTTAATTTTTCAATCATCCATCATTAGTTACTCCAAAAGTTTTCTAAAAAATTGCAAATTCAACTTTCCCACAGCTATGCCAACAGGTTGTGTATAGAATGATTATGTTGTAATTCCTTGACTATTTGAGAAACCTTATTTCCATAAAAGTATTTGTAATTTAAGATTTGGCAGTCAGAAGTCATCTTTCATTGTAAGCCGTACATAGAATCTGAAATCCCAATCCTTATTGTATATAAAGCCAGTTCTTTGCTATGTTTATAGTATGTTGAAACTAATATGAAGTAGATTACTTACTGGTCAAGTTTCTAATTCCATGAATCTATTTCAGGGTTGTGTATCATTGCCCTTTTTGCAATTTATGCCGCGTTGGGAATGGCCTTGGTGTTGATTTTTTCCATTGCATGAAATGCAATTGCTGCCTGTCAATTAAGTTAGTGGATCACAAGTGCCGGGAGAAAGGTCTAGAAACAAATTGCCCCATTTGCTGTGATTTTTTATTCACGTCAAGTGCGATTGTCAGAGCACTTCCTTGTGGCCACTTCATGCATTCAGCTTGCTTCCAGGTCTTTCACTGGGCTTTTGTTGTGTATCCAGTTATCCGTTAACTTATTGTATGATGATCAATGTTTAGACTTTAGAATACTTTTGAATTTTGATGTTAAATTCTGCTTGTTTGTTATATTTCTTCAGGCATACACATGCAGTCACTACATCTGTCCGATCTGTAGCAAATCCTTGGGAGATATGGCGGTAAGAACATCCCTTCTTTTAGGGTCAACTATCTTTTCAGCTTAATTTCATCTACTGTATTATTGTTGCATAGTTCCCTCTAAAGAATTTGATGTACACAGCATATTTTTGTTTTCGTAAATAAAATTTAAAACTTTGCAAACCATTTAGATAACTTTATTGTGAAACATCTTGCACTGTTCCATTTTCCAGGTTTACTTTGGCATGCTTGATGCACTTCTGGCTTCCGAGGAGCTTCCAGAAGAATACAGGGATCGCTGTCAGGTATTTATTCTGCACTTCTTCAGCTTCCTTTGTCCTTCCATCATTTTCAGAATTATGAATTTGATTATGGTAATCCAGGATATACTATGCAATGACTGCGATAAGAAGGGGACTGCACGCTTCCACTGGTTGTACCACAAATGCGGGTCCTGTGGATCGTACAATACCAGAGTAATCAGGGTTGACTCGACTCATACCGGCTGCTTTACCTCAAACCAGTGATGGCATTTGTCCTTTTGGTTGAGATATAGGTTTGTATATAACTCAGAGCCACGACCAATCTACATGGTTTTGTATATCATATGTCATCGCTACAGGCGATTCAATTTTCCGAAAATTCTTTTTCATTAGCTTACCTTAAAACTGCTCATCTATTTGAGGTGGCAGCAGCCGCCGTATCCCACTTTCAAATTTTAGTTTAGTTGTCCTTTATGTCATTGTAGTGCTTTACCAAGATAATAAGTTCTTGTAAGAAATATATACGGAAATCAAAATTTTCTTGCGTCGCAAGAGTTAATATTAGTCTGTTTCTATTTTCATAATACAACTACAGAGTTCAATTTGTCTACTTCGAGTTTGTTGCAGCTTGCAGGTTTTGTGACTTCAATGTCTGGTCGACATCTTTTAGACAAAATCTGAATTTCAGAATTTAACGAAAGAGTTTTAACGAAATTGTTAAACAATTTGAAGGTTAATGAGTTTAGTTGGAAACTTTTAAGTGACTTGATGAACGTTGATTAATTGTCAAAATAAATAACTAATAGAACATGTTATAACAAACCAAAGTCAGTAAGCACCATAAATCCACCATTGCCATCTCTCTTGCTATACAAACTCCTCTTTCTACTAGGGAATCATCAATCAAATAATCCACTTCATATCCTGTTCTTCAAAGAGCTTGTCATGAGCCCAATCAGGAAAGCGTGCTTCCATGCTCGAAGTGCTCGTTATCTGTTCCACATTCTCTCTGCAATAAGCCATCCAGCACTGACATTCTGTATTTACTAGAATGATTTCCAAGAGGAAGATCTCAAGAGCCATGTAACCAGCAGTTCCAAATTTTGAATTTTATAGTCATATTGATATATAGTGTGCCTTGAATTTCATTCGACATTGATATATTAAATCCGTTGATGGGAAAATATGCATTTTGTTTCATCATAGAATATTACAATGTTAACATATTAGTGAAGCTGAAGCTGAAGAATCTGGTGCCTGTGACTGTGATCTTGAAGAATACAAGAAAGGCTTTGGTGGGATTCGCAGAGAATCAAGGCTCCCTTCCAACATTTCCACCACTCTGTTCATTGCTGGCCGGCTTGATGGATTGGTCAGTATACACCATAAGCTCACTATTATCATCTTCCTAGCACTTCCTTTATCCTCTTCATTTTCAATGCCTTGTAGGCCAAGTTCTTCATCTACTTCCAAACGCTCGTATACCCAATGTGGAAAATATATCTCACTGGTCCGACCAACTCCAACATCAACGTTTTTCCTTCCTCCAGCCATTTCTAAAACCATCATTCCGTAGCTATAAACATCCGACTTGTGAGAGACTTCTCCAAACTCCCTACAACAAACTTCTGGAGCAATATAGCCAATAGTCCCTCGTGCACCCGTCATTGGTATGATACTCTCTCTCCCAGGACAAATTTTAGCAAGGCCAAAGTCTGAGATCTTGGGACTGAAGTCTTTGTCTAGAAGAATGTTATGAGGCTTTATGTCAAAGTGCAAAATCCGTGTGCTACAACCACGGTGTAAATACTCTAATCCTCGAGCTATGCCTATTGCAATTTGGTACAACTTTTCCCACTTCAATTGTTTATAATTTGGATTCTTTTGATATATAAACTTCTCAAGAGAACCGTTGGGCACAAACTCATAGATGAGAGCTCTTTTACGACCCTGAAAACAGTAGCCGAAAAGACTGACTACATTAACGTGGGAAGTTCTGCTAATGCTAGCCACCTCATTGATAAATTCTTCGCCATTACCTTTTGATTCGTTCAACACCTTCACCGCCACATCACGACCATCATGTAGCCTGCCTTTATAAACGCCTCCATAGCCTCCTTGCCCAAGTTTAACTTTGAATGAATTGGTCATTTTCTTAATCTGTGAATAACTATATCTCTTAGGAGCAAGGGATCCATAGTTTCTGATAAAGGCCTCAATGTTCTGATAATTCTTCGTTTTCTTCCTCCAGAAAGGCATTGAGTTATCGGATGAAATTTTTTTCCTGAAGCAGAAAACTAGAATTATGATCAATATGCCGACTCCAGAGGCTGTTGCAGCTGCAATCAAACGAAGGAGATATCAACCATAATGATGTCTAATGTTAGAAGAAAATTCCAAATGGTTATAAACAGGCCGAAACATGAGGACATACCTACTGCAACTTTTATGATACGGCCTTGATCACTTCCTGCAATATAGAACATAACATCAAAAATATGTTTAATGAAACTTCTAAATTGATGATGGAAAATCTTTTGTCCCCTAAGTCCACTCTATTATCAATTGTTTGAAGGTTGACCAGGACCTGTTATTGATAAAATAAATATAGCTTTGAACTCGGTAACTTGAGTGATTCAACTGGGTTACTTCTAACATATGTTTGTTGGACTCAAACTGTGAATCACCTAACAAAATTTGTTGTTATACCATTTTAAGTAATCATTGGACCCAAAAACTTCTGTTAGTAGGTTAGGCCTAAATAATAGGACTTTTTAAGCATCCTAACACTATAAGTTGCAGAGCTAATGAGAATCAAACATAGAGAATTTCTTTGATATGTTAAGTCAGCCCATGAGAACCTAAGCAAATTCTTGAAGACTTTATCTCTGACAACCTCCAAATTATTGGCATACTTCCCAATTGATAATATTAGTGACCATTATTGGCTTCATGTTGACATAATTGTACAAAAAGCAGACAAAATTGGACTTATCATGGAAACTGATATAGATCTTGCTACAACAAACTAAGCTGAATTCTCTAAAAACCAAGGGACCATTCAAAATCCAATAGAGCAATTTATGTACAGAGTCAAGAAAATATTTTATGGCAGGGTATTAAAATGCACGCAGCTTCTATAAATGTATGAAACAGCTAATAACTTGGAACAGATAGCCAGTATTTAAATTCATGAAACACACAAAGTAGAACATGTATGCATCCATGCATGAGCTCTAATACCTGGTTCTGTAATTTTGGTATCTGGTTCTGGTTTTGAACAATTAAAGTTCCCTTTGCTATCATCTAGACATCGTCCACCTCTCCGGTGACACTCATAACATTCAAAGTAGAACATGTATGCATCCATGCATGAGCTCTAATACCTGGTTCTGTAATTTTGGTATCTGGTTCTGGTTTTGAACAATTAAAGTTCCCTTTGCTATCATCTAGACATCGTCCACCTCTCCGGTGACACTCATAACATTCCCTCGTTACATCTACTTGAAGAAGGAACCCAAAACCATTGGTATAAATATTATCAAAGACAACATTTTTCTCAGTTTTAGTCACTTGCTGCTGAATAACTGAACATTGAGCTGGAGGACTTGATCGATTAATATGTAACTGATTTTCATGGATAATGGAATGTTTGGAATCGTTAAAGTAGATAAAGAAAATGGATTTATCGAAGTAGATAGAGTGAGTAGAATCATTGCGGAGTAAACTTAAGCTTTGGAAATAATGTCATGAGAATGGGGGCATTTAAACAGGGTTGAATTGAATGGGATATCAAAAGAGATAAAAGCAGAAAGAGAGAGGGTCAAATTTCGTAAGGATTTACAGTTATGGTCTGTTTCAGACACTTTGTCTCGAAGCCAAAGTGTATTATCCTGAGAGATGACTTTAACATTATATGATCCAATTTCCCCCAACAGAACCTTCTTATTACCTGGTTCATTACATTTATCTACTATGAACAACCCACACTCAGGATTTGTTCCATTATAGAAGGGGAAGCTGAGAAATCCAAGATTTCCACAAGGAATAGATGGGCATCTTGGATTGAAATCTTCTTCAGATAAGGAGAGAAGTGACTGGATAGAGAGAAGGAATAACACAAGATAAGAGGCAAGAGCCATTCCAGAATTACCTATTTGGCAACAAAAATAACAACTGCTATGCCTGAGGATCCACTGCTAAAACTAACAAGTCTTTGTATCACTTCGTTTATTTTGTGTTTTCATCGGTTGTTTATCCTTTAAAACACGCCAGTTGACTTGGAAACTGATAGCAAAGACTTGTACAAAACATATTGACAGAACTACAAGATGAGGTATACGTGAAAATCACATCTGTGAAGTGCATGGAAAGTTACTTGATTGGTTGGTAATGACTAATCACAACTCCCCTTTCTTGTTTACAAAGTAATAGAAAGACTTGACTCATTGACTCTTCAATAACTATAACATTTAAAATTTGTTCCTTGGCTTGTTTGACATATAGATTTGTTTTCTTGTTAAACTTTCAATCATCTTGACATTGACCTCCTCTCCGGTAACACTCGTAACATTCCCTCGTTACATTTACTTGAAGAAAGAAGCCAAAACCACTGGTATAAATATTATTAATGACAACGTTTTGGCGAATTAACACACCTTTTTTCTCCAAAACTAATATTCAGGGGAGCCTCTAAATCAAGAATATCAGTTTTGGTTTCCTGAACCATATCTCATAATCAGTCTCCAGGATACTCTAGTCAAAATCAAAACTTGTCTTCCACTCCAAATCAAACAGTTGAAACAGAATTACCCTAAAGTCATCATGAACTGGGTCCCCTAACTAAGCCAAGTCGGTATTTTCTCTCCTACAGTAGCTATACACCCTGAAAAAACTCAGGAGTACATTGTGTACACTAGAAAAAGGGAGAATTAGAGAAAACTAGAGAATCAAACAATTCCTGAGCAAATTCAACAATCCCAACCAGATACTTAAATCCAAGGAATCAACACAGAGGCTGAAGATAATTTTGCAGGTAATTCTAATTCTGAGAGTGAGTTATCCGATTCAGATTTGCCAACAGCAGTAAGGAAGGGTGTTAGGGAATGTAGGAGTATACCTCTCTATCCCATGAGCAAATATGTCTCATATAAGGGTCTTTCCTCAGAATTTCAAACCTTTTCTTCTAATCTATCTGCTATTCCTGTTCCCAACAATGTACAAGAGGCCCTAATAGTACCTGAGGGGAAGAAAGCTGTATGGGAAGAAATTAGAGCACTTGAGAAGAATGAGACCTTGGAGCTTACCAATCTACCGAAAGATAAAAATACTGTGGGTTGTAAATGGATTTTCACTATGAAAACAAAGGCTGACGGTAGTGTGGAACGTTTTAAAGCAAGATTGGTGGCTAAGGGGTTTACTCAAACATATGGGATAGATTATCAGGAAACCTTTGCTCCGGTTGCCAAACCGAATACAATTAGAGTTCTCCTATCTCTAGCAGCAAATCTAGATTGGCCTCTTCACCAACTAGATGTCAAAAATGTGTTCCTAAATGGAGATTTAGAAGAAGAGGTATACATGGAAATTCCTCTAGGCCTTGAAACTGCATCTAATGTTAACAAAGTATTCAAGCTTAAAAAGTCGTTGCATGGGCTCAAACAGTCTCCTCGGGCATGGTTCGAAAGGTTCACTAGAGTTTTGAAGAAACACAGTTATGAACAATGTCAATCAGATCATACCATGTTCGTGAAACACTCATCCAAGGGGCAGCTTGCTGTTTTGATAGTCTACGTGGACGATATTGTTCTCACTGGGGATTTTGAATAAGAAATTCCAAGAATCAAAGGTCTTCTAACCAAATAATTTGAAATCAAGGATTTGGTAGACCTTAAATATTTCCTATATCAAAGGTCTTCTAACCAAATAATTTGAAATCAAGGATTTGGGAGACCTTAAATATTTCCTATGAATGGAAGTAGCCCGGTCAAAAAAAGGTATTGTGGTGTCTCAACGCAAGTGTGTCCTAGACTTACTTAAGGAAACCAACATGTTAGATTGCAAACTGGCCGAGACACCTATGGATTCTACTACAAAACTTGGAATTATCAAGGATAGTTCACCTATGGATAAAGGAAGGTATCAACGGTTGGTAGGGAAACTCATATATCTCTCCCATACAAGACCGAATATTGCCTTTTCGGTAAGTATGGTGAGTCAATTCATGAATAATCCCATTGAAGAGCATATGGCTGCAGTATACCAGGTTCTAAGGTACCTAAAGATGACCCCAGACAAGGGGTTGCAAATAGGAATGTTGAACTATATTCAGATGCTGACTAGGCTAGTTCAATCATAGACCGCAGACCAACTTCATGCTATTATTTTTATGTTGGAGGCAACTTGACTACTTGGAGAAGCAAGAAGCAATCGGTTGTGGCAAGAAGCAGGGCTAAAGGCAGAGTTCAGAGCCATAGTCCATGGGATTTGTGAAGGACCGTGGCTAAAAAAGAGTGCTAGCGGAACTGAAAGTTCATTCAGAGGACTCCATAAAGATGTTTTGTGACAGCCAATTAGCTATCAGCATAGCCAAAAATCTTGTCAATCATGACAGGATAAAACATGTCGAAATTGATTGACATTTCATCAAAGAGAAACTAGTGGGAGATCTACTGAAACTGATTTACACTCCTACAACACTTCAAATAGCGGATATATTCACTAAAGTTCTTCCTCGGGTCACCTTTGAAGATTTGAGCTGCAAGCAGGGTATGATCAAGATCTACAATCCAGCTTGAGGGGGATTGTTGAATAAAAGAACTTAGATTCTATTCTATAGTTTAGTAGGTGTGTAATTAGGTAATTTTTAGGGATTGTAATATTTATCAGTTGTCTTTCCTTGTTTGGTGGATCCTTGTCTGCTTTCCCTTGTATAAATACTGATGTTTGATCAATGAAATCAATAGTGAATTACCTAGTTTTTCACAAGCTAAATCTAAACTAAAAGGAAACCACATACATAAGCTAGAAATTTTTCCTAAAAAACATAGTCTAAAGTGGAAAGAACAAGGAGCCATCAACATTATTGAACAAAAATTAGAAAGCTAATGGCCTGCCAGGCAAATCATCAAGCAGCTTGTGGGTGTCTACAGATTGTGGGTGTCTAGAGTTTAGTTTGTATGAATCTTTTCTTGCCCAACAAAAACTCTCTGACCAACTAGATTTCATATCTACTCCACAAATTCTTTATCTCTAATTATGTCTAAATGCATAAATTGCACTAAATCAAGAGTATATGCGATTGAAAGTGTTTAGTTGGCTAAAAACATAAGAAAGTTCAAGTTTAGCGTACCATTATCGCAGTTTTGGAGGTGGGATCAACTGGGGCCAAGACATAAAGTGTATCTTTTTCAAACCCAGGTTGGTGACAATTATATATCCATCCAGTCCATTTCAGCTTAAATACACCCTTCAACAACTTCAAATGTTCAAAATATTTTAACTGTTTGATTATTTTTCCCATCCTCCAATTGAACTCTCAATCTATCCTTCTCTGTATCATCACTCCCAATTCTATTTTCACACAAGAGAAGGAAAACCTATCAAGAGAACTTGTGCTTGGCCGCTTGGGCCATTACCACAGCACAAAAGTATCAAGCCCATCCCCTAAATTTTTAATTTGTCAATAACTAGTAATCTAATATGTTCAAAGGATTCTGTTGTTGGATTAATTTGCCTCCTACTTGGACAAATACAATAGTGAGACAAAAGCTTAAGTACAATGGAAAGAATTTTCGCACCTGAAACCTACGACATATATATTGGACACATATTTACTTATTTATAACTTTGGCACCCAATTGATTTAATTTAATCTATATTTTTGTATATTTTATGTCACTAAATGACACTAAAATATAGTAAATGATATAGTCGTGCAACTATAATGAGCACTCCTTACACTAGCAAAAGGGTTCAGAGCCAATTTTGGTCTAATTCTAACTATTTATCAATGCATCCAAGAATTCAGATTATTCTATCTAAATTTTCTTGGATATTGTTAACAATTTTAAGAAGAGAGACCTTTAATTATTAAAAGAGTCTCGGATGAAACGATACATTATGCATCTTCTATTGAGATATACCATTTGGTGTGTTCAGAAAAATAAAACCTTAATTATTAAGAGAATCTTGGATGTAACGATGTATTATATATCTTTTGTTGCAGTCATACTATATAGTGTATTCAGAAAATGAAAGCTTTAATTATTAAAAATCTTGGATGCAACATAACATGTATCTTATGTTACAATCATATTGCGTGGTGTTTTTAGAAAATTAAAGCTTTTTTATTAAAAAAGTCTCGGATGCTAAAAATGGTGTGTTTGGTAGGGATGAAAAAGGAGAGGAAAGAAAATGGTGGAGGGAAAAGTGAGAAGAAAATGGGGAAGTATGTTGTTTGGTATGAGAGAAAATGGAAGGAAGAGAAAAATTACAAACAATTTTGAGTTAGTTTAGACAGTAAAATATATAGTGATAAGACCAAAACTGATACAGAGACCAATCAAAATCCAGTTGAGCAATCATTGTAGAATGAAAAAGTTTTATGGTGTGGCATTCTAGTATATGCAGCTTATATAAATGAATAAAATAACTAATGACTTCGAACAGAAAACCAATTTCGAAAACAATGAAACACAAACAGCTGTATCTATCCACCATGTGCAAATCCTACTACCCTACTGTTATTTTGATACCTGTTTTTGCGATTGTACATTTAAAATTTCCATTGCTATCAGTCTGACATTGCCCACTTTTCGAGTAACAATCAAGACATTCTTTCGTCACATTCACTTGAAAATTGAGCTGACCAGTATATATATTACGAAAGACGACATGTTTTGGAGTCTTAGTCACTTGGGACTGAATAACGGAACATCCAGCTGGTGTAGGTGGTAAATCAGGAGTTGTCTGATTGTAGTAGATAATGGAATAATTGGAGTCAATACATGATAACGTGAAATTCCGGAGGTTACTGTTATGAGTGCCGGGGCATCTAATGGTCGACTTGGATAGGAGTTCAAAAGAGTAAAAGGGGGAGCTGGAGAGAACAAAATTTTGGTACAATCCACACCTCTGCTCTAGATCCGCTTGTTCACTAAGTACAAGACTATTGTCCTGCTTGATGTCTTTAATATAAAACAATGGCCCGTCCTTCCCCAACTGAATCTTCTGAGGATACTGTTTATTGCAGCCATCTACCAAAAACAACCCACACTCAGGCTGCCTGCTACTAGTGAAGGGGAAGCTGATATACCCCAGCTTTCCACAAGGTAAAGATGGGCACTTTGGATTGAACCCAGTTACATCTTCAGCCCAGGAAGGTAGTGAAAGATGAAAGATAACGAGGAGCAGAAGAGAAGAAGCATCAGCCATTCCAAGTACAACAACAAAGGATCAACTATTCTACTATTAACAAGTCATTGCGTTGATTCGTTTATTGCGTGATTTTTGTTATAGTTTCTTCTCAATAAGTTCAGTTGTTTATCCTTTAAAACACGCCAGTTGACTTGAAAACTCGGTAGCAAAGACTTGTAGAAACAAGATGGGGTATACATGAAAATCACATATGTGAAGTGTATGGAAAGTTACTTGATTGGTCAATAATGACTAATCACAACTACTCTTCCATGTTTACAAAAGTAATAGAAAGACTTGATTCATTGACTCTTCAACAACTCTAACATATTAGATTAGTTATTAATCTCATCCGACATAATCATTGAATCAATTAACACATTAAAAAGATTTATTAGAAATTGTCCTTCTCTATCTCTAGTGGGATCTAATTTATCATTGATCAATCAGGTAGTATGTTATTTTATTCTAATATTTTTCAATTTTTGATACTATCAATTGGAAATTAACCATAAACGTGTGGAGTACCAGTTGATCTGCAGGAGAAAAATGCAGAGACTTCACTTTTTAAGTCTTCTAAAAGCTCCAAAAGAAAAAGGAAAAAAAAAAAACAAATTAATATTCATATAATATTCCATTTTTAGAGGACTTTCGTGGAAATATCATTAGCATGATTGTCGTGTTCTAATAATGATATGGTAGACAATTACTAGACATAAGTAGAGATGGAGAAGTGAAAATCATTTTTCAGTGTCTTCATTCTAAACACAAATGGAATTGCACATCAGACAACGAACACATTACATGGACCTTGAAGACAAGAGGTGAAGTTACAGATTTTTAATACAAGTGGAACAAAATGAGGCCTTCAGATCAGAATGATGTCTAGAAGATTCCTTATGAGAAGATGTCCCAAAAATAATATTGGTATCAAGAAGACAACAGATTAATTCCATTGGACTGTAAATGGGAAAGTTTTGATGACATGGCTACCGGAGGCTAAAAGCTCCAACTCAATCTTATTATTAATAAAAAAAGAAAATTGCATCATTGGCATTGATAGTTAAAGAAGTCCATTTTTTTGCATCTTGTCATCACAAAACAGCAACTCTATTAAATGATCTACAGAGTTAATCAAGAGAATTGACTTAGTGGGATCCTGATCTAGTGGAAATAAAAGATAGAAAATGATGTGAAAAAAACAAAGCATTGCCTTTTTATTCCACACGGCATTAACTACTACTCAACTGGGGCTGAAATGAATTGTCAGCCAACCAAACAAACAAGTAAAGGGATAAGCATGTTGATTTTATTTTGATATTTCTCTATAATTTTCTCTTTTGAATATTCTACAACTGGAAACTACAAACTGGTGGTGCTGATGGTGGAGTAGCATCACAATGAGGAAACAGGGGCCTACCCAAATGAGTTTTGACTACAGATTCCATTGTGGTAATTGAAGGAAATGGCCTTTACTAAGTTTCAAAGAGCAAAAATGTCTACTTTTGAAATAACTTACAATAATATCCATTCTCAATGTTTCTTCTCCACAAAATGTCCACTTGGGGACCAAAATACCCTTTTCACTTAAATGAAGCAAAATGACCTAACAGCCCCTTACATGTGGTAATTGACCAAACTCGCCTCTCTGAATTTTGGGCGCCAATCTTTCCATTTCAACATATTCCCCCTCTGGTCTGGCCTCCTGCATCGACCCTCCCCTTCTTCTTCTTCTTCCCGCCCCCTTCATCTTCATTACCAACCCACGAATTCCCGATTCCCCTTCCCTTATCCATCCCGATTTCCACACACACACCTAGTCGGGATTTCCAGACACACGGAACCCAGCCCCCCATCCCGATTCCTCTTTGAAGCTGGGGAAATCGACCTCCCATCCTAATTCATCTTTCAAGCTTGGAAATTCGACCCATTGTACTTCTTGAGCCTTGTCATCCTGTGGGTCTTCGACTTCTCTCTTCGACATTGGAATTTCCAGCGAGAAATGGGAGGCAAAGGTGATTACTCACTCAACTATCAATTGTGACAATCTCATTAATTGATTATTCATTTATTTATTTTTTGGTTAAATATTGAGAATTTTGATCCTAACTTGTGCCCACTGTATCCTTTAAGAGGACCCTTTGTTATTTTGTTCTAACTTGTTATCATATATTGAATTCAATATGCTTATACCATTGTTTGAAACGTTTTTGGCATGTATTTTTGTTTGAAGAATTTCAGTGTTAGAAAGTCTTAAAATGTGAGAGCCATGGGGCCAATGTTGAATTCTGGTGTGGTTAATTTACACAACCACATACACTATTGTTCAATCAATGACTGACACGTTCAATGTGCAAGTTTGGCTTGCAAGTTTTTCAGTTCTCTCATTTATGTGACTTGTATGTGTGAGACATTCCTGAAAAATTAGTAATTTTTTTGAAACCAAAGTTGCTGTGAGATTTTGTGAAGTTTTTCTTCTGTTATGCTATGTTACCAGTTCAAAAGTACTGGTGTGTAAACTAGCTGCCTAGTCATGAAGAGACATAAAATTATGTTTTTCACCCTTTATATTTGTTGTAGTACTTTTGACAATGGTATTTGGAAATGGCTTTCTAGATGAATCTTTGTAATTCTAGAAATGAAAAACAATATACAAACTTTTGATTCTGAATGTATTTGATGGTTGTAATTGTATCTCTTCCTTTCTAGTTTGTATACACAAAATGATTTTTGCATTCTTGTCTAGAAAAAGCTATAGCAAATTCAATGAGAAAATGTTTTGGAAATGATGATTTTGTTATGTTTTTATTTCTCTTTTGTTGTCAGGTCCTACGGATTCGATGATTGCATTCTTAGTCCGTTGCGGTGGTTATTTCAAGGGTAACCAGTTTGTTGGTCCGTCGATTTTTGCATGTTGTGTTTCCAAAACTATAAAGGGGATATATAATGAAATGGTAGAAAAGTTGTACGGTCGGATTGGGGTCTGTAGGGAAAGAATTGAGTTGAAGATTTCGTCTCAGCTTTCAGGAATTTCGTTACCTATTAATGCTGATGACGAGGTAAATTTTATCCTTATGCACACCAAATCCGAATGGCCTGAAATTCTTGTTGAAGTGTTCGAAAAATCTGGGGGCGTACATGAAACTCCGAGAATGGCAAGAAATACAACAATAAACTTAGAATGTACAGCGCCTCCTTTTACACCCACCAGTAATCTAAACTCCCTAGTTGCTACTCCACAATACAAATCGGTGAGTGGTAGTAACCATCCGTATGCGTCTGGTCCTTCACTTAACACTACATCACCACAGGATAACCAGGGGACTCCAGCATCAACAAACAAGCATGTAGAGGTGGATGACACAGATGGTTCTGAAACATCTGATACGGAGGATGAGAGTCGTACTGATAATGATACTAGTAATGACCCAAATGGTGCTTCAGAAGTTCCCCAATATGGTGGGCAAGCGTTAACCGGTGAAGAAGAACAAGGAGGGGGTAGTAGAGCACCCAACAGTTCTGCACCTTTTATGACATCACGGTGGACAATACCGGGGTCAGAACTGTACTCAATTCAGCCCATTCGGTCGAAGGACTTATTTGAAGACCAAGATGACCAAGGTCCAATATATAAAGGACAGATCTTCAAAAACAAAAAAACCTTGAAAGAGACTTTAGGGATGTATGCATTTGGAGAGAGGTTTGGTTATAAGGTTACACGATTGAACCATACACGATTGGCCGCAACATGTACAAAAGGAGGGTGTGAATGGGTTATTAGAGCGGCAAAGTTGAAAAATGGGACCTATTGGCATGTTAAGTCGTTTGTTAAGGAGCACACATGTGGTTATTCGGGCAACTACGGCGTTGATTTTACGCGAGTAAGTGCCTATGTAATTGGTTAATTGTATGCTAGAAAATATGCCGACCCTGGACGTATAATCCGTCCTAAAGATATACAAAATGATTTTAGGATGAACACGGCATAAACCTCTCATACAACAAAGCCTATAGATCTAAGACATGCGCTTTACATAAGGCATTCGGCGATCCTTGGGAGTCATTTAAGATGTTACCGGCATTCTTTTATATGTTGGAACATTCCAACCCTGGGACTGTAACTAAGATTGAAACCGACTTGGAAAACCGGTTCGCCTTTGGATTCATGGCACTTGGGGCTTGCATAGAGGGATTCAATTCAGTTATTAGGCAAGTTATCGCCATCGATGCTACACACTTGAAGGCTAAGACCAGGGGTGTCTTGTTAGTTGCGGTGTGCAAAGACGGTAATGAGATGATATACCCTTTGGCATTTGGGTTTGCTCATTCTGAGTGCACAGAGTCGTGGACATGGTTTTTGAAGCAACTTCGGAATGTGATCCAGTATCCTGAACGTGTGATGTTAGTTTCGGACCGGCATGCTGGTATCTTTGCTGGCATGGAAGCAATTTTCCCTGATGCAGCACATGGGGTATGTGCATACCACTTGTCACAAAATCTTAAAAAATTTTGTAGGCAACGGGATGACGTGATCAAGCTTTACTTCCGTGCAACGTATTTGTACCGTGTCGAGGAATTCAATTGTGAAATGGCAGAGTTGAAAGCCACCCACCGTAAGGTTTATGATGAGCTTCTAGAGGTTGGGGTAGAGAAGTTTTCACGTGTACATAGTCCCAGAAAGAGGTACCATATGATGACCACCAACATTGCCGAGTCAATTAATTCTTGTCTACTTGCAATTCGGAAGTTGCCTATCACATCTATTGCAGAATTTATCAGAGATTTGTTGCAAAGGTGGTTCTACGACCATCGGACCAATGCACGTGAAATGCCTACATTCTTGACTCAGTATGCAGACGAACACATCAAACAGAGGATAATACCATCTCAACGATGTGAGGTTCACCCCATTGACTACCATAGATTCAAGGTAGACGACAAATGGAAAGGAGCGATTGTCGACTTGGAAAAACGTTCATGCTCATGCCGTGAATGGGATCTAGATGACTTACCATGTATTCATGCCATGGCGGTTGCGCGGTATGCTTACATAATTTAAGTTACATTTAATGCCACAGACTTGTCAGTATTTAATTATAATAATAAGTTCTTTTTCTTCTTCATGTGTTTTGTACCAGGATTAAAGGTATGCCTATTAATGCATTATGTTCTGACTTTTTCACAACGGGATGGCTGAAACATGCTTACGCCATGGCTGTGAACCCTGTTCCAAATCCTGAAACATGGGACATTCCTGATGCAGTCCGTGATCGCATTGTATTGCCATGGTTGAAAAGGAAGCAGTCAGGAAGACCAAAGAAGTCAAGAATACCTTCTGCTGGGGAGAAACGAAAGAAACAAACATGTTCGAATTGTGGGGAAAATGGACACAATAAAAAAAGATGCCCGAAACCCTCAAGTATGCCCAGCACAAGCAAACCATCAAAAAAAGCACGTAGTTGTGGCATTTGCAAGAAAGAAGTACATAATAGATTGAAGTGCCCAGATAAACCATCAGAGCCCATTTTGAATGACACAGACGAAGAAACAGTCTTTCATGCGTTTCAGGAACCAATTTTGGAAGGTTAGATACTTCAGATGTATCAGTTGGTTATGTTAGTTGTTGTAACTTAATATGTAGGTAACTTTTATTTACTTGTTGTGGTAACTTTTAAAAACTTGATATGTATCACATGTATCAGTTGGTGTTGTATTTGTGTCATGCTATTTATTTTGAGGTCTGCATGTTCTGTGGCTGAATCTTTTTCTTTTTTTTTTCATGGGAAATATGTCAATCTCATTTAGCAAGTTGTAATGTAATGTCTGTACAAATGGTTTATTATTTGATTTGTGGTGGTTCTATACTTATGTTACCTTATTTAGGTTGTGTTTTATAGATAAATTGTTGTTTGATATGTATCACTTTTTTTGACACAGACAAAGAAGCAGTCATTCATGCTTTTGAGGAACCAACCCCAATTTTGGAAGGTTAGAAACTTGATATCTATCACATTTTTTTAGGTGGAAATGGAAAGAAATTTGTAAGAATTTGTAATTCGGTGGATGTACGTAACTTTCATTTGTGAACCTATCTTGGAAGATTAAAAACTTGATATGTGATGTTGAACAATTGTTGTGGTGATGGTGGTGGTGTTTGTGTATCATACTATTTCTTTTCAGTTATTTATTTGTATTTGTGCAATAGCGCGGCTCCGGGGTATCCCACGAGCTATGTTTTTTAACCAGGTATCAATGTTTTGAAGCTTGAGTATTTAATTGTAAGCTTTAGTTTAGGATAGTTATTGAGGGCTTATGAGATTATTTCCCCGCCTCTATATATTTATTCTTGGGCTTTAATTTATGGATTCCCAGGCTCAACATATGTATTCCCAAGCTTTAATATGTGACTTCACAGGCTCCACAGAAGTATTCCCGGGCTTATTATTTGAAATGACCATCACACAAGAATAACACAAAGGGTAATTCCCACCAGAGGCGTATGTGACTTTAGATGTGACTTTGGTAAAATCACTTCTAAAGTCGCTTGCATCTCGGTTTGAAAGGTGTCCGCTTGATAAACTAACGGGCTTCATATATTAATTTCCCAGGCTCTACTAAACTATTCGTAGGCCCCATATATGTATTCCCAGGCTTTAATATGTGACTTCACAGGCTCTACAGAAGTATTCCCGGGCTTATTATTTGAAATGACCATCACACAAAAATAACACAAAGGGTAATTCCCACCAGAGGCATATGTGACTTTAGATGTGACTTTGGTCAAATCACTTCTACAGTCGCTTGCATCTCGGTTTGAAAGGTGTCCGCTTGATAAACTAACGGGCTTCATATATTAATTTCCCAGGCTCTACTAAACTATTCGTAGGCCCCATATATGTATTCCCAGGCTTTAATATGTGACTTCACAGGCTCAACATATGTATTCCCAGGCTTTAATATGTGACTTCACAGGCTCTACAGAAGTATTCCCGGGCTTATTATTTGAAATGACCATCACACAAAAATAACACAAAGGGTAATTCCCACCAGAGGCATATGTGACTTTAGATGTGACTTTGGTCAAATCACTTCTACAGTCGCTTGCATCTCGGTTTGAAAGGTGTCCGCTTGATAAACTAACGGGCTTTATATATTAATTTCCCAGGCTCTACTAAACTATTCGTAGGCCCCATATATGTATTCCCAGGCTTTAATATGTGACTTCACAGGCTCTACAGAAGTATTCCCGGGCTTTTGATATGAAACAACTGTGACACAATTTAACAAAAAGAGTAATTCCCCAGGCTTAATATATGTATTGCCCGGAATATATACAGAACAAATACATGAAAGGAGGAGGTTAATCATGAAACTAACAAAACAGTTCAAAACAACCAACTAAAAAAGAGCACCCGTAGGTTGCCAAAATCTATGGATTCGAGAGTGGCGAGGTTGTCTCATGATCTGCCTACTGCGGGGTGTTCTCTAAGCCACTGGTCTGACCACGCACATATGGAATCTGACGGCCAAAATCAACTAAAGCCTTCTGAAAACCATCCATCCGATGATTAAGATTCGCAAACTCTGTCACGTTGGCCTGCTGGTTGGCATCCATCTGTACACGCAGACCCTCAAGAGTCTGTAGAATATGATTCAACGCTGAGCCCTGATCACGTCCCTCTATATCTGGATCATCTCCAAGGTTCTGCTCATTATAATCCTCGTCCTCTGAGTCGTCCTCCTCGGAAAAGTCATCGATGTCATCCTCATTCTCACCCATTGGAATTACAAGTGGAGGAAGTCCTCTACGCCTAGCAATGTCATTGTAACCCCTCTTGCCCAGGTTTCCTGTTGGAGAAATCATGGTCCATCCTCCTCACAAAAATGGGTAATTAAACAAGGGAAAGGTAGTGGGCCAACAGTAGATTTTCCAGCTTCAAACATTCTTTTCATGATAATCTACCCTACGTCCATGAGGATGAGATTCTTTGCACAAAAAATATAACGGGCATCCTCACAACTTACCTGGGTGCGGTGCGTGGTGGGCGCCAAGGAGAAACTAAAGAACAAGTACCAAAAGGCAGGTTCTATCTTGAGTTTGTTGTACAAAAGGGGAAACCGATAGTCATTCCATACAGGACAACCATCTATCCTCAAATCAGCAGCCAATTGCCCATTAAAAGGCTCAAAGAACTCATGCATTGGAAGGCCTTCAACCAGTTGATCGAGTTCATCTATCGTGTCAAACCACTTGTTAATCTTAGTGGCTGTAATCAGGACTTCCTTCCCTTGGACAATCACTGGCATCCCTTTGTTAAACTGATCTGGCATTGCAAAATAAAACTCACGGACCAATTCTAGTGCCGCCTTGTTTGGGGTCCTCACAAAACCCCTCCAACCCATAGTATTTACTGTCTCTAATATCCAAGTTGCACCAAAAATGTCCAAGTTGATACCCCTCTCCGGCCAAATTTTTCTATTACCAAAAATAGCCCATCTTTCTGGAAAATACGGGGTTGGGGCTTTCGTAGAGGTGCTTCCCTTACCCTTCCCTTTGGGTGACTGCATAACGGGAAGTCGTTTTCTCTTTTTCGATGGCCTACCACCATACCTAGCAACTTGCTTCCCCTTTGTACCCCGTCTTCTACTATTTCCCATCTGTAATTGAACACAAAAAATTACAACCACACACAACAGAACCCACAGGAATCTTGGCCAACACCACAACAACAACTACAAATATTCAAAAATTCACACACCAAACAAACATAACGACCCTTCAAGAAATCTACTCCAATATAGGATAACTACAATGTGGAGAAAATAAGAACCTATTTGCTTCAATATGTATGCTAAAAGAGAGTATTAGGCCTTCGAAATACCTTATGTTGAAGACCCACTGTTGTTGTTGTCTTTGTTGTGGGATGGGAGTGATTTCATGTGAAAATGTTGGTAAAGAAAGTGAGAAAAGAGACTAGTTTGGTCTGCTGTCGTGGACTTATAACATCCAAAACGGCGCCGTTGCATTTAATAACCCTAGGGCAAAAGCCTATAATTCCCGGGCCTGAAATAAGTATCCCCGGGCATTATAAAATTATTCGTGGTCTGCTGTCGTAGAAGCCCTTTAGTGGGATCCACCGTTTAATTCATAATAAATAGGAATAAGAAGATGGGAGGGATTTAGTGGGATCCAGCTTTATATCCACTACAAGCCTATCATGTCACAACACGTGGCACACTGTTTCTATTGCCCGAGATAAATTTATAAGGCCCTGAATAAATTCGAAAGCCCGGGGTTAACATCCCTGGCCACGATGTCTATGTTTTTTATTTTATTTTAATTTTATGGGAATTTTAATAATTTTTTCGACATAAAAGGTTGTTTTCCACGAGCGGTGGGCAATGAATCGGGTTCGTCGCATATGGCATAGAGTCTGTTTGTCACACAAATGCATAGTTCCTGAGACAAAGTACAAAAACCCCTAACCACTTCAATTATATAAAGACAGTGTCCATGGATCAATTCTTGTGGAGTTTGTAGGGGCTGACGTATCCGACCGTTCGATGCTATCGAAAAACAACGTAAAGTTGCCCATCGAACCCCCCATCCCTTTTGACCGTCACGATTGGCGAAAACGCTATGGGACCCACACGATCAGATGCACGATTGTTCCACTGTTAGGCCTGTGATACTACCATTAAGCCTGGGATATCCCCTTTTGTAACCCGGCACATGGAGTGAAATGGTAATTTTGACAATGTAGACAAGTGTCCAGATATTGTTGGTTGAACCAAAAAAGGTGTTGTTTGACTTTGAACTTTCAATCTTTACGCTTATACTCAAATTTGATTTTCCCACGCTTTTTTACTTCGGTTTCCCAGGCCCAAAGATATATTCCTAGGCGCAAAACTTTTAAAAGTTCTCCAGCTTTATATCCACTACAAGCCTATCATGTCACAACACGTGGCACATTGTTTCTATTGCCCGGGATAAATTTATAAGGCCCTGAATAAATTCGAAAGCCCGGGGTTAACATCCCGGGCCATGATGTCGATGTTTTTTATTTTATTTTAATTTTATGGGAATTTTAATAATTTTTCCGACATAAAAGGTTGTTTTCCACGAGCGGTGGGCAATGAATCGGGTTTGTCGCATATGGCATAGAGTCTGTTTGTCACACAAATGCATAGTTCCTGAGACAAAGTACAAAAACCCCTAACCACTTCAATTATATAAAGACAGTGTCCATGGATCAATTCTTGTGGAGTTTGTAGGGGCTGACGTATCCGACCGTTCGATGCTATCGAAAAACAACGTAAAGTTGCCCATCGAACCCCCCATCCCTTTTGACCGTCACGATTGGCGAAAACGCTATGGGACCCACACGATCAGATGCACGATTGTTCCACTGTTAGGCCCGTGATACTACCATTAAGCCTGGGATATCCCCTTTTGTAGCCCGGCACATGAAGTGAAATGGTAATTTTGACAATGTAGACAAGTGTCTAGATATTGTTGGTTGAACCAAAAAAGGTGTTGTTTGACTTTGAACTTTCAATCTTTACGCTTATACTCAAATTTGATTTTCCCACGCTTTTTAACTTCGGTTTCCCAGGCCCAAAGATATATTCCCAGGCGCAAAACTTTTAAAAGTTCTCCAGCTTTATATCCACTACAAGCCTATCATGTCACAACACGTGGCACACTGTTTCTATTGCCCGGGATAAATTTATAAGGCCCTAAATAAATTCGAAAGCCCGGGGTTAACATCCCGGGCCACGATGTCGATGTTTTTTATTTTATTTTAATTTTATAAGAATTTTAATAATTTTTCCGATATAAAAGGTTGTTTTCCACGAGCGATGGCCAATCATCGGTTTTATCTTACGTCGGTTTTATCTTACGTGATATAAAACGTGTTCATAACATTCCCCTAACATAAATGCATCGTTTTAATGAGTCTAAACAGTTTCCTTGCCTAGAAGAGATATTCCCAGGCGCAAAATACATATTCTCAGGCTGAATCTTTCAAAAGGGTACAATTTTAAACGACTTATACATACTACAGATTCTTTCGACAGAATCTTTCAAAAGGGTAAAATTTCAACAGTTACAATCATTCAAGACAATTGACCACAATTGGCGACAATTACAGGCTTGGAGGTGAAGCCGGCAATGGAACCAACCTTCTGGACAACCTTCATGACGTCAAATCCCTCAACGACAATACCGAATACAACGTTAGTCCCATCGAGCCACTCGCTTTTCGCGGTTAAGATGAGAAACTGGGAGTTGTTGGTGCCTGGGCCAGTATTGGCCATGGAGAGGATCCTAGGACCGATGTGCTTGTTTACGAAGTTTTCGTCGGCAAAACTATCGCCATAGATGGACTCGCCTCCAAGTCCGTTACCTTCGGTGATGTCTCCTCCAATGAACATGCTCCTGGGTATCATGCGGTGGAAGGTTGTGCCCTTATAGTAGAGTGGCTTCCCGTTCTTACCGATTCCCTTCTCCCCGGTGCAAAGAGCCCGAAAGTTCTTTGCAGTTTTAGGGGTACTGTCGGAAAACAGCTCGATCACAATTCTTCCCGCTGGTTCGCCCCCGATGTTGAGGTCTAAGAATACTCTAGGGTTCGCCATTTTCTCCTGAATCCCAAGTCCCCAAACGTTAGTTACATGTTCGAAAAACTAATAATTAAACAACACCACAACTAAAACAACAACATGAAACATGATTCTTCCCCGTTTGACACATTACCAAGGTAAATCGAAAAAATGCTAATTTTACAATGAATGTTTTAGTATACTCTTACTCATTTCAACAAAGAAATGAACGATGATTTTTTCGGTTTTAGTATACCAGACATATTTCCCAAACAACACAGAACCATGAAAGTCATTTCATTACAAACGAAGAAGTGAAAAACACGAAGAATATAGACTAAATATTGTACATCTCACAAATTGCATACAAAGCACTCGACGGGTTCAGACCAGAAAATGGATGCATGAGGGAAGGAGATGTAAAAATGATGAACATTTTTTACCTGCAGATGTGGACGTGAGGATGAATATGTGGGTCAAGTTTTGCTTGGAACAGGTATACAACGCAAAGAAGTTCGGGGTGTGCAGTTTTTTAGGTTTTCGGTTTCAGAACATGTGAAGAAGAAGAAGAAGAAGTTTCGTTTTAGGTTTAGGTTTTTTCGGTTTCTATATAGTCTATATATATTAGGTGGTTTGACTACGAAGGGAGGAAGATTTTGTGGGATCCAGCCATAAAAGGTAGAAGAAGATTTCGTTCAAAGTGATCCAACTGTAATCCACTACCAACCTATCATGTAACAACACGAGGCAAGAATATTATCGTCAGTATAGCCAGGGAATAAATAATCAGCCTGAGAATTTATATGTAGAGCCTGGGCATATTATGTTACCGCCCAGGAAATTAATATCTCAATAACAATTGGAAAAAATACAAACCGAGAAGCATGTGACTTTAGAGGCGACCTTAACGAAGTCACATATGAAGTCTATATGGATCTGTTCCTTTGAGTTAGTGTTGTGTGATAGATGTTACATGTAATAAGCCTAGGAATGTGTATATAGCCTGGGAATGGATATATGGCCTGGGAAATTATACATATAGCCTGGGAAATTAATATCTCAATAACAATTGGAAACAACACAAACCGAGAAGCATGTGACTTTAGAAGCGACCTTAACGAAGTCACATATGAACTTTATATGGATCTGTTCCTTTGAGTTAGTGTTGTGTGATAGATGTTACATGTAATAAGCCTGGGAATGTGTATATAGCCTGGGAATGGATATACAGCCTGGGAAATTATACATATAGCCTGGGAAATTAATATATCAATAACAATTGGAAACAACACAAACAGAGAAGCATGTGACTTTAGAGGCGACCTTAACGAAGTCACATATGAAGTCTCATATGGATCTGTTCCTTTGAGTTAGTGTTGTGTGATAAATGTTACATGTAATAAGCCTTGGAATGTGTATATAGCCTAGGAATGTATATACAGCCTGGGAAATTATACATATAGCCTGGGAAAGTAATATCTCAATAACAATTGGAAAAAATACAAACCGAGAAGCATGTGACTTTAGAGGCGACCTTAACGAAGTCACATATGAAGTCTATATGGATCTGTTCCTTTGAGTTAGTGTTGTGTGATAGATGTTACATGTAATAAGCCTAGGAATGTGTATATAGCCTGGGAATGGATATATGGCCTGGGAAATTATACATATAGCCTGGGAAATTAATATCTCAATAACAATTGGAAACAACACAAACCGAGAAGCATGTGACTTTAGAAGCGACCTTAACGAAGTCACATATGAACTCTATATGGATCTGTTCCTTTGAGTTAGTGTTGTGTGATAGATGTTACATGTAATAAGCCTGGGAATGTGTATATAGCCTGGGAATGGATATACAGCCTGGGAAATTATACATATAGCCTGGGAAATTAATATCTCAATAACAATTGGAAACCACACAAACAGAGAAGCATGTGACTTTCGAAGCCACCTTAACGAAGTCACATGTGAAGTCTCATATGGATCGGTTCCTTTGAGTTAGTGTTGTGTGATAGATGTTACATATAATAAGCCTGGGAATATTATGTTACAGCCTGGGAATATTATGTTAAAGCCTGGGAAATTAATATCTGAGGAACAAAATATTACAAGTTGGAGGCCATTGATTTCTCGGGATTAAGACAATAATTCTGAGGAACAATATATTAATTCTCAGGCTTAAACATGCAACATGAATCCAAAGGACACAACATCAAAACAAAATAATAACTTCATTCTTCATTTCATTCCTGCCCTTTAGATATTTCCAGCTTCTTCTAAGATATTTCTCATCTTCTCTCCAAACAAAAATGCCCACCTAGACCTCGGGCTCAAAACATTAAGATATATATACAATGAACTATTTTGCCCACTATCTATGACAGACTCAATCAGTCTTTACAGGCACAAATTTAAGGGGAATTTACAATTTGCGCATTTGTGAAAATATCAAGTGCCATTGCCTTACGAATTGCAGGTATATCTTTTTGGGAAAATTCATTCTTCCACGGTAATCTAACTCCGGAGAGTATTAATTCAGCATACTTCAACAGGAAGACACCACAACTATAACTGCAACATGTTAAGATTAGACAAACATAAGATTCTAAAGGAGAATGAATAAATTGTGCAAGTGAAAATGAAGGAAAGAACAATACCCATCATTTTGTTGGGGAATCAAGGTCTGACTGATGTTTGTAGCAGTGAATGCACTAATGTGAGGATCGGATTTCGTTTCGGCATAGTAACCTGAGTGCTTCAATATGGACGGCAACAAATAAAGTAGACATCTGATGTCTTTTAAATGAGCACTGTTACCGTTGCGGGGCCACAATGGATCATAAAGATTTACTTGTCCTTTCTTTAAAAATACGTGACAAAGGACCCAGTGATTTCCAGTGTTGCATGGTATCAACACCTGTTTATACAATACAAATGTTATGCCCACATGTATAATAATTGTTCACCACATTATTAATGAAAGTTTAACATAAAACCATACTTACGGAATCCATTTTCCACCAGGGGTCAGTGTAAAGAAGCTCATGACCTGAAACAGTTTGTAACCAATCTGATTCTGGCTGGAATTCTAACGGATCGAATTCCGAATACTCTTCCCAAACCTCGACCATCGGAGGTGGTGGATCTTTCTTCTTGTTGACCCTTGTTGTTTTGCTGTCTTTTTTCCGAATTTCTTTAACTTTTCCTTCGTTGCCTTTTTCTTGTTCACTCATCTCAACTTCTTGTATCGCCCTTACTGAATCCATTTCCTCCATTAGAATATCCCACCTCCTTTTTAGGTTCACCTGTGTAATAATTTCAATTAGAAAGTTAGAAAAACAAGCAAATAATTACAGGTTCACCTTTAAAGTCTAAAGCTTATCTACCAATCTACCAATCTAAATATATGGATGTTACTTACGAAAAATGTGACGTTGACCAATGCGATATTCTGCAAGTAGTTGACATCTAGAGTTGAACGTCTCTTCCATAGAACGTCAAAGTAGCTGTGTATGTGCTATGGAAAAAAAACGATACACGTTAACCATTTGACCTAATATTAGTATTATATTTTGTCATATATAGCATTTAAACAAATCCACTCACAAAAATGCCCAACAAACAGTTGATTTGCAAATGATCTACAAGAGGGATATTTGAAAACAAATTACCATATCCGATATCAATTTTCTTGGGTCCACCATCTCTTTGAACTCATGATGCTCCATCAATTTGATTTGCCCGGTATATAGACTGTTAATTATCAACATTAGTTAGTTTATATCGGGAAAACAAATTCACAAATTAATACATTATACTAGGAATATATTACAAAATATGAATGTACCCTTACCAGGTGGGTTGTTTGGTCTTCAAAAAGGCCGTGAACTCAACATCTGTTATATCACCTTGGGTGGAAGGTTTGTCCGAAGCACTTGATTTCAATCTTTTACTCGCCAAGGGATTAACCCAATGGAGGTTAAGATACCTTAATCGCTTTCTGGCCCTAGCCTTGTCCTGATCCTTGTATGTCACCCTTGGGTCTGCCACATCATAAGCTACAACACTCGGGGAAGCGACATCATCCAAATGTATAGAGCGTTGGACAGACTTCTTTGTCAACGGTTTTGACTGCTGACCAATTTCTTCAATGCAAAGGTCAACACATTTGTTGATCTCTTTCAACTCAGTTTCATTAAGGATAGTTTGCTTGTCTACATCCTAAATGTACAAACATATTAAGTCACTCAATATGCAATTGATATACATACAAAAAATTGATGACCATATGTACCTCAACCATTTTGGAATCGGCTAGAGCATCAGTCACAGGATCACTCGAATGTTTATGAGCATCATCACTGTTTTCCATTTTCCAATTGCTTGCATCATCACCTTCAACATCAATTTTTTCCTCTAGTTTGCACAAAATCTCACCATTGAGATCCTACATTGAGAAGTATACATAATCCATTCATGACTGGAGTATCATAAACAGAAAAAGATTGATTACATTAGGGGATTAGTACCAAGTTTAAGGGATGGCAATATATTACCTCTTCATAAACCTTGTCATTCTTTTGCTTGCTAATTCCTGAATTGTCCTCTGTTGATTTCTTGGCTGGTCTATCGTCTACCTTCATTTCTTCTCTTATCTTAGAAAGTTCTGCTCTAAAAAAAGATAGTTGTCGTTCCTCACTTTCCTTAATCAATTTCGCAGTTTTTGAATCGCTTTCCTTAAACAGCGAAACAATAGTTGAACAGAGGTTGGCAACGGTGGACGGCTGAATACAAGTATGAAATGTAGACTGCAATGGTTAAATACGAGTGTCAACATCAATATCAGCCATTCACAATATATAAAGTTTACAAGTGCCCCTAATAAGAGACACTAAACAATTATACTAAACTACACTTAACTACACTTAACTACACTTAACTATACTAAACTACACTTAATATTCTCGTAAAATAAAATCGTACCTTCTGAGTTTGGAAATCAGTATCATTAAACAACTTCTTCCTAGATAGGGGATCATCTGGTGATCTCTCAGAGGATGCTGTTGTACGGTTGTACATAGATCCATGCCCCCCATATTCGTCAAAATTCTGATCATGGTCCTCTTTAAAACCAACCTCCTCTTCTTTTTCAATTATAGTTTGAGCTGCCTTTAATAAGCCCTTCCCCTTGTGTATCAGTGGGCCACACACATAGTCCGGCGTCAAGGACTTATAGTAATCCAACCGCTTCTCCTCTTTCTTAACATCCCAAGGAAAAAATGTCATCTGCATGTGTAAGGAAAATCAATGTTATAGACTTGCATTGTAACAATTTAGTATTATTATAAAACTAGTGAAATACACACCGTTGTGATGAATTTTTTTTCGATATCGGTAACCCTTCTATTGAAATCCCATCTGGTAAAACGTGGAAACCCGGTACCAAACTGTGTACCGACGATAGTCGACAATCGAGTAATTCTCTCCACGGCCCATACCTATTTCATTAAATATCATACAATATTATTCTATTATTATATACATGAATATTGTGTGTAATGTACAAAGGACCAGTAAATATAAGTCATACCTGAAATGGCAGAATAAACCCGAATATATTGAGGGTATGATACTTGGATTTCTTCTTCTCCTTTACAAGCACGTCAATTTCCGGGACTTGCCCTCCTTTGTTTTCATCCATGCCCCCTTGTTGCCCTTCTATTTCTTTGTTCTCATCCACTTCTTGCCCTTTCGTTCCTTTGTTCTCATCTTCCTTTTCTCCATCTTCTCCTTTCATTTTATTTTTCCCCCTTCCTTCTGCCTCTTTCTTCTTCTCTTCCTCCTTCGTTGTACCTCTCAGTGTGTGGATGTGTTGCTGTGTAAATCTCTTCAGCCAAAACAATGTAATACTGTATATGTAAGACCCCCACGGAAACTTTTTGAAAGCTTCTTCGTCCTCAACCAATGCGAACATCCATTCAGGAATGGCTTTCCGTCCATCATCTGTGCCAAAAAATTGGCTAACCATAAAGATGGATGCCATCTTTAATATGTCTTCACCCTCCTCGGCCGTGAGCCTTTTCATAGTGGCATACAATAGCTCAGCAGTTGGCCTTTTCTCTTTGAAATATCGCTTCAACAACGAACCCTCTTTAGCATCTTTTTTTTTATTGAAACCTTGAGGCAGTGGGCCCATTCTCAAACCACTACAGACACAAAATTCTTCTTTGCCAAAACAAACCTACGACCTCCCAATACCTAGCCACATTTCATCCTCTCTTTGAATGGGCATAATAACCTCCCTTTTTAAAAGGTTATGTATAAGTAATCCATGAATCTTCAACAGTTGTGGCAAATCCAAGTAATTGCCAAACGGTCCTTGCATAAATCTTTGCACCATGCCACAACTCCTTAGGACCTCCTTAATATCTTTAATAAGATTTTTCTTGCTCTGAGAGTTTACTCTCACGTCAACCACCCACTCTTTGTGGTCTGGGAAACGCCATAGACTATTGTTCGGATTTGGAGGCATCTGCTTAAACACCAAACAAAAATAACCCATACTTAGGGTCGGCCATTGCAAATCAGCAAAAACAAACAAAGTAAAACTCAGATTAAACATAGCAAAATAGAACAAAATGCATTGTAAAAAGGAAAAAGACAGGGAAATGCATGTAAGGCACGAGAATCTCAAGTGTGAAACTGAAGCCAGTGAAATTCATGTAAGGCATGTTAATTTGGTATGAAGGCTAGAAAATTGAAGTGTGAAATTGAGAACAACAAACACCAAGAATAGGAGAAACCAGGGGACAGAACCATACCATAGCAATTAGCAACTACCAACAGTACATGCACCACAACTACAACGCCCCCCACCAATACAACAAACAAGAACAAAAGGAGAAACCACAAGCCCAGCTATCAAAATAAACCAAATGGGCATTGTAAAAAAAGCTAGGAAAATGCATGTAAGGCCAGAGAAATTGAAGCCAAGGAAATTCATGTAAGGCCTATGAATCTAGTATAAGAACTGTGAAATTGAAATGTGAAGCTTCATATTAACATTCACCTTATGCCTAGGCCACACCTCTAATTCCCAGTCGTTAAAACAACAAACACAAAAAAAAAGAGAAACCAGGAGCCCGCCAACCAACCAATTACCAACCTACCACTACCGATAGAACATGCACCACAACTACAATGTTGAATGCTAACAAGGAAAAAGGAGAACACTATCAAAATAAACCAAATGATATCAATAAAACATACAACGGCGTGTAGGGACGTACAACAACATCGGTAACAACATAAGAGCTATAAGCTAAGTTAGTTTATGTACAACTCTAACTAGCATAAACCTAGCCATAGGAGTTCACCAAGTCTTCAAACATAAATGCCCCTAAAAACAAACAAACCCACAAACAGAGCAAAACAGGTACAACATCAAATGCAAAAAAAAAAAAAAAAAAAAAAAAAAAAAAAAAAAAATCAAAGACAAAAGAAAAACAATTCAAAATCCACACCTCTGTTTTTCGTTGTTCAAGCTCGGGCCAATCGCCTTTCTTCTTCTTTCTCGAGTCGCGTCGTCGAGTCGCTTCTCTTCTTTTTCTGGGCTTCTTCTTCTTCTTCTTGTTCTCGTTCTTCTGGGCTTCTTCTTCTTCTTCTTCCAGTCGAGGGGTCAAGTCTTCTTCTTCTTGTTCTTCTTTTTTTGCTTGCTCTTCTTCTCTTCTAGGCTTCTTCTTCTCAGTCGAGGGGACCAAACGTCTGTAAGGGATGAGGCTTTTTCTTCTTCTCGCTTATTGCTCTGGTTTTCCTTCTGATGGATATTTGAAATTTAATTTCATTTCTGGATTGTTTACGTGTTAGAGGGAAAATGGGGAAAATAGGGTTGAAACTTGAGGGGGGCAATTTGGTAATGTGTTAGAGTTGGGAGAATAAAGGAGGGTAACTTGGTCATTTTGAAATAAATGAAATTGAGGGTAATTTGGTAAAATCAACTCAAAAAAAGACAGAAATGCACTTTTTTTCAAAAGTGGACATTTTTGGTTTTTGAAACTTCAGAATGGCCATATAAACAAAGGCCCCTAAAGTAGTTGTCTCTATCAAATACTTCAATGAGGGAGTTTCTAGCTCACCTCCTCACTGACCTGCAGGAAAAATTACATAGACTTCACCTTTTTTAAGTCAAAAACTCAAATTATTCATATCCAGAGGCCTTTTGTAGAAATATGTGGTATTACAACAACATCATAAAGTAATGCAAATGTACATTGAAATTCATTGGAACCGAATATAAATCATCTGTTAACTGTAAATTATTCTGTTTGATACATCATAAAGTGCAATTTATAATATTTGTGAAGTTACAGAATCTACTACCTCTGATCTTGGAGAAGATAAGAAAGGTTTGGGTGGGAATTGGAAGGAATCAAGGCTAGCTCCCTTCCAACATTTCCACCACCCTGCTCATTGCTGGCCGGCTTGAAAGGCTAGTCTGTACGCACCATAAGCCCAATAATTTAATGGGGTCCTATGGAGAAAAGTTAGAAAATTAATTATGTTAAAAACTGTATTTTCTTTTCTTTTTCTATGAGATAAACTTGTTAAGTTGACTTGGTATGCATTGTTTTAACTGGGCATGAAACTACAATGGAGATGTTTCTTCATCCTCATGAGACAGAAATGAATGTCAGTCACACAAAGAAATAAATAAAAAGAGTTGTTAAAAGATGAAACAAAGTTCTTATGAAATTCTTCATTCTTCAGTGGGAATTGATAAATATTTGATCATTGAGGTGATTGACTCGATAAACTATACTTCAAAAGCATACAAAATACTGAAGTTGTTACTGCAACCCATATATTCTCCAGATTGTGGTTGCCATTGAACAGAAATGAAAATTGCATCATAATTACTGACAGTGTACATTGAATTCAACTGAACACTAATACATTTAATTGCTTATAGGAAAACATGAAACTTAATGCATCATATAATACAACTTTATCATAATAGTGAAGGTAAAGAATCTGCTGCCTCTGATCTTGGAGAAGATAAGAAAGGCTTCGGTGGGGATCGTAAGGAATCAAGGCTCCCTTCCAACATTTCCACCACTCTGCTCATTGCTGGTCGGCTTGAAGGGTTAGTCTGTATGCACCACAAGCTCACTGTTAATATCTTCCTTGCACATTCATTATCCTCTTCATTTTCGATGCCTTGCAGTCCAAGTTCTTCAGCTACTTCAAGACGCTCATAAATCCAATGTGGGAAATATATCTCACTCGTTCGACCAACTCCAACATTGAGGTTCTTTCTTCCTCCAGCCATCTCTAAAACCATCATTCCATAGCTATAAACATCCGACTTGTGAGAGATACTACAAGAAAATTGACCTACGGTGACAAAACATATTTGTCACTATAAGTGAAGAAATTGTCACAAATTCAATATTGTGACCAAAAAAAGTGTCAATAACAATTTGTCACTTTTACCTGTCACTAAAAGTATTTGTGACAGTTTTTGGTACTTGTCACAAATCATAACTTTTAGTGACACATTATCACTTGACATTAATTAGTGATAAAATAAAAATTGTATCACTAGATTAGTGTAAGGTTCTTGAGTTGTGTTGACACTATTCTATATCAAAACGACATTTTCTTTGTATTGATCAGTTGTTTAGGATTCACGAATCAACAAGCTTCAAGGAAATTGGACAACACATCAAGCAAAGTGAAGCCTTCAAGAGGTGAAAAGCGTCAAAGGTATACCTAGACTTCTATCCTCTTGCAAGGCATTAGCGCACACACACACAATTCATACATGTGTGTCCCTGCATCGTAGTTCAAACATTTGGTATAACACATTCACACACTTCTTAGTATGCACATGCATTGATCTCTAATAGATAAACATTGTAAAATTGCATGCTTTGTGACTATCTCTTTGATATGACATGCTTGTGTGAATTAGTATTTGTATGTTTCCATATTTTTGTATTTGGACTTGAATATGCTCTATTATGATTCCTTATTGAGTTCCGGTCGTTTTGGTTACTCATTCATAAGGTTTCGAGTCCAAACGATGTAGCTACGCTACTTTTTGTTCTCATTCGTTGAGTTGACTTCATCGTCAATTTCTCAACCATTTTTTCAAAGTTGTGTATTTTTTGTCGTGTGTGAGGGAGTCACGGTTCGTAATCCTAAAACGGATTCGAAATCGGAGTTCGGATGCCCAGGATACGGCTGAAGAACGTGAGGGAGCGCGCGAGAGGCGAAGGTGGCCAAGAGGGCCACGTGTGGCCCAAACCGTGGGTGAGCCGTGGGCCCCACGGCCAGAGGGGCTCTCTGCCCCTGTGTGGCCCACGTGCCCCCCACGGGCTGGGTGACATGGCCATGCTTGATTGGCTCGTTTTTCCCTTCTCTCTCCTCCTTTTAAATTCCCTCCAATTCATTTTCAAGAAAAAAACTTGGAAATCCCGTCAGAATTTTTCTCCCAAATTTTCCCAACTTTCAAACACCATAACTTTCTCATATGAAGTCGGATTTGAGCGATTCAAGTTGGAGAACGTTCGTAATCAAGTCCTCTACCTTTTCCAAGTGGTTTGGTTGCTGTTTGATCGATTGTTCTGGTGGTTCCACACAGAAATTCGAACCAGCTCGTGAATCCAAGGTATTGGTTTTATCTTTGGGGTTTCTTTCTTTTTAACCTTCAATTTGCTTGGGGTTTCTTCTTCTATATGTATGTGTATGTATGATGAATGCTATTTGAAAAGATAGCTTCATAATCAAAGCTAATCAAGTCTAATTAGAGACAAGTGTGAACTAGTTTTCTATTATTCTAGTTTTTCACATGATTGAGAGTTGTATTGTGCTTAGCTTGATATCTAGGGTATTTGTGACTTGATTGATTCATTTTATGATTAATAACCTTAGCATGTGCTTGGATCCTTTAATTGAATAAATTTTAGGATTAGCACATTTGATTTTGTGTTTAGAGCTAACTAGGATTTAATTGATTATTCATTATATCCTTGCTCTAAATACTTGCTAGAATATTTTTTGAATATATTTTGTGATTCTAGCATTTTTGTTGTTTGTGTTCTAAAGTCTTGATTATATGCTTAAATAACATGCTTTGTTTTCAAGCTTTAGAAACATGAATAGAATCTAGGATTTGACATGTTTTTGGTGTTTTGCATGCTCTAGATTTTTGTTCATGTTTAAGGTCTAGACAACTTTGTTTTTGTGAACTTTGTTGCCTATGTCTAGATCTTCATGGAGTGTACCTTGTCCATACATTTCATATGCTCATGCATAATTTCGTGTGGTGTCATGTTTTGGATTCTAAACTAGAAAAATGTACATTGAGTGCTCATTGATTATTTCTAGTTTCCATAGGATGTATTGATCATATATTCTATATTGTATGTGTTTGCATCACTTAGATCATTTTGCCTTGCAAAAGGTGGAAGTCTCTAGCAAAGTGAGAGTAGCTTTGTGGATAGAGCAAAGAACTCTTGATTAGAGTCGGGAGGACTCAGATAATCAAGCAAGGGAGACTTGTTTAGGGTCAAGAGGATCCGGATAGGCAAGCAAGAAATCTTCCTAGAGACGTGAGCATCTTGGATAGGAAGTTGCTTTCTAGAGGTGTAGGATACATTTCGGATAGGAAGTAGGCTTGGTGATTCACTAGCCCAAGGGTAGACTAGGAGTTCATAGCTTATGGTGGATATCATGTGTTGATAGCCTTGAGTGTGTAAGTCATTTTTGTCATAGTGAATTGCTTTGTCGGTGGTTGTGGATTCAACCCGTGGATGTTTCCTCTTCGGAGGTTTACCACGTAAAAATCAATGTGTCAAATGTCTCTATCTCTATCTCTTTATATTTATATGTATGATCTATATAACTTGTTTAAGCTCTTCATTTCCTCACATCCTTGTAAACATGTTATTGATAAAGAAAGAGTTGCACACATTGTTTGTTGAATCAACATTTGTTTATTGTATCTTGTAAGTGTTTGAACATTGTATCTTGTGATTCTATATCAAGTTGTAAAGCTCTACTTAGTAAGTTTGCATTGTAATATTCAAAGAACAACTTGTGGAATTTAAATTTGCTATTTATTGAATATACTTGTATAAGAGATACATTGTTTATTGATATATGTTTTGTAGACTAAGGGTGGTGAATTGAGCATACTTGTGATAATTGTTTTCTCATAACAATCATGTTTAAGGTTAATATGTATGCTCACCAAGGTTTTGACATAAGTCACGAAAGAGTTTTTTTTAAAAACTAGTGTGTCAAGCTATTCACCGCCCCCCCCCCCCCCCCCCCCCCCTCCCTCTAGGTTGTTTAGTATAACCTTGTAGGCATTTTCAATTAGTATTTAGTGACAATTAACCGTTTGAAGATTTTGTCACCGTACATATTCTTAGTGACAATTTATTGTTTAAAAATGTCACTATTCACAAATCTAGTGACAAATAATCATCTTAAAATTAAGTCACTACAGACAAACTTAGTGACAATTAAGTTAACCATATAATAATTGTCACTACTACGTAGACTTAGTGACAATTAACAATATGAATATTAAGTTACTATATAGATACTTAGTAAAAAAAAAAAGATACTTAGTAACAATTTAATCAATTGTCAAAATTTAATATAAATTTAAATTGTATAAAAATATAACCAAATAAAACATGTCACTCATTGAATGACATTGAGTTCCATAAATAATAATTCCATTAAAAAATATCCAAAAATTAATATAATATCGACTTGATACAAAAGTAATCGAACATCTTTCAAAGTCTATTACTAAATAATACATGTAAGCTGGTTAGTCTAAGTTAACATAAGTGTTAGGTCACACACAATAACTTCCAACTACATAACCAAAAACTAGAAACTTCCGAGGTCTTGATTGTGAAATATTAGAAGCCAATAATCTATTGTCAGTTGTCAGGTAGCTAAAGAATCTTTAGGTTTTGCAAGAGAAACCTATATACATGGAGAAAAAAAAAAGTGAGAACAAATTAAAGTCACGAAAATAAAACCGATGAAAAATGCAACAAATATTGACAAAACTTAGTACAAGTATAAAATAAAATTCTATAAGTTTGATATCCAAGTATAAGGGCTAGTTTGGTATTGCTTTTGAGAAGTTAAAATCAACTTATTTTATAATTTTAACACAAAATGATGTTTGGTTAAACTTCCAAAAGTGATTAATTGATAATCTGGCAAGTTTTGACAGTGATTTTGAGAAGTAGATGGGAGGTTACTTTTTAAAAGTGATTATTGAATAATCTATTTCAGCATTTAATGAATCTTTTAAAATATCCTTATTATCCTTATGAAATCAATTTAAAATAATTTATATACCTTATTTCATCTAAAAATTAAAAGCCAAGATAATCATTTTAGCTAAATAAAAATCAATTATAAAAAAAATACAAAATAAGAAAAAATTAATGGATTTTTTTATTATTCATTTAAGATTTTTTTTTAATCTATTTATTTAATATTTTATTATTGAGAATTTATTGTTTTTAATTTTAATTTAAAACTAAGATAATCATTTTAACTAAATTAAACAGTAAAAAGGGCAAAAGTGTACTTTTATAGGTTTTAAAATAGTTGATTTTCAAATATTTGATAAAATAGAAAGTGGTGAGTTTTGGAAAAAATAAGGACTAAAGTGATAAATATGGAAATACATTTATAAAGGTAACAAATCGCCATAAATGTGGGACTTACGTGAAATTTTGCCCAACAGTATTAGATAAATACAAAGTCTTCAAGCTAGGTTATCTGGATTATCCTTAATATGCGTATCTAACCCAGTTATCCGTTAACTTATTGTATGATGATCAATGTTTAGACTTTAGAATACTTTTGAATTTTGATGTTAAATTCTGCTTGTTTGTTATATTTCTTCAGGCATACACATGCAGTCACTACATCTGTCCGATTTGTAGCAAATCCTTGGGAGATATGGCGGTAAGAACGTCCCTTCTTTTAGGGTCAACTATCTTTTCAGCTTAATTTCATCTACTGTATTATTGTTGCATAGTTCCGTCTAAAGGATTTGATGTACACAGCATATTTTTCTTTTCGTAAATAAAATTTAAAACTTAGCAAACCATTTAGATAACCTTAATGTGAATCGTCTTGCACTGTTCATTTTCCAGGTTTACTTTGGCATGCTTGATGCACTTCTGGCTTCCGAGGAGCTTCCAGAAGAATACAGGGATCGCTGTCAGGTATTTATTCTGCACTTCTTCAGCCTCTGTCCTTCCATCTTTTTCAGAATTATGAATTTGATTATGGTAATCCAGGATATACTATGCGATGACTACGATAAGAAGGGGACTGTACGCTTCCACTGGTTGTACCACAAATGCGGGTCCTGTGGATCGTACATTACCAGAGTAATTAGGGTTGACTCGACTGATACCGGTTGCTTTACCTCAAGCCAGTGACGGCATTTGTCCTTTTGGTTGAGATATAGGTTTGTATATAACTCAGACCAGAGACCAATCTACATGGTTTTGTATATCATATGTCATCGCTTCAGGCAATTCAATTTTTCGCAAATTCTTTTTCATTAGCTTATCTTAAAACTGCTCATCTTTTGAGGCTGCTGCTGCCGTATCCCACTTTCAAATTTTAGTTTAGTTGTCCTTGATGTCAATGTAGTGCTTTACCGAGATAATAAGTTGTTGTAAGAAATATGTAGGGAAATCGAAATTTTCTTGCATCGCAAGAGTTAATATTAGACTGTTTCTCTTTTCATAATACAACTACAGAGTTCATTTTGTCTACTTCGAGTTTTTTGCAGCTTGTAGGTTTTGTGACTTCAATGTCTAGTTGACATCTTTTAGACAAATTCTGAATTTCAGAATTTTTCGAAAGAGTTTTAACGAAACTGTTAAACAAACTCCTCTTTCTACCGGGGAATCATCAATGAAATAATCCACTTCAAATCCTGTTCTGCAAAGAGCTTGTCATGAACCCAATCAGGAAAGCGTGCTTCCATGCTCGAAGTGCTCGTTGTTATCGGTTCCACATTCTCTCTGCAACAAGCCATCTCCAGCACTGACATTCTGTATTTACTAGAATGATTTCCAAGAGGAAGATCTCAAGAGCCATGTAACCAGCAGTTCCAAATTTTGAATTTTATAGTCATATTGATATATAGTGTGCCTTGAATTTCATTCGACATTGATATATTAAATCCGTTGATGGGAAAATATGCATTTTGTTTCATCATATATAGAATATGAGGAAATTGCATGAGATAATCAAAAACTTTATTGACTTATTGTTTTTAGCAAAAAATTTATTTTTGATTATACTTGTCACTTTTGGGCTTGAATTGCCAAAGATGCGCTCCATTTTGTTTTATTTGTCCCAAATTTTCCCTCCCAAAATTTGGATCTGTCTTCACTATTTCTCTAAAATCAGATATTTTCTATTTCTCTCACTTTTTCTCTCTCTCAGAGTCTTAGAGATAACATTTCTCTTCTTTTCCTGGATTTCGGAAACCTCCAACCCCGATTTCGTCCACCTCGAACCCAGATTTCTTCTCTCTCTCAGATTCGTCCATTTCATCCAGTTCGTCCATTTCTTCCACTGAAACCCAGAAACATTACTGCTCTCTTCTCTTCGACCAAAATCTCGTTCATTCTTTGTCTCTCTCTCTGAAACCCAGCAACAATTTGGAGGCCCAGCAAAAATATTTAAATCTCTCTATTTCTCTCTCTCTCTCTTTCTCGCTCATACATTTCACTTGCTTTTTAATATCTTCTCTTCTACGAAATTGATAGATACACTGAAAATAGACTCTTCCATTTCCCTCTCTAATTCTCTGTATATCTGTAGGTGAGTATCTCAATCTCTGTCATTGTATTGAAATTTAGTTCTTTTGTGTTAATGGGTTGTCCTTTTTGGAGCATCTGAGGTCGGGATTTGATCTCAATTTTGATGGGTTGTTTTTGTTTTATTAGATTCATGCATTTGGATTTTTGATGGGTTTTGGTATGCAATTGATATATATTTTTTGTGATTTTATTGAATTTAATATGGTTTATTTTGAAATTTACGGTGACAGTGATGATGCTACACTTTCTGATTATGCGGAGATTATAGTGGTGCATCATGGAGAGACAACGTGGAATGATGATGGAAGAATTCAGGTTTATTTTTGGGAACACCAATAATGTGATGCTTTATCATTAATTTTTAAATCGAGCATATTTAAATAGTTTTTTAGTCATTTATATGGCATGATGCACATGAATTTTACCGATTCTTGTTTTAGATGAGAATCTTGATGTGATTTTGAGATGAACTACTGTTTTATACAACCCACTGTGTGGAAAATGTGGTACATTTAGATTGATATGTGACTAAATTCATATGGTGTTGTATTCTAGCTTCTTGGGTTTAAATTTTTATATTTTGTTTAATGTTTTTTTTTTAATCATAACTATCTTATAGGGACACCTAGATGTGGAGTTGAATGATGTTGGGAGACAGCAAGCAGCTGCCATAAGTTAATTTTGCTTCTACTGCTGTTTCGTTTTTATGCTGTACTTGCTGAACTGCCTGCTTCTTTGTGAAGGTTGCTGATCGACTCTCAAAGGAGAAGGCAATCTTGGATGTGTACTCATATGATTTGAAACGAGCTTTTGAGACTGCTAGTATTATTGCAAACAGACCTGGGGTTGTGGAGGTTTATTTCTTTAAAAACTTTTGTTATGCTTTATATAGCTTTGTTAGAAATTAGCATGGTAGCGGCTATTAGATGATTGTAGGAAGTCAATAACATGAAAAATCCAAAGTAATACCTTTATTAACACTGTTCTATGCTGGTTTGTTTATCGACACTATTCTTTTTGACAAAAGATAGGTCTATACTCTATATTAACAATTGATTTTGCCAAAACTTTGTATAATGTAATTGGCTTCTGCGTTTTGAATTTTTGGTTTTGGTTTTTGTAAAAAAATTGAGTATTAGATAGTCTATTGCAATTGAATTGCCATGTTCTTTTCTTCACTGTATCTTGAATTCATTTTGTATTTAGCAAAGGCCTTATAATATTTTCTTCATAATGTTTGTTTTTCAATTGTAGAACTGTCTCAACTTGGTGGTCTTCATTTAAGTGATGGGTGAAAATTTTTAGGTTTCGATGTACAAATAATTCTATTTATTGTAAAGACAAATATGGCAAGTCTGTATATGAAATTCTAAATAGTGAGTCTATATCTGGTAATTGTTAATAGAAGATGGGCTTGTGTTCCTCTTGTTACACACAAGGACCTGGAGCCTTACATTCAGAGAATTGCCGACGGTGACACTTCACCTATTCTCACCGGAAAGACCATAACTACTATATCATTGAGGTACTTGTGTTTTGTGAGTTGGATTCAAATATTCTAGGTTTGTAGATAAATTGTCAAAAATTCCTTTTGAATTTTTGGATATAATAGTTGAGATAAATTGTTAAAAGTTTTATTTTTATTTGAAATCTAGAGAATGGAGCCAGAGAAGAAAAGGATAATCTATGGAGGGCGGCGAAGGAAGAGATAGTAGAAACAAAGACCAATTTCGAAGGGCTTGCTATGGTTGTCAGATTTGGGTGACTTCCTTTGTGTATAGAAGTTTTATGTTTTGTTGTTGCATAGCTTTTGCGATATAAAATTTGTTCATATTCCTAGAGCTTGTAACGGTGTAGCACATCTGCTGCTAGATTTGCAGTTGGTCTGGTTAGCTGGCTAGTGATGTTGGCCAATAAGGATTTTTCTTCTTGTAATCTTTATGTTGTTTAATGAAAGAAGAAGGCCACAATTCATAGAAATGTCCGTTGGCATCGGAAGTTGGTGGTACAACTTAAGTATTAGCAGTGTTGTTTTAATTTTTATATGTATTTCGTATTGTAGACTTTATTCAGTTAGATTCCAGTATTGAATGAATTTATTTCAGTGATCAAATTTCAGTATTGTTACATGCCATTTTAATTGTAAGTTACATGCCAGTTTAATTTTAAGTTACATGCCAGCTGGTTGTGAAGTTACATGCCAGTTGAATTTTAAGTTATATGCCAGTTCAAATTGAAGTTATATGCCAGTTCAAATTCACTTTCATAGTCGAAATACATTGATTCCAAAATAAAATTTCAGTATTGTTATATGCCATTGTCGGTTCTTAACATGCCAGATCAAATTGAAGTTACATGCCAGTTGGTTGTGAAGTTACATATCAATTGATTTTCAAGTTACATGTTAGTTTAATTTCAAGTTACATGTGAGTTGAGTACCAACTATTCGGAGTTACATGCCTTTCAAGTTACATGCTTGTGTTTCAAGTTACATGCAGTGAAGATTTACTTGGATGTTCTCCATCCTTCCGAGATCATAAGAAACAAGTTTTTGGATGTGAGCATTACAAGAGGAATTGCAAACTTCGTGCTGTTTGCTGTGGAAAATTGTTTGCATGCAGATTTTGCCATGATAAAGTCAGTGATCATTCAATGGATAGGTAAATTTCTGCCATTTGTTGTATGCTTAGTTCTGGGTAGACTTGCATATACTTGATGTTATGTTAATTCAATTGCAGGAAAGCTACTACTGAAATGATGTGTATGCGCTGCCTAAAAATTCAGCCTGTTGGACCGGTTTGTACAACACCTTCTTGTGGTGGGTTCTCAATGGCAAAGTACTATTGCAGCATATGCAAATTTTTTGATGATGAAAGGTAAAAGTGCTTAGAACCTTTTGTTTCACATCGTACTTGTTGCTGTTCAAAGTTTTACCTAATTTAGAAGTTTAATAGAATATAGCATATCCACTCATGGATTTAATTTAATACTAAATAATAAATATGTCGGATTATTACCGTGGCTGGAAGTTTTAATTTTTCAATAATCCATCATTAATTACTCCAAAAGTTTTCTAAATTTTTTTTGATGATGAAAGGTTGTGCCGTTGTGTATGGAATGACTATGTTGTAATTCCTTGACTATTTGAGAAACCTTATTTCCATAAAAGTATTTGTAATTTAAGATTTGACAGTCAGAGTCATCTTTCATTGTAAGCCGTAGATAGAATCTGAAATCCCAATCCTTATAGTATATAAAGCCAGTTCTTGTTATGTTTATAGTATGTTGAAACTAATATGAAGTAGATTACTTACTGGTCAAGTTTCTGATTCCTTGAATTTATTTCAGGGTTGTGTATCATTGCCCTTTTTGCAATTTATGTCGCGTTGGGAACGGCCTTGGTGTTGATTTTTTCCATTGCATGAAATGCAATTGCTGCCTGTCAATTAAGTTAGTGGATCACAAGTGCCGGGAGAAAGGTTTAGAAACAAATTGCCCCATTTGTTGTGATTTTTTATTCACATCAAGCGCGATTGTCAGAGCACTTCCTTGTGGCCACTAAAGTGTTTGATATTTTGAAATAACTGATATGTATTACTCATTGATAATGAATATATTTATACATATTACATTGCACAGGGTATGAAAGTAATTACACCTAGAAGAGCCTAAATACAAGCGGAAATCAGATTGTGAGCAGATTATGATTTATTGAATCTCACTTCTCCTATTATGCCCCTGCAAGATAGAGCTACCATCAAGGATGCCTATCTTGGAGTGATGATCTATGAACTGACGTCGAGGAAGCGGTTTGGTTAAGGAGTCCGCCAACTGATCGCTTGTGTGGACATGAGAGACACGCAGCTGTTGACGGGCAACTTGATCACGAACGAAGAAGAAATCAATGGCTACATGTTTCATTCGACTATGAAAGATTGGATTAGCACAAATGTATTTGGCACCGACATTGTCACAATAAATAACTGGAGTACTGGGAACACGTATCTGAAGCTCGGACAAAAGGTGACCAATCCAATTTAGTTCAACAGCGGAAGAGGCAATGGCACGATACTCAGCTTTAGTTGTTGACCGCGCAACAGTGTGTTGCTTTTTGGAGCTCCAGCTTATGGGAGTGGAGCCATAAAAGACAACATACGTCGTAGTCGACCGTCGATCATCTGGATCGCCTGCCTAGTCAGCATCAGCAAAAGCATGGAGGTGCGGAGAAGAATGATGACGAATGAGGAGCCCATGGTTTAATGTTCCCTTGAGATACTGAAGAAGCCTTTTGACTGCATTCCAATGGATTGTCATCGGACGATGCATGAATTGGGAGAGCTTATTGACAGCAAAGGATACATCCGGACGAGTCAAAGATAGATATTGGAGAGAGCCAAGAACCTGCCGATATTTGGTTGTATCAGTAGGTGCACTGCCGTCAGTCAGCTTAAGAGAATCCGTGAGAGATAGCAGTGTGGAGACAGCATTAGACTCAAGCATGTCTGTTTTGGTCAGGATATCACGAATATATTTATGTTGGGAGAGAAACAGTCCACTCTCGGAATGAATTGCCTCAACACCCAAGAAAAATGACAAGTGACCAAGATCCTTCAGGGAGAAGCGGTGGGCGAGAACAGCAATGAAGTCATGAACCTGTGACTGTGACGAGCCCGTGACAATAATATCGTCAACATAAACCAAGAGATACAATGTCTGTCCAGAGTATCTTTGAACAAAAAGTGACATGTCACATTTGGAAGTGATGAAACCAACTGCTTGAAGGAATGTGCGCAGTTCAGTAAACCAAGCACGGGGTGCCTGACGAAGTCCATAGATTGCTTTTTGAAGCTTACATACGTGATGTGGCATGGAGGAATCAACAAAGCCAGCCGGTTACCGCATGTAGAAGTCATCAGTTAGAGAACCTTGCAAAAAAGCATTATTAACATCAAGTTGACGCAAAGACCAACCGTTAGTGACAACAAATGTTTGGATCAATCGAACAGTAACGGGTTTGACAACCGGACTATAGGTCTCAGTGAAATCAATGCTAGGGCGTTGGTTAAAACCTTTCGCCACTAGGCGAGCCTTATATCTAGCCACTGAGCCATCGGGGTTACGCTTGATGAGAAAAATCTACTTGCAACCAACCACATTTCTAGAAGAGCTAGAAGGGACCAGTTTCTAGGTGCCGTTCTTGACTAGTGCATCATATTTAGCACTCATGGCCTATCGCCACTCCAAAAATTTTTGAGCTTGAGACAGAGTAGTAGGTTCGGTTTGAGGAGGTGAGTTAGCTATGGTATGGAGATCAAATATGGCTTTTGGTTTGAAAATTTGGCTCTTGGACCGAGTTTGTATCTGATTAGGTGACGGAATGGAGGTCGGGTTGTGTGATAACGGAGCTGACTTTATGTGGGTGGGTTCACGCAATATCTGTTGTGGTGGGAGTGTGACAGTGGGATGAGTGGAGGTAGTCTCTGTGGTTTGGGACGAACCAGCTGGTGATATGTGGTCAGTTGAGTGTGCAATAGTGGAGACGAGAGGGAGTTGTGTGATGGCTGTATGTGTAAGGGAATAATGTCAACTAGGGAGCTGTCATGATGAGGAATTTGTGCTGGTGTAGACGTAGACACAACACTGTCATGTGACGAATTTGTAGTAATAGGAGACGAATGGAGCCAGGGTGTGATAGACACGAAAGGAACCAGACTCAAGGGAGCGGAGAACAGAAAGGAATTTTCGATGAAAACGACATGACGGGAGACAAACACGCGACTCGTGGATGCGTCTAGACATAGGTAGGCATTGTGCTCATTGGAATAACCAACAAAGACACAAGGTCGAGAACGAGGCTGCAGCTTATGGGACGTGTACGGGCGAAGCCACGGATAGTAAAGGCACCTAAAAACACGAAGCTTACTGTAGTTCGGTTCCTTGTTGAATAAGAAAGAATATGGACTTTTGTGACCTAGAACCTTGGTGGGCATACGATTAATTAGGTAGACAGCTGTTTGGAAGGCTAAAGACTAGAATTTTAGTGGGACGGAGGCATGGTGAAGAAGAGTGAGGGCTGTCTCGACCACATGTCGATGCTTACGTTCAGCAGTACCGACATGTTCAGGTGTGTGAGGTGGGGATTTGAGGTGTTGGATACCAAAATTTTTCAGTTCAAGACCCAAAGTCTGGGCCTCCCCACTGCCATCCGAATAGACTGTTTGTATTCGGGTATTGAAGAAATTTTCGACAAGAAGTTTGAACCGTTTAAAGACCTGTGAGACTTCAGATTTGAGTTTGAGTGGATATAACCAAGTATATTTTGAATAATAATCCACAAATATGACATAATATTTATATTTGTCAAATGATGGCATATGTGTAGAACCCCATACATCAGTAAACAAAATTTCAAATGGTTTATTACTTGTCAATGTTGAAATCACAAATGGAAGTTTGTGACTTTTATTACAAAGGCATGCAGAACAATGAGAAAGAAAATTTGTAGACTTGGAAACTGGAAGATTGTGAGACGATTGAAGGTGCTGGAGGACTGCTACAGATGGGTGACCTAGGCGACAATGCCATGAATGAGATGAGACCGTTGACTGGGAGGACACAAAGTTCTGGTGAACGCTGGAGAGAAACGGAAGACTCGATTTGGGCCATACATAAAGGTTCCCTTTATTCTGGCCGCGGACCAAGAATGCCCCCGTGTTCAGATCCTTCACAATGAAACAATTAGGAAAAAATTCAATGAAGGTATTATTGTTAGAACAAAATTTAGACACAGATACTAAGTTTTGTGAGATGTGAGGAGAACACATAACATTATTAAGACGAAAAGAGGTAGTATCAGTGATTAAGGAAGTGGAACTAGTATGAGTGATAGGAATTGTTTTACCATCCCCAACCACGATATCATCTGTACTGCCATATTCTGAGTGAAGAGAAAGGTTCTGAAGGTCCGATGTCATGTGGTGTGAAGCACCAGTATCAAGTATCCAATTGTTTTGATTATTTGACTGTCCCGAGTTCATGTGGTTTGCCTGAGGCCATGGTTGAGATGTAGGTGGAGGACGCGAGCGACACACACGGGCTGTGTGCCCAACCTTATCGTAGAGTTGACAGATTGGACGAGGTTGACTGTTGGTGATAGGAGTACGCCACTGTTGAGAGGTGTTGCTCGGCCTGAATGCGTGACCATGAGTGGAGATTCCACGACCTCCACTTGCTGATGTACCAAAGTTTTGTTGGTTGTTACTGTGAGGACCGAACTGTTGGTTGTGGTTGAAGTGCTGGTTGTGGCTGAATTGCTGGTTGTGTCCCATGTAAGGTGAGTTCCCTTGATAGCCATGACCCCGATGATTCGAAGTCCTTTGATTAAACTGTGCCGTTATTTGCGGTCCACTCTTTTTGGTGTCCTCACATTTGAGAAAAGATTCATAGTCCAGTAATTTGTCATAAATTTCTTCGAATGAGATTGGAGAATCTCGAGTACGAATTGCGGAGGCAAGTGGTAGATAATTCAGACCCAAACCATTCAGGGTGTGTATCACGGTTGCACCATTATCAACAATGTGACCAATTAATTCTAGGTTGTCGAGTATGCTTTTGATGCCTTGCTTATACTCGGAAACTGATTTGTCTGTAATACTGACATTGGTAAGTGAGTCAAAAAGTCCCAGTTTGTGGGTGTTCGAGCGGTTAGCATATGAGGATTCGAGTTTTTCCCAAGCTTGAGCAGAAGTAGAAGAATGAGTAACAATGGATTGCGCAGCACCGGTGCATGATACCTGTATTGCGTGAAAAAGTAATCGATCCTGATGATGCCAGATGTGATGATTAGGATTCGCGATAGGTTCTTGTGATGCTGAATTATCAGAGGTTGCTGAGGGATTGGGAATGGAGGCTGGAGGACACGGCTTGGTACCGTCCAGGTATCCCATAAGTCCATAACCAAAGAGGAGGTTTTCAAACTGTGATCTCCAGGGGGCATAGTTTCCACCTTTGGATAGTTTGATCGGAATCTGTGTAGAGTTGATGGCTATTGTTGAATTAAAATTTGTCTCAGAGACTCCAAAGCTTGCTGCTGTCTATGTTTCTGTTTTGTTGTTTGTTATGGTTATGTTTTTATAGCTTAGTTATGGTTTAGTTATGATAGTTTAGTTTAATTTGAATAAGTGTAATTTAGTTTACTTTTGTAGATTGCTTTGAAATGTGTTAGATTTACTTTTAGTTTTCTCAGATGTTGTTGGCAGCTGTGCCAGTTTCTTGTCTGTAGATCAGGTCTGGCAGTGTCAGTTCATTGTTGCATATTGACCTTTGGATGGCAATGATGTGGTAGGATCTAATGGCCCTGTATTTTGTATATATATCCCTTCTGTCAGTGTTATCTGATAAGAAGATTGTAATGGATGTGTAATTTGAATGAATGTTTATAGTATGTGTAATGTTTATGGTATGGTATGTTGAGTGATTCTCCTCTAGTTTCACCTGTATGAAACTAGTAGAGTGAATCTACTCCATTGGTTTCACGTGTATGAAACTAGGCAAGTTAACTTCCTCTTCTAGTTTCATGTGTATGAAACTAGTTAAGCAAGAGTGAAATTTTAACAGTGGTATCAGAGCATTGACAGTCTCAGAAATGGTGTCCAAACTGCAAGCTCAAGAACAAAGACTTGCATTGAGGAATGATGGTGATATGGAGGAGGCATTCCTTGCCATGAGTAAAGGGAAGCATAAAGGCAAAGTTAAGATGGATGCATCAAGTTCAAGAGCAAAATTTCCACCATGTTCAACTTGCAAGAGAACAAACCATCTTGCAAAGGATTGCTGGTACAAGGGGAAACCACAAGTTCAATGCACATTCTGTAAGAAATGGGGACACAGAGAACAATACTGCAGATTCAAGCAAAGTCAACAAATTCAACAGCCTATGGAACAAGAAATTCAGCAGCCTATGCAACAAGCTAACTACACTGATGATCATGTCTGTGATGAGCACTTGTTTACGATGTCACAAGCATGTATGGCAACTTCTACAAAGACATGGTATATTGACAGTGGGTGCACAAGCCATATGGCTCGAGATGAAGGCATGTTCACCACACTTGACAGGAGTGCAATAACAACAGTGAAGCTAGGGAATGGTGAAATGGTGAAGGCTGCTGGAAAAGGTAAGGTTCTGATTCAAACTAAATCAGGCCCTAAAATTATTGATAATGTATTATACATACCTGATTTAGCACAGAACTTACTCAGTGTTGCACAACTATTGAAGAGGGGCTATTCATTGATATTTGAGGGAAATTTATGTATCATCCTAGACTCTAAGAAATCTGAAATTGTGAGGGTTAGGATGCATAACAATGGCTTTCCCATTGACTTCAATCAAGTCAAACAAAATGCCTCTATGTCTAAGCATGATATGGTCAGAGACATGCAAGCAATAAGTCACACATAACTTATGTGATGCCTGTCAATTGGGAGATGTGCACAAAATTGAGGGTTTGTGTAGTTCATGTCAGATTGGAAAGCTACACAGGAAGTCTAATATGAATGAGGTTTTTGATGGAGATTCAAGCAATGAATCTGTTATGAATGATGGTGTAGTGGCTAAGTCTGATTCTCTAATTTTGAAGACAAGGTCATCTGTTGATGTTTATCAAAAATGCAACATGATGGTCAATGAGCTTGCTTGCAGTAAAGAAGCTACTCAAATGGATGAAAGAAAGCTTGCCATGGAGGAGGAGCTGATAATGATGAATGCAGCTACTCCAAATAAAGCTAAATGGATTGGAAAGGTCTTAACAGACCTGAATTATGTGCAAAAGAAACCTACTGGGTTATGGTGCAACAATCCAGCATTCTCTATTGCTAAGAATCCTATTAAGCATGAGAGAACAAAGCATACAAATGTCAAGGTCCATGTAATAAGAGAAGCTGAGAAGAATGGTGATGTTCAATTGATGCGGTCTGAAGAGAAATTCTCTTCCCTATGGTCAATTTAATGTTTTAAGGGCAAAGCTTGGAGTCTCCAAGAAAAATTTTAAGGAGGAGTGTTGAATTAAAATTTGTCTCAGAGACTCCAAAGCTTGATGCTGTCTATGTTTTTATAGCTTAGTTATGGTTTAGTTATGATAGTTTAGTTTAATTTGAATAAGTGTAATTTAGTTTACTTTTGTAGATTGCTTTGAAATGTGTTAGATTTACTTTTAGTTTTCTCAGATGTTGTTGGCAGCTGTGCCAGTTTCTTGTCTGTAGATCAGGTTTGGCAGTGTCAGTTCATTGTTGCATATTGACCTTTGGATGGCAATGATGTGGTAGGATCTAATGGCCCTGTATTTTGTATATATATCCCTTCTGTCAGTGTTATTTGATAAGAAGATTGTAATTGATGTGTAATTTGAATGAATGTTTATAGTATGTGTAATGTTTATGGTATGGTATGTTGAGTGATTCTCCTTTAGTTTCACCTGTATGAAACTAGTAGAGTGAATCTACTCTATTGGTTTCACGTGTATGAAACTAGGCAAGTTAACTTCCTCTTCTAGTTTCATGTGTATGAAACTAGTTAAGCAAGAGTGAAATTTTAACAGCTATTAGAGATTGTGTTGGTTGATTAGAGTTGTTGGTGCCCTTGAGGATGACTGGAGGCGCAGAAGAAGTGGAAGAAGCAGCCACGGTTGAAGAAGATGCTGAAGATGTCATTATTGAGGGTAGACAAAGACGGTGAAGAAAAAAAAAATAAAAAATTAAGCAACTAGGTTATCAGGATCTCTGCTCTGATACCATAAAGTGTTTGATATTTTGAAATAACTGATATGTATTACTCATTGATAATGAATATATTTATACATATTACATTGCACAGGGTATGAAAGTAATTACACCTAGAAGAGCCTAAACACAAGCGGAAATCAGATTGTGAGCAGATTATGATTTATTGAATCTCACTTCTCCTATTAGCCACTTCATGCATTCAGCTTGCTTCCAGGTCTTTCACTGGGCTTTTGTTGTGTATCCAGTTATCCGTTAACTTATTGTATGACGATCAATGTTTAGACTTTAGAATACTTTTGAATTTTGATGTTAAATTCTTCTTGTTTGTTATATTTCTTCAGGCATACACATGCAGACATGCAGTCACTACATCTGTCCGATTTGTAGCAAATCCTTGGGAGATATGGCGGTAAGAACATCCCTTCTTTTAGGGTCAACTATCTTTTCAGCTTAATTTCATCTACTGTATTATTGTTGCATAGTTCCCTCTAAAGAATTTGATGTACACATCATATTTTTATTTTCGTAAATAAAATTTAAAACTTAGCAAACCATTTAGATAACCTTAATGTGAATCGTCTTGCACTCTTCCATTTTCCAGGTTTACTTTGGCATGCTTGATGCACTTCTGGCTTCCGAGGAGCTTCCAGAAGAATACAGGGATCGCTGTCAGGTACTTATTCTGCACTTCTTCAGCCTCTGTCCTTCCATCTTTTTCAGAATTATGAATTTGATTATGGTAATCCAGGATATACTATGCAATGACTGCGATAAGAAGGGGACTGCACGCTTCCACTGGTTGTACCACAAATGCGGGTCCTGTGGATCGTATAATACCAGAGTAATCAGGGTTGACTCGACTGATACCGGCTGCTTTACCTCAAACCAGTGACAGCATTTGTCCTTTTGGTTGAGATATAGGTTTGTATATAACTCAGAGCCACGACCAATCTACATGGTTTTGTATATCATATGTCATCGCTTCAGGCAATTCAATTTTCCAAAAATTCTTTTTCATTAGCTTATATTAAAACTGCTCATCTATTTGAGGCGGCAGCAGCTGCTGTATCCCACTTTCAAATTTTAGTTTAGTTGTCCTTTATGTCATTGTAGGGAAATCGAAATTTTCTTGCATGGCAAGAGTTAATATTAGACTGCTTCTCTTTTCATAATACAACTACAGAGTTTATTTTGTCTACTTCGAGTTTGTTGCAGCTAGCAAGTTTTGTGACTTCAATGTCTAGTTGACATCTTTCAGACAAAATCTGAATTTCAGAATTTTACGAAAGAGTTTTAACGAACTGTTAAACAATTTGAAGGTTAATGAGTTTAATTGGAAACTTTCAAGGTGCTTTCGATTTTCCTTATATATCCAAATGACTTAATGAACTTTGATTGATTGTTAAAATAAATAACTCAAGTTTTCGTGTTATAACAAACTAACCTAAGTCAGTACGCACCATAAATCTACCATTGCCATCTCTCTTGCTATACAAACTCCTCTTTCTATTGGGGAATCATCAATCAAATAATCCACTTCAAATCCTGTTCTTCAAAGAGCTTGTCATGAACCCAATCAGGAAAGCATGCTTCCAAGCTCAGTTCCACATTCTCTCTGCAACAAGCCATCTTCAGCACTGACATTCTGTATTTACTAGAATGGTTTCTGATGCGGCGGATCAACTGGCATTAGATTATTTGGAGGGGTGGGATTTGAAACAAGCCAAGTAAGGCTAAACCCGGGCGGCGGAATCAGATTGACTTGAAATTTTGACAGCTGATGCGTTTCGGCGTTTCCGGAACTACTACGCAGCTTTGCTGCGTAAGCACGTCTTTTTTTAGCCAAATTCCGTCGTTTAGGCCTTGAATTGGGCGTTTTTGCCGTTTTAGGAAAGTTTCGTTTTAGCAATAAATTGGGTTTCCCAATTCCGTTTTGACTTCCGTCAATTCTGGAGTGGTTAGGAGTCTCAACAGATTTAGTTTTTGCTTTAATCTCGTTTTTGCCTTTTTTGGTATTTTTTCCTTTTTTGGGCGTTTTTCTTGCTTTCCAAGGAATCCGATTAGGTTTAGGATTTATTTTGCTTTAAATAATGATGTAGGCCGAATTGGCCATTCAGCTTTTGATTTATAAAATTTTAGAGTTTTCTCTAATTATTCCAATTTCGGTATTCATCTTGAATCAACGAATTGAAGCCTAATTTTCCGGTATTTGTGCGCAAATCAACGGAACTTTAGTAGGTTGTTTCTAATCGTTTTACGCAGGTTTTTCTCGATAGAGCTTCCGCTACATCAGTTTCCAAGAGGAAGATCTCAAGAGCCATGTAACCAGCAGTTCCAAATTTTTAATTTTATAGTCATTGATATATAGTGTGCCTTGAATTTCATTCGACATTGATATATTAAATCCGTTGATGGGAAAATATGCATTTTGTTTCATCATAGAATAATACAATGTTAACATATTAGTGAAGCTGAAGCTGAAGAATCTAGTGCCTGTGCCTGTGATCTTGAAGAAGACAAGAAAGGCTTGGTGGGATTTGCAGGGAATCAAGGCTCCCTTCCAACATTTCCACCACTCTGTTCATTGCTGGCCGGCTTGATGGATTGGTCTGTATACACCATAAGCTCACTATTATCATCTTCCTTGCACTTTCTTTATCCTCTTCATTTTCAATGCCTTGCAGGCCAAGTTCTTCATCTACTTCCAAACGCTCGTATACTCAATGTGGAAAATATATCTCACTGGTTTTACCAACTCCAACATCAAGGTTTTTCCTTCTTCCAACCATTTCTAAAACCATCATTCCATAGCTATAAACATCCGACTTGTGAGAGACTTCTCCAAACTCTCTACAACTAACTTCTGGAGCAATATAGCCAATAGTCCCACATGCACCCGTCATTGGTATGACACTCTCTCTCCCAGGAAAAATTTTAGCAAGGTCAAAGTCTGAGATCTTTGGATTGAAGTCTTCGTCTAGAAGAATGTTATGAGGCTTTATGTCAAAGTGCAAAATCCGTGTGTTACAACCACGGTGTAAATACTCTAATCCTCGAGCTATGCCTACTGCAATTTGGTACAACTTTTCCCACTTCAATTGTTTATAATTTGGATTCTTTTGATATATGAACTTCTCAAGAGAACCGTTAGGCACAAACTCATAGATAAGAGCTCTTTTACGACCCTGAAAACAGTAGCCGAAAAGATTGACTACATTTACATGAGAAGTTCTGCTAATGCTAGCCACCTCATTAATAAATTCTTCGCCATTACCTTTTGATTCATTCAACACCTTCACTGCCACATCACGACCATCATGTAGCCTGCCTTTGTAAACTCCTCCATAGCCTCCTTGCCCAAGTTTAACTTTGAATGAATTGGTCATTTGCTTAATCTGTGAATAACTATATCTCTTGGGAGCCAAGGATCCATAGTTTCTGATAAAGGCCTCGATGTTCTGATAATTCTTCATTTGATTACTCCAGAAGGCCATCGAGTTATCAGATGAAATTTTTTTCCTGAAGCAGAAAACTAGAATTATGATCAATATGCCAACTCCAGAGGATGTTGCAGCTGCAATCAAACAAAGGAGACATCAACCGTAATGAAGTCTAATGTTAGAATAAAATTCCAAATGGTTATAAACAGGCCGAAACATGAGAACATACCTAATGCAACTTGTATGATACTGTGGCCTTGATCACTTACTGCAATATAGAACATAACATCAAAAATATGTTTAATGAAACTTTCTAAATCGATGATTGAAAATCTTTTGTACCCTAAGATCACTCTATTATCAGTTGTTTGAAGGTTGACTGGGACCTGTTATTGATAAAATGAATATAGCTTTGAACTCGGTAACTTGAGTGATTCAACTGGGTTAAGTCTAACATATGTTTGTTGGACTCAAACTGTGAATCACCTAACAAAATTTGTTGTTATACCATTTTAAGTAATCATTGGACCCAAAAACTTCTGTTAGTAGGTTAGGCCTAAATAATAGTACTTTTTAAGCATCCTAACACTATAAGTTGCAGAGCTAATGAGAATCAAACATAGAGAATTTCTTTGATATGTTAAGTCAGCCCATGAGAACCTAAGCAAATTCTTGAATGGAATATCAAAAGAGATAAAAGCAGAACGAGAGAGGGTCAAATTTTGTAAGGATTTACAGTTATGGTCTGTTTCAGACACTTTGTCTCGAAGCCAAAGTGTATTATCCTGAGAGATGACTTTAACATTATATGATCCAATTTCCCCCAACAGAACCTTCTTATTACCTGGTTCATCACATTTATCTACTATGAACAACCCACACTCAGGATTTGTTCCATTATAGAAGGGGAAGCTGGGAAATCCAAGATTTCCACAAGGAATAGATGGGCATCTTGGATTGAAATCTTCTTCAGATAAGGAGGGAAGTGACTGGATAGAGAGAAGGAATAACACAAGATAAGAGGCAAGAGCCATTCCAGAATTACCTATTTGGCAACAAAAATAACAACTGCTATGCCTGAGGATCCACTGCTAAAACTAACAAGTCTTTGTATCACTTCGTTTATTTTGTGTTTTCATCGGTTGTTTATCCTTTAAAACAAACCAGTTGACTTGGAAACTGATAGCAAAGACTTGTACAAAACATATTGACAGAACTACAAGATGAGGTATACATGAAAATCACATTTGTGAAGTGCATGGAAAGTTACTTGATTGGTTGGTAATGACTAATCACAACTCCCCTCTCTTGTTTACAAAGTAATAGAAAGACTTGACTCATTGACTCTTCAATAACTATAACATTTAAAATTTGTTCCTTGGCTTGTTTGACATATAGATTTGTTTTCTTGTTAAACTTTCAATCATCTTGACATTGACCTCCTCTCCGGTAACACTTGTAACATTCCCTTGTTACATTTACTTGAAGAAAGAAGCCAAAACCACTGGTATAAATATTATTAATGACAACGTTTTGGCGAATTAACACACCTTTTTTCTCCAAAACTAATATTCAGGGGAGCCTCCAAATCAAGAATATCAGTTTTGGTTTCCTGAACCATATTTCATAATTATTCTCCAGGATACTCTAGTCAAAATCAAAACTTGTCTTCCACTCCAAATCAAACAGTTGAAACCGAATTACCCTAAAGTCATCATGAACCAGGTCCCCTAACTAAGCCAAGTTGGTATTTTCTCTCCTACAGTAGCTATACACCCTGAAAAAACTCAGGAGTACATTGTGTACACTAGAAAAAAGGAGAATTAGAGAAAAATAGAGAATCAAACAATTCCTGAGCAAATTCAACAATCCCAACCAGATACTTAAATCCAAGGAATCAACACACAGGCTGAAGATAATTTTGCAGGTAATTCTAATTCTGAGAGTGAGTTATCCGATTCAGATTTGCCAACAGCAGTAAGGAAGGGTGTTAGGGAATGTAGGAGTATACCTCTCTATCCCATGAGCAAATATGTCTCATATAAGGGTCTTTCCTCAGAATTTCAAACTTTTTCTTCTAAACTATCTGCTATTCCTGTTCCCAACAATATACAAGAGGCCCTAATAGTACCTGAGGGGAAGAAAGCTGTATGGGAAGAAATTAGAGCACTTGAGAAGAATGAGACCTTGGAGCTTACCAATCTACCGAAAGATAAAAATACTGTGGGTTGTAAATGGATTTTCACTATGAAAACAAAGGCTGACGGTAGTGTGAAACGTTTTAAAGCAAGATTTTTGGCTAAGGGGTTTACTCAAACATATGGGATAGATTATCAGGAAACCTTTGCTCTGGTTGCCAAACTGAATACAATTAGAGTTCTCCTATCACTAGCAACAAATCTAGATTGGTCTCTTCACCAATTAGATGTCAAAAATGCGTTCATAAACGGAGATTTAGAAGAAGAGGTATACATGGAAATTCTTCTAGGCCTTGAAACTGCATCTAATGTTAACAAAGTATTCAAGCTTAAAAAGTCGTTGTATGGGCTCAAACAGTCTCCTCGGGCATGGTTCGAAAGGTTCACTAGAGTTTTGAAGAAACACAGTTATGAACAATGTCAATCAGATCATACCATGTTCGTGAAACACTCATCCAAGGGGCAGCTTGCTGTTTTGATAGTCTATGTGGACGATATTGTTCTCACTGGGGATTTTGAAGAAGAAATTCCAAGAATCAAAGGTCTTCTAACCAAATAATTTGAAATCAAGGATTTGGGAGACCTTAAATATTTCCTATGAATGGAAGTAGCCCGGTCAAAAAAAGGTATTGTGGTGTCTCAACGCAAGTATGTCCTAGACTTACTTAAGGAAACCGACATGTTAGATTGCAAACCGGCCGAGACACCTATGGATTCTACTACAAAACTTGGAATTATCAAGGATAGTTCACCTATGGATAAAGGAAGGTATCAACGGTTGGTAGGGAAACTCATATATCTCTCCCATACAAGACTGGATATTGCCTTTTCGGTAAGTATGGTGAGTCAATTCATGAATAATCCCATTGAAAAGGCAATTAGCTATCAGCATAGACAAAAATCTTGTCAATCATGACAAGACAAAACATGTCGAAATTGATCGACATTTCATCAAAGAGAAACTATTGGGAGATCTACTGAAACTGATTTACACTCCTACAACACTTCAAATAGCGGATATATTCACTAAAGTTCTTCCTCAGGGTCACCTTTGAAGATTTGAGCTGCAAGCAGGGTATGATCAACATCTACAATCCAGCTTGAGGGGGATTGTTGAATAAAAGATTTTAGATTCTATTCTATAGTTTAGTAGGTGTGTAATTAGGTTATTTTTAGGGATTGTAATATTTATCAGTTGTCTTTCCTTGTTTGGTGGATCCTTGTTTTATGGATCCTTGTCTGCTTTCCCTTGTATAAATACTGATGTTTGATCAATGAAATCAATAGAGTGAATTACCTAGTTTTTCACATGCTAAATCTAAACTAAAAGGAAACCACATACATAAGCTAGAAATTTTTCCTAAAAAACATAGCCTAAAGTGGAAAGAACAAGGAGCCATCAACATTATTGAACAAAAATTAGAAAGCTAATGGCCTGCCAAGCAAATCATCAAGCAGCTTGTGGGTGTCTAGAGTTTAGTTTGTATGAATCTTTTCTTGCCCAACAAAAACTCTCTGACCAACTAGATTTCATATCTACTCCACAAATTCTTTATCTCTAATTATGTCTAAATGCATAAATTGCACTAAATCAAGAGTATATGCGATTGAAAGTGTTTAGTTGGCTAAAAGCATAAGAAAGTTCAAGCTTAGCATACCATTATCACAGTTTTGGAGGTGGAATCAACTGGGGCCAAGACATACTGTGTATCCTTTTCAAACCCAGCACTACAAGAAATTTGGCTTTTCGCAACGTGCAAAATGCATTGTGAAAATTTTTGGCAACGCACGGGCGTATGTTGTTGATACGCCTGTTGCCAAAAGTTCCAAAGTTTTTCACAACGTGCAATGTATGTAGTCATAAAACAATTACAACGTATTATGCGCGTTGTCATTGACATTTACTGCAACGCACGTTTGATGTATATTGTCTTACCATGCGTTGTCTTAGACAATTTTTCCGTATGTTGTCTTAGGTAGTTTTCGCAACGTGCAATGTAGGTTGCATTAGACAATTTTCACAACGCACATTGTACGTTGTCTTAGGTTTAGAAAAAAAATAATAAAAAATTAGTTGTTGCTAAAGAGAATCTTATGACAACATGCATGATAAATGAGTTGTAAAATATTAGCTTTTTAACAACATGCAAGCCAACAGTTGTAAAGAGAAACCTACGACAACGTGCATAATATGTGTGTTGCGGAATGTTAGACTTTTTCGCAACGCTCAAGGTCTAGGACAACACCCATAATGCATGTTGCTAAACATTACCTTTTCAACAACGTGTACATTTGTATGTTGCTAAAAAGAAACATACAGCAACGTGCATGATATGTATTTCGCTTTTCAACAGCATGCATATTTGTATGTTGCTAAAAAGACACATACGGCAACGTGTATGATGTGTGTGTTGCTAAATATTAGTTTTCAACAACGTGCACATTTGTAAGTTGCTAAAAACATATTTATGCAACGTGCACAAAATGTGTGTAGTGTAATGAAGTAGCTACGACAACGTGCAATTTTTGTGTGTTGCGATATGTGTTTAATTATTGGCAACATTCGTTTGTACGTTGCCGTAGGTTATTTTTACAACACACATTTTTTGCATGTTGCGATAAATGACATTTAGCAACGTGCATTGTCTGTATGTTGCGATAGACCACTTTTAGCAACACGCGCAGCATGCGCGTTGTCTTGTTAATGTTGTTAAAAGTCATTTTTCTTGTAGTGCAGGTTGGTGACAATTATATATCCATCCAGTCCATTTCAGCTTAAATACACCCTTCAACAAATTCAAATGTTCAAAATATTTTAACTGTTTGATTATTTTTCCCATCCTCCAATTGAACTCTCTATCTATGATCTATCCTTCTTTGTATCATCACTACCATTTCTATTTTCACACAAGAGAAGGAAAGCCTATCAAGAGAACTTGTGCTTGGGCCATTACCACACCACAAAAGTATCAAGTCCATCCCCTAAATTTTTCATTTGTCAATAACTAGTAATCTAATATGTTCAAAGGATTCTGTGGTTGGATTAATTTGCCTCCTACTTGGACAAATACAATAGTGAGACAAAATCTAAGTACAATGGAAAGAATATTACTTGGAGTAGAAATTATAATGTACGGGATCCCGCACCTGAAACCTACGACATATATATTGGACACATATTTACTTATTTATAAATTTGGCACCCAATTGATTTAATTTAATCTATATTTTTGTATATTTTATGCCACGAAATGACACTAAAATATAGTAAATGATATAGTCGTGCAACTATAATGAGCACTGGTTACACTAGCAAAAGGGTTCAGAGCCAATTTTGGTCTAATTCTAACTATGTAGCAATGCATCCAAGAATTCAGATTATTCTATCTAAATTTTCTTGGATATTGTTAACGATTTTAAGAAGAGAGACCTTTAATTATTAAAAGAGTCTCGGATGAAACGATACATTATGCATCTTCTATTGAGATATACCACTAGGTGTGTTCAGAAAAATAAAAACCTTAATTATTAAGAGAATCTTGGATGTAACGATGTATTATATATCTTTTGTTGCAATCATACTACTGTATATAGTGTATTCAGAAAATGAAAGCTTTAATTATTAAAAATCTTGGATGCAACATAATATGAACATAACATGTATCTTCTATTACAATCATACTGCGTGGTGTTTTTAGAAAATTAAAGCTTTATTTATTAAAAAAGTCTCGGATGCTAAAAATGGTGTGTTTGGTAGGGATGAAAAGGGAGAGGAAAGAAAATGGGAAAGTATGTTGTTTGGTATGAGAGAAAATTGAAGGAAGAGAAAAATTACAAATAATTTTGAGTTAGTTTAGACAGTAAAATATATAGTGATAAGACCAAAACTGATACAGAGACCAATCAAAATCCAGTTACTTTATTCATTCGAGTATATGCAGCTTATATAAATGAATAAAATAACTAATGACTTCGAACAGAAGACCATTTTCGAAAACAATGAAACACAAACAGCTGTAACCTTGATACCTGTTTTTGAGCCTGAACACTGAAACTTTCCATTGCTATCACTCTGACATTGCCCTCCTCTCCAATAACAATCGTAACATTCTTCCGTCACATTCACTTGAAAATGGAGCCAACCCAGTATATATATTACGAAAGACGACATGTTTTGGAGTCTTAGTCACTTGGGACTGAATAACTGAACATCCAGCTGGTGTAGGTGGTACATCATGAGTTGTCTGATTGTAGTAGATAATGGAATGATTGGAGTCATTACATAATAACTTGAAATTCCAGCGGTTACTGTAATGAGTACTGTTGCATTTAAACATGTTTGACTTGGATAGGAGTTCAAAAGAGTAAAAGGGGGAGCTGGAGGGAGTAAAATTTTGGAACAATCCACACTCATCGAAATTCCTATGATCTAGATCCGTGTGGTCACGAAGTACAAGACTATTGTCCTGCCTGATGTCTGAAATATAAAACGATGGCCCGTCCTTCCCCAACTGAATCTTCCGAGGATACAGTTTACTGCAGCCATCTACCATTAACAACCCACACTCAGGATATGTTCGATTGGAGAAGGGAAGCTGATATTCCCCAGATTTCCACAAGGTAAAGATGGACACTTTGGATTGAACCCAGTTACATCTTCAGCCCAGGAAAGTAGTGAAAGATGAGAGATAACGAGGAGCAGAAGAGAAGAAGCACCAGCCATTCCAAGTACAACAACAAAGGATCAACTCTTCTACTATTAACAAGTCATTGAGTTGATTCTTTTATTGATTGATTTCTGTTATAGTTTCTTCTCAATAAGTTCAGTTGTTTATCCTTTAAAACACGCCAGTTGACTTGAAAACTCGGTAGCAAAGACTTGTAGAAACATGAAAATCACATCTGTGAAGTGTATGGAAAGTTACTTGATTGGTCGATAATGACTAATCACAACTCCTCTTCCATGTTTACAGAAGTAATAGAAAGACTTGATTCATTGACTCTTCGACAACTATAACATATTAGATTAGTTATTAATCTCATACGACATAATCATTGAATCAATTAACATATTAAAAAGATTTATTAGAAATTGTCCTTCTCTATCTCTAGTGGGATCTAATTTATCATTGATCAATCAGGTAGCATGTTATTTTATTTTAATATTTTTCTATTTTTGATACTCTCAATCGGAAACCATAAACGTGTGGAGTACCAGTTGACCTGTAGGAGAAAAATGCAGAGACTTCATTTTTTTAAGTCTTCTAAAAGCTCCAAAAGAAAAAAGGAAAAAAAAAAAAAAAACAAATTAATATTCGCATAACATTCCATATTTAGAGGACTTTTGTGGAAATATCATTAGCATGTTGATTTTATTTTGATATTTCTCTATAATTTTCTCTTTTGAATATTCTACAACTGGAAACTACATGCGGGTGGGGCTGGTGGTGGAGTAGCATCACAATGAGGAAACAGGGGCCTCCCCAAATGAATTTTGACTACAGATTCTATAAATAGGAAAGTAGTTGTCTCTATCAAATACTTCAAAGAGGGAGTTTCTAGCTCACCTCCTCACTGACCTGCAGGAAAAATTGCATAGACTTCACCTTTTTTTAAGCCAAAAAATCAATTATTCAGATCCAGAGGCCTTTTGTAGAAATATGTGGTATTACAACAACATCATAAAGTAATGCAAATGTACATTGAAATTCATTGGAACCGAATATAAATCATCTGTTAACTGTAAATTATTCTGTTTGATACATCATAAAGTGCAATTTATAATATTTGTGAAGTTACAGAATCTACTGCCTCTGATCTTGGAGAAGATAAGAAAGGCTTGGGTGGGAATTGGAAGGAATCAAGGCTCCCTTCCAACATTTCCACCACCCTGCTCATTGCTGGCCGGCTTGAAAGGCTAGTCTGTACGCACCATAAGCCCAATAATTTCATGGGGTCCTATGGAGAAAAGTTAGACAATTAATTATGTGAAAAACTGTATTTTCTTTTCTTTTTCTATGAGATAAACTTGTTAAGTTGACTTGGTTTGCATTGTTTTAACTGGGCATGAAACTACAATGGAGATGTTTCTTCATCCTCATGAGACAGAAATGAATGTCAGTCACACAAAGAAATAAATATAAAGAGTTGTTAAAAGATGAAACAAAGTTCTTATGAAATTCTTCATTCTTCGGTGGGAATTTATAAATATTTGATCATTGAGGTGATTGACTCGATAAACTATACTTCAAAAGCATACAAAATACTGAAGTTGTTACTGCAACCCATATATTCTCCAGATTGTGGTTGCCATTGAACAGAAATGAACATTGCATCATAATTACTGACAGTGTACATTGAATTCAACTGAACACTAATACATTTAATTGCTTATAGGAAAACATGAAACTTAATGCATCATATAGTACAACTTTATCATAATAGTGAAGGTAAAGAATCTGCTGCCTCTGATCTTGGAGAAGATAAGAAAGGCTTCGGTGGGGATCGTAAGGAATCAAGGCTCCCTTCCAACATTTCCACCACGATGCTCATTGCTGGTCGGCTTGAAGGGTTAGTCTGTATGCACCACAAGCTCACTGTTAACATCTTCCTTGCACATTCATTATCCTCTTCATTTTCAATGCCTTGCAGTCCAAGTGCTTCAGCCACTTCAAGACGCTCATAAATCGAATGTGGGAAATATATCTCACTCGTTCGACCAACTCCAACATTGAGGTTCTTTCTTCCTCCAGCCATCTCTAAAACCATCATTCCATAGCTATAAACATCCGACTTGTGAGAGATACTACAAGAAAATTGACCTACGGTGACAACGTTATGGAGCAAAAGATGATTTTACTGATTCTCAGGATGCAGTCAGCATTCCATGTTATGCTGTCTGTGAACATGTGTATGTTCTTTGTTTTCTGAGTTATTTGTTTTGGTATATTTCTTGTTTTAAAAATTATTTTTCTAGCTGTCCTTTATACTTGACTAATAACAACTGAAATTGAGTTCAGTATGTTGTGTCTGAGAGTATATTTGAATCTCATTACCTTTTAACTGGACTTTGCAGGTATTTCGCTTGCTTATTGAGAAGTTTTCATTTGAAGAGCAGGCATCACTGGTATGGCAGTTTCTATGCAGCATTCCTGTTAATATGATGACAGAGTTTCTTCCATGGCTTTGCTCCTCTATATCATCTGATGAACATCTGGATATGCGCAAGTGCTTATGCAAGATAATTCCAAAAGAGAAACTTCTTCAGCAGGTGAGGGCTCCTTCTATGGGTGGATCTCATTTCTTAATGAGCTTTTATGACATAATAATTGGCTGATCTGAAGTGTTCTTTTAAATGAAGGTTGTTTTTGGCTGGCTGGAAGGAGTTAAAGAGTCTGATAAAAGGTGTGAAGATAACTCAAAGGCTCTATGTCAAAATCCTGGGGCTGGTCCCGTAGTTTGTCAAACCAAAATGAGGGCTTGTGCTTGTGAATCTTCCAGAATTGGTAAAAGAAAATATGAGGAGCTAAGTTTTGATATTACCAGTTCTTCAATGTCCTGCCCTATAGATGAAATTTTGGTTTGGCACAATGCTATAAAAAGAGAGTTGAATGATATAGCTAGGCGGCTAGGAAGATACAACTTTCTAGAGATTTTTCGGATTTGTCTGCATTCAACAAGAGGCTGCAATTCATTGCAGAAGTCTGTATATTTCATAGGTGTGTGCTTGCTTCCTTTTTTATTCTCCTTGTGTTGTGATTGTAACATTGTCCAGTGCAGTGAATTTTATTCATCGAAGTGGTATATCAAAACAATTTTCTCATAAACAAAGGGCAATTGATTGTGGGAAATTACTGTCTCGCTGTTTCTGTCTCTCTCTCAAGGTAGATATAGGAAAATAGTCCCATACTCCAATGAACAAACTATTGGTTACTGACGCAGAACGGAAGTTAACTGGAATCCACCAGCAAAGAACGAATGTATGTAAACCGAAAATTGATAATATTATTGAATAATCCTGAAACTGATAACAAAGAGCCTTAAATAGCCTCTCGAAACCCTAAAATAAGCAAAAAGACTAAAATATCCTCAAACTAAACAAAAACAACTAAAAACGGAAAAATAAGAAAAAACACAAAATCTTCGGTTGCCCGACAGCCTAACTTAAACTGCTCCGATGAGGACGCAAATGATGTCAACCGGGGAACCCAAGTTGCCATGCCATAGATCTCTGAAAATTCTTTCCGAAAACATATTATAATAGGAAATCTGACAACCGAGTCAAAAGTTATGCCCGTTTCTTTGGAGCACCTCTTTTGGACAATTTCCTGTTCATCTCTTCTTCAAACTCTAAAGCCAACTGTCCTACATCAGTCTCTCCCACCTGTGAAGAACTCAACCTCGAGTTATAATCAGGATAAAGTGGAACATCATCACAAAACTCATAAAGGTCAGCCATATTGAAAGTACGAGATATGTTCATATCAACAGGTAAGTCGATCACGTAGGCATTGTTTCTAGGGTTTACCAGCGTAATCCCTAAAGTAACAAAACTGGAATCCACCAGCAAAGAACGAATGTATGTAAACCGAAAATTGATAATATTATTGAATAATCCTGAAACTGATAACAAAGAGCCTTAAATAGCCTCTCGAAACCCTAAAATAAGCAAAAAGACTAAAATATCCTCAAACTAAACAAAAACAACTAAAAACGGAAAAATAAGAAAAAACACAAAATCTTCGGTTGCCCGACAGCCCAACTTAAACTGCTCCGATGAGGATGAAAATGACGTCAACCGGGGAACCCAGGTTGCCATGCCATAGATCTCTGAAAACCCTTTCCGAAAACATATTATAATAGGAAATCTGACGACCGAGTCAAAAGTTATGCCCGCTTCTTTGGAGCACCTCTTTTGGACAATTTCCTGTCCATCTTTTCTTCAAACTCTAAAGCCAACTGTCCTACATCAGTCTCTCCCACCTATGAAGAACTCGACCTCGAGTTATAATCAGGATAAAGTGGAACATCATCACAAAACTCATAAAGGTCAGCTATATTGAAAGTACGAGATATGTTCATATCAGCAGGTAAGTCGATCATGTAGGCATTGTTGTTGATCTTCTTGATCGCCTTGTACGGACCATACTTCCTTGGCTTCAACTTGTTGTAGGAACCAACTAGGAACCTGTCCTTCCGCAGAAACACCATAACCTGGTCACCCTCAGCAACCAATTTCTCACGCCTTTTAACATCTGCTGCAGCCTTATACTTCGCATTCTTCTCCTCTAACCGCGCCTTCACCTCAACTTGAACATCACGAACCTGCTCAGCCATGGTCTCAACAGCAACACTCATACCAGTGACCTTGGGAAGCCTTGCCAGATCCAACGCATGCTTAGGAGGTTGTCGATACACTAAAGCGAAAGGAGACTTACCTGTAGCAGTATGAACAGCATTGTTATACGCAAATTCAGCTTGTGCCAGAGCCACGTCCCACTGTTTTGGATTGTCTCCACAGATGCTCCGAATTAAATTCCCTAGTGTTCGGTTTAGGTTCTCCGTCTGTCCGTCAGTCTGTGGGTGTGCAGTGCTACTGAACTTCAGAGTAGTATCCATCCGCCGCCACAATGTAACCTAGAAATGGCTAAGAAACTTCGAATCCCTATCAGATGTGATAGACTGGGGAACACCATGTAAATGAACCACCTCCCGAAAGAACAGCTGAGCCACATGTGATGCATCAGATGTCTTCCGACAAGGTATAAAATGCCCTATCTTTGAGAACCTATCAACCACCACAAACACGAAGTCTACTCCACGCTGAGTTCGCGAAAGACCCAAAACGAAGTCCATTGCTAAATCCTCCCATATGGCATTCGGAACAGGAAGTGGCATGTACAGGCCCGTATTTTGAGCCTGTCCCTTAGAAGTCTGACAGATGTAACACTTGCGAACAAAGTTGCCGACGTCGCGCTTCAACTGAGGCCAGTAATACCGTTTGGCCACCCCACTGATAGTTTTATCACGCCCCAAGTGACCACCCAAACCTCCACCATGTAACTCTCGAATCAGTTTCTCTCTCAGAGAGCTCAGCGGGATGCACAGCTGATTGCCACAAAATAGGTAGCCTTCGTTCATATGAAACTCTCCGTCGGCTTGTTTCAGAACACACCTTTCCCATACCTCTCCAAAATCCCCATCATCAGAATACAGTTCTTTCATAAACTCAAACCCAATAATTTCTTGCTGCATAGTAACCAATAAACTTGCATGACGACTCAACACGTCTACCACCTTATTCAGAACCCCAGACTTGTGCTTCAGAACAAACGGAAACTTCTGCAAATAGGTTGCTCACCGAGCATGCATATTACTTAAGCTCCTCTGGCTGTTCAGATACTTCAAGGCTTGATGATCAGTGTAAAGGATAAACTCGCGCTGAATTAGATAATGCTCCCAATTCTTTAGAGCACGAATAATTGCATAGAATTCTTGATCATAGGTACTCCACTTTCGGCGTGCATCACTCAGCTTTTCACTAAAAAACGCCACTAGTTTCTTCTCTTGTGACAACACTGCTCCAATCCCGACCCCACTAGCATCACATTCCACTTCGAATAACTTCTCAAAACTGGGTAGAGTAAGAACAGGAGTGGTGCACAGTTTTTCTTTGATGACTGCAAAGGCTGTGTCGGCCGCTTCACTCCATTGAAATTTCCCTTTCTTCAAACACTCTGTAATGGGAGCCACAATACTGCTAAAATCCCTCACAAATCGACGATAAAACGTCGCCAACCCATGGAAACTCCTCACCTCTCCTACCGACTTCAGTGTAGGCCAATCACGAATGGCTCTAACCTTTTCTTCATCAACCAAAATTCCTTCCGAACTGACCATATACCCAAGGAATAGTAACCTCGCTGTTATCCAATTGCATTTTTTAAAATTAATAAACAATTTGTTTTTTTCCAATACCTCTAACACAGCCCGCAGATGCTCCATGTGGTCTTCCTCACTCCGGCTGTAAATCAATATATCGTCGAAATAAACGACTACATATTTTCCAATGAAAGGCTGCAATACCTGGTTCATAAGCCGCATAAAAGTGCTCGGCGCATTAGACAGTCCGAACGGCATCACCAACCACTCATAGAGTCCATCCTTAGTTTTGAAAGCTGTCTTCCATTCATCACCAGGTTTGACCCGAATCTGATGGTACCCACTTCTCAGGTCGATTTTGGAGAATAATTTCGACCCCTCCAGCATATCTAACATGTCATCCAATCTCGGAATGGGAAAGCTGTACCTGACAGTTATTTTGTTAATTGCACGACTATTAATGCACATCCTCCAACTGCCATCTTTCTTCGGAACAAGTAATGTGGGAACTGCGCATGGGCTCATGCTCTCTCGAATAAACCCCTTCTTCATTAACTCCTCCACTTTCCCTTGTAATATCTGATTCTCCTTGGGACTCATCCGATAGTGTGGTAAATTCAGTAAGCTTGCTCCCGGAACTAGATCAATATGGTGTTGAACATCTCTCAACGGAGGAAGGTCATCCGGTAAGTCTTCTGACACTAAATCACTGAATTTGGCCAACAGGTTCTGCACCTTCTCGGGTACCACAAATCTCTGCTCTTCCTCGCCTTCTATCACCAAAGCTCGCACAACAACAACATGTACCTCCTGTGCCTCCTTAATTTCAGCTTCTAAATCAGTTATGGACGTGATTACGGTGACCAAAGACTGCTCATTTACCGTGGCCTTAGTTGAACTCCCGATTGAACCCCGTTTCGGAACCATTGCGATTCTTCTACCACCCCAACTGAAAACACAAACATTGTCACGCCCTCTATAGGTTATATCCATATCAAACTGCCATAGACGTCCCAATAATACGTGTCCAGCATCCATGTCGACTACATCGCATGCCACCTCTTCTCGATAATGTTGCCCGATCGAAATAGGAACTTTGCACACCTCTGTCACGTTCGCCTTAGGATCCTTTTGAATCCACCCAATCGCATAAGGCTTGGGATGCTTCTCTACACGCAGTTTCAGATGTTCTACAAGTTTTCTGGACACAAAATTCTCACAGCTTCCACTGTCGACAATCAAATCACAAACTTTTCCTTGTATACTGCAACAAGTCTTGAAAATACTGTTTCGTTGCGATATATCGTCCAATTTCATTGCACACATGACTCGCTGAATCACACAGTTAACAGGCTCTCCCTGTTCTTCCGCAATATATGCACCTTCCAAGAATTCATCCATGTTTCCCTCTTCTCCATAATTTTGATCGTCCTTTTTTTCTCCTTCAGCATCCACGAAGTTCATTGGTTTTCGGGATGGGCATTTGATCGGTCCACAACCACACGGTTTGACTCTCGCAAGTGTACGAGGTCGGTGTGTACTACAATGGCCGAGTAGGGATCGTTCCCACGAGGACTAAGGATTGATTACTGGCTTTTATCGATTTATATACTATTTGAACAATTAAAGATGATGGCTTTTAGATTTCTAACACTAATTTGAATTCTACGAAAGCAAGTAAATACCAACCACAACTAAGATGAATGTGAATATATAAGAGAAATGTGCTAGAACTTGAATCCACCTCACCTATCTAAATTGATTCTTGACTCACTTAATCTCTCATATGTGCAAGTATGGACTATAGGTTCATATTCCCTCAAATCAACCTCTAATCTCTCTCGATGTCTTAGAGATTGTATCCAACATATGAAATATGCATGAACTCATTAAGATCAATGGAATACATACATGAACCCTATAAGCTAGCCTAGTGCATCTCTCACTTTCTAGTCATTTATAGTGAATGTTTTGCTTATCTATTGATCATTCAACAAGGTAGCTAATCAAGGCAAAAGCATTAAGCACACAAAGCATTCATACAACCATACAAGCACTTGTAGAGAAACTAAGAAATCATTATCAATAAATCAAGGTTTTGGTTTCATCTTTGTTCTAGCACAAGAATGTTTAGCCCATATTACACATTAAAACCATACTAAATATCCAATGAGTATCACTCATAGCAAATACAAGAAGAGAAAGATGAGTAATAGAAGTAAACTAGGATGATGATCTTCTTCTTGCAATGCTTGGTCTCCAATGGCTTCCTTCCTCAAGAATCAACTCCTCCAAGCTCCAAAGATGTTGAAGAAGCTTCAAACTTGAGAGAAAAGGGGATGTTTTCTGCTGGAGAATGTTGTGGTCGGAGTTGGAGTCAATGTGTGAAAGAATGAGCACTCCCCCTTGCCATATACCTCTCTTCCCTCCAAAAGACCAAGATCCTTTCCTATTAAATGAAGGGGGCCCACCAAGATTTCCAATCATCACCATCTCCTCTCACAGCGCACACACAATCTCAGATCTTGTCTGAAAAATGCAGCATGAGTGGCTCAAGAAATCTCCATGAAAAGACAGAAATGGGCACCTGACGAGCTGAATCTGCGCCCTGTTTTGCGCCCTGTTTTGCGGCCTAGGGCGCAGAAGTGAGGAAATGGGATCTGACTCCCAGAAATCTGCGCCCTGTTTTGCGGCCCATGACCGCCGATTAGGGCGCAAAATTGGGACGAGAAAAGGTGACATTCTGGTCCCTTTCTGCGCCCATTTCTGCTGCCCCTTAACGCAGAACAAGGGCGCAAAACTCCAAGTCTCTGAAATTGCGCTTTTGGCCCAACATTTCCATCTTTTTGCAAATAAGCCCCTGATCTGGAGAAATTCCTGAAACACTTATTTTAGCTATTAAAACCCCGGTTTTACCCGGAAAACAAGCATAAAAGATACAAATAAGGGGGAACCTTTCATGAATAAATAAGAGTTATCAACACCCCCAAACTTATCTTTTGCTCGTCCCGAGCAAACCGAAACAAAGAAAAACTATCAAAACTAAAATAAAAGGAAACATAACAAAGAAAAATCTGCTGAGCCAAAAGAAAATAAATGAGATGCAAAAATGAGTGTAACCAAGAGTGGGCAACCGAAAATAATGCTAAGACCACTGAGACTAGGCAAGGATTCCAAAAAACAAGGTGCTACAACAAGAGAGATTGCAATTCCATACTTAATGGTGAACTAAGCTTCAAAAGCATCGAACACAAGAGTCGCAAGATAGCATTTCGCTTCGACTCTAAACCTTTCCGGATACTCTCTTATTTTTCACCACACAGAACCTAGGCTCACTCAACAAACTCATGCGGTTGGAAGTTATGCACAAAAAAGATTATCAAATTACACGCATGATATTTCTCAAAAGACCGCAAGAGATAAAATGCAAAAGGACCATAAGAACGGAATCAAACATTAAGAACAGAGCAAAACATCCAAGAATACCTAGTAAGCAAGCAAAATCCCTTCTCATGATCAATTAGGACTTCTTTTAAAGCACACATGAGGTGATGGTGAATTCGGTGATGGGGAGGCTAGGCGGATATAGTATTTTGGGAAGGCAACCAATTATGATAGAGATTTTTACAATACAAACTTCTTCTCCTTTGAATGAGAGTTATAGGCACTAAAACTTATTCCACAACTATTTACATAACAACATTTATTCTTTCTTTTTTTTTTTTTTTTTTTTTTTTTTTTTTGGTAGAGAAACTAAGTGATGATCTTTACACAATTACACATTTGGCCTAAAAACAACTCTTTTTCAATCTAAACTCTTTGAGCTTACTTCTCAATACTCTCTAATCAAAATCGTTGCCAAGGATTGGTTTAGTGTTTAGGTGATATGTGGTGATGTATTTATGGAATGAGAGGATGTAGTGATTGGTTTAATAGTGTGGGTTATCAATGATAGATTATAAGGCACTCACACACAAGGCTAAGGGATTGTGTTTGGCCATTTTTAAGTGACTAACACAAACATTGCCTACGTCATCTCTTGAGGCACGGACTAAGCAAGCAAACCAGGCGGAACTAGGATGATGCCCTTAAATGGATGTTCTTTAATGTCCAATGCATGGAGTGAGGTCCTTCAAAAATTTATGCTCAAATATCTAAAAGAAGAGTGTTTAAGAATAAGAAATGAAACTCACACTCATAAGGACGCAATTTAAGGCTCTGGCCTCACACGGGTAGTCTCTACTAATGATCCAGACATCTTGGGCGCGATACCCCATTTGCTAAGACACATTAAAGTCTGGCAAGATGTGTGCAAGCAATGTGGTGCAGCTTTGACTAATGATACCCAAGCCCGGACTCAGTGGAACAAAGCATACAATGAAAACCGACCCACAGAACATCTCATATGCACCTCAACAAAAGAATGTTTGAAAATTTTTTGAAAAACGGCTCATTTTTAGCAGAATTTTTATTCCAAGGCCGTACCCCCAAACTTAAATTAAACTTTGTCCTCAAAGTTGCACAATTTTAAAGAAAAACGGACAGAGTTTCCTTTAACTAAGGGACTACCACCAAATGCCTGCACGAAAGATCACACAAGCACGCAAAAGAATATTTCCAACCGCAAAATATCCAACCAAGCAACTAAAATAAAATCCCAAAAGGTTTAAAATATCCATCTAAAAGCAGCACTAGAAATAATCCGCAAAAGTAGTGCAAAGTAAAATCCGAAACTAAAATCCGAAGCTACTAAAATCCGCAAATAAGAAACTAAAGCATAATATCAAACAAAAAGTGATAAGAAAGCCCCTGAATGGCTTGGATGAGGCCCTCCTAGCCAGCATGCCCTGAACTCGGACCTGAGCTCGGCCCCGCTCCACCATGACGCTCTGTGGCACTCCAGAGGCTATCCCGGATAGCTTTCGTCAAATCAGCTATCCCTTGCTCCATTGAGGTCTGCCTCTGCTCCAATGCAGCCTGCCTCGTCTCTAAAGCTGTCTGCGCCTTGAGAATCTCCTCAACCCAGTCTGGCCTGTGGTCCCCTGCTGGGACTGCACCGGGGTCCTCTTCAGCAGCCTCTGCACCCTCTTCAGCAGCACGGGCAGCAGCATTTCTCCTCTGCCTCTTCCTGGTGGCAACTGCTCGAAGACCCACCTCACTCCTCTGTGCAGAGATATCATTGAAGGTCCTGGAGTTCAGCGGGCCATCCATCTGTGCAATACGGTCCCCCTCCTCAGGAAACAGTCCAGCCTGCTCACAGAAGTACGTGACCAAAGCAGGGAAAGGCAGGACCAACTTATCAGCAGTTGCAGCCCGAATCATCGCTTGCCTAATCAGCTTCCCTATGTCTACCTTCTGATGGTGCTTGATGCAGTAGAGGAGTTTGGCAAGCTCAAAGACTGTGATAGTGATCTGCATGGAGGGCTTCACTGATGCTGACAAGAATATCACCCAAAACGCCCAAATCAGCTCCAAGTCATGCTGAAGCAACTGGTTATCCTTGTCATCCCAAGGCTTCACCACATGTGGCATCCGCAGCTCCGCAGCAAGCTCCATATTGTACCTCCTGAAAATGCTGAGATTGGGAACTCCGGTATCTAGATCACTGTGGTCGCTGGTACCGTAGTACTCGTTGATGTCTTGGGCACTGAATCCTACATCAACTCCTCTAACTTTCACCGGAATACCCCTCTCAAACTCCTTGGGATCCAAAGCTGCATAGAACTCGCGAACCAACCTTTCATTGATCCTGTGAGCGGTGGTCACGAATTGGCGCCAACCCAGAGCCTCCACCTGATTTGGGACCTCCGACTCAATTAGGTTGTTGAGGTCTATGTTCCGCTCGCTCAAAATGGCTCTGCCCAAATTGACCTCTAACCGACCCAAATAGTTCGAGTGGCGAACCCCGTTGCTTGAACCACTGGCAGAAACACCCTTGCCTTTTTGTTTCTTGCTGGCTCGAGGCATCTTGAATCAACCTGCGGCTCCTGCAAACAAAAGATATACAATCCATGCACATTTCCACACAAAAATCACCACCCTTAGTCTAAACCAAGAAAATAGAAAATATAAATATATATAAACTACAAACATAATTAAATAAATTGCAATTAAAAAGAAACTAACTAAAATTCGTCAAAAATTAACCCAAAACTAACTACAAATTAACACAACTAATTCAAATAAACATAATATCCGAAAATAAGAAAAAGAAGAGGAAAATCCAAGCATTCAAGCATATTTTTTTCGAATTTGGCTCACAAACAACTCAAAAATCCACCAAAGATTCAAGATAAATTGAAATTAAACCAAGAACCATCATCAAACCACCAAAATTAGCAAAGCCCATGCTTTTTCACGCAAAACCCCCAACAAGAACATAAAACCCCCAAACTTGAACGAAATCTATGCCCTAACTCCATGAAAGTAAGTTTGTGCATGAAACAAATGAAATTAGAGAGAGAGAGGATGACTTCGAACATGAAAGATGAAGAAAAGGGGAGGAAATTACCTTGATTCGGCGTGAATGGAGGGGGAGAGCACCTTGGAGAAGAGAGGATTTTGATTTTGGAGAATTTAGGGCACTTACCACGTTATGGCCGATCTGCTCGTTTAAGTGCAGAAAAATACCCGTTTTGCGCCCTTGTTTTGCGCCCTTGCCCGCAGAATAGGGCGCAAAAACGCCCTTTTATTGAAACGGTGCGTTTTGGCAGAGGAAATTTCTGCGCCCCTTTTTGCGTTTAGTGGCCGCCGAATAGGGCGCAGAAAGGGACCAGAATGTCCCAAAAACTTCTGCGCCCTTGATTTTTGCGGGCATTGGCCGTCGAATTCCCCTGATTCCAGTTTTCCAGCATTTTTCTCCCAAATCACTCAACTTCACCTATATCAAAGAGAACTCATGGGCTCAACACAAAAATAGCTTGGAAATACCAAAACAAACTTCAAAAAGCAAATAAAACCTGTTCAAAGCAAAACTAAAGAAATCATAAAAGGAAGTGGAATTTTGAACTATCAAACTACCAAACTAACTATGTACAAGGCAATACTCCCCTTTCATTGGCTCGGATCATAGAGGAGGATCACTTCTCTGCAGTCCTCCATCCCTAGCTCCCAATAAAGCTTCAACCTTTGCCCGTTCACCTTGAAGCTTTCCTTTGCATCGTTCTCAATCTCCACGGCTCCATACGGAAAGACTTTTTTCACTGTAAACGGTCCGGTCCACCTGCTCTTGAGCTTTCCAGGGAAAAGCCTCAACCTTGAGTTGAACAAAAGCACTCTATTGCCCACCTTGAGTTCTTTGCAAGCCAATCTTTTGTCATGCCATCTTTTTGTCTTCTCTTTGTAAATTCTAGAGCTCTCATAAGCTTCAAGCCGTATTTCCTCTAATTCGTTGAGTTGCAACAACCTTTTTTCACCGGCTTCCTTCATTTCAAAATTCAAGGTCTTGATTGCCCACCAAGCCTTGTGCTCTAACTCAAAAGGGAGATGGCATGATTTCCCATAGACAAGCCGAAACGGAGACATGCCTAAGGGAGTCTTGTATGCGGTGCGATATGCCCACAAAGCATCTTCCAACTTGAGGGCCCAATCCTTCCTCTTGATCCCCACTGTTTTCTCAAGAATCCCCTTTAGCTCTCGGTTTGAGATTTCGACTTGGCCATTTGCTTGCGGATGGTAAGGGGTTGTTATCTTGTGCTTCACCCCATACTTTTTCAACAAAGCTTCAAATCTCCTATTGCAAAAATGGGATCCCCCATCACTCACAATGGCTCTTGGTGTCCCAAATCTTGTGAAAATATTCCTCTTCAAGAACTTAGTGACTTCATTAGCTCCGCATGTTATGGTGGGTATTGCTTCCACCCATTTGGACACATAATCCACGGCCACCAAAATGTATCTATTCCCACAAGACATTGGAAACGGACCCATGAAGTCCACTCCCCACACATCAAAGACCTCTACCTCAAGCATCACATGCATTGGCATTTCATCCCTTTTTGTCATGTTTCCGGTTCTTTGACACCGGTCACATGCCTCCACATAGCTTCGAGAATCTCTGAAAAGTGTAGGCCACCAAAAACCTGACTGTAGGACTTTTCTTGCTGTCCTTGCTGCACCGAAATGGCCTCCACACTCTTTTGAGTGGCAATGACTCAAAATCTCTTCCATCTCATCATCGGGCACACACCGCCGAATAATCCCATCACCACAAACTCTAAACAACAGTGGTTCATCCCAAAAGTAGTGTTTCAAATCTGCAAAGAACTTCCTTTTCTGATGATGATTCAACTCCAAGGGTACCACATTGCTCACCAAGAAGTTCACAAAGTCGGCAAACCAAGGAACTTGACTCCTCTCAATTACAAACAGCTGCTCATCCGGAAAGTTCTCATTTATGGGCACATCAACCGCTTCTCCATCTCTTTCTAATCTTGAAAGGTGGTCGGCAACTAAGTTCTCGGTTCCCTTTTTATCCTTGATCTCCAAATCGAATTCTTGAAGCAAGAGAACCCATCTTATCAATCTTGGCTTGGCGTCTTTCTTGGCCATCAAATACTTGATTGCCGAATGATCCGTGTAGACTATCACCTTGGATCCCACTAGATACGACCGGAACTTATCAAAGGCAAATACTATGGCTAGCAACTCCTTTTCTGTTGTGGCATAATTGATTTGAGCTTCATTCAAAGTCTGACTAGCATAATAGATGACATGTAAACGCTTCTCCTTCCGTTGACCCAATACGGCGCCCACCGCATAGTCACTTGCGTCACACATAAGTTCAAACGGTAACTTCCAATCCGGAGAGGAGATGATAGGAGCTGAAGTCAACTCCTTCTTTAGCAACTCAAAAGCCCTCAAACACTCCTCATCAAACACAAATGGGACATCTTTCATGAGCAAAGAACAAAGGGGCTTCGTAATCTTAGAGAAGTCTTTTATGAACCTTCGGTAGAAACCCGCATGCCCCAAAAAGCTTCTAACTCCCCTAACCGAAAGTGGTGGAGGAAGTTTCTCTATCACTTCAATCTTGGCCCTATCAACCTCAATTCCCTTTTCTGAAATTCTATGGCCTAACACTATGCCTTCCTTTACCATAAAATGGCATTTTTCCCAATTCAAAACTAAGTTTGTATCTTCACACCGTTGAAGCACCAAACTCAAATTGTGAAGGCATCCATCAAAAGATGACCCAAAAACTGAAAAGTCGTCCATGAATACCTCAATGAACTTCTCAACCATATCGGAGAAAATGGCCATCATACACCTTTGAAAAGTGGCCGGAGCATTACACAAACCAAAAGGCATTCTCCTATATGCAAACGTCCCATAGGGGCATGTGAAGGTAGTCTTTTCTTGGTCCTCCGGATCTATTGCAATTTGATTATAACCCGAATACCCATCTAGGAAGCAGTAGTAGTTATGACCGGCTAGGCGCTCCAACATTTGGTCAATGAAAGGCAAGGGGAAGTGGTCCTTCCTTGTGGCGGCATTGAGCTTCCTATAGTCTATACATACTCTCCACCCGGTCACCGTTCTTGTTGGAATGAGCTCATTGTTTTCATTTGGGATCACAGTTATCCCACCTTTCTTTGGCACACATTGCACCGGGCTCACCCATGAGCTATCCGAAATTGGGTAAATAATACCCGCATCAAGTAACTTCAAAATCTCGGCTCTCACTACTTCCTTCATGTTCGGGTTTAGTCTTCTTTGGTGTTCAATTGATGGCTTGAAATCATCTTCCATGAGGATCTTGTGCATGCATATTGATTGGCTTAGACCTTTGATGTCGGATATGGTCCACCCAATCGCCCTTATGTGCTCTCTCAACACTCTCACTAACTTATCTTCCTCAAGCTTGGACAAGGATGATGAAATTATGACCGGGAGGGTTGATGCTTCCCCTAGAAATGCATACCGCAAATTCGAAGGCAATTGCTTCAATTCTAGAACGGGAGGTTTCTCTATGGATGGCGGAAGTCTTGGTTTGCCATCACCTAACTCTTCAAAATGCCACCTCTTTCTAAAGTTTGCCAAAGGGAAGGTGTCCAAGTACAAAGCATGCTCGGCCACTTCACAATCTTCATCTTCCTTGGTTGCACTTTCTCTAATGCAAGCTTGCAAAGGGTCTTTCGGATGTGATTTCTTGAAGAATTCTTCTACTAGAGGCTCAATTACCTCCACTCTCATGCAATCCTCAACATCCGCCGGCTTCTTCATGGCTTTGGACATGTGGAAGACTACTTGATCATCACCAACTCTCAAAGTCATTTTGTCTTCCCTCACATCAATAAGTGCCCCTGCAGTCTTCAAAAATGGCCTTCCCAAAAGGAGTGGAATCTCCACATCTTCTTCCATTTCAAGGATCACAAAGTCTACCGGAAAATATAAATTCTCCACCTTCACTAGCACATCCTCCATGACTCCTCTTGGATGCTTGATGGATCTATCCGCAAGTTGGAGTGTCACATTTGTGGGCTTCACCTCTCCCACACCAAGCTTCTCAAATACCGAGAACGGCATCAAGTTGATGCTAGCTCCCGAGTCAATAAGTGCTCTACTAAAGTTTGAAGTACCAATAGTGCAAGGAATGGTAAACTTGCCCGGATCTTTTAGCTTGGGAGGAAGCTTGTTTTGCAAGATTGCACTGCACTCCTCTGTTAAGGCCACGGTCTCAAACTCCTCTAGCTTCCTCTTGTTCGAAAGAAGCTCCTTTAGGAACTTCACATAGGTGGGCATTTGAGCTAAAGCCTCCGCAAACGGTATGTTGATGTGTAGTTTCTTGAAAACTTCTAAGAACTTGGCAAAACTTTGGGCTTCCTTGTACTTCTTTAGTCTTTGTGGGTATGGAATTGGTGGAACAAATGCCTTGACTTGTGAAGGTTGTGGTGTATCATTTGATGATGTGGGTTGTGCACTAGCTTGCTTTTCTTTTTCAACCACTTCTTCTTCAACACTCTCTTCACTCTTCTCCTCAACTCTCTCTTCCTCATCAACTTTCTCTTCAACTTCGTCTTCAACTACAACTCCTTGCTTTCCTCCAAAACCTCTTGGTAGCTCGACCTCTTTTCCGCTCCTCAAAGTAATGGCTTTACATTGTTCTTTCGGATTTATGATTGTGTCACTAGGCAAGGTCCCTTGTTGTCTTGCTTGGGCACCTCTTGCTAGTTGACCCACTTGTACTTCAAGGTTTTGTATGGCGGCTTGGGAATGTTGAGCAAGTTGGTCGATTTTTGTATCAAGCTTTTTTAGGGCTGCATCTTGAACTTCCATACGGTTGTCCATTCTTCCCATGTACTTGGTGAACATATCCTCAAGAGATGGTTTCTTCTCCGCTTGATTATTGATGAATTGGTTTTGGAAGCCCGGATTTTGACGGTTATAGGCTTGAGGTTGTTGTTGTTGGACTTGAAAGCCGGGAGGTTGTCTTTGGTTGATGGGTTGTGGTGGTTGGAGGGTATTGGAAGTGTCTTTCCAAGAGAGTAAGGGATTTTGTCTCCATGGTTGGTTATATGTGTTTTGGTAGGAGTTATTTTGAGGATTTTGGTTAGGATAATTTCTATTGTAGTTCACAAATGCTACTTGGTCAGTGGATGTAGGGATGGCAAATTCACATTCCGCACTCACATGTGGTCCAAAGCACATTTCACAACATGCAACACTAGCCTGACTTGACGAAGATCCCATCTTGCTCACTTGCTTGGTCAAGGCCTCAATTTGAGCTTTCAATGCGGTGACGTCATTCACTTCAATCATCCCCGGGGCTTTCCGAATTTGCCTATCATTCCCCCAATGACTATTGGTGGAAGAAAGTTCCTCCAATATACTCCAAGCTGCATCTTCTGACTTTTTCATGAGAGAACCACCGGCCGCCGCATCTATCAATGTTCTTGTGGCGTTACTAATGCCGGCATAAAATGACTCCACAAGCTGCCACTTCATCAATCCATGGTGCGGACATTTCCTCACAAGGTCCTTGAATCTATCCCAAGCATCATAAAGACTCTCACTTTCAAATTGGGCAAAGTTGGTGATCTCGTTTCTGAGGCGAGCCGCTCTCCCAGGTGGAAAGTACTTGTTAAGGAACTCTTGTGCTAGTTGCTCAAATGTGGCGATGGAGTTCGGAGGTAGTCTTTGGAGCCACCCTCTAGCATCACCGGTCAAGGAGAACGGAAATAACTTCAGCTTGATAAAGTTCTCTGGAACTCCATTGAATCTAAATGTGTCACAAATGTCATTGAAACTCTGTAAGTGGACATTCGGATCTTCATGAGCAAGTCCTGCAAACTGTACTGTGGCGGCTATCATTGAAATCAAACCCGGCCTGATCTCAAAGTTGTTTGCATTTGCCATCGGTCTTTGAATTGAGGATAGATTTATATTCACCCTCGGCATGAAGTGATCTTGCAAGACCCTCTCATCCGTCACATTGGCACCGTCATCAACTGGGTTTGGATTTGGAACGGGATTTGGATTAGGGACGGGATTCGGATTGGGATTTTGGTCTCCCATAGCTCTTGCTCTTCTTCGATTCCGGCGATTCCTCCTTGCGGTACCTTCAATATCCGGATCGAATTGCAAGTCCTGTGGACTGTTACTCCTTGTACGTTGGTGCATACAAGAGTAACCTACCTGCAAATACACACAAAAGAAAACGAAAGTAACACGTCCAAACTAGTAAAAACCAACTAATTCCAATATCAATTTTCCGCTTAGTCCCCGGCAGCGGCGCCAAAAATTGATCGGTCCACAACCACACGGTTTGACTCTCGCAAGTGTACGAGGTCGGTGTGTACTACAATGGCCGAGTAGGGATCGTTCCCACGAGGACTAAGGATTGATTACTGGCTTTTATCGATTTATATACTATTTGAACAATTAAAGATGATGGCTTTTAGATTTCTAACACTAATTTGAATTCTACGAAAGCAAGTAAATACCAACCACAACTAAGATGAATGTGAATATATAAGAGAAATGTGCTAGAACTTGAATCCACCTCACCTATCTAAATTGATTCTTGACTCACTTAATCTCTCATATGTGCAAGTATGGACTATAGGTTCATATTCCCTCAAATCAACCTCTAATCTCTCTCGATGTCTTAGAGATTGTATCCAACATATGAAATATGCATGAACTCATTAAGATCAATGGAATACATACATGAACCCTATAAGCTAGCCTAGTGCATCTCTCACTTTCTAGTCATTTATAGTGAATGTTTTGCTTATCTATTGATCATTCAACAAGGTAGCTAATCAAGGCAAAAGCATTAAGCACACAAAGCATTCATACAACCATACAAGCACTTGTAGAGAAACTAAGAAATCATTATCAATAAATCAAGGTTTTGGTTTCATCTTTGTTCTAGCACAAGAATGTTTAGCCCATATTACACATTAAAACCATACTAAATATCCAATGAGTATCACTCATAGCAAATACAAGAAGAGAAAGATGAGTAATAGAAGTAAACTAGGATGATGATCTTCTTCTTGCAATGCTTGGTCTCCAATGGCTTCCTTCCTCAAGAATCAACTCCTCCAAGCTCCAAAGATGTTGAAGAAGCTTCAAACTTGAGAGAAAAGGGGATGTTTTCTGCTGGAGAATGTTGTGGTCGGAGTTGGAGTCAATGTGTGAAAGAATGAGCACTCCCCCTTGCCATATACCTCTCTTCCCTCCAAAAGACCAAGATCCTTTCCTATTAAATGAAGGGGGCCCACCAAGATTTCCAATCATCACCATCTCCTCTCACAGCGCACACACAATCTCAGATCTTGTCTGAAAAATGCAGCATGAGTGGCTCAAGAAATCTCCATGAAAAGACAGAAATGGGCACCTGACGAGCTGAATCTGCGCCCTGTTTTGCGCCCTGTTTTGCGGCCTAGGGCGCAGAAGTGAGGAAATGGGATCTGACTCCCAGAAATCTGCGCCCTGTTTTGCGGCCCATGACCGCCGATTAGGGCGCAAAATTGGGACGAGAAAAGGTGACAATCTGGTCCCTTTCTGCACCCATTTCTGCTGCCCCTTAACGCAGAACAAGGGCGCAAAACTCCAAGTCTCTGAAATTGCGCTTTTGGCCCAACATTTCCATCTTTTTGCAAATAAGCCCCTGATCTGGAGAAATTCCTGAAACACTTATTTTAGCTATTAAAACCCCGGTTTTACCCAGAAAACAAGCATAAAAGATACAAATAAGGGGGAACCTTTCATGAATAAATAAGAGTTATCAATCATTGTGATAACTCTTATTTCTACACGTTGTGTAGCCCCTTACTTTTATCTTTTATGCTTGTTTTCTGGGTAAAACCGGGTATTTAACGTTTTAAATAAGTGTTTCAGGATATTTTTCATCACAGGGGCTAAAGTGCAAAAATAGAGAAATATTGGGGCAAAAGTGTAATTTTTGAAAGTTGGTTTTGCGCCCTTGTTCTGCGTTAAGGGGCAGCAAAAATGGGCGTAGAAAGGGACCAGAACTTCATTTTTTTGTAATTCTGCGCCCTAGGGCGCAGAATAGGGCGCAAAAGCCAAGGCGGAATTTCGACGAAAGTTTCCTGCAGAATGCTCAACTTGCGGGGGCCATATCTCTCTTCTCCGATCGAACTGGGTTTCGTGCTATATATGGTTGGAAAGCTCCAGAAGTCTTCTTTCCAACGGTTCATCAAGAATGCGATTCCGATGTTTGTGGAGAAAGTTATGCCCATTTCCGTAACGGTGCGCGCTGCTGGAAAGTCATCCGCGAGACCCCCCAAAAATCTGCCACTTAAGGGCATTTTCGTCTTTTCCCCTCAATTCTGACCTAAACCCTTCTCCCCACTATATATATCCCCTCTTCTCTTCATTTCTTACAGAATCCACAACCCCCCTCTCTCTCTCTTCCGCCCCACTCTCTCTCTCTTCCATTTTCTTCACATTCTCCACCAAATAAGGAGGATCCGAGCTCCCATGGAGGATTTTCCTCCATGGGAGCTCCCCATACATCTCCACAACCCCATTTTACACTTCCTCCATCCATTTTAGGGCAGTTTGCAAGGAATAGGAGTGGTCTCTTGACCAATTTCGAGCTAGGAAAGCTTGGAGCATCTTTGGAGGACTTGTCTTCAAAGGTTGTCTCTTATTTGCTCATTTCTTTGTATTTATTGCTTCTTTGATGTGTAACCCCGATTTGGGGAATTTTGTAAACCTACACTTGTGTAATATATGTTGTTTGTGCTTAAATTTGGTTGGGTTTTGTTTCACTCTTTGCCAATTACATGAATTTAGCTTTAATTGCAATATCCATGTGTGTGGAGGCCTGAAATTGATATGTGTCCATGATTGGGATTAGGAGTAGAGTAATTTAATGTAGGAGTAGTGTAATTTAACTTCCCATGATTGTTGATTGATTGATGGATGACCAAAATGCCATGTTTAGAGTAATTGGAGTGTTAGAGATTTAGCTCCAAAGAGTGGGAAAGGTTTCAGTTCAGGCATTTAGTTGCTAAATTGGCCTGGGTTCCAATTCTTGTGCTTAATGGGTCTTGTGATCAAGGCACAATTGCTCATCCTTGGCTGGATTGGGTAATAAATTGATTTAGGGAAAATTCCCAAATCAAGAGAATGAACCCTTAACCTATATTGAATGGTCTTAATGTATAACAACCAACTTATTGCACATTGTTGTTTGGTAAGCTTGTTTCCCATGTTTAGCCATCCTAGGGAGATTGATAAAACCGAATCCGTATCTAGAGTAAAGACAAACTGAATTCCTCTTGTGCTTGTGTAGTTATATGGTATTTCATTGCTTAATGCTTTCACTAGGTTAGCCACCTTGTGGATGATATTTAGGCTATGTGTTATATATTGCGTGGTTCACATTAACATGTCCAGCGTGATATCCTCTACATTTGACCAGACAGTGAGAGATACACTAGGCTGGCGTGTAGAGCTCGTGTGTGTGTCCCACAGTCCTTAATGAATCCAAGCATTTATGCATGGATGTAATCTCTAAGACATCGAGAGAGATTAGAGATTAATTAAGGGGACACGAGCATATAACATACGTGTTGTATGGGTATCTCGTATTCTTAATGCTTTCACTTGGTTGCCATCCCGTATTTGGTTAGCCATTGTGAATGAATTATTGGCTGTAGTATGGCTCACGCGGTTGCGCATTAAATGCCCAACGAAATAACCACTGTATATGACCAGACAGTGAGAGATACACTAGGCTGGCATACAGGGCTCTTGTGTGTGTGCCACGGCACTTAATGAATTCATGTGTACTTTGTATGTGTGGATGTGATTTCTAAGACTCGAGAGAGATTAGAGATCAATTAAGGGGACACGAGCCTATGATAAACTTGCATATTAAGGGACTAAGTGAGTCTAGCACTTAATTAGGAGGATTGTTACGGTTGAATCGTTTCTCTAGTGTACACCACATTTCATGCATCTCTCCATTCCATCCTATCCATGTACATATTATAGTATATAGTTTATTTATTTATATTATCATTTACACTTTTCCGCACCCGCAACACACGAGTTCTCTCGGAGTGTTGTAATAATAGCTAGAACCGGTGACGGTTGGCGAATCCCACCTCCCTGCGGAACGATACCCTCACTTGCCGCTGTGCTAGTCTTTGTGACTCGCGCGCTAGCGAGGTCGAACTTAAATGTTCATCTTTTGACCGACATCGCAACGACGTGTCGTCAGCATTCATTCGAACGGTGGCCCGGTTGGCCGCACCTGTAACACTTCATAACGCTTGGTCTATTGTACGGATTTGGTGCCATTCGTGGGGTTTCTTTGTAGCTGTTGCTGCTGTCGGACGCGACCCACTAAAATTACTTAGAACCGAACCCCTTTGAACCTAATCTGTAGTACCTTTAGCCTGACCCTGTCCATCACTTGGTGAAAATCTACCCCTATTTGCAGCTGCGTTGGACGATTCACCCATGTTCTTCTTGTAGTGAGAAAAACGATTAGATGATTTCTCCATTAACTTCGCTTTCAAGGCCATGTTTTGCGCCTCATCTACTGTCCACACAACTTGAAGCCCAATTTTGTCTCGAATGGTCGACTTTAATCCCCCCAAATACCTCGAAACCTGCTGACCTTCAGTCTTATTGAGGTTGTTACGAACTGAAAGCCTAGACCACTCCTCAGTATAATCTGCAACGGTCTTGTTACCCTGCACACAATTCTGATAACTCTGAAAAATAAATTGTTCATAATCTGGAGGTAAAAACCTGTTCATCACCAGTTGTTTCATTCGCCTCCAAGATCGTGTAGGAACCTTGCCTTGTCGTCGTCTATCCATCTGTAATTTCTCCCACCAAACAGCAGCCCTGCTTCTCAACTTATATGCTACCAATTTGACTTGACGTTCTTCCGTAACTTCAGTAAACTCGAAGAATCTCTCAACCTCAGAAATTCAGTCCAAAAAATCTTCAATCTGCAATTTTCCATTGAATATGGGTATGTCTGCGCGGATATGATAATCAGGTTGATTTCGGTTCAGATGACGATCTCCTTGGTAACCCACGAAATCCTCTTCAGAATCTTCATCACTGAAATCTTCATGCTGCACATGTCTCGCGGCTCTAGGCGGACGTCTACCTTCAGGGCGGCCTAGGGTCAATCCCTCGACTCCATCTCTGTTGGTAGGGGCAGGAATAGGAGTAGGAGCTTGGCCCGTAGGGGTGTTGGGAGTAGGCAGCCTCTCCATAAGTTACCGAACCATTACCTCCAACCTCTCCATCGACTGTCGCTGCTCATCAATCGCCGCCCACACATCGCCATCCCTACGACCAGCGTCGCCAGGGTTAACTCTTCCGGCTTCGTTGTTGACCATCGTACAAGGCAAATCCTTATGCTCTGATACCACTTGATGCAGAACGGAAGTTCTAGGGTTTATCAGCATAATCCATAAAGTAACAAAACTGGAATCCACCAGCAAAGAACGAATGTATGTAAATCGAAAATTGATAATATTATTGAATAATCCTGAAACTGATAACAAAGAGCCTTAAATAGCCTCTCGAAACCCTAAAATAAGCAAAAAGACTAAAATATCCTCAAACCGAACAAAAACAACTAAAAACGGAAAAATAAGAAAAAACACAAAATCTTCGGTTGCCCGATAGCCTAACTTAAACTGCTTCGATGAGGATGCAAATGACGTCAACTAGGGAACCCGGTTTGCCATGCCATAGATCTCTGAAAACCCTTTCCGAAAACATATTATAATAGGAAATCTGACAACCGAATCAAAAGTTATGCCCGTTTCTTTGGAGCACCTCTTTTGAACAATTTCCTGTCCATCTCTTCTTCAAACTCTAAAGCCAACTGTCCTACATCAGTTACTAATGCTTTTCATTAATCTGAAAATCACTTTTATTCATTCGAATGGCTCAACTCTGTCAAATATGGGAGTTTGGTGCAATGAAATCCCTTCAGTTTCTAAAGCTCTTAACTCCATTGAATTGTTGTGACTTTCTAAATGGTCACTATATGATTGATTACATGTCATGAAATAAATTTCTCTGTCTGACTGCAGTATTGCTGAAGACAAGGTTATATTCCCTGCTGTAGATGTAGAACTCTCTTTTACTCAGGGACATGCAGAAGAGGAAATCCAATTTGACAAGCTTAGGTGCCTGATAGAAAGTATTCAAAGTGCTGGAGCCAACTCATCTTCTGCTGAATTTTATACAAAATTGTGCTCGCAAGCTGATCTAATAACGGCTAGCATAAAGAAGCACTTCCACAATGAGGAAGTTCAGGTGAGTATTTCATTATTGCCCTATGACAAGTAACTTGGTCTTTCTTTGGGAGGATGTGATTATTGGTCTTCTTCATTCCTTACATTAGCATGCTTAGAGCACATTTAAAATGTTGTCTTCAGTTTGATCACTTGTATAGTTGTATTACTTGAAAACCTTCACTAAGCATGTGTTGGTGTATGATACAGACCCAAAAGTCTGTAATGAAAAGTTACAAAAAATAGAAAGAAAAATTGAGAAAGTGAATAGGTTAATTCGAGGAAACTTTAAACCTCCTAAATATTGGTGTTTCGAGGAACCAATAACCTCCCAATTAAAACACAAAAGTTGCTGACAATAATTCTTCAAATACTTTTCATTAATGAATTGGAGCTATTTATACAAAATATCAATGCTCCCTCTCTCCTCACTCTCTCCTAAACTTAAGCAATTAACTAACCCACTTAATCAACTAACTAACCCACCACCCATAATTAAAAGAGCTGTAAACCCAGTACCACTAACTAAATATTATTTACTAATTCAAACTAAATAAAATAATAAAATTATGAGGTTCGTATCATTCCTTCCCTCTTCAAAACATCCTTGTCCTCAAGGACGAACGTTTTTTTTTTTTTTTTTGTTGAATGGATCCACCGTCTCCTCCGCTTCCAATTTATAATTAAATATAATATTGTCTTGAACCTCTCTTGAATATGCTCCCTTGATTGACTCCTAATTTCATTCCCGCTAGCTTGCAGTACTTTTGAGAATTTGTTGTGAAAATGTTTAGGAACACATCCACCTTTGGACTTTAGAGAAAACTCTTTTTTTCTCAAGTTGTTTGCTAGATAATTTTTTAATTTTAGAAGTGATTAACTTTACCTTGCAGTGTTTTTGAACACCTTCATCGCATATTGTAATCGCCATGTGGTTACATTGTTGGAGACCTTGACTTTCAACCAAAGATGTAGAGTTTTCTTCATTTCTGTCTAAATGTTTGGCAGCATTTTCATTTGATAATGATTCCAATTTTGCAGAAGACATACTCCATTTTTCTTCATTCTGACGACACGTCGTTGCAATGTCGATCAAAAGATGAACATTTAAGTTCGACCTCGCTAGCGCGCGAGTCACAAGGACTAGCACAGCGGCAAGTGAAGGTATCGTTCCGCAGGGAGGTGGGATCCGCCGACCGTTACCGGTTCTAGCAATTATTACAACACGCCGAGAGAACTCGTGTGTTGCGGGTTCGGAAAAGTAAGTAATAATATAAATAAATAAACTAACTACCATAATATATACATGGATAGGATGGAATGGAGAGATGCATAAAATGTGGTGTACACTAGAGAAACGATTCAACCGTAACAATCCTCCTAATTAAGTGCTAGACTCACTTAGTCCCTCAATGTGCAAGTGTATCATAGGCTCGTGTCCCCTTAATTGATCTCTAATATCTCTCGAGTCTTAGAAATCACATCCACACAATGCATGGATTCATTAAGTGCCGTGGCACACACACAAGAGCCCTGTATGCCAGCCTAGTGTATCTCTCACTGTCTGGTCATATACAGTGGTTATTTCGTTGGGCATTTAATGCGCAACCGCATGGGCCATACTACAGCCAATAATTCATTCACAATGGCTAACCAAATACGGGATGGCAACCAAGTGAAAGCATTAAGAATACGAGATACCCATACAACACGTATGTTATATGCTCGTGTCCCCTTAATTAATCTCTAATCTCTCTCGATGTCTTAGAGATTACATCCATGCATAAATGCTTGGATTCATTAAGGACTGTGGGACACACACACGAGCTCTACACGCCAGCCTAGTGTATCTCTCACTGTCTGGTCAAATGTAGAGGATATCACGTTGGACATGTTAATGTGAACCACGCAATATATAACACATAGCCTAAATATCATCCACAAGGTGGCTAACCGAGTGAAAGCATTAAGCAATGAAATACCATATAACTACACAAGCACAAGAGGAATTCAGTTTGTCTTAACTCTAGATACGGATTCGGTTTTATCAATCTCCCTAGGATGGCTAAACATGGGAAACAAGTTTACCAAACGACAATGTGCAAACAAGTTGGTTGTTATACATTAAGACCATTCAATATAGGTTAAGGGTTCATTCTCTTGATTTGGGAATTTTCCCTAAATCAATTTATTACCCAATCCAGCCAAGGATGAGCAATTGTGCCTTGATAACAAGACCCATTAAGTACAAGAATATGGAACCCAGGCCAATTTAGCAACTAAATGCCTGAACTGAAACCTTTCCCACTATTTGGAGCTAAATCTCTAACACTCCAATTACTCTAAACATGGCATTTTGGTCATCCATCAATCAATCAACAATCATGGGAAGTTAAATTACACTACTCCTACATTAAATTACTCTACTCCTAATCCCAATCATGGACACATATCAATTTTAGACCTCCACACACATGGATATTGCAATTAAAGCTAAATTCATGTAATTGGCAAAGAGTGAAACAAAACCCACAAGAATTTAAGCACAAACAACATATATTACACAAGTGTAGGTTTACAAAATTCCCCAAATCGGGGTTACACATCAAAGAAGCAATAAATACAAATAAATGAGCAAATAAGAGACAACCTTTGAAGACAAGTCCTCCAAAGATGCTCCAAGCTTTCCTAGCTCGAAATTGGTCAAGAGACCACTCCTATTCCTTGCAAACTGCCCTAAGATGGATGGATGAAGTGTGAAAATGGTGGTGGAGGTGTGTGGTGAGCTCCCATGGAGGAAAAACCTCCATGGGAGCTTGGATCCTCCTTATTTGGTGAAGAATGTGAAGAAAATGGTAGAGAGAGAGAGTTGGGCGGAGGAGAGAGAGAGAGGGGTTGGGGATTCTGAAAGAACTGAAGAGAAGAGGGGATATATATAGTTGGGAGAAGGGTTTAGGTCAGAATTGAGGGGAAAAGACGAAAATGCCCTTAAATGGCAGATTTTTGGGGGGTCTCGCGGATGACTTTCCAGCAGCGCGCACCGTTACGGAAATGGGCATAACTTTCTCCAAAAACATCGGAATTGCGTTCTTGATAAACCGTTGGAAAGAAGACTTCTGGAGCTTTCCAACCATATATAGCACGAAACCCAGTTCGATCGGAGGAGAGAGATATGGCCCCCGCAAGTTGAGCATTCTGCAGGAAACTTTCGTCGAAATTCCGCCTTGGCTTTTGCGCCCTATTCTGCGCCCTAGGGCGCAGAATTACAAAAAAATGAAGTTCTGGTCCCTTTCTGCGCCCATTTTTGCTGCCCCTTAACGCAGAACAAGGGCGCAAAACCAACTTTTAAAAATTGCACTTTTGCCCCAATATTTCTCTATTTTTGCACTTTAGCCCCTGTGATGAAAAATATCCTGAAACACTTATTTAAAACGTCAAATACCCGGTTTTACCCGGAAAACAAGCATAAAAGATAAAAGTAAGGGGTTACACAACGTGTAGAAATAAGAGTTATCACATTCTTGCATAGACTTTCTTCAAATTTAATAGACATGTATTTCACCATATTCTTCATATGATCGATCTCTTGTAGGATTTGCTTCCAAGTCAATTGCTTTGTTGCCATGTTGCCTGGCTCTGATACCAAATGATACAGACCCAAAAGTCTGTAATAAAAAGTTACAAAAAATAGAAAGAAAAATTGAGAAAGTGAATAGGTTAATTCGAGGAAACCTTAAACCTCCTAAAGATTGGTGTTTCGAGGAACCAATAACCTCCCAATTACAACACAAAGTTGCTGACCATAATTCTTCAGATACTTTTCATTAATGAATTGGAGCTATTTATACAAAATATCAATGCTCCCTCTCTCCTCACTCTCACCTAAACTTAAGCAATTAACTAACCCACTTAATCAACTAACTAACCCACCACCCATAATTAAAAGAGCAGTAAACCCAGTACCACTAACTAAATATTATTTACTAATTCAAACTAAATAAAATAATAAAATTATGAGGTTCGTATCAGTGTAATCTAATAAGTTCACTGTATTGGCAGGTCCTTCCACTTACACGAAAGCACTTTGGCCCCAAAAGGCAGAGAGAACTTCTGTATCAAAGCTTATGTGTGATGCCCTTGAAACTGATTGAGTGTGTTTTACCATGGTTAGTGATGCAGTAATTAGAGGCACTTATTTCTAGTGCTCTCTTCAATTGTTGTTTGTTTTAAAGTGTCTTGTAACTTGCAATTAGCTAGGAAAATGCAAGAGTCTTTGACTAGAATAGTTAATTATCTTGAAAAGTGGTGATGTAATTCTTATTTATATGTAATGGAAAATTAGAGGAGAGTAGAGTTGAGTTTTAATTTGATTATGTTTCATAATCTTTTGGAGTTGAGTGATTCCTCTTGTATATCAAGCAATCGGCTTGGTCGCGTTGAGTGATTCCGCGATTACAACGTGAGTGATTCCGTTGCCTTATATCTACAAATTTCCTAGTCATTTGTTTCTTAAACTTTCCCTGCATCAATTTTGGTATCAGAGCTGGTTCTTTTATTTTCTTGCTTCTTGTTTGGTATTTGCTGTCTTTATTGTTGCAGCTCCTCTGTTTCAATATAATTTTTTTTTTATTTGGAAAGACATGGCCACAATAAGAAGAGTGAACCGTGGACGACGGTCTGCTGCTGTAGACGAAGTTAGCCGCTGTGACGAAATCGAAGAGCTGCGACAATCAAATAGGGACTTGCGCCAGATGATGGAAGAACTTCTTCAACGTTTTCCTACACCAGAAAACGGACCTGTCAACAATGAAGAACTTGAAGGAGATGGTTTTGATGACTTTAGTTCTACCGGTTCATCATCTGTCAACAATATTCAAGAACTTCAAAGAGATTATTTTGATGATAGTTTTGACCAATTAGAGCCTGTTTGGGATGAATATGAACAAGGTGGCTCATGTGAATCTATTGAAAAGATTGAGACCATGGATGATTTTCATAGTACTGATAAATTGCAAACGTTGGTATTCTGTGATGGTACATCATCAATATCAACTATGATTAATTTGGATCAACCACCTATTTTTGATGAGGAGAAGTTCGAAGAACAACATGGAGATAATTCAATTTTTACTGATTTTTTAAATAAATCATGTTCCCCTTGTAACACCAAGATATCTACAACATTTTTGTGGCTACATAAACTAATGAATGATGCATATGTATCATTGTATTGGTGTGATTGGATGGACACCAATAGGAGAACTGGAAAATTTACGATTCGTCATCTTTTGCATTGTTGGATCAGACTACACAGGTATATATGTGGCAATCTTCTTCAAGGGATGCTCATTAAGTTGCAAAAGATGAATTACAAAAAACTTGATGGGGTGTTATGGAAAGAGATTACGAGACCATTAAACTTGAGGCGAGTTCTTTTCGAGAAGGGGAGAATGATGCAGTAATTAGAGGCACTTATTTCTAGTGCTCTCTTCAATTGTTGCTTGTTTTAAAATGTCTTGTAACTTGCAATTAGCTAGGAAAATGCAACAGTCTTTAACTAGAATAGTTAATTATCTTGAAAAGTGGTGATGTAATTCTTATTTATATGTAATGGAAAATTAGAGGAGAGTAGAGTTGAGTTTTAATTTGATTATGTTTTATAATCTTGGAGTTGAGTGATTCCTCCTGCAAATCAAGCAATCGGCTTGGTCGCGTTGAGTGATTCCGCGATTACAACGTGAGTGATTCCGTTGCATTATATCTACAAATTTCATAAGCCATTCGTTTCTTAAACTTTCCCTGCATCAGTTAGTTGCATCACTTAGCAAAGAAGAAGCAAGGTCTTTTCTCCAAAATATGCATATGGCAGGTTTAGTACTGACTCTCCCCTTATTTTATGTTACTATTTATTAGAACTTTTCTCTATGCTGCATACTTTTCATTTTGGCTTCATTTCTAACTTCCAGAGTTATGTGATGCAGCTCCAGCATCAGATTCCGCATTAGTTACACTTTTTTCTGGTTTGGCATGCAAAGGTCATTCTAGGAATGTGTGTTTGTCTTCGAGTGCACTTGGTGGTTGACCTGCAAGAACCATGGCTGGAAGCAAGGAAGATATTGACCAAGCATTCTGTGCATGCACCCATATGTCCCCTATTGATGAGAAACCTGTGTTAGTTCAAGAAGATGATTCAGATGAAAGTAGGTCTGGCATACGTGGAATATCAATGCTCGTGATGGATTGTGAAGCTTGTCCCTCCACACGATCTGTAAATACCCATAATATATCCTGTAGTAATCAATCTTGCTGTGTACCTGGCCTATGAGTGAATAGCAGTAATCTTGGAGTGAGTTCTCTTACTCCAGCAAAATCTCTGCGCTCATTGTCTTTTAGTTTTGCTCCTTCCCTCAACTCCAGCCTTTTTAACTGGGAAACAGATTTGAGCTCAGCTGACACTGGATGCGCATCACGCTTTATTGATAATATATTTAAATTTCATAAAGCTATTCGCAAAGACTTGGAGAATGAGACTGTCCTTAGGCAGTTTACCGGTAGATTTCGTCTGTTGTGGGGTTTATATAGAGCTCACAGTAATGCAGAGGATGACATAGTATTTCCAGCATTAGAATCTAAAGAGACTCTCCATAATGTTAGTCATTCCTACACTCTGGATCACAAGCAAGAGGAGAAACTATTTGAAGATATTTCATCTGCGCATTCTGAGCTTGCAGAACTTCATGAATGTTTGAATATCAATGCCTCTGATGATTTAATAAGAAACAATGTTGAGTCTTCTAATCATAGTGAAACTATGAGAAAGTATAATGAGAAAGCCACGGAGCTTCAAGGCATGTGTAAATCCATGAGGGTATCCCTGGATCAACATGTTTTTTGGGAAGAACTTGAGCTTTGGCCTCTTTTTGATAGGCATTTTTCTGTGGAGGATCAGAATAAAATTGTTGGTCGGATCATAGGTACGACAGGTGCAGAAGTGCTTCAGTCAATGTTGCCATGGGCTACTTATGCTCTTACTCAGGAGGAACAGAATATAATGATGGACACATGGAAGCAGGCAACCAAAAACACAAGGTTCAGTGAGTGGCTTAATGAATGGTGGGATGGACATCCTGCTATAGCTCCAAATACGGCACCATCAGAGAATAGTATATCATTAGGTTCGTGCAATGCTTTTGTTAGTTGTGGTTAATTTGTATTTAATTTTGCCCACCGACATTCATTGTTTTATTTTATATCTTATTTGTTGCAAATTTGCTTCTTGTGCAAGATGTTAAATCATGAACATGGCATATCTGAATAACTTGTTCTATCATATTTTGAATTTGTGCCCTTCAGGCTCTGATGTCCATGAAAGCCTGGATCACAGTGATCACACTTTCAAGCCTGGTTGGAATGATATTTTTCGGATGAATCAAAATGAGCTGGAAGCAGAGATAAGAAAGGTTTCTCGAGATTCAACTCTTGATCCCAGACGAAAAGCTTATCTTATACAAAATCTTATGACCAGGTCTGTTCCCGCTGTTATCATCTTATGATCTCTATTTTTTGATATACTCCTTTTAATGTTTATGCTTACTCTGATCTCTTTAATGAAACTATTTCAGTCGCTGGATTGCTGCGCAGCAGAAGTTGCTTCATGCAAGAGATGGTGAAAGTTCAAACGGTGAAGATTTACTTGGATGTTCTCCATCCTTCTGAGATCCTGAGAAACAAGTTTTTGGATGTGAGCATTACAAGAGGAATTGCAAACTTCGTGCTGTTTGCTGTGGAAAATTGTTTGCATGCAGATTTTGCCATGATAAAGTCAATGATCATTCAATGGATAGGTAAACTTCTGCCATTTATTGTATGCTTAGTTTTGGGTAGACTTGCATATACTTGATGTATATTAATTCAATTGCAGGAAAGCTACTGCTGAAATGATGTGCATGCACTGCCTAAAAATTCAGCCTGTTGGACCAGTTTGTACAACACCTTCTTGTGGTGGGTTCTCAACGGCAAAGTACTATTGCAGCATATGCAAATTTTTTGATGATGAAAGGTAAAAGTGCTTAGAACCTTTTGTTTCACACCGTACTTGTTGCTGTTCAAAGTTTTAGCTAATTTAGAAGTTTAATAGAATATAGCATATCCACTCATGGATTTAATTAAATACTAAATAATAAATATGTCGGATTATTACTGTGGCTGGAAGTTTTAATTTTTCAATCATCCATCATTAATTACTCCAAAAGTTTTCTAAAAAATTGCAAATTCAACTTTCTCACAGCTATGTCAACAGGTTGTGTATGGAATGACTATGTTGTAATTCCTTGACTATTTGAGAAACCTTATTTCCATAAAAGTATTTGTAATTTAAGATTTGACAGTCAGAAGTCATCTTTCATTGTAAGCCGTAGATAGAATCTGAAATCCCAATCCTTATTGTATATAAAGCCAGTTCTTGTTATGTTTATAGTATGTTGAAACTAATATGAAGTAGATTACTTACTGGTCAATTTTCTGATTCCTTGAATTTATTTCAGGGTTGTGTATCATTGCCCTTTTTGCAATTTATGTCGCGTTGGGAACGGCCTTGGTGTTGATTTTTTCCATTGCATGAAATGCAATTGCTGCCTGTCAATTAAGTTAGTGGATCACAAGTGCCGGTAGAAAGGTCTAGAAACAAATTGCCCCATTTGCTGTGATTTTTTATTCACATCAAGCGCGATTGTCAGAGCACTTCCTTGTGGCCACTTCATGCATTCAGCTTGCTTCCAGGTCTTTCACTGGGCTTTTGTTGTGTCTACAGTTATCCGTTAACTTATTGTATGACGATCAATGTTTAGACTTTAGAATACTTTTGAGTTTTGATGTTAAATTCTGCTTGTTTGTTATATTTCTTCAGGCATACACATGCAGTCACTACATCTGTCCGATTTGTAGCGGTAAGAACATCCCTTCTTTTAGGGTCAACTATCTTTTCAGCATAATTTCATCTACTGTATTATTGTTGCATAGTTCCCTCTAAAGGATTTGATGTACACAGCATATCTTTCTTTTCGTAAATAAAATTTAAAACTTAGCAAACCATTTAGATAACCTTAATGTGAATCGTCTTGCACTCTTCCATTTTCCAGGTTTACTTTGGCAGGCTTGATGCACTTTGGCTTCCGAGGAGCTTCCAGAAGAATACAGGGACTGCTGTCAGGTATTTATTCTGCACTTCTTCAGCCTCCTTTGTCCTTCCATCTTTTTGTTAGAAAAATTTGTTTCAAAATATGAAATGTGTACCTTTATCTCAAGTAGTTCGCTGTCTCTGTGAAATTTATATGAGGCAACCTGAAGGGTTTGTAATGCCTGGACAAGAACATAAGGTTTGTAAACTTGTAAAATCTTTGTATGGCCTTAAACAAGCTCCAAAGCAATGGCATGAAAAATTCGATGAAGTTATTGTTTCAAATGGTTTCCGAATTCATGAATCTGACAAATGTGTATACAGTAGATTCAACGGAAACAAAGGTGTAATTATATGTCTTTATGTTGATGACATGTTAATATTTGGAACTGATAGTGTAAGCATTGAACTTACAAAATCACTATTGTCATCAAACTTTGACATGAAAGACATGGGGCTTGCTGATGTGATTTTGGGTATAAAAATCATACGAAAGGATGATGGCTTAATATTGACCTAATCACATTATATTGAGAAAATATTGAAGAAGTTCAATCATTTCGATAGTAAGCCAGTATCAACGCCATATGATCCAAACATAAGGCTATACCCAAATACTGGGAGAGCAATATCACAATTAGAATATGCTCGTGTCATAGGGTGTCTTATGTATGCCATGACATGTACTAGACCTGATATTGCCTTCGCTGTAGGAAGGCTGAGTAGGTATACTGGTAATCCTAGTCAATTACACTGGCATGCATTGTGTAGGATTTTGAAGTATTTGAAATATACTACTGACTACGGTATACATTATTCAGGATATCCTTCAGTTTTGGAAGGATTTACTATGCACAAACCAAGATCACTAAAACACCATTTCCTAAAATTGTTAGAAAAATTTGTTTCAAAATATGAAATGTGTACCTTTATCTCAAGTAGTTCGCTGTCTCTGTGAAATTGTTTGAACCAAATTTCTGTCTGTAGAAAACAAAAATCACTGCAGTAATATCAAATGTGGGCTTCAAGGCACGTTACAGAAGTCGCTTTCCTTAAGACACTATTTGCCCCCAACCAACTGAGTGATGCACCGAGTTATGCAAATGTGCCTCCAAGATACAATGAAGCCTCAATTGTTTAATATCGTTGTGCACTAACGATTTAAACCACGAACACTGTTGATAACAAACCCGCCAAGAGACAATATTCTGTTACTGCAGTTTAACAGAATATTGGTAATTTTATGCAAGAAAAATAATGGATAAAAGTAAAGAAATTAGATGAGAAGAATATAAGGAGGATACAGAGCAATTTTCAAGTAAACTGGATATGTTTCTGATGATTTTACAAGTGGTGTGCATGGTCTAATTTATAGAGTGTTATGCACCCTTTCACCAATCATTACAACTTTTCACAAACCATTACAACTATTATAAAAATAGTGCCTGTTGAATTACATAAAGAAAATACAATCAACACCACTTTGGAATGTTGCATCATTTCCATTCAAATTTAATTTGAAAATTCTCTAACACTTTTTCGGAATTATGAATTTGATTATGGTAATCCAGGATATACTATGCAATGACTGCGATAAGAAGGGGACTGCACGCTTTCCACTGGTTGTACCACAAATGCGGGTCCTGTGGATCGTATAATACCAGAGTAATCAGGGTTGACTCGACTGATACCAGCTGCTTTACCTCAAACCAGTGACGGCATTTGTCCTTTTGGTTGAGATATAGGTTTGTATATAACTCAGAGCCACGACCAATCTACATGGTTTTGTATATCATATGTCATCGCTTCAGGCAATTCAATTTTCCGAAAATTCTTTTTCATTAGCTTATATTATAACTGCTCATCTATTTGAGGCGGCAGCCGCCGTATCCCACTTTCAAATTTTAGTTTAGTTGTCCTTTGTCATTGTAGTGCTTTACCGAGATAATAAGTTCTTGTAAGAAATATATAGGGAAATCGAAATTTTCTTGCATCGCAAGAGTTAATATTAGACTGTTTCTCTTTTCATAATACAACTACAGAGTTTATTTTGTCTACTTAGAGTTTGTTACAGCTTGCAGGTTTTGTGACTTCAATGTCTAGTTGACATCTTTCAGACAAAATCTGAATTTCAGAATTTTACGAAAGAGTTTTAACGAACTGTTAAACAATTTGAAGGTTAATGAGTTTAATTGGAAACTTTCAAGGTGCTTTCGTTTTTCTCCAAATGACTTGTTGAACTTTGATTAATTGTCAAAATAAATAACTCTCGAGTTTTCCTGTTAATAGAAAATGTTATAACAAACTAACCAAAGTCGTAAGCACCATAAATCCACCATTGCCATCTCTTTTGCTATACAAACTCCACTTTCTATTGGGGAATCATCAATCAAATAATCCACTTCAAATCCTGTTCTTCAAAGAGCTTGTCATGAACCCAATCAGGAAAGAATGCTTCCAAGCTCAGTTCCGCATTCTCTCTGCAACAAGCCATCTCCAGCACTGACATTCTGTATTTACTAGAATGATTTCCAAGAGGAAGATCTCAAGAGCCATGTAACCAGAAGTTCCAAATTTTGAATTTTATAGTCATATTGATATATAGTGTTCCTTGAATTTCATTCGACATTGATATATTAAATCCGTTGATGGGAAAATATGCATTTTGTTTCATCATAGAATATTACAATGTTAACATATTAGTGAAGCTGAAGCTGAAGAATCTGGTGCCTGTGACTGTGATCTTGAAGGATACAAGAAAGGCTTTGGTGGGATTCGCAGAGAATCAAGGCTCCCTTCCAACATTTCCACCACTCTGTTCATTGCTGGCCGGCTTGATGGATTGGTCAGTATACACCATAAGCTCACTATTATCATCTTCCTAGCACTTTCTTTATCCTCTTCATTTTCAATGCCTTGTAGGCCAAGTTCTTCATCTACTTCCAAACGCTCATATACCCAATGTGGAAAATATATCTCACTGGTCCGACCAACTCCAACATCAACGTTTTTCCTTCCTCCAGCCATTTCTAAAACCATCATTCCGTAGCTATAAACATCCGACTTGTGAGAGACTTCTCCAAACTCCCTACAACAAACTTCTGGAGCAATATAGCCAATAGTCCCTCGTGCACCCGTCATTGGTATGATACTCTCTCTCCCAGGAAAAATTTTTGCAAGGCCAAAGTCTGAGATCTTGGGACTGAAGTCTTTGTCTAGAAGAATGTTATGAGGCTTTATGTCAAAGTGCAAAATCCGTGTGCTACAACCACGGTGTAAATACTCTAATCCTCGAGCTATGCCTACTGCAATTTGGTACAACTTTTCCAACTTCAATTGTTTATAATTTGGATTCTTTTGATATATAAACTTCTCAAGAGAACCGTTAGGCACAAACTCATAGATGAGAGCTCTTTTACGACCCTGAAAACAGTAGCTGAAAAGACTGACTACATTAACGTGGGAAGTTCTGCTAATGCTAGCCACCTCATTGATAAATTCTTCGCCATTACCTTTTGATTCATTCAACACCTTCACCGCCACATCACGACCATCATGTAGCCTGCCTTTGTAAACGCCTCCATAGCCTCCTTGTCCAAGTTTAACTTTGAATGAATTGGTCATTTTCTTAATCTGTGAATAACTATATCTCTTAGGAGCAAGGGATCCATAGTTTCTGATAAAGGCCTCAATGTTCTGATAATTCTTCGTTTTCTTCCTCCAAAAGGCCATCGAGTTATTGGATGAAATTTTTTTCATGAAGCAGAGAACTAGAATTATGATCAATATGCCGACTCCAGAGGCTGTTGCAGCTGCAATCAAACAAAGGAGACATCAACCATAATGAAGTCTAATGTTAGAAGAAAATTCCAGATGGTTATAAACAGGCCGAAACATGAGAACATATACCTACTGCAACTTGTATGATACTGCGGCCTTGATCACTTCCTGCAATATAGAACATAACATAAAAAATATGTTTAATTAAACTTTCTAAATCGATGATAGAAAATCTTTTGTCCCCTAAGATCATTCTATTATCAATTTTTTGAAGGTTGACAGGGACCTGCTATTGATATAATAAATATAGCTTTGAACTCGGTAACCTGAGTGATTCAACTGGGTTACTTCTAACATAAGTTTGTTGGACTCAAACTGTGAATCACCTAACAAAAATTGTTGTTATACCATTTTAAGTAATCATTGGACCCAAAAACTTCTGTTAGTAGGTTAGGCCTAAATAATAGTACTTTTTAAGCATCCTAACACTATAGGTTGCAGAGCTAATGAGAATCAAACATATTGAATTTCTTTGATATGTTAAATCAGCCCATGAGAACCTATGCAAATTCTTGACAAATTTATCTCTGACAACCTCCAAATTATTGGCAGACTTCCCAATTGATAATATTAGTGACCATTATTGGCTTAATGTTGAGATAATTGTACAAAAAGCAGACAAAATTGGACATCTCATGGAAACTGATATAGATCTTGCTACAACAAACTAAGCCGCATTCTCTAAAAACCAAGGGACCTTTCAAAATCCAATAGAGCAATTTATCTACAGAGTCAAGAAAATATTTTATGGCAGGGTATTAAAATGCACGCACCTTCTATAATTGTATAAAACGACTAAGAACTTGGAACAGATAGCCAATATATATGTAAAACAATGGAACACAGAAAGTAAGAACATGTATGCATCCATGCATGAGCTCTAATACCTAACTGTCATTTTGTCACCTGTTCTTGATTTTGGACAATTAAAGTTCCCGTTGCTATCATCTAGACATCGTCCTCCTCTCCAGTGTCACTCATAAAATTCGAGTATTCTATACTGCTTATATAAATGAATTGGAACAGAAAGCCAACTTCGAAAACATTGAAACACAAACAGCAGGTCATGTATGATCCACCATGTGCAAATCATACTACCCTACTGTAACTTTGATACCTGTTTTTGAGCTTGAACACATAAACTTTCCATTGCTATCACTCAGACATCGCCCTCCTCTCCGATAACAATCATCACATTCTGTAGAAAGAAAAGAATTATGGCGTGGCATTCGAGTATATGCAGCTTATATAAATGAATTGGAACAGAAAGCCAACTTCGAAAACATTGAAACACAAACAGCAGGTCATGTATGATCCACCATGTGCAAATCATACTACCCTACTGTAACTTTGATACCTGTTTTTGAGCTTGAACACATAAACTTTCCGTTGCTATCACTCAGACATCGCCCTCCTCTCCGATAACAATCATCACATTCTGTAGAAAGAAAAGAATTATGGCGTGGCATTCGAGTATATGCAGCTTATATAAATGAAAAAAAAATCAATGAATTCGAAAAAAAAAGCTAACTTCGAAAACATTGAAACACAAACAATTATAATTATAAGCATTGAGTACTTTTTAAGCATTCTAACACTATAAGGTTGCAGAGCTAATGAGAATCAAACATAGAGAATTTCTTTGATATGTTAAATCAGCCGATGAGAGCCTAAGCAAATTCTTGACAAATTTATCTCTGACAACCTCCAAATTATTGGTAGACTTCCCAATTGATAATATTAGTGACCATTATGGGTTTCATGTTGACATAATTGAAGAAAACAATTAATGAAACAGATAACTGAATTCGAAAACAATGAAACACGATGCAGGTAATGTAAGTATCTACCATGTGCAAATCCTAGTACCTTACTGTTATTTTGATACCTGTTTTTGCGCCTGAACAATTAAACTTTCCATTGATACCACTTTGACATTCCCCTCCTCCAGAATAACAATCATAACATTCTTTCGTCACATTCACTTGAAGAAAGAAGGCACCATTATATATATTATGAAGGAAGACATTTTTTTGAGTCTTATTCACTAGGGGTTGAATAACTGAACATTGAGCTGAAGGACCTAGTGAATTATAAGTTGCTTCATTGTTGTAGAAAATTGAGTGACTGGAGTCACTGCAGATTCTAAAGGGATCTGCAAGGCTGACATTAGTGGGAAGGCATTTTAACATGGTTAAGTTGGAAGGGATTACAAAAGAGTAAAAGGGAGAGCTGGGGAGAGTGTAATTTTTGAAGGATCCACAAGTTTGTTTCTTAAGAAGCTCTGACGTTTCTAGCCCATGAAGACAAGAGGTGAAGTTACAGATTTTTAATAAAAGTGGAACAAAATGAGGCCTTGAGATCAGAATGATGTCTAGAAGATTCCTTATTAGAAGATGTCCAAAAAAATAATATTGGTATCAAGAAGACAACAGATTAATTCCATTGGACTGTAAATGGGAAAGTTTTGATGACATGACTGCTGCTGGCTAAAATCTCCAACTCAACCTTATTATTAATAAAACAAAAAAAAAAAAAAAAAAAAATTGCATCATTGGCATGGATAGTGCACTTGGAATTTATTATTAAAGAGACAGATAATCCATTAACAGGAAAACATGCATTTGGATACATCATAGCCAAAAAGACTCCTGTTGACTTAGGAAAATGATGAATTCGGATGCATTTGCTTATCCTTTAATTAGAAGACTCCAGTTGACTTGGGAATTGGATAGCAAAAAAGACTTGTAAAAACAGAGGTAAAGAAGTTCATTTTTTCATCTTGTCATCACAAAACAGGGACTCTATGAAATGATCTACAGAGATAATCAAGAGAATTGACTTTAGTGGGATCCTGATCTAGTGGAAATAAAAGATAGAAAATGATGTGAAAATAACAAAGCATTGCCTTTTTATTCCACAGGGCATTAACTACTCAACTGGGGCTGAAATGAATTGTCAGCCAAACAAACAAGTAAAGGGATAAGCATGTTGATTTTATTTTGATATTTCTCTATAATTTTCTCTTTTGAATATTCTACAACTGGAAACTACATACTGGTGGTGCTGATGGTGGAGTAGCATCACAATGAGGAAACAGGGGCCATCCCAAATGAATTTTGACTACAGATTCTATAAATAGGAAAGTAGTTGTCTCTATCAAATACTTCAATGAGGGAGTTTCTAGCTCACCTCCTCACTGACCTGCAGGAAAAATTACATAGACTTCACCTTTTTTATGTCAAAAACTCAAATTATTCATATCTAGAGGCCTTTTGTAGAAATATGTGGTATTACAACAACATCATAAAGTAATGCAAATGTACATTGAAATTCATTGGAACCGAATATAAATCATCTGTTAACTGTAAATTATTCTGTTTGATACATCATAAAGTGCAATTTATAATATTTGTGAAGTTACAGAATCTACTGCCTCTGATCTTGGAGAAGATAAGAAAGGCTTGGGTGGGAATTGGAAGGAATCAAGGCTCCCTTCCAACATTTCCACCACCCTGCTCATTGCTGGCCGGCTTGAAAGGCTAGTCTGTACGCACCATAAGCCCAATAATTTCATGGGGTCCTATGGAGAAAAGTTAGAAAATTAATTATGTGAAAAACTGTATTTTCTTTTCTTTTTCTATGAGATAAACTTGTTAAGTTGACTTGGTATGCATTGTTTTAACTGGGCATGAAACTACAATGGAGATGTTTCTTCATCCTCACGAGACAGAAATGAATGTCAGTCACACAAAGAAATAAATAAAAAGAGTTGTTAAAAGATGAAACAAAGTTCTTATGAAATTCTTCATTCTTCGGTGGGAATTGATAAATATTTGATCATATAAAATACTGAAGTTGTTACTGCAACCCATATATTCTCCAGATTGTGGTTGCCATTGAACAGAAATGAAAATTGCATCATAATTACTGACAGTGTACATTGAATTCAACTGAACACTAATACATTTAATTGCTTATAGGAAAACATGAAACTTAATGCATCATATAGTACAACTTTATCATAATAGTGAAGGTAAAGAATCTGCTGCCTCTGATCTTGGAGAAGATAAGAAAGGCTTCGGTGGGAATCGTAAGGAATCAAGGCTCCCTTCCAACATTTCCACCACCCTGCTCATTGCTGGTCGGCTTGAAGGGTTAGTCTGTATGCACCACAAGCTCACTGTTAACATCTTCCTTGCACATTCATTATCCTCTTCATTTTCAATGCCTTGCAGTCCAAGTGCTTCAGCCACTTCAAGACGCTCATAAATCGAATGTGGGAAATATATCTCACTCGTTCGACCAACTCCAACATTGAGGTTCTTTCTTCCTCCAGCCATTAAAACCATCATTCCATAGCTATAAACATCCGACTTGTGAGAGATACTACAAGAAAATTGACCTACGGTGACAACGTTATGGAGCAAAAGATGATTTTACTGATTCTTAGGATGGAGTCAGCATTCCATGTTATGCTGTCTGTGAACATGTGTATGTTCTTTGTTTTCTGAGTTATTTGTTTTGGTATATTTCTTGTTTTAAAAATTATTTTTCTAGCTGTCCTTTATACTTGACTAATAACAACTGAAATTGAGTTCAGTATGTTGTGTCTGAGAGTATATTTGAATCTCATTACCTTTTAACTGGACTTTGCAGGTATTTCCCTTGCTTATTGAGAAGTTTTCATTTGAAGAGCAGGCATCACTGGTATGGCAGTTTCTATGCAGCATTCCTGTTAATATGATGACAGAGTTTCTTCCATGGCTTTGCTCCTCTATATCATCTGATGAACATCTGGATATGCGCAAGTGCTTATGCAAGATAATTCCAAAAGAGAAACTTCTTCAGCAGGTGAGGGCTCCTTCTATGGGTGGATCTCATTTCTTAATGAGCTTTTATGACATAATAATTGGCTGACCTGAAGTGTTCTTTTAAATGAAGGTTGTTTTTGGCTGGCTGGAAGGAGTTAAAGAGTCTGATAAAAGGTGTGAAGATAACTCAAAGGCTCTATGTCAAAATCCTGGGGCTGGTCCCGTAGTTTGTCAAACCAAAATGAGGGCTTGTGCTTGTGAATCTTCCAGAATTGGTAATAGAAAATATGAGGAGCTAAGTTTTGATATTACCAGTTCTTCAATGTCCTGCCCTATAGATGAAATTTTGGTTTGGCACAATGCTATAAAAAGAGAGTTGAATGATATAGCTGAGGCGGCTAGGAAGATACAACTTTCTAGAGATTTTTCGGATTTGTCTGCATTCAACAAGAGGCTGCAATTCATTGCAGAAGTCTGTATATTTCATAGGTGTGTGCTTGCTTCCTTTTTTTATTCTCCTTGTGTTGTGATTGTAACATTGTCCAGTGCAGTGAATTTTATTCATCGAAGTGGTATATCAAAACAATTTTCTCATAAACAAAGGGCAATTGATTGTGGGAAATTACTGTCTCGCTGTTTCTGTCTCTCTCTCAAGGTAGATATAGGAAAATAGTCCCATACTCCAATGAACAAACTATTGGTTACTGACGCAGAACGGAAGTTAACTGGAATCCACCAGCAAAGAACGAATGTATGTAAACCGAAAATTGATAATATTATTGAATAATCCTAAAACTGATAACAAAGAGCCTTAAATAGCCTCTCGAAACCCTAAAATAAGCAAAAAGACTAAAATATCCTCAAACTAAACAAAAACAACTAAAAACGGAAAAATAAGAAAAAACACAAAATCTTCGGTTGCCCGACAGCCTAACTTAAACTGCTCCGATGAGGACGCAAATGACGTCAACCGGGGAACCCAGGTTGCCATTCCATAGACCTTTGAAAACCCTTTCCGAAAACATATTATAACAGGAAATCTGACAACCGAGTCAAAAGTTATGCCCGTTTCTTTGGTGGACAATTTCCTGTCCATCTCTTCTTCAAACTCTAAAGCCAACTGTCCTACATCAGTCTCTCCCACCTGTGAAGAACTCGACCTCGAGTTATAATCAGGATAAAGTGGAACATCATCACAAAACTCATAAAGGTCAGCCATATTGAAAGTACGAGATATGTTCATATCAGCAGGTAAGTCGATCACGTAGGCATTGTTATTGATCTTCTTGATCACCTTGTACGAACCATACTTCCTTGGCTTCAACTTATTGTAGGAACCAACTGGGAACCTCTCCTTCCGCAGAAAAACCATAACCTGGTCACCCTCAGCAACCAATTTCTCACGCCTTTTAACATCTGCTGCAGCCTTATACTTCGCATTCTTCTCCTCTAACCGCGCCTTCACCTCAACTTGAACATCACGAACCTGCTCAGCCATGGTCTCAGCAGCAACACTCATACCAGTGACCTTGGGAAGCCTTGCCAGATCCAACGCATGCTTAGGAGGTTGTCGATACACTAAAGCGAAAGGAGACTTACCTATAGCAGTATGAACAGCATTGTTATACGCAAATTCAGCTTGTGCTAGAGCCACGTCCCACTATTTTGGCTTGTCTCCACAGATGCTTCGAATTAAATTCCCTAGTGTTCGGTTTAGGTTCTCCGTCTATCCGTCAGTCTGTGGGTGTGCAGTGCTACTGAACTTTAGAGTAGTATCCATCCACCGCCACAATGTAACCCAGAAATGGCTAAGAAACTTCGAATCCCTATCAGATGTGATAGACTGGGGAACACCATGTAAATGAACCACCTCCCGAAAGAACAGCTGAGCCACATGTGATGCATCAGATGTCTTCCGACAAGGTTTAAAATGCCCCATCTTTGAGAACCTGTCAACCACCACAAACACGGAGTCTACTCCACGCTGAGTTCGCGGAAGACCCAAAACAAAGTCCATTGCTAAATCCTCCCATATGGCATTTGGAACAGGAAATGGCATGTACAGGCCCGTATTTTGAGCCTGTCCCTTAGAAGTCTGACAGACGTAACACTTGCGAACAAAGTTACCGACGTCGCGCTTCAACTGAGGCCAGTAATACCGTTCGGCCACCCCACTGATAGTTTTATCACGCCCCAAGTGACCACCCAAACCTCCACCGTGTAACTCTCGAATTAGTTTCTCTCTCGGAGAGCTCCGCGGGATGCACAGCTGATTGCCACAAAACAGATAGCCTTCGTTCATATGAAACTCTCCGTCGGCCTATTTCAGAACACACCTTTCCCATACCTCTCCGAAATCCTCATCATCAGAATACAGTTCTTTTAGAAACTCAAACCCAATAATTTTTTGCTGCATAGTAACCAATAAACTTGCGCGTTGCCACCTTATTCAGAACCCCAGACTTGTGCTTCAGAACAAACGGAAACTTCTGCAAATAGGTTGCCCACCGAGCATGCATATTACTTAAGCTCCTATGGCTGTTCAGATACTTCAAGGCTTGATGATCAGTGTAAAGGATAAACTCGCGCTGAATTAGATAATGCTCCCAATTCTTTGGAGCACGAATAATTGCATAGAATTCTTGATCATAGGTACTCCACTTTCGGTGTGCATCACTCAACTTTTCACTAAAAAACGCCACTGGTTTCTTCTCTTGTGATAACACTGCTCTAATCCCGACCCCACTAGCATCACATTACACTTCGAATAACTTCTCAAAACTGGGTAGAGCAAGAACAGGAGTGGTGCACAGTTTTTCTTTGATGACTGCGAAGGCTGTGTCGGCCGCTTCACTCCATTGAAATTTCCCTTTCTTCAAACACTCTGTAATGGGAGCCACAATACTGCTAAAATCCCTCACAAATCGACGATAAAACGTCGCCAACCCATGGAAACTCCTTACCTCTCCTACAGACTTCGGTGTAGGCCAATCACGAATGGCTCTAACCTTTTCTTCATCAACCAAAATTCCTTCCGAACTGACCACATACCCAAGGAATAGTAACCTCACTGTCATCCAATTGCATTTTTTAAAATTAATAAACAATTTGATTTTTGCCAATACCTCTAACACAGCCCGTAGATGCTCCATGTGGTCTTCCTCACTCCGGCTGTAAATCAATATATCGTCGAAATAAACGACTACATATTTTCCAATGAAAGGCCACAATACCTTGTTCATAAGCCGCATAAAAGTGCTCGGCGCATTAGACAGTCCGAACGGCATCACCAACCACTCGTAGAGTCCATCCTTAGTTTTGAAAGCTGTCTTCCATTCATCACCAGGTTTGACCCATATCTGATGGTACCCACTTCTCAGGTCGATTTTGGAGAATAATTTCGACCCCTCCAGCATATCTAACATGTCATCCAATCTCAGAATGGGAAAGCTGTACCTGATAGTTATTTTGTTAATTGCGCGACTATCAACGCACATCTTCCAACTGCCATCTTTCTTCGGAAGAAGTAATGTGGGAACTACGCATGGGCTCATGCTCTCTCGAATAAACCCCTTCTTCATTAACTCCTCCACTTTCCCTTGTAATATCTGATTCTCCTTGGGACTCATCCGATAGTGTGGTAAATTCGGTAAGCTTGCTCCTGGAACTAGATCAATATGGTGCTGAATATCTCTCAATGGAGGAAGGTCATCCGGTAAGTCTTCTGACACTAAATCACTGAATTCAGCCAGCAGGTTCTGCACCTTCTCGGGTACCACAAATCTCTGCTCTTCCTCGCCTTCTATCACCAAAGCTCGCACAACAACAACATGTACCTCCTGTGCCTCCTTAATTTCAGCTTCTAAATCAGTTATGGACGTGATTAAGGTGACCAAAGACTGTTAATTTACCGTGGCCTTAGTTGAACTCCCGACTGAACCCCGTTTCGGAACCATTGCAATCCTTCTACCACCCCAACTGAAAACATAAACATTGTCATGCCCTCTATAGGTTATATCCACATCAAATTGCCATGGACGTCCCAATAATACGTGTTCAGCATCCATGTCGACTACATCGCATGCCACCTCTTCCCGATAGTATTACCCAATCGTAATAGGAACTTTGCACACCTCTGTCACGTTCGCCTTAGGATCCTTTTGAATCCACCCAATCGCATAAGGCTTGGGATGCTTCTCTGCGCGCAGTTTCAGATGTTCTACAAGTTTTCTGGACACAAAATTCTCACAACTTCCACTGTCGACAATCAAATCACAAACTTTTCCTTGTATACTGCAACAAGTCTTGAAAATACTGTTTCGTTGCGATATATCGTCCAACTTCGTTGCACACATGACTTGCTGAATCACACAGTTAACAGGCTCTTCCTGTTCTTCCGCAATATCTGCACCCTCCAAGAATTCATCCATGTTTCCCTCTTCTCCATAATTCTGATCGTCCTCTTCTTCTCCTTCAGCATCCACGAAGTTCACTGGTTTTCGGGCTGGGCATTCATTCGAACGGTGGCCCGGTTGGCCGCACCTGTAACACTTCATAACGCCTGATCTACTGTACGGATTTGGTGCCATTCGTGGGGTTTCCTTTGTAGCTGCTGCTGCTGTCGGACGCGACCCACTAAAATTACTTAGAACCGAACCCCTTTGAACCTGATCTGCAGTACCTTTAGCCTGACCCTATCCATCACTTGGTGAAAATCTACCCCTATTTGCAGCTGCGTTGGACGATTCACCCATGTCCTTCTTGTAGTGAGAAAAACGTTTATATGATTTCTCCATTAACTCTGCTTTCAAGGCCATGTTTTGCGCCTCATCTACTGTCCACACAACTTGCAGCTCAATTTTGTCTCGAATGGTCGACTTTAATCCCCCCAAATACCTTGAAACCTGCTGACCTTCAGTCTCATTGAGGTTGTTACGAACTGAAAGCCTAGACCACTCCTCATTATAATCTGCAACGGTCTTGTTACCCTGCACACAATTCTGATAACTCTGAAAAATAAATTGTTCATAATCTGGAGGTAAAAACCTGTTCATCATCAGTTGTTTCATTCGCCTCTAGGATCGTATAGGAACCTTGCCTTGTCGTCATCTATCCATCTGTAATTTCTCCCACCAAACAGCAGCCCCGCTTCTCAACTTATATGCTACCAATTTGACTTGACGTTCTTCCGCAACTTCAGTAAACTCGAAGAATCTCTCATCCTCAGAAATTCAGTCTACAAACTCTTCAATCTGTAATTTTCCATTGAACAGGGGTATGTCTGCACGGATCCGATAATCAGGTTGATTTCGATTCAGATGACGATCTCCTTGGTAACCCACAAAATCCTCTTCAGAATCTTCATCACTGAAATCTTCATGCTGCACATGTCTCGCGGCTCTAGGCGGACGTCTACCTTCAGGGCGGCCTAGGGTCAATCCCTCGACTCCATCTCTGTTGGTAGGGGCAGGAATAGGAGCAGGAGCTGGAGCTTGGCCCGTAGGGGTGTTGGGAGTAGGTAGCCGCTCCATAAGTTGCCGAACCATTGCCTCCAACCTCTCCATCGACTGTCGCTGCTCATCAATCGCCGCCCACACATCGCCATCCCTACAACCAGCGTCGCCAGGTTTAACTCTTTCGGCTTCGTTGTTGACCATCGTACAAGGCAAATCCTTATGCTCTGATACCACTTGACGCAGAACGGAAGTTCTAGGGTTTACCAGCGTAATCCCTAAAGTAACAAAACTAGAATCCACCAGCAAAGAACGAATGTACGTAAACCAAAAATTGATAATATTATTGAATAATCCTGAAACTAATAACAAAGAGCCTTAAATAGCCTCTCGAAACCCTAAAATAAGCAAAAAGACTAAAATATCCTCAAACTGAACAAAAACAACTAAAAACAGAAAAATAAGAAAAAACACAAAATCTTCGGTTGCCCGATAGCCTAACTTAAACTACTCCGATGAGGATGCAAATGACGTCAACCGGGGAACCCGGGTTTCTATGCCATAGATCTTTGAAAACCCTTTCCGAAAACATATTATAATAGGAAATCTGACAACCGAGTCAAAAGTTATGCCCGTTTCTTTGGAGCACCTCTTTTGGACAATTTCCTGTCCATCTCTTCTTCAAACTCTAAAGCCAACTGTCCTACATCAGTTACTAATACTTTTCATTAATCTGAAAATCACTTTTATTCATTTGAATGGCTCAACTCTGTCAAATATGGGAGTTTGGTACAATGAAATCCCTTCAGTTTCTAAAGCTCTTAACTCCATTCAATTGTTGTGACTTTCTAAATGGTCACTATATGATTGATTACATGTCATGAAATAAATTTCTCTGTCTGACAGTAGTATTGCTGAAGACAAGGTTATATTCCCTGCTGTTGATGCAGAACTCTCTTTTACTCAGGAACATGCAGAAGAGGAAATCCAATTTGACAAGCTTAGGTGCCTGATAGAAAGTATTCAAAGTGCTGGAGCCAACTCATCTTCTGCTGAATTTTATACAAAATTATGCTCGCAAGCTGATCTAATAACGGCTAGCATAAAGAAGCACTTCCACAATGAGGAAGTTCAGGTGAGTATTTCATTATTGCTCTATGACAAGTAACTTGGTCTTTCTTTGGGAGGATGTGATTATTGGTCTTCTTCATTCCTTACATTAGCATGCTTAGAGCACATTTAAAATGTTGTCTTCAGTTTGATCACTTGTATAGTTGTATTACTTGAAAACCTTCACTAAGCATGTGTTGGTGTATGATACAGACCCAAAAGTCTGTAATGAAAAGTTACAAAAAAATAGGAAGAAAAATTGAGAAAGTGAATAGGTTAATTCGAGGAAACCTTAAACCTCTTAAATATTGGTGTTTTGAGGAACCAATAACCTCCCAATTACAACACAAAAGTTGCTGACAATAATTCTTTAGATACTTTTCATTAATGAATTGGAGCTATTTATACAAAATATCAATGCTCCCTCTCTCCTCACTCTCTCCTAAACTTAAGCAATTAACTAACCCACTTAATCAACTAACTAACACACCACCCATAATTAAAAGAGCAGTAAACCCAGTACCACTAACTAAATATTATTTACTGATTCAAACTAAATAAAATAATAAAATTATGAGGTTCGTATCATTCCTTCCCTCTTCAAAACATCCTTGTCCTCAAGGATGAACGTTTTTTTTTTTTTTTTGTTGAATGGATCCACCGTCTCCTCCGCTTCCAATTTATAATTAAATATAATATTGTCTTGAACCTCTCTTGAATATGCTCCCTTGATTCACTCCTGATTTCATTCCCGCTAGCTTGCAGTACTTTTGAGAATTTGTTGTGAAAATGTTTAGGAACACATCCACCTTTGGACTTTAGAGAAAACTCCTTTTTTCTCAAGTTGTATGGTTTTTCAACCATCTTATTTTGTTGTTGTTTGCAAGATAATTTTTCAATTTCAGAAGTGATTAACTTTACCTTGCAGTGTTTTTGAACACCTTCATTGCATATTGTAATCGCCATGTGGTTACATTGTTGGAGACCTTGACTTTCAACCAAAGATGTAGAGTTTTCTTCATTTCTGTCTAAATGTTTGGCAGCATTTTCATTTGATGATGATTCCAATTTTGCAGAAGACATACTCCATTTTTCTTCATTCTTGCGTAGACTTTCTTCAAATTTAATAGACATGTATTTCACCATATTCTTCATATGATCGATCTCTTGTAGGATTTTCTTCCAAGTCAATTGCTTTGTTGCCATATTGCCTGGCTCTGATACCAAATGATATAGACCCAAAAGTCTGTAATGAAAAGTTACAAAAAATAGAAAGTAAAATTGAGAAAGTGAATAGGTTAATTCGAGGAAACCTTAAACCTCCTAAATATTGGTGTTTCGAGGAACCAATAACCTCCCAATTACAACACAAAAGTTGCTAACAATAATTCTTCAGATACTTTTCATTAATGAATTGGAGCTATGTATACAAAATATCAATGCTCCCTCTCTCCTTACTCTCTCCTAAACTTAAGCAATTAACTAACCCACTTAATCAACTAACTAACCCACCACCCATAATTAAAAGAGTAGTAAACCCAGTACCACTAACTAAATATTATTTACTAATTCAAACTAAATAAAATAATAAAATTATGAGGTTCGTATCAGTGTAATCTAATAAGTTCACTGTATTGGTAGGTCCTTCCACTTGCACGAAAGCACTTTGGCCCCAAAAGGCAGAGAGAACTTCTGTATCAAAGCTTATGTGTGATGCCCTTGAAACTGATTGAGTGTGTTTTACCATGGTTAGTGATTCAGTAATTAGAGGCACTTATTTCTAGTGCTCTCTTCAATTGTTGCTTGTTTTAAAGTGTCTTGTAACTTGCAATTAGCTAGGAAAATGCAAGAGTCTTTGACTAGAATAGTTAATTATCTTGAAAAGTGGTGATGTAATTCTTATTTATATGTAATGGAAAATTAGAGGAGAGTAGAGTTGAGTTTTAATTTGATTATGTTTCATAATCTTTTGGAGTTGAGTGATTCCTCTTGTATATCAAGCAATCGGCTTGGTCGCGTTGAGTGATTCCGCGATTACTACGTGAGTGATTCTGTTGCCTTATATCTACAAATTTCCTAGTCATTTGTTTCTTAAACTTTCCCTGCATCAATTTTGGTATCAAAGCTAGTTCTTTTATTTTCTTGCTTCTTGTTTGGTATTTGCTGTCTTTATTGTTGTAGCTCCTCTGTTTCAATATAATTTTTATTTTATTTGGAAAGACATGGCCACAATAAGAAGAGTGAACCGTGGACGACGGTCTGCTACTGTAGACGAATTTAGCCGCTGTGACGAAATCGAAGAGCTGCGACAATCAAATAGGGACTTGCGCCAGATGATGGAAGAACTTCTTCAACGTTTTCCTACACCAAAAAACGGACCTGTCAATAATGAAGAACTTGAAGGAGATGGTTTTGATGACTTTAGTTCTACCAATTCATCATCTGTCAACAATAATGAAGAACTTCAAAGAGATTATTTTGATGATAGTTTTGACCAATTAGAGCCTGTTTGGGATGAATATGAACAAGGTGGCTCATGTGAATCTATTGAAAAGATTGAGACCATGGATGATTTTCATAGTACTGATGAATTGCAAACGTTGGTATTTTGTGATGGTACATCATCAATATCAACTATGATTAATTTGGATCAACCACCTATTTTTGATGAGGAGAAGTTCGAAGAACAACATGGAGATAATTCAATTTTTACTGATTTTTTAAATAAATCATGTTCCCCTTGTAACACCAAGATATCTACAACATTTTTGTGGCTACATAAACTAATGAATGATGCATATGTATCATTGTATTGGTGTGATTGGATGGACACCAATAGGAGAACTGGAAAATTTACGGTTCGTCATCTTTTGCATTGTTGGATCAGACTGCACGGGTATATATGTGGCAATCTTCTTCAAGGGATGCTCATTAAGTTGCAAAAGATGAATTGCAAAAAACTTGATGGGGTGTTATGGAAAGAGATTACGAGACCATTAAACTCGAGACGAGTTCTTTTCGAGAAGGGGAGAATGATGCAGTAATTAGAGGCACTTATTTCTAGTGCTCTCTTCAATTGTTGCTTGTTTTAAAGTGTCTTGTAACTTGCAATTAGCTAGGAAAATGCAAAAGTCTTTGACTAGAATAGTTAATTATCTTGAAAAGTGGTGATGTAATTCTTATTTATATGTAATGGAAAATTAGAGGAGAGTAGAGTTGAGTTTTAATTTGATTATGTTTTATAATCTTGGAGTTGAGTGATTCCTCCTGCAAATCAAGCAATCGGCTTGGTCGTGTTGAGTGATTCCGCGATTACAACGTGAGTGATTCCGTTGCATTATATCTACAAATTTCATAAGCCATTCGTTTCTTAAACTTTCCCTGCATCAGTTAGTTGCATCACTTAGCAAAGAAGAAGCAAGGTCTTTTCTCCAAAATATGCATATGGCAGGTTTAGTACTGACTCTCCCCTTATTTTATGTTACTATTTATTAGAACTTTTCTCTATGCTGCATACTTTTCATTTTGGCTTCATTTCTAACTTCTAGAGTTATCTGATGCAGCTCCAACATCAGATTCCGCATTGGTTACAATTTTTTTCTGGTTTGGCATGCAAAGGTCATTCTAGGAATGTGTGTTTGTCTTCGAGTGCACTTGGTGGTTGACCTGCAAGAACCATGGCTGGAAGCAAGGAAGATATTGACCAAGCATTCTGTGCATGCACCCATATGTCCCCTATTGATGAGAAACCTGTGTTAGTTCAAGAAGATGATTCAGATGAAAGTAGGTCTGGCATACGTGGATAATCAATGCTCGTGGTGGATTGTGAAGCTTGTCCCTCCACACGATCTGTAAATACCCATAATATATCCTGTAGTAATCAATCTTGTTGTGTACCTGGCCTATGAGTGAATAGCAGTAATCTTGGAGTGAGTTCTCTTGCTCCAGCAAAATCTCTGCGCTCATTGTCTTTTAGTTCTGCTCCTTCCCTCAACTCCAGCCTTTTTAACTAGGAAATAGATTTGAGCGCTCAGCTGACACTGGATGCGCATCACGCTTTATTGATAATATATTTAAATTTCATAAAGCTATTCGCAAAGACTTGGAGAATGAGACTGTCCTTAGGCAGTTTACTGGTAGATTTCGTCTGTTGTGGGGTTTATATAGAGCTCACAGTAATGCAGAGGATGACATAGTATTTCCAGCATTAGAATCTAAAGAGATTCTCTATAATGTTAGTCATTCCTACACTCTGGATCACAAGCAAGAGGAGAAACTATTTGAAGATATTTCATCTGCGCATTCTGAGCTTGCAGAACTTCATGAATGTTTGAATATCAATGCCTCTGATGATTTAATAAGAAACAATGTTGAGTCTTCTGATCATAGTGAAACTATGAGAAAGTATAATGAGAAAGCCACGGAGCTTCAAGGCATGTGTAAATCCATAAGAGTATCTCTGGATCAACATGTTTTTCGGGAAGAACTTGAGCTTTGGCTTCTTTTTGACAGGCATTTTTCTGTGGAGGATCAGAATAAAATTGTTGGTCGGATCATAGGTACGACAGGTGCAAAATTGCTTCAGTCAATGTTGCCATGGGTTACTTATGCTCTTACTCAGGAGGAACAGAATATAATGATGGACACATGGAAGCAGGCAACCAAAAACACAAGGTTCAGTGAGTGGCTTAATGAATGGTGGGATGGACATCCTGCTGCAGCTCCAAATACGGCACCATCAGAGAATAGTATATCATTAGGTTCGTGCAACGCTTTTGTTAGTTGTGGTTAATTTGTATTTAATTTTGCCCACCGACATTCATTGTTTTATTTTATATCTTATTTGTTGCAAATTTGCTTCTTGGGCAAGATGTTAATGTTAGGATTATGCTCAATAGCAAGAGTGTAATGTTGTAATTGACAATCTTTTTCATATTAATAAAGTGATTTCTGGTTTAACAAATCTTATAGCATTTATAGTTGAATATTATAATTGTCAAAGTAAATAATCATAAGGTCTAAAGACTATGAGAAAAGAAGAATTGTTCGTACATCTGGATATGTATGAGGTAGACACAATTCTTTAGTTAGTCTTGAATAATGTTCACAACTTAAGTTAAAGGTTGGGCACCTTTATCTTGTTAAAGTTGTAGAATTCTTTTGCTAGCATTTGAGTGGGATCAAATGAGATATGATGAGTCTAAAATCATCGGAGTGTCTTCGAGTAAAAAAATCTAGTGCACTGGGTGCATTGAACTGGATCACAATGAAAAGCTTTATCTAGAACCGTCAATAGATAATAGTCTTTTCATTATCAGGACAATCAGAGAGTCTATCTTAATCCTGAGATAAATGATGGACTTATGGTTGCAAGTGATATCATTTGAGTTATCAATGAGTACGATTATATAGCATAGTCTATCCTCGATAGTTTGGTGATATTCATTTGTTAATCGATAGAGGACTTCATTTATAGATATGGACATCGTGGCTCCATTTATTAAATGAGAGTATAATATCATCATATGGATGTTTTGAGGTAATTGGATATTAAATCTCAACGTTGAGTTTTCGATAGTGACTATTGAAAACATGGCTTCTGGACAAGTCAAAATATCCAAGTTCAAAACGTGGTCATATGAGTAAATATGGTAACTTGGAGAGTTGTAGACGGTCTATGAACTCTTGGCGATTACTGATATTAATCACGAGGATACACTATCTCCAACATGATTGTCTAGGGTATGAATGAGGAACATCTTCTTATTCTATTTTTATTTAAGAGTTCAATTTTAGCTCTTTAGTGGAATGAGTTAAAATTAATGGATCGGACCTAAGTGAATCATTTGTTGATTGTGATTAGGTTATGTGGTGTAGCGGAAGCTTATGAGAAAAACCTACAAGACGACAATAAGAAACAACCTACTAATATCTGTTGATCCGCGCACGGATGCCAGATATCAGGCTACTGATAACATTCAACTTCGCGCACGAAGGATTGTTAAAAGGCTTCAATTACGAATAGTAACTGGAAATTGAGAAACAATTCTCTGGTATTTTTTTATTAATCAAAAGCTGAATGGCCAATTCGGCCTACATCAATATTTAAAGGAAACAAATCCTAAACCTAATCGAGTTCCTTGGAAAGCAAGAAAAACGACCTAAAAAGGGAAAATTACCAAAAAAGGCAAAAACGAGATTAAAGCAAAAACTAATTCTATTGAGACTCCTAAACACTCCGGAATTGACGGAAGTCAATTCGGAATTGGGAAACCCAATTTATTGCAAAAACGAGACTTTCCTAAAACGGCAAAAACGCTCAATTGAAGGCCTAAACAACAGAATTTGGCTTTAAAAGGACGTGCTTACGCAGCAAAGCTGCGTAATTGTTCCGGAAACGCCGAAACGCATCAGCTGTCAAAATTTCAAGTCATTCTGATTCCGTCGCCCGGGTTTGGTCTTACTTGGATTTGAAGCTTGTTTCAAATCCCACCCCTCCATTTATTCCACAGCCAAGGCTGCTGCTGCATCATTATGTCTATTAAAGCTTAAATTTAGATAGCCCGCCAAGATCCCCAATCCACACGGACTTGTATGGATCACTTGATATATTCTACCGGACAAATTTATGGGTCCATCTAGAATTGCATTTAATATATTAAGAATATAATTTGCACATTATTTATTTAATGGGCTGCTTAATTATATTAATATATTAATGAAAGGCATGTGGGCTTGTTTCTTTTAGTAAGAATGGGTCTGGTTCACATGTGGGCTTTTTATTTAAAGTCCAATGGATTAAATGAAATAAGAAAATAATATATGGCCCATTTTATACATGTGGGGCGGCAAGGTTAAAATATTAGCCAAATATATTATTTTGTTTCATTGTTTAATTAATAAACAAATCTTTTTCTGATCAGGAAATATATTTCCTAGAGATATACTATTGGTAGTAGTATACTAAAAGTAAAAGACTTGTTTGGTAAGAAAATAAATAATTAAGTTTATTTATTTAATCAAATAAGAAGTCTTTTTATTAAGTCAATAAAAGAATAAAATACTTATGAGTAAAATTAGAGTTAGGATTCTAAAGTTGATTGAAATTAGGGCAAAGCACAAATCCTTTTTGAAAGAGGATTTTCGGCCAACCCTAATTGTATCACAAGTAGGATTCGGCCAACCCTAAAGAAAGAAGAGAAGAAATTTTGGCCACCTATATAATACATGCTATAGAATTCGGCCACCTCTAAGGTTCACTGAATCAATTTTCTTCTTCTTCTCAACTCATAGAAAAGTGTTTGTTTTTTCTACCAAGACATAAAAGAGAGAAGAGATTATTCTTTTGATAGTACACTAATTGCTTGTTCATCAATAAGCTTGTATGTACAACATCGAATTAGATTCACGCGAGTTTCGATCATTAGATTGAGAACTCAAAAGTGACCGGAATAATCTTTGTATTCTTTTGATTGTTTTGTGACTAACAAAAGAAAAAGAAAAGTTTGTTTGTCCATTCTCAGGTTTGCAATTCAAAGAAAAGGGAGACCACGCTCCTAGGTGATTCACGTTCGTGCTAGGATTGAAGATCTTGCGGATTACCATCGACGTAAGTCAATCGGATCACGCGACAAAAGGTATTCTACTTTTGTTACTTGATATGTATAGTTAATTAATTAAAGGGTTTAAGGTTCATAAAAAGGAAAAATTTTAAAACATACTAAATCTATTTTTTAGTCTCGCTTCCGTTGCGTGTACTACGATATTTTTCCCTACAGTTAAATCATGAACATGGCATATTTGAATAACTTGTTCTATCATATTTTGAATTTGTGCCCTTCAGGCTCTGATGTCCATGAAAGCCTGGATCACAGTGATCACACTTTCAAGCTTGGTTGGAATGATATTTTTCGGATGAATCAAAATGAGCTGGAAGCAGAGATAAGAAAGGTTTCTCAAGATTCAACTCTTGATCCCAGACGAAAAGCTTATCTTATACAAAATCTTATGACCAGGTCTGTTCCCGCTGTTATCATCTTATGATTTGTATTTTTTGATATACTCCTTTTAATGTTTATGCTTACTCTGATCTCTTTAATGAAACTATTTCAGTCGCTGGATTGCTGCGCAGCAGAAGTTGCTTCATGCAAGAGATGGTGAAAGTTCAAACGGTGAAGATTTACTTGGATGTTCTCCATCCTACTGAGATCCTGAGAAACAAGTTTTTGGATGAGAGCATTACAAGAGGAATTGCAAACTTCGTGCTGTTTGTTGTGGCAAATTGTTTACATGCAGATTTTGCCATGATAAAGTCAGTGATCATTCAATGGATAGGTAAACTTCTGCCATTTATTGTATGCTTAGTTCTGGGTAGACTTGCATATACTTGATGTATATTAATTCAATTGCAGGAAAGCTACTGCTGAAATGATGTGCATGCACTGCCTAAAAATTCAGCCTGTTGGACCAGTTTGTACAACACCTTCTTGTGGTGGGTTCTCAACGGCAAAGTACTATTGCAGCATATGCAAATTTTTTGATGATGAAAGGTAAAAGTGCTTAGAACCTTTTGTTTCACACCGTACTTGTTGCTGTTCAAAGTTTTAGCTAATTTAGAAGTTTAATAGAATATAGCATATCCACTCATGGATTTAATTAAATACTAAATAATAAATATGTCGGATTATTACTGTGGCTGGAAGTTTTAATTTTTCAATCATCCATCATTAATTACTCCAAAAGTTTTCTAAAAAATTGCAAATTCAACTTTCTCACAGCTATGTCAATAGGTTGTGTATGGAATGACTATGTTGTAATTCCTTGACTATTTGAGAAACCTTATTTCCATAAAAGTATTTGTAATTTAAGATTTGACAGTCAGAAGTCATCTTTCATTGTAAGCCGTAGATAGAATCTGAAATCCCAATCCTTATTGTATATAAAGCCAGTTCTTGTTATGTTTATAGTATGTTGAAACTAATATGAAGTAGATTACTTACTGGTCAATTTTCTGATTCCTTGAATTTATTTCAGGGTTGTGTATCATTGCCCTTTTTGCAATTTATGTCGCGTTGGGAACGGCCTTGGTGTTGATTTTTTCCATTGCATGAAATGCAATTGCTGCCTGTCAATTAAGTTAGTGGATCACAAGTGCCGGTAGAAAGGTCTAGAAACAAATTGCCCCATTTGCTGTGATTTTTTATTCACATCAAGCGCGATTGTCAGAGCACTTCCTTGTGGCCACTTCATGCATTCAGCTTGCTTCCAGGTCTTTCACTGGGCTTTTGTTGTGTCTACAGTTATCCGTTAACTTATTGTATGACGATCAATGTTTAGACTTTAGAATACTTTTGAGTTTTGAAGTTAAATTCTGCTTGTTTGTTATATTTCTTCAGGCATACACATGCAGTCACTACATCTGTCCGATTTGTAGCGGTAAGAACATCCCTTCTTTTAGGGTCAACTATCTTTTCAGCATAATTTCATCTACTGTATTATTGTTGCATAGTTCCCTCTAAAGGATTTGATGTACACAGCATATCTTTCTTTTCGTAAATAAAATTTAAAACTTAGCAAACCATTTAGATAACCTTAATGTGAATCGTCTTGCACTCTTCCATTTTCCAGGTTTACTTTGGCTTCCGAGGAGCTTCCAGAAGAATACAGGGACCGCTGTCAGGTATTTATTCTGCACTTCTTCAGCCTCCTTTGTCCTTCCATCTTTTTCGGAATTATGAATTTGATTGTGGTAATCCAGGATATACTATGCAATGACTGCGATAAGAAGGGGACTGCACGCTTTCCACTGGTTGTACCACAAATGCGGGTCCTGTGGATCGTATAATACCAGAGTAATCAGGGTTGACTCGACTGATACCGGCTGCTTTACCTCAAACCAGTGACAGCATTTGTCCTTTTGGTTGAGAAATAGGTTTGTATATAACTCAGAGCCACGACCAATCTACATGGTTTTGTATATCATATGTCATCGCTTCAGGCAATTCAATTTTCCGAAAATTCTTTTTCATTAGCTTATATTATAACTGCTCATCTATTTGAGACAGCAGCCGCCGCCGTATCCCACTTTCAAATTTTAGTTTAGTTGTCCTTTGTCATTGTAGTGCTTTACCGAGATAATAAGTTCTTGTAAGAAATATATAGGGAAATCGAAATTTTCTTGCATCGCAAGAGTTAATATTAGACTGTTTCTCTTTTCATAATACAACTCCAGAGTTTATTTTGTCTACTTAGAGTTTGTTGCAGCTTGCAGGGTTTGTGACTTCAATGTCTAGTTGACATCTTTCAGACAAAATCTGAATTTCAGAATTTTACGAAAGAGTTTTAACGAACTGTTAAACAATTTGAAGGTTAATGAGTTTAATTGGAAACTTTCAAGGTGCTTTCGTTTTTCTCCAAATGACTTGATGAACTTTGATTAATTGTCAAAATAAATAACTCTCGAGTTTTCCTGTTAATAGAAAATGTTATAACAAACTAACCAAAGTCGTAAGCACCATAAATCCACCATTGCCATCTCTTTTGCTATACAAACTCCACTTTCTATTGGGGAATCATCAATCAAATAATCCACTTCAAATCCTGTTCTTCAAAGAGCTTGTCATGAACCCAATCAGGAAAGAATGCTTCCAAGCTCAGTTCCGCATTCTCTCTGCAACAAGCCATCTCCAGCACTGACATTCTGTATTTACTAGAATGATTTCCAAGAGGAAGATCTCAAGAGCCATGTAACCAGAAGTTCCAAATTTTGAATTTTATAGTCATATTGATATATAGTGTTCCTTGAATTTCATTCGACATTGATATATTAAATCCGTTGATGGGAAAATATGCATTTTGTTTCATCATAGAATATTACAATGTTAACATATTAGTGAAGCTAAAGCTGAAGCTGAAGAATCTGGTGCCTGTGACTGTGATCTTGAAGAATACAAGAAAGGCTTTGGTGGGATTCGCAGAGAATCAAGGCTCCCTTCCAACATTTCCACCACTCTGTTCATTGCTGGCCGGCTTGATGGATTGGTCAGTATACACCATAAGCTCACTATTATCATCTTCCTTGCACTTTTTTTATCCTCTTCATTTTCAATGCCTTGTAGGCCAAGTTCTTCATCTACTTCCAAACGCTCGTATAACCAATGTGGCAAATATATCTCACTGGTCCGACCAACTCCAACATCAACGTTTTTCCTTCCTCCAGCCATTTCTAAAACCATCATTCCGTAGCTATAAACATCTGACTTGTGAGAGACTTCTCCAAACTCTCTACAACAAACTTCTGGAGCAATATATCCAATAGTCCCTCGTGCACCTATCATTGGTATGATACTCTCTCTCCCAGGAAAAATTTTAGCAAGGCCAAAGTCTGAGATCTTTGGACTGAAGTCTTCATCTAGAAGAATGTTATGAGGCTTTATGTCAAAGTGCAAAATCCGTGTGTTACAACCACGGTGTAAATACTCTAATCCTCGAGCTATGCCTACTGCAATTTGGTACAACTTTTCCCACTTCAATTGTTTATAATTTGGATTCTTTTGATATATGAACTTCTCAAGAGAACCGTTAGGCACAAACTCATAGATAAGAGCTCTTTTACGACCCTGAAAACAGTAGCCGAAAAGACTGACTACATTAACGTGGGAAGTTCTGCTAATGCTAGCCACCTCATTGATAAATTCTTCGCCATTACCTTTTGATTCATTCAACACCTTCACCGCCACATCACGACCATCATGTAGCCTGCCTTTGTAAACGCCTCCATAGCCTCCTTGCCCAAGTTTAACTTTGAATGAATTGGTCATTTTCTTAATCTGTGAATAACTATATCTCTTAGGAGCAAGGGATCCATAGTTTTTGATGAAGGGCTCAATGTTCTGATAATTCTTCGTTTTCTTCCTCCAGAGAGGCATTGAGTCATCGAATGAAATTTCTTTCCTGAAGCAGAAAACTAGAATTATGATCAATATGCCGACTCCAGAGGCTGTTGCAGCTGCAATCAAACGAAGGAGATATCAACCATAATGATGTCTATGTTAGAAGAAAATTCCAAATGGTTATAAACAGGCCGAAACATGAGGACATACCTACTGCAACTTTTATGATACTGCGGCCTTGATCACTTCCTGCAATATAGAACATAACATCAAAAATATGTTTCATGAAACTTTCTAAATCGATGATGGAAAATCTTTTGTCCCCTAAGATCACTCTATTATCAATTGTTTGAAGGTTGACTGGGACCTGTTATTGATATAATAAATATAGCTTTGAACTCGGTAACTTGAGTGATTCAACTGGGTTACTTCTAACATAAGTTTGTTGGACTCAAAACTGTGAATCACCTAACAAAAATTGTTGTTATACCATTTTAAGTAATCGTTGGACCCAAAAACTTCTGTTAGTAGGTTAGGCCTAAACAATAGTACTTTTTAAGCATCCTAACACTATAGGTTGCAGAGCTAATGAGAATCAAACATAGTGAATTTCTTTGATATGTTAAATCAGCCCATGAGAACCTATGCAAATTCTTGACAAATTTATCTCTGACAACCTCCAAATTATTGGCAGACTTCCCAATTGATAATATTAGTGACCATTATTGGCTTCATGTTGACATAATTGTACAAAAAGCAGACAAAATTGGACATCTCATGGAAACTGATATAGATATTGCTACAACAAACTAAGCCGCATTCTCTAAAAACCAAGGGACCATTCAAAATTCAATCGAGCAATTTATGTACAGATACAAGAGTATGTTTTATGGCTGAATATTAAAATACACACAGCTTCTATAATTGTATAAAACGACTAAGAACTTGGAACAGATAGCCAATATATATGTAAATCAATGAAACGCAGAAAGTAGAACATGTATGCATCCATGCATGAGTTCTGAATTCTGATACCTGCTTTTGAACAAATAAAGTTCCCCTTACTATCACTTTGACATTGGGCGCCTCTCCAGTGACGCTCATAGCATTCTCTCGTCACATGCATTTGAAGATAGAACCAACCAGTAAACATATCATGAAAGATAACATGTTTCTGAGTCTTGGTCACTGGGGAATGAATAACTGAACATTGAGCTGAAGGACTTCGTTGCCTAATATTTGAACGATTGAACTTAAAGAAATCCTTGTCATTGATAACGGAGTGAGTGGAATAATTGCAGAGTAAACTAAAATCTGTGGGGATACTGTCATGAGTATGTGGACAATTAAATAGGGTCAGATTGAATTTGATATTAAAAGTGAAAAATGGAGAACGAGAGAGGGTCAAGTTTCTGAAGGATTTACAGCTATAATTCTCAAAGGGCTCTGGAACCGGTTGGTGATCATGAAGCATCAGTGTATTATCCTGAGAAATGTCTTTAACATAAAAGAATGATTCATTTTCCCCCAATTGAATTTTCGGAGCTTCTTGTTCATTGCAGTTATCTACTACGAACAACCCACACTCAGGATGCGTTCGATTGGAGAAGGGGAAGCCAATATTGAGATGTCCACAACGAAATGATGGGCATCTTTGATTGATATCTTCTTCCGATAAGGAAACAAGTAACTGGTGAGAGATAAGGAAGAACACAAGATAAGTGGCAAGAGCCATTTGGGAAACAGCAAAATCTACCTCAAGTGTTTGATGATCACTTGTGTTATTCTTTCCTCTGCATATGTTCAGTTGTTTAACCTTTGGAATTGTTGAAAATATGAAAAAATAAATAAAAACATTGTTTTACATATCTTACTTGACTGGTTTCAAACGTATAAAACTAGGCAAGTTGAAGTCTTCTATCTTCATACATCTGAAACCAGTGGATAAAAATGAACATTTTCCATATTGAAAATTACAGAGAACATTGCTCTGTTACCAGAAAAACATTACATGAAAACATATTTTGTTAAACATTTATAAAAGCATTACATGGGAACATAAATAGAGAGACATGATCATAAATTAAAAGAAAAGAAACATAAGATAAACATAATTTTGAGAACATTTTTATATTGACATCTCCAGCCATTTTCGGTGATGGCTAAACACACACATTCATACATACAATGCCCGAAGGGGGGGTATATATAGAAAATACAGAGCAATGTGCGACCATAAGATTGCACATCATTGCCATCCAACGGTTGATGTGCTACAATGAACTGGCACTCTGCCAGACGTGATTTACAGACATAAGGACTGGCACAGCCACTAGCAACATCTGAAAAATCAAAAAGTAAATTTAACACATACCAAAGCAATCTAAATAGTACAATAAGTTTAAATTAAACTAAACTAACATAACCATAGTTACATCATAACTTAACCATAATTAAACCATAGTTACAAAATGGGCCATAATTAAATCATTGGGCCATCCATACATCAATTCATGAGCCATCAATTTGATCCATAACCATTTTCTTTAAGAACAAATTTCAGATTTCCAATAGGAATACGCGAATTGACTTGGAAATCAAATAGCAAAGACTCGGAAATCTTGTCATATTAAAACAGAAACTTTATTAAATGGTCCACCAACTTAAATGATATTGTAAAATAAAAAGAAATCTTCAATGTATCACTAGACTAAAATCATGTCATATTGTATAAAAAAAAAAACATATATATTTTAGATTAGTTATTAATCTCATACGACATAATTATTGGATCAGTTAACAGATTAAAAAGATTAATTTATTAGAAATTGTCCTTCTCTATCTCTAATTTATCATTGATCAATCAGGTAGCATGTTCTTTTATTTTAATATTTTTCTATTTTTGATACTCTCAACCGGAAACCATAAACTTGTGAAGTACCGGTTGACCTGCAGGAGAAAAAGAAAAATGCATAGACTTCACTTTTTTAAATCTTCAAAAAGCTCCAAAAGAAAAATAGAAAAAAATAAATAAATTAATATTCATATAATATTCCATATATAGAGGACTTTCGTGTAAATATCATTAACGTGATTGTCGTGTTCTAAACTTCTAATAATGATATGGTAGATAATCACTAGAGATGGAGAAGTGAAAATCATTTTTCAGTGTCTTCATTCTAAAGACAAATGGGATTGCACATCAGACAACGAACACATTACATGGACCTTGAAGACAGGATGTGAAGTTACAGATTTTTAATTCAAGTGGAACAAAATGAGGCCTTCAGATCAGATTTTTAGTAATTACTCATGTACTAATTACCGACTAGAAACTCAGATTAACATTATAATATATTATTATTGTTATTTTTAAATGTTAAAACTTTAGATATAAAATAAAAATAAAAATATATATATATTGTGGGGGAAATGGAGGAATGGGTTTGGGGGAGGGTCCCCCGGCCCCCACCACCTCCACCAATTTATAAAATTGGTACAAAATTTACCCCTAAAACTCCATGAGGGCCCGTAAGGGATGGGGCCCAATGGAGAAAAGCCCATCCCTAAAGCTATCAAAGTTCAATAATAATTAAATAGTAAGTAGATGTTAAATTTTTTTATTTTATTTATTTATTTGGTCTATTACAAATTTAGAAATTGAAAGAGGAGGATATTAATTGAATTAAAGCCCACAATCGTATTAATATGATCGAGAAAGACATACCATGCATGGAAACACCTTAGAAAAAGTTAACTTGAATTAGTCCAAAAATTTAGCTTTAGCATATGGCCTGGTCATTGTGATGCACATACAAATCTAACTCTTTGTCTGGAGGGGACGGCGTTTATATGCAATTATGTACATGTATCAACTAATTGCTTCTCAAAGAATTTTGTTTTTTGGTAGAAGGGTCAAATTTAATGATTTTTATTTATTTATACATTCAAATATCAAACTCATGTACGTACTCAAGTCAAACACGTTTCAATAGAAAATTTTTTGATACATCGGAATGTAACCTGTAGTTGAGTAGTCTAGTCTTCGATATGAACCAACCATGAAAACATATCCACCTTCCTCCATTTCCAAGCTCCTGATCTCCACCACCACCATAATTATAATATCAGTGATGTCATTCACTACTTGTCAAACCGACACGTCGTACGACGACTGCGCCCCCCTCAAGTGCGGCAACCTCACCTTCTCCTTCCCTTTCTCCTCCTCTCTCACCACCGGCCGCTGCGGCCTCCCTGGCTACCAAATCAACTGCGACGACCCTTCCTCCGGTCCCAAGCTCCTCTTCTCCGGAAAACTCTTTCGGGTCAGAGCCTTCTTCCCCACCGACCGTGTCATCACAATCGTGGACACCGAACTCATCCAGGAACTCACCTCCAACTCATGCAACTCCATGTACAATCTCTCCAATATCATTTCTTCAAATTCAAGTAATGATAATTACAACAGTACCCCTCTCACCCTTCCACAAGGTACTGTCAACTTGACGTTTTACAAGTGCCCAAGTATTGTAAATTTTTCTAAGGAGATTGTGGACAAGATCGTGGTTAACATTAGCTGTGGTGGTGGTGATCAGCTGTATCTATGGAGAAATGGAAGTCAGTTCGAACCGCCGAATTGGTTCAATCCAGTGTTGACATCAAGCGGGTGCCGTTCATTGGTGGTGCCTGTGTCCAGCGTCAGATATGTGTTCACGAATGATAATAGTATGAAGCTAGACGATGCTCTTGGTGATGGGTTTCCATTGACATGGCCTCAGTTTGACGAGTGTGACAGATGTCAGAATCGTAGTGGAAGGTGTGGATATGATCACAGCTTCAAGAAGATTATCTGTTTTTGCAAGGCCGGCGGCTGTGAGTAAGTTTATGTTCACTTTTTCTGTCTAACACACTTTCCTTTACCTGTTGCTAGGGTAGTTAAAATTGAATAATAAAAACCGTAAAACTACTAAAGATTAATAATTTTAACTTTTAAGTATTTCCAATAGAATATTAATCAAACTTGTAATTTGTAATTTCAAATGAAAAAAATGATGTTGGTCATTTTACACCTATATTATGAGATTACGAGTTCAAATTGAATTTATATACCCTCCCTAAATCCTAAATTATTTTCATATTTAAAAAACAAAAGTTTCAAACTCATCATAATAATTAAAGCTGTGGGCACCCACTCGATTACGATGATAAAATGAATGTAGATGCAAGACATTGACTTATCGACTCCTTCAAACAATAGATCATTTATATAATGATATATAAATAGTTAAAAATAGCCATCCAAAACATGCTGAATACTTCTTCTTTTTTTTTTTTTAACAGCAATATTTTATAAAAAACCAAAAGGAGGCTAGCCAAAGAACAACAAGAGACCCGAACAAGCTACAGCCAAACACAAGCAAACAGCAACCAACAAGCTAAACCCCACCCCAAAACCAAACCACACAAAGCAGCTAAACGAAAAGAAAACCGAAACCCAATACAAAGACACACTTAACCTTTGTCATCTTCTTTCCCTCTAGAAAATCGGTTCGCCAACTCTTCTTCAACACCACTGAAGTTGCAACCACGACCTAACTTATTTATTCAAAACATGCTGAATACTGTATACTCATTGAGTCATTGCAAAGTTCATTTTCCAATAATTGTAACTATGTGTTACCTTATGATATTCATATTCTTGTTTTGGTATGTACCTTTTTTTATCTTGGTTTTTATATTTTATAAATCAAAGACCTAGCTTGTTTATTGTTTGCTTAAATAGTTAGATATATAACTAAGTTTCAATGACAAGATGATGATGGCTTAGTGGTCTGCTCATGATCACACCTACATAATTGAGGTCGTTGGTTCGAATCGTATCATTCTCCCCAAACCCTAAATTATTTGTAATTGTTAAAATAAATAAATAAATAAAAAGTTTAGTTTGACATCTTGATCTAAGTTTCTCTCAATCCTTGCACAAGTAGGCCAATAGAGTTCTTTGGTTAGCCAGCTCTTGCTTGATAGTCTTTGTTATATGTGGTTATTAATTGAATTTTTCATAGTTGCTGACTTCTTTCACCTGATGATAATCTGGCAGGCACAACCAAAGGAATTGGACGCCACTCATTATAGGTAAAATTATACTTTTAAAGTATAGTACACAAAGATATATCCATTAGCCATGAATCATGATTAATTAGGGTTCCTTATTTGAAGTTAAATTCAATAGCTCCAACTTAATTTGTTTGATCAGGTCTTGCAACTGGAAGCTGTTCTCTTGTGCTCATTGTGGTCGTCGTACTACTGTTAATCTTCAGAAAGAGAATTTCTTTATTTTCCAAGAAATCATCCTACTATTCTGACGATCATCCAAAACCAGGAGATGGAGTACTAAATGTCAAGCAGTTCATCAAAACCTATCGCTCAACGTTACTGACCAATTATTCTTACAAAGATGTGAAGAAGATGACTAATGGATTCAAAGAAAAATTGGGTGCAGGAGGTTATGGCAGTGTTTACAAGGGAAAATTCCCGGATGGTCGTCTAGTCGCTGTCAAAATGCTTGACAAGTCAAATGAGTACTATATTAGCCATAACTTCATCAATGAAGTTTCCACCATTGGAAGAATACACCATGTTAATGTCATAAATTTGCTTGGTTTTTGTTGCGATGGCTCGACTCAAGCTCTCATTTATGAGTATATGCCTAATGGATCATTAGGGGATTTGTTATCTAGAGAGAAGGCAAATGTTTCTTTGGGGTTGGTAAAGTTTCTTGAAATTGCTCTAAGAGTTTCACATGCAATAGAGTACTTGCATAATGGTTGTGAGTTAAGAATCTTGCATCTTGATATAAAGCCCGAAAATGTCTTGCTAGACAAGGATTTTAGTCCCAAGATTTCGGATTTTGGATTGGCGAAGATGCACTCAAGAAACAAAAGTGTTGTCACCATGACAGGTGCAGGAGGAACAATTGGATATATAGCTCCTGAGATTTTCCTTAGACACCTCGGAAATCCTTCTCATAAGTCTGACGTTTATAGCTATGGAATGTTATTGTTGGAGATGGCTTGCGGGAGAAAGAATGTTGAACCAATAACGGGCACTTCAAGTACAGAAGCATACTTTCCTGATTGGATTTATGACAAGATTTTCGAAAAACAGGATTTGAAGCATGGAGATGATGGTTCTGATCTGGTTGAAATAGAAGAAGAAGAAGAAGAAGAAGAAGAAGCTTGCATGGCAAGAAAGATGATGATAATGGTGGGTATATGGTGCATACAGATAAATCCAAGACATCGTCCTTCAATGCCAAGAGTAGTGGAGATGCTGTCAGGAAATTTGGAAGCCATTGAAATGCCTCCCAAGCCAGCCTTTTTATCTTCTTTAACTAATGTACAATTAGAGAGTGAAATCATTTCCATTGATAGTGATACAAGCGACTTGCCTCTTACATCTAATATTCAGTAAATGTATATACCACTCATAAAAATGAGAAGAATAGTAATTAATACTTGATTTTAGCACGTTTCAATAAATTTTGATGTGATGGCAAGATGAACTTGGCCTAATGTTATGCTCCCCACATCTACACCATTAATATTATGGGTTCTAGTTGTGTGTTGTAGGTGGTCGAAAGACTTGGTACGTCAAATGGGTCGGGTTGTATCAGGCCCAAAGCAACTCAATTGAACCGTGAGATAAGTGATGTCGACTCCTCGTTTGAGCTTGCAAAGCTGTGTCTGTCGACAAAGGTCGAGTACCTGGTTGAACCTGCAAACAAGATTAAAACAGAAATAATGCGAAATAGAAATTGAAAAGGTGGGTTCATATCGTTTAGCTTTAGGTGTGCTTGGGCTGAGCAATCTATTATGAAGATTGTGATAATGGTTCCAGCTAAGCTCCGGTTGCCAGAATGTTTGAGCAGAGTTTCAATACGCTATAATAAGCTTTAGTTCAGAGAGATTTTGAGAGAGTTCACAGTGGCTGAACTCTATTATTTATAAGCTAGGATCCCTTCCTAACGTTCACCTTCAACTGCATTAGATGGTGGGCGTGATTCTAGGAGGGATTTCCTCTCCTCTGATTCAGTGGTTACTAACTTCTGTAACCGAAACTCTATGACAAAGTCTCTCAAACGTTCAAACCTTGTTGGCATAGAGTTTGGGTCAACCTGGAGCAGATGGGCCTGGATTGGCTATAAACAGCTTATTGGGCTTCTATATGTGTTTAGGCCTATGAGCCATTTTTGGCTACCACAGTTTGCCCCCCACTCTCTAAAGAAGAAATCGTTTGATTTAGAGAGTGATTTGCATTGGGTCGACTCCCTTTATTGAGTCGAATCAATATTCTTTGAACGCTATCTGACATACCTTTGTTGGGCCCAATGTCATGTTGAAAAGGAGGACTTGTCGTTCGACAATCATCATAAAGTAAGGCAATCGAATCGATCTAGATGTCAAGTCGATGTGGTGGAAGCGTTTGGGTTTCCCATGATGACGTTAGACGCATTAAATTTATACGCAGTTTTCGAGATAAAAGTTTCAAATTTTAAACCAATGATTTTACTTGGGTTAACCGGAAACTAAAGGGGTGTTGACACGTCAACTAGGCTGGGTTAAATGGCAGTTGAAATGGCGCTAATGTCAACTAGGGTTAAAGAGAATGCTGGTTTATAAATAAACCTCTTCACTTAATAGACCCATTTTGCACGATTCAATTTCCTCGAACCTTCTTGATTTCTACATTCGCTGAACTTCTTCTCTGTGAAGCGCTGGTGTTCTACCTTCAGAAGGCTTCTTCGTAATCTTTAAGGTTGGCATATGTTTGTTTATATATATATATATATATATTTTTTGTTTATTTCTGTACATGAATCTTAGTTCTTTACTCAGAATTTATTTTTGAATCTGTAGGAAATTTTCGATGTTTATCTATGAAATGCGTATTCTTCATTGTTCTTGATATTTCTTGATAGTTCTTGACATTTTTTGATTCACTACCATGTTGATTTTGATCACGTATGCTGTTTCTGTTTTGCGTGCATGTCATCGTGATTAGGACAGTTGTTTAGGTTTTGAAAAAGTAACCGTTTGTGGGTAGGTTGCTTTTCTGGGGTTCTAGGCTGGTTTTTACGAAGGATTTCCTATGTTGCAAAAATTCTAGGTTTTTGATCTAGAAACCTTAGGTTGTGATTGTAGCGTTTTGGTTTGCCTGACTTGTGCATTTTTTGCATGTCAGTTTTGGAGATATGTCGAGCGATGATCCAGTTTCAGATCCGTCTCACTCTTGGTCTAGTAGTGACTTGGGAAATGAATCTGACGGAGTTGATAGTGGAACACGGGATGTCGATAAACGGGTCACGGTTCGCGATCAGTCAGAAGTTATCGATATAAATGTTAGGGGTATATTAGATGGGGGTGGTGTTTGTGCCATAGCGAAGCCGGTTAGCTTTCTTGAGCATAGGAACGATGCGGAGGCATCTACTTCCGGTCGTCCGAAATATGTGTTGGATGGCAGCCCATCAAGTCTGATTACTCAGGATAATTTAGACGGTTTGCGGACGATTTACGGTATTCCCAAGTCGATCAAGCTACGTGCTCCGCTGGAACATGAATGAGCGGATTGGGATATACCCGACTGGACATGTTTTTATGAATACACTTTACGTCTAGGTTTTAGATTTCTGGTTCCCGTGTTGGTACGACGATTGCTGAGGTATTTCAACATTGCTCCTGGCCAACTGATGCCAAATAGTTAGAGAATTCTGCTGAGCCTAACGGTATTGCAAGAAAGGCATAGTATCAATTTTGGGTTGGGGTGCGTCTTGCATAATTATTATTTAAAGGAACATGTGGGCGACCAAGGTCGCTATATACTGATACCCAGAAACTTTGCCAAACGGCTTATTATTGATACAACCACGAACGATCGGTTTTAGAAGGACACTTTTTTCTTCGCAAAAGGCCCGCCAATTGATGGTCCTTGGGGAGACGCACAATATGTCTTGCAAAGGGTTTGGAATCGAAAAGGTTAGTGTCGCACGACCTTTTCATCTCCTCTTTTTTTGTTTTTGGAATGTTAGTTACCCGTAATCTTATAACAGTTGGTGATGCTTTATGTAGACATCAAGCGTGCGGACAATGATGTGACGAGCGACAATGCGCCAGATATTACTGAACGAATATTGCGCATCCCTGCTAAAGAACGAAGTTGTAAAACACTGCTTGTGGATGGTAAGCTTAGGCCCAGTAGTCTGTGGCGACGGTCGACTTTGAATAGAACGCGGCAACCGTATCCTCTAGTGAAGGATTTCATATCTTATGTTTGGGTTATGAGGAGTCTTGAAATTCTTGGGTGTAAAATGATTTTCTTGTCGCCTATTTCTGATATTGATCGTCGTTTCACAGTGACGTCGATGTCGAATGCGAAGACGTACCTGCCGGATAATGCCGACGCCATGCAGCGCTTGAGGGACGAAATGGCCAAAAAGAGGGCGGCAAAAAAGAATCAATCGGTCGACAAGTCAAAAGAAAGTGCTGCTGCTGAGCCTGAGTATATTTATACTTCGTCTCCTGAGCATAACGTGGGACGGAAGAGACAGAGGAAGGATTCGACCGTCGATCCAGGGAGGAAGGCTGGGCCTAGTTCTAAGAAAAAGGTTGTTGAAACTTTTGAGCCTGACTCTTCGATGGTATTGCTATCCTCTGGGATTTTGTCGTTCGGAGAGCCTGCCGGATTTCTTGCGAAGTCGAGCGAATTCCTCCTTACTGCTGATGAGGATATTTTGAAGAAGAAGAAACTGGAGGATGTTTTCAATACAAGCGTTCTTTCAGCGTTCCAGGTAATTTGTTTATTTTGATTTATCATTTCTACTCGTGTACTATTATTTAATCTTGGTACTTACATGACATTTCTTCTGCAAGCTTTACAGGCGCAGTTGTATCTTCGTGATAGGTACAAGTTGACTAGTGACAAGTGTCTGAAATTTAAAAAGGTGAATGATGCTCTCAAGGCAGATAAAGCCAAGGCTGATGCTCGTTTGAAGGACTTAGAGCAGAAAGTTTTTGTTCTAGAAAATGACTTAAAGAGCATGGAACAAGAGAGAGATCGTTACCGTGAGGAGTCGACGAAGGCGAAGGCAATTGTGGTCGAGAAGGAAAGCCTCGTCACTAGTTTGGAAGATCAACTTACGTCGATCGCATCTGTAGCGATATGTAAGGCAAGGGCAGAGTTGTTTAAAGAATATATGTCAGGTCAGCACATCAATTGGGATCGTGCAGAAATGCAGGAAGTGATCGACACCTGCGACGAGATGCTTAGGCTTGAAGGGTCTTCGCCTGAAGAAGAAACAGATGCTGGGGGGAATGTCGACAAGACCCTCGAAGACACAACAAGCCCAAACGACAACGCTGCTGATCCACCAGTCAACTGAGGCTCCCAACTTCTTTATAATTCTCTTTGTAATTTGTGGATGATTTGGTCGACCTCGACCTATATTTTTTTATTTGGTAAATGTAGTGGATGTTTTGGTCGACTTCGACCGCTGTCTATTTTTTAACTTTTTGCCTTAGTATCCTTTGTAAAAATTTCTTTTGAATGAAGTTATATTTTGATCTGATACGACCCTCACGCAATGATAGCTTTGAATTTGTATGAGATGAGCCTGTAAACCCATGCCCATATGTAAGTCGATCGACATTATACAAGATGATTTGAATTTGTATAAGACAAGCCTGTAAACTCATGCCTATACGTAAGTCGGTCGACATAATATACAAGATGATTTTGTCGAAAAGTTGATATGCAACATAGTAAGATTTTATTGTTGATGACTGTAACTAAAATTTGCTTTCGCGTGTTTTACGGTCGATAAGACCTTTTCATCGAATTTTCAGCGTACATGTGTTATTTGGTCGACAAGACCTTGTTACAGATAATATCGCGTACATGCGTTATTTGGTCGACAAGACCTTGTTACATAGATACTGTCGCGTACATGCATTTTATGGTCGACAAGACCTTGTTACAGATAATATCGCGTACATGCATTATTTGGTCAACAAGACCTTGTTACATAGATACTGTCGCGTATATGCGTTTTATGGTCGACAAGACCTTGTTACATAGATACTATCGCGTACATGCGTTTTATGGTCGACAGGACCTTTTTACATAAAAGTTTCTTTTCGCGTACATGCATTGTAGATTGTCGCCTGCACCCAGTGTTGTTCCCCCACTCTTAATATGCGATTGTTGAATGAGGATATTGGGAGTTTGACGTCGAAGTTGACAAGTCTGCGGTCGTCGAAACTGTATATCCGAAATAGAAAGTTTGCTTGTCGAAGTCGACAGCTTTGTAAAAAAAAATAATAATTTTGCGAGCTCATTTTTGCACTTAGTTGCACTAAGTTGTCATCATTGCTCTTCTTTGGTCGATTTGTTAGTAATGAAAAGTCGATAGAATAAAAGTAATAATAATGAAATCAAGAATTAAAATAAAGTTCAGAAATGGTACTGTTTTATATGTAGGGCGTTCCAACTATTATGCAGTTCTCGACCGTCGAGTCCTCTTAGCTTGTATGCCCCTCGTCCGACAACATCCGTTATTTGATATGGTCCTTCCCATGTTGGCCCCAACTTTCCAGCGCCTTATTCCCTTGTGTTTTGGAAGACTCATCGCAATACCCAGTCGTGGAGTTTGAAGACTCTGGCCCTTACTTTTTTGTTGTAGTGTCGAGCGACTTGTTGCTGGTACGACTGAATTCTTAGAGCAGCACGATCTCGTCGTTCGTCAAGGTGGTCAAGCTCGAAACTGAGCTCCAAGTTGTTTTGTTCTTCATCCGGATTTTCGCTACGGGCGGTCGACAGTCTGGTCTCTATTGGGATGACTGTCTCTGAGCCATAAACGAGTGAAAAAGGGGTTGCTCCAGTCGACCGTCGCGGGGTAGTTCTGTACGACCATAAGATTTCTGGGAGTTTCTCTGCCCACTCGTTTTTTTCAGCTTCGAGTCGTTTCTTCAATGTATTGATAATTGTTTTGTTGGTCGACTCTGCTTGTCCATTTGCTTGGGGATACCGTGGAGTCGAGAAACTTAGCTTGATTCCATACTTGTAGCAAAAGTTCTTGAAGTCGTACGAAATGAACTGGGACCCGTTGTCGGTCACTATTTCCCTAGGTACTCCAAACCTGCATATAATATTTTTGCATACGAAATCGCGTACCTCAATGTCGCGTACTTGTTGATATGCCCCGACCTCGACCCATTTGGTGAAGTAGTCTGTCAGGACTAACATGTAGACGACGCCGCCAGGTGCAGCCGGGAGCTTACCTACAATGTCCATCCCCTATTTCATAAAAGGCCAAGGGACCGAAATTGAATTCAACATACTTGGGGGAGATGTGATACTGGTGCGAAGCGTTGGCACTTGTCGCATGACTTGATGTGATTTTGAGAATCAGTCCGTATGGTCGGCCAGTAATATCCTGCTGTGATGGCTTTGTCTGACAAACTACGGGTGCCAGAATGGTTTTCGTATTCCTCATAGTGTAGACTTTTTAGGACGTCGTACGCCTCTCGTTTGGTGACGCACTTCAAGGAGGGTCCGGTGAACGATTTTTTGTAGAGCTTGACGTATATGATGCAGAATTTAGCTGCTTTTGCCTTGATTCTCCTTACTTTTGATCTGTCGTCTAGGAGAATGTCTGCCTGAAGGTAATTGAAGATTGGCTCTATCCAGCTTCTGCTGTTGTCGACGGGTGCCAATATTTCTGTTTCTTGAATTGATGGGGCCATTAGATGAACTATAGGCACCGACTTTGAACCATTTGTTGCTGTCGACCCAAGGTTTGCTAATGTGTCTGCTCGTGCATTTTCGGATGGGGGTATTTGTTCGATCGAAAACTCATCAAAGGTCGACTGAAGATGTTTGGCTTTGGTTAGGTAGGCCGACATTCTCTGATCCCTTGCTTCATACGTACCATTCATCTGTCTAACGACTAATTGGGAGTCGCTTTGTACTTTAATGCTTTTCACATCTAGGCTTTTTACGAGGTCGAGCTCGGCGATCAAGTCTTCGTATTCAGCTCCGTTGTTCGTCGCATGAAAACCACAGTGGATCGACTACTCCAGTATGTCCCCCTATGGGGATTTGAGTACCAATCCTAACCCGCTTCCTTTGATGTTACTGGACCCGTCGACCGACAAGGTCCATTTACCAGGTGTAGGTGTTTCTGTGAGCGCAACTAGTTCCTGTTCGGCCTGCACACTTTCACCAGGGGTAAAATCCGTAATAAAATCGGCTAGTACCTGTGATTTCATAGCTGACCGCGGATGGAAGCTGATATCGTACTCGCTGAGTTCTACTGCCCACTTCGTCAGTTGACCAGAAAGTTCTGGCTTGTGATGAATATTTTTAAGGGGGTAAGTAGTTAGTACCTTAATTGTGTGGCACTGGAAGTAGGGTCTGAGTTTCCGTGCTGCTACCACGAGAGCCAATGCGAGTTTTTCCAGCCGACTGTACCTGGTTTCTATGTCGAGTAAGGTTTTACTTACGTAGTAGACTGGATGTTGGTTGTTTTCTTCTTCTCTGATGAGGACTACACTTACAGCAGTGTCGAATACCGCTAGATACACAAACAGTGTTTCGTTGTCCTTTGACTTCGATAGTAATGGTGGCGACTTCAGGTATGTCTTCAAGTCTTACAGTGCCCTCTCACAATCGTCGTTCCATTCGAATGCTTTGTTTTTTCTGAGGGTGTTGAAAAATGGTAGACATCTTTCAGATGACTTTAAAATAAACCGGTTCAACGCCGCCACACGACCAGTAAGCTTCTGTACGTCCTTGATGCATCTAGGTGATTCGATGTTCTCGATCGGCCGTATTTGGTCTGGATTTGCTTTGACCCCTCTATGGGTGACCAGATAGCCTAGAAACTTTCCTGAAGATACACCAAAAGAGCATTTAGTGGGGTTTAGTTTCATACCATATTCGTCGAGAACGTCGAACGACTGTCTCAGATGGTCGATGTGTTGTTGTGCGACTAAAGATTTGACCAACATATCGTCGATGTAGACTTCCATTGTTGATCCAAGCATCTTTGCGAACATTTTGTTGACCAGCCTTTGGTAGGTTGCACCTACATTTTTTAAACCAAAAGGCATTACTTTATAGCAAAATGTACCTCACTCTGTGACGAATGCCGTTTTCTCTTGGTTGTCAGGGTGCATCAGTATCTGGTTGTAACTGGAGTATGCATCCATGAAGCTTAATAAGTCGTGTCTCGCAGTCGCGTCGACTAACATGTCGATGTGAGGTAGTGGGAAAAAGTCTTTGGGGCAAGCTTTATTGAGGTCTGTGAAGTCGATGCAGACTCGCCACTTCCCATTTTTCTTTTTTACTACCATGACGTTTGCTAGCCAGTCGGGGTATTTTACTTCTCTCACCGAACCGATGTCGATCGGTTTTTAGATTTCGTCGTTGATCACCTTGTTCCTTTCTGGAGCGAACTTTCTTCGTTTTTGTTTTATTGGTTGATGATCTAGGTCGACCTGCAGTTGATGTACTATTACGTCGGGGTCGATGCCGATTATATCTTCGTGCAACCAAGCGAAGCTGCTGCGACGTTCCTTGAGAAATGCAATCAACTGCTTTCGAATGTCGTCCGGTAATCTGGACCCGATGTAGACTTTATGATTGGGGTAATCTGGATCGATCGACACCTTGTCGAGTTCCTCCATGTGTGGCTTGTTTTGAGTCGACTCGACCTTGGCTTCCTGTAATTGCTATAAGTTTTGTCGCTTCTTTTTCATGGCATTATGATAACATTCTCTGGCTGCTCGTTGTTCCCCTTTAATCTCTTTTACCCCCCATTTGGTAGGAAATTTGATCATCTGATGATAAGTCGACGGTATTGCTTTTAGCTCGTGGATCCACGGTCTGCCTAGTATGGCGTTGTAAAGAGATTAGCAGTCAAGCACAAGGAAGTTAATGTACAGGTTGACTCCTTCAGCGTAGACTGGTAGCACAATCTCGCCCAGTGTGCTTTTTTGCTCTCCACTGAACCCGGTCAACATAGTCGTTCGACGACTGAGCTTCGACTCGTCGACCTGCATTTCTCTCAGAGCACTGTTAAATAAAATATTGCAAGAACTACCATTATCGATTAAGATGCGTTTAGTTAAATAATTAGCAATATGTAAAGATATGACTAAAGCATCATGGTGAGGAGAAAACAAATCTGATTTGTCGGTCTACTTGAAGATGACAGTTTCGTCGACTTTTGATGGATGTTCTCTTCCTGGTTGAATCTCTGTGTTCGACACTTGTCGTGTATGTCTCTTGGCTGTAGAATAACTCACGCCGCTGACTTCAGATCCACCTATGATTTAGTTGATCACTCTGTCTTGTCTGGGTGGTTCCGGAGGACTGTCGACGACATCGGGTTTCCTTTGGTCGTCGCGTCTTACATAGGTTTGCTTCTCCTTGTCCGTTAGGAATTCTCGAAGGTGTCCCTGTTTTAGAAGCTCAGCGACTTTGAATTTCAGGGCGATACAATCTTCTATGCGATGGCCGTGATCTCCATGGAACTCGCATCAAAGCTTTGGATCTCTGTGTTCTGGTAGTGCATTCATCTTTCATGGCCATTTGACCGTTTTGCCCATTTCTCTCATAACTGCAACGACGTCGACCGGTTCTATGCTGAGATTGTATTCTGGTGCTTCTACCCGTGGTCGACCGGACCTTGCATTGCTACATCCATAGGAATGTCTATCATTTGAGCCGTCATGTCGAGGCTGGGTATTCCTCCGGTTGTTTGTAGGGTAAGGTTCCGATCTCCGGTCGCTAGACCTTCTTTCTACTCGATCGTTACGTCAATTCCCTAGTATGTGCTGTTAGCTTTACCGATGTAGTTTGCTTCATCTTCTTCCCACTTGATTTGTGCCCATGCCTTGACTAGTACATCTTCCATGGTCCTGCATGGATACTTAGTGAGCTCTTTATATAAATCAGAGTCAAACCTGAGGCCTTTCCTGAAGGCGTAGATGGTAGTCGCCTAATTGCAATGCGGGATTTGCACTTTCTCTCAGTTGAAACGTCCGACATAAGCCCTCAAGTTTTCGCCTGGTCGTTGTATTATTGTATAAAGGTCGTCCGACTGCTTCTCTAGCTTGCGACTACTTGCGAATTGCTCCACGAAAGTGTCCGTCAACTGCGCAAAAGAATCAATTGAGTTATTAGGCAAATTGGTATACCATTGTAAAGCGGGGCCGCTGAGACTAGATCCGAAAGCTTTGCACATGCACGCCTCTCTCAGGTCGCGCGGAATTGCAGCAGTAAACATTCTCTGCTTGTATTGTGCTATGTGGTCGTCTGGATCTGTCGTCCCCTCATACTGCTTCATGTTTGGGAAGCTGAACTTCTTAGGCATCTCAGTGAGAGCAATTGCGTCGACGAACGGCGAGTCGGCAAAGCTGTTGGCAGTGCTCTTCTTTATCGGAGCTGGGACTCCTGGAATACGTTGGATGAGAGCCTCTATTTCTATAAACCTGCAAGAGAATTACAAGTCAGTATTTAAATGTATACCAGGCCCGGGTTTTACCAATCCGGGTGTCGACTGGAGCGACATAGTCGTTTTGTTGACATTGTATGGCTATTGGTCCATTGTTGGATCTTGTTCGTTCATCACATCGTTCCGGGCAGGCATATCGTTGAGGTCGATATCAACCCTTGCGGTTTGGAGTGTTGGTTGATTCTGATGGTCGACCGGGTTCCTCTCGGGTCTGACGGGGTTGCCTGGTGCTCTTGGAGCAGGTCGATCGATAAACGGTTCCCCGTTTGGTGCCGATATTGGATGCTCCGACGTTGTTGAATCAGGCACCACTCCGTCGACCAGCGCTTTCAACTCTTCATTTGCCGCTCGGATTGCTGCATTTTCTGCTTCGAGTGCCTGCATCCTCTCAGCGCTCGCTGTCATTTGAGCGGTCAATGCAGCAATTTGCTCCTCGACGGTGGGAACTGATCCGCTTCCATTCATGTTGAGTTGTGGTTGGAGTAGATCGATTTGAAATTGAAGGTAGTTGCAATGGGCCCCATGGTGGGCGCCAAACTGTAGGTGGTCGAAAGACTTGGTACGTCAAATGGGTCGGGTTGTATCAGGCCCAAAGCAACTCAATTGAACCGTGAGATAAGTGATGTCGACTCCTCGTTTGAGCCTGTAAAGCTGCGTCTGTCGACAAAGGTCGAGTACCTGGTTGAACCTGCAAACAAGATTAAAATAGAAATAATGCGAAATAGAAATGGAAAAGGTGGGTTCAGATTGTTTAGCCTTAGGTGTGCTTGGGCTGAGCAATCTATTATGAAGATCGTGATAATGGTTCTGGCTAAGCTCCGGTTGCCAGAATGTTTGAGCAGAGTTTCAATACGCTATAATAAGCTTTAGTTCAGAGAGATTTCGAAAGAGTTCACAGTGGCTGAACTCTATTATTTATAAGCTAGGATCCCTTCCCAACGTTCACCTTCAACTGCATTAGATGGTGGGCGTGATTCTAGGAGGGATTTTCTCTCCTCTAATTCAGGGATTTCCTCTTCGTATCACTCAAATATGAATGATAATTGATCATCAGATAAATATTAATCAGTTACTTGATATATTAAAAGTGACAAAATTTTATAAGCTGCTATCTCATAAACCCCGGCTGGGTGATTGTTCCTGAAGAACGATCTGAGTAAAATGCAACAAATAAATCATCTGATGAATATCATAAGCTTATGAACCTTTGAAAGGTATTGTTATCAGGATCCACTACTACAAAAATGTTAGAAGACATCACTAGAAATTACTAAAAGAAATCGGTTTTTGGTAACCGATTTTAAAGAAGCTTTTAGACATCGGTTTTTATAAAAACCGATGTCTTAAAAATTACAGTTTCAAAAGACATCGGTTTTTAAGAAAACCGATATTAAAAAAAAAACGTTTAGACATCGGTTTTTACAAAAACCGATGTCTAAAATTTTGCGTTGAAAAAACAACGGTTTTTATAAAAACCGATATTAAAAACAAGCGTTTAGACATCGGTTTTTATAAAAACCGATGTGGATTCAAAAGCAAAATTCTGCAATGCAAATCTGACCTATGTCCACATTCAAGTGCACATCTCTAAAAATACTCAATGTTATTTGCTAAAATTTTGACACAAGAAAGTAGACATGCAAACAAACACTTTTAATTCAGAAAATATTCCAAAAATCGATTTGGAAAAGTGTGAAAATGAGCGATGAAAACAGCTTACTCGCGGATTCGCGAATCGCTTCTGACCTTTGACTGAATAATTGATCATAACTTTCAAAATACTGCCCACAATTTTACGTTCTTTATACCGTTGGATTCGTATCGCAAAAACAAAGAACCCAACACAGACAAAAAAAAAAATATTTCCTTGCCAAAAGATACATTTTTAAGGAAAGAGTTTGCACAAAAATATCTCCAATCGCTTCAATTCTGACCTTTGACTGAATAATTGATCATAACTTTCAAATATCGCCCGGAATTTTACGTTCTTTATACCATTGGATTCATATCAAAAAATCAAAGAATCCACCATGGACAAAAAAAATTATTTCGTTGCCAAAAGATACAGTTTTAAGGAAAAAGTTTGCACAAAAATATCTCAAATCGCTTCTGACCTTTTACTGAATAATTGATCATAACTTTCAAAATACCACTCGGAATTTTACGTTCTTTATACCGTTGGATTCGTATCGAAAAATCAAAGAATCCACCATGGAAGAAAAAATTTATTTCGTTGCCAAAAGATACAGTTTTAAGGAAAACATTTACACAAAAATATCTTCAATCGCTTTTGACCTTTGACTGAATAATTGATCATAACTTTCAAAATACCATCCATAATTTTACGTTCTTTATACCGTTGGATTCGTATCGAAAAATCGAAGAATCCAACATGAATGAAAAAATTTATTTCATTGCCAAGAGATATAGTTTTAGGGAAAAAGTTTGCACAAAAATATCTCCAGCAGAACACAAAACCACACAATAAAAAATGAAATGAAAAATAAACCCACCAATAAAATTTATTTAATATATATATGTTTGTAGTAGAAATTAGAATTTTGATTAGTAGAGTAAATTTAAATTTATCAAACAAGTTTTTTTATTTATTTATTTATTTATTTATTTATTTATTTATTTCTAACAACTCCTATTGGTTATATATAAATATTGTGCAATTGTTAACACATCATACATGAGAAATGTGGAATAATGAAGAAACAATCATCAGTGATACATTTTCAAATACAGTAGCTACTGAAATGATGATTATGAAACTCATAGTATCGATGATTGTATACAAAAGGCATGATTTGCCTAAATGAAAAGAAGCAATTCAAGAAGAATTGACTTCATAAGCCAAATATAAAATATTTAGACCAATAGTTCTCCAGACACCTGAAGATGTCAAACTAGTTGGATACTAAAAGGTCTTTATACGGAAACGTAATGAGAAAAACGAGATCGTAAGATATGAGGCACGACTCGTAGTACAAGGTTTCTCACAGAAACTTAGTATTCAATAGTAATGAATACGATTACATTCCGAATGTTTGATAAATTTGGCTGCCTTTAAAAGGCTTGAAATACGTCTTCTAAACGTAGTAATCATTTATCTATATGATTCACTCAATGCAGATATTTATAATCCCAGAAAGATTTAAAATGCTAGAAGCATGTAAACCGAGATCTCGTAATCTGTATTTGATGAACCTACAAAAATCCTTATATGGATCAAAAACAATCTGGACGGATGTGGCATAACCGTCTCAGTAAATATCTGATAAGATAAGCATATAATAATCATATTATACTCATGTGTATTCATAAAGAAATCAGAATTTGGATTTGCTATTATAGCAGTTTATGTTAATGATATGAATTTAATTGGAACTCCTGAAGAGCTCCTGATAACTACTGAATATTTGAAAAAGGAATTTGAAATGAAAGACCTAGGGAAGACAAAATATTGTCTCAGCCTAGAGATTGAGCATAAATCAGACGGAATACTTATCCATAAATCAGACGGAATACTTATCCATCAATCAGCATATATTGAAAAGATCCTGAAAAGATTTAATATGGACAATGCTCATCCATTAAGTACCCCCATGATTGTTAGAAATTTTGATCCTAAGAAAGATCCATTTCGGCCACTTGAAGATGGTGAAAAGATACTTGGTCCTGAAGTACCATATCTTAATGCAATTGGTGCTTTATTATATCTGGCTCAATGTACTAGACCAGATATCGCATTTTCAGTGAATTTGCTTGCTAGATTCAGTTCAACACCAACTCGGAGATATTGGAATGGGATTAAACATCTTTTTTGTTATCTTCGTGGAACGAAAGATTTAGGATTATATTATTCAAAATCTAACAACTTTTCAGGTTTAATTGGTTATGTTGATACCGGGTATTTATCTGATCCTCATAAAGCCCGTTCACAAACGGGATATGTTTTTATATATAATGGCACAGCAATCTCCTGGCGCTCCACAAAACACATCCTCTAATCATTCTAAGATCCTTGCACTTCATGAAACAAGCCGAGAATGTGTGTGGCTAAGGTAAGTTATTTATCATATTCAAAATACATGTGGATTTTCATTATCTACAGAGTTGCCAACACCAATATTTGAAGATAATGTGGCTTGTATCGCTCAAGTTAGAGGGAGCTATATCAAAGGAGATAGAACCAAACATATTTCTTCTAAATTCTTCTATACTCATGAACTTCAACTGAGCCGACAGATTGATGTTAAACAAATACGGTCTACAGATAATCTTGCAGATCTATTTACCAAAACATTGCCTACATCAACTTTTGAGAAACTGGTATATGGAATTGGCATGCGTCGACTTTATAAATTACATGATTGATGTTGAAGTTTTATTCAGAGGGAGTGTTCAATCAGGGGGAGCAAAAATTTTGAATGGACATATGTGTACTGTACTCTTTTTCCTTCTACCGGATTTTCTCCCACTGGGTTTTACCGGAAAGGTTTTAATGAGACAGTTCTGAGCACGTCCACACCACTTGATCCAGAAGATCATTGTATATGTTTTGCTAAGGTTTTGTCCCACTGGGTTTTTCCTAACAAATTCAAATACAAGTGGTGGAAATCCAAGTATAAATATGAGCAAAGCTCTGAAGAAAACATTAATTTTGGACTTATATGCACTGTACTCTTTTTCCCTTCAATCAGGTTTTGTCCCACTGGGTTTTCCTGACAAGGTTTTTAATGAGACAGTTATGAGGACGTCCAACACCACTTGATCCAGAAGATCATTGTATATACTTTTACTAAGGTTTTTGTCCCACTGGGTTTTTCCTAGCAAATCAAAATACAAATGGTGGAATCCAAGGGGGAGTGTTGTAAATCTGGTGGCTTCCACCATTTTCTAGAAGGGACACATGTCACCATGCATGTGAAGAAGACATGTGGGCTTTTATTTTTGTGACACGCACCCATTTTATGTGTCCTTATTTTATTGTATTCGTTTGCCTATAAATAGGCTTTGTATTGTTGTTGGATAAGATGATGCTTTATCTGAAATATCAATAAAAGCTCATATTTTCTCTACTCTTCCTCACTCTCTCTCATGTATCTCTTTATCTCATCTCTATCTCCCTCATCTCATTTCATTTTTTTTTTTTTTTTTTTTGGTTCTTTATTATTCTTTGATTTACAACAAAATAAGCTTTATAACATGTGTCAATCTTTTTTTTTTTTGGACAATCCAAATTGGTAAAGTTGTCAAATTGTAAATCGTTGGAGAGCAAAAGTGTCATTCTCATTCAATAAATAAATACAAAGGCAAAATAGTTATTTGTATTTTCTATTAGAGAAATGCTATTGACAATCCATTAATTATCTATTTACATATCATTTTAATTTTTTTTATTAAAGACAATTTTAGCATGCATTAAAATTACTAAACAAAACAAGAAAGTTCTAAAGACACTCCAAACAATTTTTATAAGAAAACAAGTTTTTTTTCCATCTTTAGCTCTTTTTTTTTTTTTCCTCTTTTTTGTTTTTTTTTTTTCCTATTTTACAAACCCTAAAATATCTTCTTCTTCTTTTTCAAAATAATTTTTTTCTTACATACCATCAAACCCTACATCATTATCATCACCAGTTTCTATAAATATATATATATATATATATATATATATATATATATAGTCTTTCTATTGTCAGTTCGTCCTGATATATTTGTAAGGATTCTCATATCTTGATTGGCTTATTTCATGAACAAACCACATATTGAGGATTGAATGTAAGGGTAGCTTAGGTGATTCATGATCAAGCTCAAAGACCCTCTCAAGTCCTCAAGGTTGACAAGCACTCCAAAGGTATATCTCTAGTACTTAGTTTTCCTTGAAGAGATGTAGATTGCACACACACACTTAGCATACTTGCATTTGTGTGCATACTCTTCACATGTCACATTTCACACTTGCACTTTGATGTTGTATTTTGTTGTGTGCTTTTGTGTCGTGTAATTCGTTTCACGAATATGTTCGGAAACGTTCACGCTTACATGAATGTGTGCTTGGTTTAGCGCGAAGACCGCCTACGGAGATTGCCCTTGGTTTCACCTTTTTTGGTGAATCGCCGGTTTGATCGGCGGCCTGGCCGCCGAACGAAACCACCGTTTTATACTTGATTGATTTTTATCTCGGGTTTATTTCTACGGTTTAATCAGCGGTTTCGAAACCACCGAATGAAACTGCCGTTGATGCTCTGTTCTTCTCGGGCTCAATTCGGTAGTTGTGAAACGGCGGCCTGGCCGCCCATTGAAACCGCCGATCGTGCGTTTTCAAGGGTAAACTTGTCTTTTCACATGCTCTGTTCTTGATGGCTATAAATATCACACTTTCCCATTTTCTAAATTAAGTTCTTTAACTCTAAGAACCCTAAACTTCAAAGAGAGACACTTGAGAGAAAATCAAATCAAGAACTCATTTTTATCACTCAAAAAACCATTCTCATATGCATCAAAATATCATCTAGCACTTTCTAGCATAGTTAGGATGCTTGCTTGCATGGGTTTTGCTCAACACACTTCCCTTGGTATGTTCTTCACTATTATCATATATAATTAGTGTTTTATTTATCAAAGCATCTCTTTATTTACTTGTATGTTCTTAGTTCATATGTTATTATACAAGATAGAGATTGTGTGTTGTTTTGATTGAGTGATGTATTTTTGATAGCTATATCTAGGTTGTTTAATCTATGATTAGCTAAACTTTATGACATGTCATTTAGCTATTGATATTTAGGATTATGTTAATTGACATATTATTATCCTAGATAAGCATATAGGGTTACCTAGCTCTTATTGCATTTTGAATATTTCATATATTCACTTAGGTTTTGTTATCTCTTCTTAGAGAACTAAGTCTTATGTTGTGACCGGGATTAGGTTGCTTAAATCGCAAGCAATTGAACTAGGTCCACTTATACCGGGATTAGGTAGGTGTGTAATTATATACCGGGATTAGGTTGTAATCTTAACACATTTAGTGGATTTGAGATTCGAGTGTGGCGCACTTATTAGCCCGTGGTTTTTCCCGTGAGGGTTTCCATGTAAATATCAAGTGTTATTTAACTTCCGCACATATTACACTTGTTTGTCTTATTGACTAGATAAGGGCATTTTCGAAAAATTGACTATTAACGAAAATTGGGTAAAATCAAATAAAATCTATTCACCCCCAACCCCCCCCCCCCCCCCCCCCCCCCCCCCCCCTAAGATTAATATATAGAACATACCATTAATTTGTTTCAATATTTATTGTCAAGATGAACTGATAATAGAAAAGCTGTATATATATGTGTGTGTGTGTGTGTGTGTTTTCCTGTTTTCTAGTTCAACTAAATTTGAAATCAGTTTTATTTCTCAAATACCACACACGTTCAATCATCACAATTACTAGAAAATATATATATATATATATATATATATAATTCTTTTTTCTAGAAAAATATATTTAAACTTATTTTTTACTCAATATAATTTTTTTTTACTCAACTTAAAATCCAAGAGAGAAACAAATATTATTTTTTTATGTTCACAATTTGATCTCCAAAACAATTTTCTTATTGTTTCGTTCTCCTAACTTTGGTTTAGTTTTATTTTAATTTGATTATTTCACATCTATTTTCCATTTTCCGTTTCGAATTTTCTAAAAAGAGTTATTCAAAATTTCAAAATGGGTAATGTTAAAATAAAATGAAGTGTCTTTAGAAATTTTATTTTATTTTTTTTTAAATGGAGTGTCTTTAGAATATGTGTACCAAAAAATAAAAGGGATAATTTTAAACAAAAAGACGTGTCTTTAGAATTCTTTTAAATTTAAATTTTTAGAATAGAGTATCTTTAGAAATGAAGTATAAAAAGAAAAACATTAGATTGTAAGGAGAAATTCTCTTTGTCACGTTTGACCATCAAAATTAGAGTCAGAATGACCAATTTGATGTATTTTTGAAAATTAATGGGCTGTTTGGTAATATTTTTGTTTTTTGTTTTATATATTTTCATTTGAAAACGAGTAATTGATTTTCATATTTTTAGAAGCTGAAAACGCGTCTGGTAGCAATAATTGAAAATAGTATTCTGGAAAAAAACAATTATAATATGTATTTAGTGAAATATTTTTGAAAATACATTTTTCAATATTTTTATAGAGTAAAAGGTTTTTTTTTTTTTTTTTTTTTTGTAGATAAAATTGGACTGACCTAAGGGGAAAAAAATCATATTATTTATAGTTAAATTATATATATTATTAATAAAATTATTTAAATTAAATTAAAATCGATTTATCTTGTTGGCGGTGATTTTTGGGTTATATGGAATTAACCACGTGTCCAACAAGTTATTACGAACTTACGATGTAAACTGTAAAGTAAAACAGAAAACTATGCATGCAAAACACGAGGTTTTACATGGAAAACCCAAAGAGGGAAAAAACCATGGTTGCCGGAGACGGCGGGAAGAAGATTTCACTAAGATAAATTACACACTCAATATCTCTTGCACTCTTGCTATTATGTGTTTTTGCATTAAATCTCATAATGGTGTTTGAGTGTCTATTTATACATGCATAGAACCCTAATTCGTAATGTATAAGTAAGGAAAGTTGATGAGGTTTTGTGGGACTCTAACTTGTCGGAGTCGTCTTCATCTTCTTTCCTGTTTGCATTTTTTGCTCATTTAATGATATTAGATTCTCCGTTGAATTTAGGCTCCAATACCTTTAAGGAAGTTTGTTTCCTTATCGGTGTTTACTTCATGGTTCCTTGTTTAGGTGAGACTCTTTCTTTGCGTACTTGAGTCGTGGTTGTCTTAGTTTCAACATCTTCCACGTATCGTTTTCTTGGGCAAAAATGTTGACCTGTCAGTTTGTCAGATTTAACTTATAATAATACCCCTTTAAATATTCGAACCAAGGCCCTTGTTTTACACTCAAGGAAGATTCACTCGGTGAGGTGTATTTAACTCTACCTTCACTTTTGTCTTTTAGCTCATTAATGTTGATTTTGTGTTAACAGCTAAGCATTTACTCTCATCCACAACATTCAATTTGCTTCTTGATGCGACATGATGATTGGACTTGCAACAACCAATTGCATTTTTCAAGTGACATCTATCCGGCTGTTAGTGGGCATGTGGGCAACAATTCTCGAAGAATATACACCAACCCCCACTCTCACGTGCGCTCTTTTCACGCGTAGGATGACGTCAGTACCTTGAAAACTCTTCGTTTTCCCTCTATTCCAAACTTCCTTTGCAACCTTTCGCCTTCAAAAATTTAACCCTAACCTTTTCGTTTCTTTCCCTCTTGAACTTTTTATTAAAGTTCTCAACTGCTATTGAGACCCGGATTTTCTGCCAAGACTAACACCCGTTCTTTCTCACCATCTTAAGATAATCAAGTTAGTTTCCATGGAATCTCGCACTCGCCATTGTTTTGTTGAGTTATACTGTCAAGTTGTTGAGATTGGCGATAAGGAGACTGCTGATATGATTGAGTCTATATTACGGAGTCACCCTCAAGTTTTCCCTCATCAAACTCAACCCATTTCTCTTAATGTTGATTCTTTTGCACAACCTGAATTTCATACTTCTCATACTAACCCCACTATTTATTCTGTTGAACACTCCCCAGAAATGACAAGATCAACACACGCTGCCCAGGGTAGCAAGCCTGCTTCTAGAGCTCCTCCTCCGATCGACTTGAAGAACCCATTTTAGACTGTTAAGTTAGAGGAGGTCCCTAAAAGGCGTCGGGCACATCTATTGAGGTTTTTTGCCACTCAACCCTCTGCCTATGACACCGAAGTTAGTGATGTGGCTGAACAGGGGATTGGTGAATAAGCCAAGAGATTTGATATCCCTAGTTCAATCAACCACTTCGTTAATGAGCGTCGAGCTATTTGGAATCCTCCCCCAGGCGCCGTCGCTATCTATGGGGCTATGCTCATGTAAGGTTTATGATTTGTATTGGCTTGATTCCATTGCAAAACACTCCATATTATGTATTAGTTGTTGCTTAGGATATTCTTTGAAGAAAGGAAGCTTAAAAAGTGAAGAGCAACGTCTAGTGCAAAAGTCATCTTCAAGAGGTGAAAAACGTCAAAGGTATATCTTAACTTCCATCCTCTTGCAAGGCGTTAGCGTACACACACACAATTCATACATGTGTGTCCCTGCATCGTGGTTCAAACATTTGGTATAACACATTCACACACTTCATAGCATGCTCATGCATTGATCTTGTATAGACAAACATTGTGAAATTGCATGCTTTATGACTATCTCTTTGATATGGCATGCTTGTGTGAATATGTGTTTATTTGTTTGTGTATTTTGCGTTTAGGACTTGAACATGTTCTTATTTAATGCCTTATTGAGTTCTGGTCGTTTCGGTTACTCATTCATAAGGTTTCGAGTCCAAACAATGTGACTATACTACTTTTCGTTCTCATTCGTTAAGTTGACTTCATCATCGTTTTCCGAGATAATTTCTCAACCATTTTTCAAAGTTTTGTAGTCTTAGTCGTAGTCGTAGTCGTGCGTGAGGGAGTCACGATTTGTAATCCGTAAATGAATTCGAAATCGGAGTTCGGATGCCCAAGATACGGCTGAAGAACGTGAGAGTGCGCGAGAGAGGCTAGAGTGGCCATGAGACCACGTGTGCCCCTCCTCGTGAGGGAGGCCGTGGGGCCCACTGCCAGGGACCCTCTCTGGTCCCGTGAGGCCCACGCGCCCCCCACGGGGTGGGTGACGTGGCCTCTTCGTATTGGCCCTGAAAACCTTCTCTATCCTCCTTTTAATCACTTCTCCTTCCCTCCAAAACACTTGTGGATTTTCAAGAACATTTTCACGAAATTTCTGCAGTTTTCTTCAATTTTTTGTTTTCTTATTTTGATCATAACTTTCTCATACGAACTCAAAATCAATCGATTCAAAAACCAAAATTGTTGGTCTTGAAGATAGCTACAAACCCAAGCATTTCCAGAGGCAGCTGACTTCGTCATTTTTCTCAGTTGAACGATTTTCAGTCCAAGGTCAAGGTTGTTTGTTCAACTTCTTCTTTTTCAATTTCATCTTTGATCTTCTTTTGATTCTTACTATTTGATTGATGAAATTTGTTGAGAAGCATGTTAGATCATATGCTAGGGGTGTTTGATCATTTGTTAATTGAGATTTAGCTTTGTGATTTATTTTGAACATATATGTGCTAAACTTGATTTTGTGTGAAATTGATTCTAGAAAATGAATATATGATTTGTCTCATATTATTTTCTAGGTTTTATTTCATGATCTAAGAACTAGGTTTTTAGTGTGATATATTGAATATTCATACCTTGTTCTTATTGATTTACATGTCTTGATTTCTAGATAATCTTGTGATTGTGTTTTGGAAGCATATTCTAGATTATCATTGAACATGTACATTTTGCTTGATTCATCATCTAGCTTAATTTGATTGTGTTTGCATCACTTGCATCACTTAGATCATAGCCTTGCATTAGGTTGAAGTCTTTGGCAAAGTGAGTGAAGCTTTGTGGATAGAGCAATGGAGTCTTGATTAGAGTCGGGAGGACTCGGATAATCAAGCAAGGGAGACTTGTCTAGGGTCGGGAGGATCCGGATAGGCAAGCAAGAAATCTTCCTAGAGACGTGAGCGTCTTGGATAGGAAGTTGCTTTCTAGAGGTGTAGGATACATTTCGGATAGGAAGTAGGCTTGGTGATTCACTAGCCCGAGGGTAGATTAGGAGTTGATAGCTTGAGCAGATATCATGAGTGATAGCTTGAGTGTGTAAGTCCTTTTTCACATAGTGGATTGCTTTGCCGGTGGTTGTGGTATCAACCCGTGGATGTTTCCTCTTTGAGGTTTTACCACGTAAAAACACTTGTGTTCATTTTTGTTTTTATTTTTCTTTATCTTCCATATCTTACATTGATTGCATATCTTGTAAATTGATTAACTCTTGTATTAGTGAAATCAATTCATTTGCTAAAATCTAATCAAGTGTGCATTCTCTTTGTTATATTCCGCATTATTTTTAAATTGGAAGAATTTGGAGTCTATACCTATTCACCCCCCCTAGGTATATTTTACACTATATTGCTTAAGGGAATTTCAGCTCACTTCTGGAGTAACTTTACCCATCCAGTCTTATATTGCTAGATTTTTGGCGGATGCTGGGATTGTGTGCAGCTGACCCCTAACTCTTACAGGATTTTGGTTGGCATGTGGCATCTATGGAGAAAGATTACCGCATGGGATCCACCGACCCTTAGGGAAATTCGTCACTTTTACATCCTTGGTCGATCAGACTTTTGAGGAACTTTTCACCTCTAATCTAACTCTGTAAACCACTGGATTCCCGAGGGATATGACTCAAAGCCCCCTCCCTCATCCCATAAGAATCATAAGGGCTTCATTTTGGGGTTCCCTTCGTCGAACAAATTTTGGAAGAACATCTGGTTTTTCGTCTCGGGCTATTGGGGCCAGGTGGTAGTCACAGATGCTCATCTACTAGTTGTATTATCGGTCGTAAGGTGATTACGAATTTGGAAACAGTTCACAAATACAAATCCCCGCAATATGTATTTCTTTGTATATATTCACTGTGTTTCTATCACACGTACACAACACACATATTCAATATGTGTTTTTGTTGGCATCAAACATACTGCCATCGACACAACCAAAAACATTGTTCTTCGTATAATTTTGATTGGATAATCCGGAAAATGTGCTCGAAGTCTAATAACCTGCGTCAACAATCTAGAAAAAGGTAGTATTACGTGTAGACAATAAGCAAATATGTGACCATCGTGCAGATGCGTCAATTAATACCATAAAGTATCTAAATGGTCCACTCACTGGGTAGATGGGCCCACATATGTCTCCTTGAATTCATTGTAAGAAAGATGGGGATTCAAAATCAACCTTTGTAATGGATGGTCTGATCACTAACTTTCCTTGTGAACAAACGGTACACATATTTTCATTGGACAATAGAATCTTTTGGTTCTTTAATGGATGTCCATGAAAATTCTCAATTATCCTATGCATCATAGTAGATCATGGATGACCGAGACGATCATGCCAAAGTAAAAATGTTTTTGGATTTGTGAACTTCTGGTCCATAATTACGTAGGTTTCAACTGGTTTTATATTTACATAATATAATCCAGATGAATAAGCATTATGCTTTTCTAAATGAGCTTCTGGCTCGAGACATGTGATGTAATATAGAGGTACTCTCGATTATCCTCAATTATGGTCTCAATATGATATCCATTGTTGCGGATATCTTTGAAACTAAGCAGATTTCTTCTGGATCTGCTAGAATATAAAGCAACATTTATGCTTAATTTTGTACCGTTTGTTAATATAATTGTGGCTTTTCCAGAGCCTTCTATTAGGTCTGTAGGACCAGATATAGTGTTTACCTTGGCTTTGATCAAGGTTAAATTCAAGAAATATTTTTGATGTGTAAAATCGTGTTATAAAAAACCTAACTCGCAAGTGCACGAATCGTGAGATAAGTACAACGACAAGCAGAGATCGTTCCCACGAGGAAAAGTGATTTATCAATTAAAACCAATTCTAATTAAAGCTAAGCAATTAAAAGTAACTAAGAGATTTTGTTTGTTTGATTGATTGATTGATTAAAACTAAATTAAACTAAGAAAACAGTTAACAAGAATATGTGAATGTGATCAAGAGGTAAGAGGACTAGGTCATCAATGCTCCCTAACTACGTTTACTCAATGCTTCGAATTGACTTTGATAAAAGATGTTAACCAAGTTAAGGGTTCGTTCTTAAATTAAGTATGATTGTTACCGCATGGTCCTGGAATGAATCAAGTATTCTCAATTATAATTTACTTCAAAACCTAATGTATAAATTACAACCGAAAACCAATTAAGTGAATGAACAAGTGAACCAAAACTTACGCGCAAACACCTATTACGAATAGTTTTACCCATTCAATTGAAGAATGGTTGAGAATGGTGAAACCCACACGCATCTCAACCATTAAATTATCAAAAACCCTAAATTCATGCCGAGCATAAACCATGCATTAACAAGAATAAAGAATTATGACATAGGATGAATTCAATGAATCAAAACTTGAATTAAGAAAATATAGTCAATTCTAACAAAGAGTATTCATAGAGGTTCACATTGATTCCCTAGTATGGAGTTAGTTACACATAGTAGAAATAAAAAGACAAGAGATAGAAGAGATAAAACCCATTAAGTCATTCAATGAATTCTTCAAATCTTCGATGTTTGAAATCTTCTTTATCTTCGAATCTTCTATGCATAAAGATGGATGAGAGAATTGTGTGATGAGTTGTATTGAAACAGTAACTGGTCCAGAGGGTGAGCGAGAGCCTCCAAACCCTAAAATTATTATGCCTTTATAAGCCTCAACGTCCTGACCGAGAAAAGACTCCTTGCGCAGCTTGGATTACCAAACCGCTATGAAAGCCGCAGCAATCTCGACAGCGGTCTTCACATATGATAAGCACTGTGGCTATGAGAGCAGGATTGGGAGCGATTAGGACAGCGGTCTTGACTGTTCTTGGAACGCTGCTGAAATTGCTGCGGAAATTAGCAGCGGCATTGGCAACGCTTTGCCTAATTGCTAAAAAGACCCTGAGATCCTCTGAAATAGCACTTTTCTTCTGAAATTCTTCAAACACAACATTTTGATCCACTAACCTGAAAATACTCAAACACACACATTAAATCCCTAAAAGACCTGAGAAACAAGCAATTAATTTGAGGAATGAGGATAAAAAACATATACAATAAATAACCGATCAATTTTCTATCTCAAAGAATAGTATGCGTTGTTCCACTGTCGACCAAACATATATCTCCAATTTCCCTTTTGAAACTAGATTGTTCATCCATATTCTCGAAAAGAGAAATCTAATTTAGAAGGTTCTAAATAATTTCAAAAATTTAGAACTTTAGGTTCTAAATAAAAGTTCTAAATAATTTTAAGGGTTTAGAACTTCAGGTTCTAAATAATTTTCAAGATTTAGAACTTCAGTTTCTAAATAATTTCAAGGATTTAAAACTTCAGGTTCTAATTAATTTTCAAGATTTAGAACTTCGGGTTCTAAATAATTTCAAGAATTTAGAACTTCCGGTTCTAAATAATTTTCAAGATTTAGAACTTCATCATGTTCTAAATAATGTTTAAAATTTAGAACTTTAGGTTCAAGATTTAAATTGAAATCTAGAACTTTGGGTTCTGATTAATTAAATTGGAATATAGAACTTCGGGTTCTGATCAATTAACTTGGAATCAAGAACTTCAGATTCTGATTGATTAAATTGAAATACAGAACTTCAAGTTCTTATTCAATTAATTTTCAAAACATTGGATCAATAACTATGCTTGCAAAACTTTGGGTTCTGATTAAAATTTGGAATATAGAACTTCCGATTATGATGGAATTAGAATTCAGAACTTTATATTCTGATTAATTATATTCGAATCATGAACTTCAGGTTCTGATTTTTTTTTTCGAATCAAGAACTTCTGGTTCTGATTATTTTTTTTGAATCAAGAATTCATGGTTCTAATTTTCCTAATCAAGAACTTTTGGTTCTTTTTTTTTTCGATTCAAGAACTTCTGGTTCTTATTTTCGAATCAAGAACTTCTGGTTCTGATTTCGAATGCAATCTTCTTGTTGTAAACCTTTATTATTAATAATAAGAAAGGAAGAAGAGAAAATCAAATAATAAAAGAAAAGCATTCATGCTAATAATGTGCTATAAAATAAAGCCTAAAAGCTTATAAAATATAATAATACTAACCATAAGAGAAGAATGAGAGGAAATCAATTCTATAAATTTATTTATGTGTATAGAATGCTTATACAATGAGCCTATATATAGGCATAGGGAGAATTATCTCTATAATTAAAAGAGAAGATAATAACATAAAAAGGTAATAGATGACAATTATCTAGATGGTGATAAGTCTATTTTATCACAACAATATATATATTATTGTATCATATGGGAAAATATTAACGAGTAAATAGGCTATCTTTAACTTATTTTTATTATTTCACAATTTAAATATTGTTTTTTCTATCCAAGTAAAAAAAAAAAAACAATAATTGTTTTTTATTCAAAATATAACAATTTTTAATTAAAACTTTGGAGCCCCCAATAGAATTGAGAACCAAAACAGTGAGAACACCTTATTAATGTTTTCACTTTTTTCATGCATGCACGCGTTAATCAAGCTACTGAGGGCGTGTTTGGTATCGCTTTTAAAATGGTATTTTTGATAACGATTTTTAAAAATGAAAAACATGCTTTAACAACAACGTATACGTTTTTGGTAGTATTTTTGGCATCATTTTAAAACATAAGTAGAAAACTGTTTGACATCATTTTAAAAAATAAGTAGAAAACTGAAAACGTGTTTGGATGAACTATTTTGAAAATAAACTGAAAGAAACTACTAGTATTGAGTTGATCATGTGTGGATGAATATAATTTTTTTATTTTTTTTTATATGAATTGATTCTAAAATAGATAAATAAAATATTAATGAACCACCCCACACACACACACACACACACACATATATATATATATATATATATATATATATATTAATTATCAAGAAAAATCATGAAACATTCTTTTAATGTAAATATTTTATGAGATAGCTTATACTTATAAATATACTATTTTAGAGTAATGGTAAGAGTAATAAAATAGTAATGAGATAATACTCTATTTTGCCATTCAAAATAAATAAATAAAACAATTAAGAAAATATAATAATCTTTATATAATTAAACAAGTGAAATTTACTGATGAAAGTATAGACGATTATATAATACTATAATACAATTCATTGCATATGTCGTGTATAATCATTTCATAATGTTGTTGCAATCACATCTCTTGTATCATTCATTTGTACAATGTGTTTCGGAGAAAGATCGATATCAACCATTGCCCTTTCTTCATTTTCTCCCTCTATTATCATGTCTTCTACTTGAAATTCTTCGAATATCCTATCAGAATGAAAATTGCCTTATTATTTGCAGTACACATTTTGTCATCACCATCACCAACATGGAAGGTCATTTCCTTACCAAGAATAAAAGAAAAAAAAATTCTTCGAACATCCTATCAGAATGAAAACTGCCTTATTATTTGCAGTCCACATTTTGTCATTACCATCACCAACATGGAAGGCCATTTCCTTACCAAGAATAAAAGAAAAACTCCCAAGTGGGTCAACTTGATATCCATCATAATATCAAAAACCACTACAAAAAAAAATTTAGGAAAACAAATACAACCATAAAAAATAAAAAATAAAAAATAAAGAAAAAACTGTTAACATTGATCACCCTGATATGCGTAGCCATTTTTCAAGTAATTATGCAACTACTAACTTGACCAAGCAACCTACAAGCTTGTTAAGCATATGGAGGCCTAGGTTACAAAGAGGCTCAGAAATAGAGCAATATACAAAGCAACACAATATTGCTTGTATGAAGACTATGAAGATATGAAACAGAGAGTTGAGAAAATATGGCACACTTTATTTAATTCAGCTTAACCAATATATACAGTACAGAGGATTGAGAGAAACAAACTGAAATCCTAAACTTACTGATATAGTTTAAAACTTGAATTTAAATAATTGAATTGCAGTAGTAAGATAACATGTTATCAATCAAATATTGCAATCTGAGAGCAACAGAAACAACAATCTTTGACTTGGTCTAATATACCCCCTCAAGATGGAGCTCTAATGTAGAGTCCAATCTTAGTTTTGAGCTGGAGAAACCGAGTACGTGGAAGAGGCTTGGTAAGAGCATCTGCAAGCTGATCTTCAGAGGACACATGAGCTACACGAAGTGAGCCTGACTGCACCTGATCGCGTATGAAATGATAATCAATACCAATATGCTTCATCCTGGAATGAAACACTGGGTTCGAACATAAGTGAATGGCTCCCACGTTATCACAGTATATCACAGGAGGCTGAGCAAGTAGAACACCAAGTTCAGTTAAGAGAGAACAAACCCAATTAAGTTCTGCTGTAGTGGCAGCAACTGAACGATACTCCGCCTCAGTTGAAGAGCGAGCAATGGTATGCTGCTTCTTAGAACTCCATGAGATGGGATTGTGGCCTAGGTAGACAATATATGCACTCGTAGAGGAAAAAATCATCCTTGTTACCAGCCCAATCGGCATCGGAAAATGCATGTAGAGATAGAGGAGACTCACGGTATAACAGTAGGCCTTCATTGATAGTACCACAGAGGTAGCGCAGGAGGCGCTTGACAAGAACCCAATGATCAGTAGTAGGTCGGTGCATATATTGGGAAAGCTTGTTGACCGCAAACGCAAGATCAGGCCTGGTTAGCGAAAGATATTGCAGACTGCCAACAACTTGTCTAAACTCTGTTGGATCGGTGAGAGTGGACCCTGAAGTCAGTGTAATTGGTGGACTTGTAGGAAGTGGCGTGAGCACTGGCTTGGCACCGAGCATGTTTGTACGTGAAAGAATGTCCAGTATATATCGTTTCTGTGAGAGCAAGATACCACTGTCATGATGAACAACCTCCACGCCTAAAAAATATGACAAGGATCCAAGGTCTTTGAGAGAGAAACGTTGAGATAGTAAATTGACAAACTGAGTAACCAGACCATCATCATCACCCATAAGGATGATGTCATCAACATAAACCAGAAGATAAATAAGTTTGCCACCAGTGCGAAGTACAAAAAGAGATGTATCGGCATGAGAATTGTGGAATCCAGAGGCGACAAGAAAATTTTGTAATTCATGGTACCAGGCCCTAGGAGCTTGCTTGAGACCGTATATAGCTTTCCGAAGCTTGCAAATGTGAGTCGGAAAATCTAGATCAATAAAACCTTGCGGTTGCATTATATACACGTCTTCAGAGAGATGGCCTTGCAAGAAGGCGTTGTTGACATCAAGTTGCCTTAGTGGCCACCCACGACTGACAGCAATGCTGAGAACCAGGCGGACTGTTGTGGGCTTCACCACTAGACTGAAGGTGTCATGAAACAGAGAGTTGAGAAAATATGGCACACTTTATTTAATTCAGCTTAACCAATATATACAGTACAGAGGATTGAGAGAAACAAACTGAAATCCTAAACTTACTGATATAGTTTAAAACTTGAATTTAAATAATTGAATTGTAGTAGTAAGATAACATGTTATCAATCAGATATTGCAATCTGAGAGCAACAGAAACAACAATCTTTGACTTGGTCTAATAGAAGATTGCTCTTCATTCACTTGTATTAGATTAGTCAAAGACTTGGTTAGTTTGTAATAATGTAGTTAGTTACTAAAATACAACTAACTGCTGATATGGACATTTGATTGGTTGTAACTGGTCAGGGGTCCTTGATTTCAAGCTCACACTTTTAATGTGGATTAGATATTTCTGATATATATATATATATATGAGTCATTCTTCGGTGCAACATTACACGATGCAATAGTATGTGATCATATATGATTACATGTGATCACAAATATATACAGTATAATATTATCGCATATGAATTGCATGTGATCACACAATTAAATTATTACGATCGCATGTTAGAACATGCAATCACATATTAGTTGATGTTGTTGTACCAAAGAAGACATGATCACAATCAAAAAAATTTATATTGCACCACGCAACGTTACACCTAAGGGCAGCCCTATATATATATATATATTAGACATCTATAAATGAAGTGAATCATCTACAATATTCATGAATACAAAGCTTCGAAGCTCTTACATCTATTAATGGAGTTTATTAAAAGCTTTACTTCTTTCGTTTTCTTTTTGAACTTTCGTCAAACACTTTTGGTGTAAATATTAAACTCTTTTTCTGCTTTGTTAGACCCAAAAAAATGAACAATAAAAGAAAAAAAAAACCATGTGAAGAAACAAATTACCCAAGATAACAAAACATAAACAAAATTCATACCTAAAGTATCCAGAATAACAAACAAATTACCTAGAATAACAAAACATACACGAAAGCTATTATAACATCATAATAAGACAATGAAAAATAACCTAGAATCTTGTGCCAAATAAATCTAAAATTCGTAGAAACCCTATAAATAAAATAACAAAACATACACGAAATTCATACCCAAATCATAAAAACAAAGAAGAACTCAAAAAATAACAAAAGAAAAATCAATTTACTAACCTGGAGAAATAATAAGAGATGAGAAAATACTTTCTACAATCTTCCCAACCCAACTTCTTATAGAGAATATGCTAGAAGACCCAACAAAAATTCTGAGAGAAAATCCGGTCATAGTGATCACGGGATTGATTTTTTGAGAGATTTTTTTAGACTTTTACAGAGAATCTTCACTGTGTGAGTTGATTTTACAAAGATTGAAAGACAGATAGAAATTGGAGAGAATCTCTCATGTAGAAGATGTGAATAGAGAAAAGGTTTGATGGAAATTGGAGAGAATCTCTCTTGTAGAATATTTAAATTGAGAATTGAAAAAGCTCTATCAATGAACTGAGAAAGAGAGGTTTTTTTGTCTTGAAATGGTCAGAGTGTTTTTAAAATGATAGAAACCAAAAAAAAAAGTTGTTTTTGAGTCTACCATTATAATTGGAGAGAAATTATTTTTTGTTTTGTAAAATGCATTTTCTAAAACAAGTGGCCAAACACTTGTACAATCATTTTTTGTTTTTAAAAATGAAAAACTATTTTCGAAAAGGGATCCAAACACCACCTGAATTTAGACATGACCGCGGTTCGGTTCAAACCGTGGAACCGGATCGGAACCGTAAGGTTTAAGGTTCTGGTTCTGGTTCCGATTCCTTAAACTAAAAAATCAAACCATAACTAGTAGTTCGGTTCTGGTTCTGGAACCGCCTGTTCCACCCATTTTTTTTATTTTTAATTTTTTAGTTTTTTAGTTTTATTTCAATTTATTTTTTTATTTTTTTATATATTTATTTTAATTTTAATTTTGGCTTACCCAATCAACTTCATTTACAATTTCATATCATTACATGTCTAATAATTTTTTTAGTTATTATATAATATTAAAAAAAAAAAAAAAGGAACCGGAACCGCTGGAACCGAAAAACCGAACCGAACCGGAACCGAAACCAAACCATGGAACCGTGGTCATCTCTACCTGAATTCCCAGTTTTCAAAATTTTTTAATTCAAAAACATTAACGAACACAAATCCATGCATTTTTTTCAACTCATAAAACGAAAAACATGTTTTAAAAACTTAGCTGAACGACACCTAAGGGACCATGGGTCCCATAAAAAGCAAACATATTTAAAAAATTGATGTTTCACCAAAAGTTAAGGACTAAATTTATAAGGGGTATTATCATTTTCGTCCATATGTTTTTGCAAGTTATGGCTTTTTTAATTGTCTTTCCATTTTTGGATCCCGTGGTCCCTATGTTTTTCAAAATCCATCAATTTAGTCCCTCTAACTAGATTTTTTATGATCAACAATCACAGAAAACATTGAATAACTATTTTACCCTCCAATAAAAAAACAAAATAAAAAATAGTTAGAAAAAAAAAAAAAAAAAAAAAAGGAAAACAAAATGAAAAAATAACACAAAAAAAATTTGGTGGAGGTCCAGATTGGATCTCCACCGTCTTTCAAGGAAGATTGATGGTGGAGATCTAGATCTCTATCTCCATGGAGATCCATCTGGATCTCTAGATCCCTAGAGATCTATTTGGGTCTCTATAGAGATCTCCATCATTGATGGATAGGGATGGCAAAATAACCTGTGGGGACTCGAACTTATGGGGTAGGGATAAGACGAGGATGAAGATAGATAGTAAAACCCGCAATGGATATGTGGCGAGGATGGATTTTATAATCCCCGGCCCACCCCACTCTGCTTCGCTTAAAATATAATCTTTATTTTTTTATTTATTTAGGTCAATGTTAATGTTTTAAAATGATTGAATTTGTTTGTTTAGCTTTGAGATTTATGTTTATCAGATAATTTTCAATAGTTTATTGAAATTATTTTATATATTATATCATATTCATTGGGTTATATATTTATTTATTTTAATAAATATATTTTTTTTATAAGATTTTAATAAATAATTTTGATAAATTGGTTAAATGGGGCATATGGGGTAGGGATGTGGCATACCCCGCCCTGCTCCATCTATTGTAGGGTTTTATGAGGGGATGAGTTTTCAAAAAATAAATGGGGCGAGGTGTGGGGAGGGCCACTCTGTCCTGAACCTGCCCCATTGCCATCCATATTGATGGAGATCCCATCGTCTCCATCGACGATGGAGACTAGAGATGGATCTTCATCGACTATAGGTCTCCATAAGTGATAGAGATCCCATGCCGATGGAGATCCCGTATCTCCATCAACAATGGGTCTCCTTAAGTGATTGGATCTCCACCTCCATAAGTTATGGAGGTAAAGATCTAATCCTTGTTTTTTTTTTTTTTTTTTTTTTTTTTTTTTTTTTTTTGTAATTTGATATTAAAAAATTACAAAAATTTAATCTAATCATCTACCTATTTTTTTTTTTTAAGAGAAAATTATTTTTTTAATATAAATATATTTCCACTGTCCATCTAGGATTTGTCTAACTCATTGAAGGACTAAGGCTTAGGAGACGTCCTGTAAGCGTTTTTCAGTTGTTGTTTTTCGAAAATAAAAATGAAAATAAAAACAGTGTTTTTGGTTTCAGTTTCGAAATTTGAAAACGCGTCTGGTAGCATATACTGGAATCTGTATTTTAAAAAAAAAAAACGGGAAAAACGCGTCTGGTAGGCTAACCGAAAACTATCGAAAATTGAAATATCAATTTTACATTTTGTTTAATATTATAACAATTATAAACAAATTGATTAAATAGTTAACCAATTTTTTTTTTAATGTAATTAATAAATTAAACAAAAGTTAACAGCTAAAGAAAGAGGAAGAGGAAGAAGAAGAAGACCAACTGAAGAAGAAGACCAGATCAACAACTCAGAGCAGATCGGCGATGGCAAGCGGTGAGAGGCAGCGAGAGGCGAAGCAGAGTAGATCGGCGGCGAGCGGAGGAGGAAGAGGAAGAAGAAGAAAAAGAGGAAGAAGAAGAAAAAAAGGAAGAGGAAGAAGAAGAAGAGGATCAGATCGACGGCGAGCGGAGGAGGAGGAAGAGGAAGAAGAAGAAGAAGACCAGATCGGCGGCGAGCAGAGGAGGAAGATGAAGAAGAAGAAGAAGACCAGATCGGCGGCAAGCGGATGAGGAGGAAGAGGAAGAGGAAGAAGAAGACCAAATCGGCGGCAGCGAGCTACAATCGGCGGCGGCGAGCGGAGGAGGAGAAAGCAGACGAAGAAGAAAGAAGATGAAGACCTGATGAAGAGCTGGTTCAAGAGAGAAAAAAAAAAAGAAAAAATATTTTTTTTTGTTAATTTTTTTGAAAAACAAAAAACAAATTCAAGAAAAACAAGTTTTTTTTTGTTTTTCAAATTTTCCACTTTTAACACTGATTTTGTATTTTATTTTGTTTTTGTATTTTAAAAATAAAATGAAAAACGGTTACCGAACGCGAATTCAAAATCATTTTTGGAAAACAAAAACAAAAACAGGCTGAAAACAGCCTGCAGGACAAGCCCTTAGTTTGGCATTGTTGTGTTGTGGGAGGAATTGTTTTTGGTTCTGCTGTGGGGAGAATTGCTTTTGGATTTGCTGTGAAAAGAATCAACTGAGTATTTGGTAAACTGATTTGCTAGAAAGAACATAAATGAATATTGAAGATGTTTTGAAAATAAATAATTTGTTTTATTTTTATGTGACCGTAAACATGTTATAAAATAAATAATTTTTTTTATTTTTGTGTGACCATAAACATATTATAAAATTAATAAATAATTTGTTTTATTTTTGTGTGTCCATAACACATTATTACTTTTTTTTTTTTTTTTTTTTTTATCTATTGTCATATATATTACATATATTTCAGAGAAGGCAATAGATTGTTAATATATATGTAATATATATGGCAATAGATAAAAAAAAAAAAAAAAAAGTAATAATGTGTAAAAAAAATTTATCTATTGCCATATATATTACATATATATTAATAATCTATTGCCTTTTCATCCTGAGAAGTAGTTTTCTAAAAGCTTTAAAAAATAGCTTCTCAAAACTACTGTTGGGGAAGCTAAAAGTGACCAAAAGCACTTCCCTAGAATTTTACCAAACACCCTAGGCCCATTTAAAATCACTTTTGGCCCTAAAAGCAGTTCAGAAAGCATTTCCAAACTGGCCTAAATTTGATCTTAGAAAACATAGGGTCCACATGCTCCAAAAATGGAAAGAAAGTAAAAAAATTCATTAAGTCATAAGACTCATAACTCGTGAAACCATAGTGACCAAAATGATAATACTCTAATTTATAATAATTTTTTTTTTTTTTTTTTATCAAACTTGTTTTTTTAATATATATAATTCACAATTCATATATATATATCAGTTTCTTATGCATTAACCATTAGATTCAACTACTTTAACTCAGTCAACATTCATTTATGCTTAATCAACGGTTCACATGCAATGCATGGATATAAATACATCAATTCATATTGAGGTGAAAACTAACGAGTACTGGATATATATATTTGTTTTTTTTAAAAAAAAAAATTTAAGTGGAGATATTTTAGTAAAAGGATATGAATTCCTCTTTCTAATAAAAAATGAACTTAATTACTAAGAGCATCTTTGATGCAAGAGTGACTTGTGAATAAAAGAGATGACACGTATGATAAATAGACGATATATTAATAAATGTATCTCCAATGTAGTTGTGCATATTCAACCTCAAGCTGATATGGTAAAAAAAAAATATTAGACATTGTCAACATGACCGTCAGACGGTTTGTTTCACAACCATTTTTTTGGTTGACTTAGCAAGTATTTAAAATTGACATTAATTTTTCATCTATTTTTGGTAAGGAATTAAAATAAAAAAGAAAATAGGAAAAAAAAAATTTGGACATGTTAAAAAATAAATGTGTTTTAAACAGAAGCATTGGAGACTAAATTTTGAGTCGATTGTCTATCATATCTATCTTTAAGCCACATAAGAAGCAAGTCTATTGACATTGTTGTTATATCAACGATTATAGGTATGTAAACCACTTTTACATTGGAGATGCTATAAGGTGGGTGGAGAATTGTTCCCTTTCTTTTATGAATTTAATTCTTGATTTATGTGTGAGGTTCATAAAATTTAATTCCCCAACTATTAGTAAAAACTGGAATTCACAAATAAGGAACTTCCTTAATTTCCTTTCCTAAGTAAAAATCTTGATTAGTAAATATGCCGAAAAAAACGCCAAACCTTTTTTTTTTTTTTTTTTTTCTTTTTCTTGGTTCATTACAAAAAATAGAAAATTACCGAAACTCTCTTCAAAAACCTTGCTTATGATTGTTTTTAACAGGATAATTACTGAAACATCCCTCAGGAAGGCAAGTTTAGGTAATATTGGTACTTTGAATGTAATAAAAAAAAAAAAAACAAACCCATTAAAAAAAAAAAAAAAAAAAGGAGATAAATTAACGTAAACTGACAGGAGCGAAGAAGGAAAAAAAAAACAAACTCAAACAAAGGTCACTTTTTTTTAGTCATCGTCTTAATAAACACGAAATCTCTGTAAGTTTCAAAACCCTAGTTTTCATATTTATTTGTTTATTTCTTTTGGTTTTTGATTATTGGGTTAATCTGTATTTGAGCTCTGGTTGGAGATTGGATTTGGGTTTGTAATTAGAGAGATCTTTAGCTGAATCGTTTTCATGTTTATTTTGTTTTTACCTATATAGAATTGCTTTTGTTTTTCCCAAGAGAGCTCGATCCATGATTTTTTGAATTGTGTGTAAATGTTGACTCTTTCGGTTGAATTTGGATTCTTTTGTTGATAGATTTGGTCAGAGATATATATTCTGTGATTTCCTGCAACTGGGTTCATTGAAGGGGTTGGAGATTGGTAAAAAATAAAAGATCTCGAGAGAAAATAAACGAAATATTTCTGGGAAATTAAAAAGAAGAAGAAGAAGAGAGGTTTGAATTTTGAATGGGTTCGAAGAAGATGGAGGGGACATCAGCCCCAACAAATCGAAGAGACCCATATGAGGTATTGTGTGTCTCCAGGGATTCCAGTGATCAGGAAATTAAAACGGCTTATAGAAAGCTTGCTCTCAAGTAAGTTCTTATTGATCTTTTCAATTTTCTTAGGTTTTTTTTTTTTTTTTGGTCGAAAATATATGAGCTTCTGTATATTGTAGATGATTTTGAAATAATGGGTTGTATTCAACAAGTTTATTTGCTTCAGCATTAAAAACAAAATTGAGGAATAGAAGTTGAGTTTCTAGCTCAATTATAGCTCAATGAGGTTGTGGGCATGAAAAGGGGGATATGCCTTGTGAATTATGAAACGTGCGTCGAAAATATGCAGTGGACATGTTTAAACTGCAATTTATTTGGGGCACCACACTTGAATTTGTAATTTTTGTTGGTGTTATTCAATTAGGTTATTCAACTGTTAGAAGTTCCTTTTCTGATGGTTCATGTGATAGTATTTGATTAGGTTGAGATACAATCAGAGGTGAAGGATTCATAGTGCATTATTAAAATTGGATTTTATTTCCTGAGAGTGACAATACTTGATTATTCTACTGAATACGGTGCATCAATGTCGTGAATGGGCATTGTCACATTGGAGAATGCTGCCTTCTAAAACTTATCATCAAAATTAGGTTTACTGTCTTATTGGCAGCACTCAAGAATATAATGATAGAGATATTGGATGGTAGAGTTTTGTGCAGTCCTTAAAATTAATCCTGTAATCCTCATGCTATATCATCATTTTAAGCGGTTGATCCACTTATTTCTTCATGGATATTGGATATTATTCAAGATTTTAGCTGAAAATTCTATGAATACAAATTTTGATTTGACAACCAGATTTCTAGTTATCTGTTGTCTCATTCCTGGATAAAGCATGATTCTTTTGTTTTATTTTATTAAAAAAAAAAAAAAAAAGTGATTTGTGAATTTACAAGTCAGATATCTAATGTATTTGATTCATTTGCTTTCTTATTTCACATTGTTGTATTTCAATATTGCATCCCTCCTCAACTAATCCTGCTTAACCATTTGCTCAATGTTATATCCTTAATTTTAATCTTGTACAGGTATCATCCTGATAAGAATGTCAGCAATCCCGAAGCCTCTGAACTATTTAAGGAAGTTGCATACTCTTATAGTATTTTATCTGACCCAGAGAAGAGAAGGCACTATGACAATGCAGGGTTTGAGGTGTGTGTGTGTGTCTCTCTCTCTCTCTTTCTCATACACAGTGACTGAGAATATCGTGATTTTCATTTGGTTCATTCCCTATTGTGTTTGTTAGGGCATGCATTAGTTCAGTACTTGCAATGATGATTCTAAAATCTAAATTTCTATCTTCACTTTGTCACATAAGTTATTTTTTTTTATATTTGTAATGCATAAAAGCAATGAATTCTTTTGTGCCATTTTTTGTCCTTATATTTTGATGTGTCTGTTATAGCTATTTTTATCCTTCCAAATTGACATATCTGAAACTTTTGATACTATATGATAAATCTATCCAGGCTATTGACGCTGAAGGCATGGATATGGAGATAGACTTGTCAAATCTGGGAACCGTTAATACGATGTTTGCAGCATTATTCAGGTAAATATTTTTAGTCAAAGCACTTGGAACATTTAATACCATAAAGCTAATTTAAGTTGCTGTTTATAATTTGCTTGTAGCAAGCTGGGTGTACCCATAAAGACTACAATTTCTGCTAATGTTCTTGAAGAAGCTCTAAATGGAACTGTCACAGTCAGACCACTTCCAATTGGAACATCAGTTAGTGGGAAGGTGCATACTACCCAATATAGCCATACTGTTTCATAAAATTTCCTTTTACTTACTTTTATTTAATTGCAGGTGGAAAAACAATGTGCCCACTTCTTTGGTGTAACGATAAATGACCAACAAGCTGAGTCAGGGATTGTTGTGAGAGTGACCTCAACTGCACAGAGCAAATTTAAGGTACATTTGCATGCAAAACCTTGATAAAACCATAGTTCAAAAGATGCCATGTATTTTGTAATTTCTATCATCTACTTGTCAGATTCTGTTAAAAAATACTAAAACTCTGTGACTTTCATGTGATCTTTCAGTTACTTTATTTTGAGCAAGACACCAATGCTGGCTATGGTTTGGCCTTACAGGTAATCTGCATTCTTCTTTAACAATTTACCTTTTTACTTTCTCTGCCCTCATTTTATTGCAAATGAAATGTTTTTAACCTCTACAGTCTACACATTATTTCAAAATATTTGTTTCAGAGATGAATAGTAGTTTCAATTTTTCGAGCTAATGTCCTGATATTTTGGTGTTATGTGTTTGCATTAGAGTGTGAATGTGAACATAACAAGCTGGCTGATAATATAGAAAATACATCTATATGGTCTGTCACTATATTTTTCTAGAAAGGAGAAATACAATAATGTCACGCAAGTGTTGGGGAAGTCTCTGAATGAACTATGCAGCCTATGCTTACTCTGATTGTCATTATTCACTATGATTATTTACTTATTTATCTGAGGGCAGTAGTAGTTAAATCTCTCGAAACTTTCTTGAAATTATTTAAAGTTAGGTTATTCAAATGTTAATTTAGTATGTCTTTATTAGGCTGGTTCAAAGATATTATTGTGATGTTACATTTTTGTGGGATGGGGTTGTCTTGAAAGGTTTTATTTGGTCATTTGATTGTATACATCAAAGGAGCCCTGTAATAGTTTTTGTTGAATTTCATCAGTTCGCTAGGATAGCAAGATGCAGCACCGTCAATCAATATCGTTTGGGCTGGGTTTTAGTCCAGCATATAAGAACCTTGTAATTAAGTTCCGTCTGCTGTCATTCACTGCTTCATGCAAAATGTCGTAAGCAGTCTAGTGGGCCTTACTTGCAATCATGGAGAGCAGCATTGGACGAGATCTTTTGAGTGATTACTAGATGTTTTATTAGTACATCCAGTTAAAAGCATTACTTGTGCATCCTTCATGCCTTGCCTATGCATCCTGTCATCATATTACCTAATATAGGGTTTTAATACGAAACAAGCTGTATGTATAAGGAAAGATAGAAGTCTATTACTGAGGAAGTTCAGGGGTCCTACTTATAATTTGAGCTACTAATATGACATCTACCAACCAATTAAAGAAACCAAAACCAAAAAAGAGGATCAGTGTAATACCTAAAATTTTGAAATGGAAAAGAAAAGAAAAAGAAAAGGGAAAGAAAGAAACATCATGGAGGAAAACAAAAAAAAAATTGAAATTGGAGTTTAAAAGAAAAGGTATATTTATATAGCGTCTTAAAAGGATTAGGAAAAAAGAAAACTCCAACACCCTCTCTTTGAACAGTTATATGTGAGCCACCTCTCTCATTCTTTTGTCATACGTTCATTCCTTTGAACCCTGGAAGAGAGATGAGTTAATGTTTTATTTTAGAAATTCAATTATAATTATGATTTTTTTTTCTGATTAGTAATTATATATACAAACACTTCAAAATTCAGTCTTTACTATTGATTTAAGATAAACAAATTGATTTTAATATATGTTCCAAACTGTTGTTTCTTTTGCTTAATATGTTTTTTTTATTAAGATTTTGTAATGATTTTATAATTTATTTTATTTATATAAAGTTTGACCTTTAAACAATGCCATTAGAATATTTACAATTAAATATCATGAACCCTTTCATTTAAAAATCAAATATACTTGATGGCGTAAATCATAAACATTTCCAAGAACAATTCTAAAATGGAACATTCTGAATAACAAAGGCTAAAGAGTCTATATATGTATATAGTCCTTTTGTCCTCGGTCCGCATTGACATTATAAAATCAGTTCTCCAACTATCAACCGTTAGATTCATCTACTTTTTCTTAGTCAACAATCAGCATTCACTTTTGCTTAGTCAGTGAATCACAATTCTCACACTGATTTTTATTAAATTTTGTGTGCACCGAGGATAATTGTATATATATACACATATTTCATAGGGATATTTGTTGCAATATTAAAGTGTAGGTAGTTTTTGTTCTCAAGTAGTTCAAATCTTACATGGGAACTCCTTTTAATACTTCTTAAAATTCATATACATCTTTCTCATATTTCTAATTATGGCAGCCATTATCATCCCTTGAACCTGTTGAGGCAGGTGCTTCGTTTTCACAACTTTAATCATACGCTTTTACTTGCTCTGTGTTTAGCTTTTAAATTATTAGTAACTAGTAGTTTTAATAATTAATTTGAGTACAGGAAGACAGCGAGAAATCAGGCAAGGTGACATCAGCAGGGATGTATTTCTTACACTTTCAAGTATACAGAATGGATTCAACTGTGAATGCGGTATACAAGTTCCACCACTTCTTAATTCTCCTTGTTTGATTTTCCTTTTGGTACATGTTTTTGCTTTTCATGGTGGTTCAAAAAGAGGTGATAATTTATCCCCATCATGATGGTACAGTTAGCAATGGCTAAGGACCCTGAAGCTGCTTTCTTTAAACGACTGGAAGGTCTTCAACCTTGTGAGGTTTCAGAACTAAAAGCTGGCACTCATATATTCGCTGTTTACGGTCTGAACTGTAAATTTTGTATCTTTATCTTGGTTTCTTCTGTGATGGATGTTTTTCCTGTCATTGGTTTTACTGATATTTGTTGAGATTTGCTCAGGAGATAACTTCTTCAAGACTGCTACCTATACAATTGAGGCACTTTGTACTAGGTCATACGAGGATACCACACAAAAGCTTAAGGATATTGAGGCTCAGATTTTGAGAAAGAGAACAGAATTACGTGATTTTGAGATAGAATACAGAAAGGTATTATTTTGCTATTCCAGGTGTGCCCTTCAACAGATAGTCAGTTATGTGCACTTGCTCTTATAGTCTAATAATTCTCGTGATATTTTGCAGGCATTGGCACGCTTCCAAGAAGTGACCAATAGATATAGCCAGGAGAAGCAAACTGTATGTTTTGAAACCTTAATGTCTCCCTTCAAGGACCATTTATTCTGCATTTGAACCACATTTACAACTTGCATGCACATGTAACTATATACTAGTATATCTTATCATGTGCGAGCAAGCACGTATGCATGCAAACACTAAAAACACGACTGAGCTGAGTTTATGTGGAGAGATTAACGAGGTCATTTCTTTTTATGGGTGATTATGAGATCAGTGAGGATGAGGATATTGTTGATCATCCAAAAATTTATTATTCTGGACATCAATCAACCTCTGTTGTAAACTTGCATGGTTTATTCCATTTCTTTGGAATCTAAAAAGGGTGATTTAAAAAACAAAATGGAAATCACCAGTCTTGTTTTCCCCGCTAAAAAAGATGTTAGTTGTCTAACTGACTTTCTGGTGATCATCGGCATCATTTGTAAAAATCCAACCATATTAGAATCATATTATCATGTTTATTGTTTAAACTTAATCGTTTTCCTGTGCAACATAGGTAGATGAGCTCCTGAAACAACGAGACAGTATCCACTCGTCGTTCTCGGTAACCAGGACAGTTGTTTTAAGTAATGTAAGTGGTAGCAATGTAAGTAATGGAAGTAGTAGCAAAGTGCCTGGTGAAGATTCAAGGGCCGAAAGTCCAGCTGAAGACGGGGGCTCGGATGGGAAGGATAAATCAGCGAAAAAGAAATGGTTCAACTTGAACCGAGCTGATAAAAAGCTTGGTTAATTGAAAACATTATTGGATGATTTTGTATTAATTGAGAAGCTTGATTATCCATCCATGCAGAAAAAGCTTGCCTTGTATTATTTGTTTCATTTTTTCCCCTACAATTTTTTTATTGTTGCATGTTACATTAGGCTGTTAAAACTATTCTCTCAAGTTTGAAGGTATGTGTAATGTGCCCTTCGTTTAGAGTCATATACCCATTTGAATATATTGTATTTAGTGTAATGAAAAATTCATCATTTTGTCTTATTATTTAATCACCCCTCTCTCTCTCTCTCTCTCTCTCTCTCTCTATGTAATCCCATCTGTGCTCATAAGAGTTGATTGAAGATGGATGTGTAACCTGTGTTGAATAATGTATATGAAGTTATGGTTTATGGATCCGATTAGACTCGAGCCATTGAGCTCGTCTGATCCGACCCCGATCTGATCCGTAAGTCTCGCCATAAATAAGAAATCTAAGGACTAATAAGAACATGAGGAGCTAGACTACATATGTTTTAAAATTGATTAATGATGAATGACTAGATGTTCAACTACTTCAATCATGTTTTAAAAATTAAAAGTGTTAAAACGTTTTAATAATAATGCTTCATGTACAATTATTGTAGTTTCTAACAATATTTTGTGATGCAATAGAGATTTGAATTAAGACATTTGGGACCAATTACAATAAAAAAGACAAAGTATTACAAACAAAAGAAAGTTTATGATTTTTATATATAAGGAGGAGTTCAGGTTCCTTACTGCAACTCTTATTAGATGCTTTTCTCAAAAGAAGGTTTTGTAGATTAGAAAATATATATATATATACTTGAGTTACATTTTATTGTAACATTTTTAAGTGTGTTTAAAGAAAACCTTTTTTCTATTAGGGTGTGTTTACTATTAGGGAATTCCAATAAGGAAAGTAAACTTAACTTCGATTTGTGATTACAGTATTCATTAAGAAGAAAAAAATTGGTATCAAGTTACTTATACCCCACACTCAAATTAAGAATTAAGTTCTTGCTCCTCATTTAAGGAATTAAGTTTCATTTTCTGATTCTTCCTTTTACTATGGAGAATACTTCTCTAATCAGAGCCGTCCTGACTTTATAATTTCAGGACGTCCAACCACAGCTACACATTTGCAGTGGGCCTACAGCTCCACATTAATAAATACCCACACCCAATATGAATGTTTGGCTGTGGTATGACATCATTTACTTATAATTTCAGAACGTTGCTTTAACAATAGAAGCACTTTGAAGTCAAACAGTATTTTGGTTTTGGTTTTGGGTTTGATGATCAACCAATGGGTTGATCTAAACAAAGAAAGAAGACATCACGTACTAATAAATTATGAATTAATCAACCAGAAATAATGGGGTTTCTTTAAAACACCATTTAACAATCTTAGGTTATCTGTCTTCAGACTAATTTAAGCTTAATTAAAAACATCACACCTCAGGCTACTACTTATATATACATATAAAAGAATATTACTTACTTGAACTAACATTACTTTAAAATAAAAATTTGTCTTGACTCATGTTTCAATCAATTAATTAACTAATTAAGAAATTAGTAGTTTATTTTTATTTTTATATTATAAGAAACCTCTCATATCTACTTGGATTTTTTCCAAGGGACAAATTCCTCCAAGGTTTAGCTTGTTAAAATAACAATTACACACATCATGTGGATTACAAAATGTTTGAACTCTTTTAATAAGACCAAGTCTCACATGCTATATTATATATTTATAATTAATAGTCCCTAGATGAAGTTTATAAGATTGATTAAGGTAGATTAATATTAATTGATTGTCACTCTCTCATTTGGTTTTATTAATTAGTAGGCATTTGTGAATCTGATCTATTGTCACGTTGTGCTTATAATGGGGTAGCCAGCTAGCAATTCCTTTGCACGTGATGACTTATTCTTAATTGTATTAAATATGTATTTCAATGTACTTAATTTTGTTAATTAAGAGAAAATTATTGGATCATACTTTTTAAGAAAATCATTTCATAAGTACTCTTGCTAGAGTGTTTCTCTATTCTGATTCCTGAATAAGAGTGGTTACATATATATATATATATATATATATATATATATATATATATATATATAATGAGTCTCTCATAAGAGATCCTTTATTTTAATTTCGATAAGAACCACCATGAAATCATATCAATTTAAATGAATTTTGATCTGAATTTTGTTGTAGATGATAAGTTCATCGAAATCTACCTATGAATAAAATTTGAAAATTTTTCAAGTACTAGAACTATTTATCCCGATTATTTTAAAAATTAAGACATTGGAAAAATGAGCAAAATATAGGAAATTCAAGAAAAATAGTTTTAGTACTTGGAAAATTCTCAAATTTTATTCATAAGTAGAGTTCGATAAACTTATCATCTACAAAAAAATTCAGATCAAAATTCATTCAAATCGATATGATTTCATAGTGGTCTTTATCGAAATTAAAATAAAGGATCTCTTATATATATATATATACAGTCTCGTTCTCATGCGAACGTCCTGATATAACTTCATGAGAATATTGAATGTGAGCCACTAGTTTTAACAAGTGCATACACACTTAAGAAGTATGTAAAACTAGTGGCTCACATTCAATATCCTTATGAAGTTATATCATGACGTTCTCATTTGAAAATATATATATATATATATATATATATACAGTCTCGTTCTCATGCGAACGTCCTGATATAACTTCATGAGAATATTGAATGTGAGCCACTAGTTTTAACAAGTGCATACACACTTAAGAAGTATGTAAAACTAGTGGCTCACATTCAATATCCTTATGAAGTTATATCATGACGTCCTCATTTGAAAATATATATATATATATATATATATATATAGTTGTTTTATTAAGTCTACTTTAAAACACTATTACAAAATAATAATAAATAAATAAATAGATAGTATTTTTGATGAATCCCCTCTAATTCCCTTTCCCTCTTTTAAAAAAATAAATAAATAAATAAAACCCTTTTTGCCTCTCTTATCTTTCTAATAAAATTATAAAAGTTTAAGATTAAAAAAAAAAAAAATGTAGTTATCTAAAATTATAGTGGTACATATATGGATGGATAACCTTATATAGTTATGGCATCCATAGGCCCCAGGGCCGTAACCCGACTGGTAGATTGACGAGCTTGAAGTTTGGGCAAATTACTCTCTCGAATTTTATCAATGACAAAAAACTTCAAAAATACTAATCTAGATAAGTTGATAGATAGATACCGTAGATAAGTGGATAGATAGATAAAAAAAAAAAAAAGTTATGGCATATATATATATATATATATATATATAGTAATTTTCCAATAAGGACTTTTTACAATGCACACTTTAAGCACCTTTGATAAAATTGTATGGAATATATTGAATCTTGATTTGATTTTTTGTATGGATGGTGAAAACATTGAAATACATTTATGGAAAAAAAATTAAAAATTTTGGGTGCAAGAACTAATTTTTTATGATTTTTTTGAAGATAAAACATTTAAAAATAGGGAAATATAAGAAAAAATAGTTCTCAAATCCAAAAAATTTCCAAATTCTTACCAAATGTGTATTTTAATTTTCTTAGGATGCATACAAAAAATCTCATCGAAAAACATTTGATTACTTACAATTCATCAAAGGTGCTTAATGTATGCATTGTAAAAGTCCTCATTGGAAAATTACTCTATATATATAGTCCTTTAGGCATATAAAATACATCTGTACATTGCATATGAGTCATAGATTATAGAAAAGTATTGATAAGTGCATGCAGACTAAGTCAAAGCAGTTGAATCTAATGTGGGCCATAGATTATGGATAAGTATGGATAAGTACATATAGGCTGAGTCAAAGCAGTTGAATCTAATTGTCATTGCTCACATACAAGGTACTGATATATATTTATCGATGCGCATTGAGGAGAAAAGTTTCATATATATGAATTTTCAAGTGAGAGATCCCTTACTTTAATTTCAGTAAGGACTTTGATGAAATCACATCGATTTTTATGAATTTTGATCTGAATTTTTTTGTGGATGATAAGCTCATTGACCTCTACCTATAAATAACATTTGAGAATTTTTAAGTACCTAGAACCATCTTTTTTAATTTTCCTATATTTCTTCCATTTTCCGATGCCTTTATATTTAATAAAATCGGGATAAATAGTTCCAATACTTTAAAAACTCTCAAATTTTATTTATATATAGATTTTATTAAACTTATCATCCTCAAAAATCCAGATCAAAATTCATAAAATCCGATGTGATTTCATCGAGGTCCTCATCGAAATTAAAATAAGGGATCCCACACTTGATAGTTCATATACACACACACACACACATCGAGGTCCTTACCGAAATTAAAATAAGGGATCCCACACTTGATAGTTCACACACACACACACAAACTAAAATAAGAAATCCCTCACTTGATAGTTCATATATATACAAAAACTTTCAAGTACAGAATTTTTCTTAAAACTAAAATAAGAGATCCCTCACTTGATAGTTCATATATATACGAAAACTTTCAAGTACAGAATTTTTCTTACGGAATGGTTGATTGCTATCGGTGATAATCTAATAAATATCGGTAGCAATCCAAAACTATTAGTAACAATCGACGATTCCGTACAGAAAATCCTGCATCGGAAAGTTTATATATATATATATATATATATATAGTGGATAGACTATAGCAACAAATTATGTGATTTAAAAAAAAAAATCATTAATTGTTTGTCACGAGAGGAACTTTGGTTATCTAGAATCCAATTAATACAAAAGTTTATTTAATTTTTGTTTTTGTCATATCATGTGCAAATGTCCTGGCCCTAGCTAAACGTGTGTTTGGGTTAGATGTTCTGTGGTGTGTTTGTGTAGCCGTCTAGGTGTCTCACTTTATTATTATCAACCGATTCAAAAGCACTTTAATTTTGTCTTATTGATTGACCAAAAGTCCTTTCTCTCCAAATCCCCATTTCACGAGACTTTCTTCTATTTCTATAGTGTATTATTAAAAAAAAAAAAAAAAAAAAAAAACTCAAAAAAGCTTGAATTATGGAATTCACATAAGTGCTTTTTTTATATATTAACACATTCTAGACTTCAAATATATTCTAATTATTCTAGGGTTTAGCTCCATGTTAGATGATTATATAATTAATTTAGAGAGAGAAAGAGAGGAGAGAGATAGGAAGAGAAAGTCACTTCACATGACTTAAAGCTAACTCCACCCAACTTCCACCTTTATATTTTAAAAGAAGTAGGTAATGTCACTTGGAATACTTGGAGAGGCTTATTGAGTCACACCCACATTGTTTGGAATATTAATATTAATTTGCTTCAATTTAAAGTGCTTTGAACATATCCATAAAAAGGGATTTCAACTTGAAAACTAAGTCATGCAACATTGTGGTAATTAATTAATTAATTAATTATTTAATTAATCTCTCTTTTATGTAAAATCCTTTTTGGATCTCCTTCCAAAGTAAATGGTTAATTTACAAAAAAGAAACAAAAGATGATTAAAAAGTTAATGGGTTTTTTTTTTTTTACATGATAGGATCATGTTTGAATTAATCTCTTTTTTTGAAAAAAATTATATACATTTCTATATTGTTTTGATTGGTTAATTTTCCTTGATAAGCACAACTTGGTGGGCCATGTTTGTGATTTGGGTAATCTTAGATGATAATATCGGCATCACTTCAATCAACAACAAAAAAAAAAAGCATGATTATGGCCCCTAAAAGTGTTTTTTATATTAATTAAGATGGGTGGAAACCATTACAACAAATAAAACACCATTGCTAATAAGACACGTGTTTACTAATAATCAACAAAGATCATAGATGTGATTGGACAATTTTCTATTAAAAAAATATTATTGACTTTCTTAATTTTATTTTCATCCTTAAAAATTTAATTAAAATTTGTTACTTTAATATCCATTTATTTTTTAAAAGATAATAGATAACAACATTTAAATTTAAATTTAAATTTAAATTTAAATTAAATAAATAGATAGATATTGAAGTTACATAATTTAATTTAAGTGAAATTGATATAGTCCAACTCTTTTTAATTTTGATTAAGTTTGACATTTATGTAGAATTTATATATCAACACTGGTTTAAAGAAAATTGTCCTTTTCTTTCACTATATATGATACAAAACTTGTTGGAGGGAGGTTGGTTAAAATGGGGCCAAACATGCTCTTAAACTAGCTCAATGTGGTCCCAATGTGCCCCAACGTGGGAGGGTCCTACACATTGTTTGTTCAAACATCAAGAAACCAATTTGATTGATCATCACATGTGTGACCCTCCATCAGTGGAGAAAAACTTGTACCTATCTTCACTTGCCCTCAAGCAATCTCACATAGATTACCTCCTCATGATCCATTATTCTACCAAGTCCAAGTCTCCTCATTAACTATCATATATGATGTTTCAACTTATATAAAACGTTTAGGTTTAGGTCCTGCAAGTCCTATCAGTTTGGTACGCACTATTATAATAACCACCAAGTTTGAGGTTAGGGTTAGGGTTAGGGTTTGGGTTTGTTACCCTTTATATGATATTGAATTTCTTGAACATGATTCATAAAATAGGGCTTTTGGTAATAGCTAGTTTAATCTCAATATATGTATACAAAAGTCTTTAATAAATTCATAACATTCATCATTAAGAGGTGACCATTCTCCAACCCCTCTTGCAATGAATTTTCTTGATCGTATATATTTAATACATTACCGTAGAAGGAGCAGAGAAAATTTCCCAGTAATTAAAAATATAAGGTGAGTTATTCAAGAACTAGTACAAAGTTTTATTTCAAGGAACCACTACTGGTCCCAAAAACTCTATAATGTGAAACTCTTTAACCTTTATATATGAGTATGACAACTCACATTTATTTGTGATAAATTGTGAAGGTAGCTTCTGCCTTCTGCTTCAGTACATTTTTTTTCTTTTGGAGTGAAATCAAACCAAACTTCTTGAGCCCCATCTTGGGTGATGGTGGCCCAACTATGGGTTCTCTTTTTCTAACCTTCCAAAGAGTGAGAAAGACCCTAATAAAGTGGATAAATAAATAAAAATAAAAATTATGTATCATTGGATCCACATAATAAAGCAAAAAAAAAAGGTGGTTAGGTATAGTTTTAAACATTTTTTTTATTTTTATTTTTATTTTTGTGAACTAATGAAGATTCTAATCTATGTCCTAAATCTATGTGCACAATTATTTCAGGCTTCACTCTATAAACTCCCCATGTTAGGGGGCTTCAAGATATGGGTCCTACCTACATGAATCATTCATAAACAACAACCATCCCATCTCTCTCTCTCTCCATTTTCTAATAGTTGATTGCAAGATATAAACTTGTTTAAAATGGAAAATAAGTAATTAAAGAAATTCAAATTAAGCTTCTCATTGAAAGCCATCACATTATTTACTTACGTGTGTTAAATTCTTTTAGTTAATCATTAACCCTCGTACCGTGGTTGTAGGTTCAAGTCCTTTCTATTTTTAAAAAACTCTGAATTTATATAATGTTGTAATACTTAAAAAAAAAAAAAAAAAAAAAAAAAAAAAAGGGGTTAATCCTTATTATAAAAATGTTTTTTTTTTAAATAAAAAAAAATTGATTGATAGAGATTTTATCCGTAATAGTTTAAACACAATGACATGATATGATGTGGGTTGTTTTCGAAACTTTCTTTTATCAATTATCATCAAGTAGCTATATAGCTTGACTTTTGTTGTATCTCATGTCATGTTTATACTTTCATATACTGTATATGGTTTAAAAATGGCCACACGTTAATTATTTATCATAGTAATCATGATTAATGATCGAATCAAACGGTCGAAAAAAGAAGAAAAACTTTCAAGACAAAGATGATGGTATCATGGAAAGAAACCGATAAGATAATTCTAGCATTGGAAAATTTTGACTAAGTGAAAGAACAAGAAATAAACAAAGAAACAACGAGGGTTTGAATAGAGAAAATTAAGAGGACTGAGAGGAGAGGAGACAAAGGTGGGACATGTTTGGAGTTGTGATCAAGACTTTGTTAACATCTTTTTGAATAATAATAATAATAATTACCCTTAATTAATTAAACTCATTATAATTCTCTTTATTTAATCAAACTCTCTCTTTCTTTTTCACTCTTTCTTTTTGTGTTGTAGTTAGTAAGATCCGGAGAGATCTCTTCAAAAGAGAAAGGAAGTATAAAATATATAGATATATATAGATTTCAACGTCAATCACGCAAACATCCTCAACAATTATTCATCATCAAACACGTAATGGTGGGATCTCATCTCTACCTGAACTTCAACATTCATTAATCAATTAAATTAATATTTACGTAAATATACTCATTCTTAAGCACAAACGTTAGTATTTTATTTTTATACAAACTCGAATCGTATAACTAATTATTCAGATCTTAAAAGTTGTTTACAGTTATATTCAAGTTGCATGACTAGTTGTTCAGGTTATCAAATCGAACAAAAATCACGTGGACCCATTTGTATATGATAAATTCTGATTATATTAATGAGATTTTCATATAGATTAAAAAAAAGTTATGAATAATACCCTTTGAAACAGGGTAAGTAATAATAAGCTTAATTAGCTTGACTTTGATTGATAACAAACAAGTTATGATTTGGGGAGATGAAAAAGGTTTGTATAATGTGAAACATGCGTATCTAATGCCGGATTTGGAAGATAAATGTGATGGTGACACGTGGGCCAGGAAGAAGTGATGATGAGTGGGACTCGACGATGTTAGATCTTAAATGTGTATCTATCTATCTTTAGTTTAGTTTAGTTTAGTTTCAGTACATGTTGTCTTGTTGGATACTAAGAGCCAGGAACTGGTTTTAATTTGCATGCATGGATTCATGTTTTTTGACTTTTCTGTTTTAGAGTGAGAAGGAAAGAGAGAGTGAGAGAGATCGGTGGGTGGTGGTGATTGTCGGCTCCTGAGATTGAGCTAAAGCAAACTTTGAAGTGAGACACTCTGAGAGGGAGAAAGAGAAACATATACGTAGGTTTGGATGTGATTGGTTTATTCATGTTTCGTGACTGATTTAAGTAGGTTTGGATGTATATACCAAAGTCATGAAAGAAAGCATTTCTATGTATGTATACGTATAGAGGAGCAAAAATAATAAACAAAAAAAAAAAAAAAATTCGTATAATTATTGATATTCTTAAACATACTATAGTTTTCTAAAGATTGTTAAAAGTATTTTTGCTAAATGACTAGAATCTTTTCTAATGATCTAAAAAAATGTTAGTTTTTAAAAGATCTTATGGTACATTAATATTATTAATTGGATGGTTAAGATTTATTTTGTCTTCATTTTATTTTTTTACTAACATTTAATTATATGCTAAAATGTGTTTTGATAAAAGTAGATCAATAAAGTCCTGTTTGACACACCAGATTGGACTAGGATTAGACAATTTTAATCCCAATCCGGTGTTTGGTGTTGCTTTGGATATGGGATTATTAATCCTAAAGCAAATTTAGTCCTATGACTGTAGGATAAAATAAACCCAACACTCATCCTACCTTTATTTATCCTAGGACTATTTTTTTTATATTTAAATTTGTTCTTTTAGTTTTTTTAATAATTTATCATCATCATTCAACAAACAAACCTAAATCGAAACCAAACCTAGATCTTTAAGACCATCACTGACGCCGCCGCCACCAAAAAACTCCCTAGAACCTAGAAACACCATCGCTACCACCAGATTCAAATTCTCTGTTGACTCTATTACCAATTCCAAATTCAAACAAAGCCACGGTCACTTCACAAACCAACTTAATCCATTCAAATGCAAATACGATTTCACAACACAAATTAGATCAAAAATTCACAATGACTGAGTTTCGAAACAAATTGAAACAAAATTAATTGAAAAATAAAAACCTAACGAAATTCAAATATGTTTCTAGAAAAATGAACTGTCCATTCAATCCCAAACTATCATCGTAGTTGTCATTGCCATCGTATCGCCTTCACCGTCCGTGTCTTCTTATTCCAACAATCGATCCACCATAGCTTTCTCTCTAAAACAGTGAAAACAAAGGAGAGGAGAAAGAGATGAGTCTGATGAGTGGTGGTAACAGAGGAGAGAAAGAGAGTTTGATCGGAGGAGAGAGGAGGAGAGTTAAAAGAGATTCTAATTAAAATAGCATTATTATTTTTTGAAATAATGATTTTCCTTTAAAAAATATATTATATTTAGTCCAATCATATGTTTCATCAAACAAAACATAGTATTACTTCAGTCGAATCTCATGTTTCTCCAAACACAACATAGTATTAATTTAGTCTAGTCTAATCCAATCCAATCTCATCTAATCCTAGTCTTATCTCAATATAATCCAATCCATAAAATAGTCCAATCTAATATCGCGCACTAAACGGGTTCGAAAAGATTAAAATTTATTAATGTCGTAGGTATAGTATATAGTATCCACACCTTTCAATAAAATTAAGATTCGAGTTCAAATTTTCTTCCCAAATCAAAAAAATATATAAGTTATAGGTAAACTTTTTTCGAAGGATAAAAAGAAAAAACCAAATCATCTAGTCCTTTTTGTAATATGCATTAAATGGGTGTAAATTTACATGATTGAAAGAATACTTTAGGTAAAATTTCAGATAAGATTTTATTTTATTTTATTATTTTAGAAAGGGATTCCAATGAATTTTTAAAATCATAAAAATTGTGGTTGATGAGTTGAGTTATAAAAATCAGGTGAGTTTGTCCAAATCTAGTTCAAATTCTAAACAATAAACATACATACAATAGATAAAATTTCCAAAAAAAGAAACTTTAGAGAAGGATCTTGGAATTTTCCTAAACCGTATGAATCATGAAGCATAAACAAGAGACATAGATGAGTTTCTTGTGGATTTCATTGGGGCTCGTTCCACTAAATAATAATATTCTTGTTTTTGTGATCACTACCATGATCATCACGATTATATATAATTTATTGATCAATATTAAACTAAGCTAAAAGCCTAAAGCTATAATCTACAAGTCATATAGATCAACCCTGGCAGAAGTGCCTACGTGTAAATTATTCAGTGGTTAAAACCTGCCATTAGGGCTATAATTAAAAGCTTAAACATACAACTTTGTTAATATGTTGATTGGTCATTTCAATTAATTAATTAAGTGATCAGCTCTCATTATCTCTCTAAAGGCAAAGTGGCCCAGATCATAAATCACTACTGCCTAAGTTTTTTTAATTTTTGTCTAACCTAATTTAATCAAGTTTTCAAGTTATATAATACAAAAGATCATGTCCATCATGCATGCATGCATGCATGCATAACCATCATGTATCGATGAGTCAATGCATCTATATCTATTTTCCTCATCTGTCTTTTTCTAATGTGGTTTTTTAGTCAACAAAATCAACGACTCCTGGGAATTTTGATGCAAAATCTCTCAAACTGTCAAGTTCACAAAACAAACCAAAAAAAAAAAAAAAGGGAATCTTGTAAGAGAAACTGTGGACAAACAAACTCAAACTGATCAATCATAAATCTATATATGTTGTACTTATTCTTCTTTTCTCCTCACATCACATGCATATCATTCTTTAGTTTTCCATTCCATTAAAAAAATATACAAATAAAACATACCCAGTAAGTATATCGTAATCATTCAACATGTAATAGTATAATTTGTTTTCTCTCTATTTATAATTAATTAAAGCAAAAGGGTATTCTTGCAATTCTCGACAAGTTGAAATAGTTTGTCTAGGGTGGTGTAACACAACTTTCTTCTTCTTGGGATGTCCGCAACCATCTCTCTCTAACTGTACACACACAAACACATTTTTTACAACAAAATCCAATCTCACTTTCTATCTTCTATATATACCCTTCACTCATGCAACACTTTGATTTGCAAAAAAAACATCTCTCTCTCTCTCTCTCTCTCTCTCTCTGTGTGTCGTTAAAACGAATCAATGGCAGAGATCGATTACCAGACTAGTACTACTAACAAGCAATCACACACCACAACTCGCTTAAAGCTCTTCGGCTTCGACGTCTCCGAAGACAACTACGACGACGTCGTTTCCTCTTCCTCAGACCTCAACAACCACATCAATAACAACAAATCACCCTCCGGGTCGCCCGACTCCTCCGGCTTCCCGCCACCGGGCGGCAGCGACCGAAAGTACGAGTGCCAGTACTGCTGCCGTGAATTCGCCAACTCGCAGGCTCTCGGTGGCCACCAAAACGCTCACAAGAAGGAGAGACAGCAGCTCAAACGGGCGCAACTCCAGGCCACCAGGAACGCCGCCGTCTCCTTCGCCGCCGCCGCCAGGAACCCCATGATCTCCGCCTTCGCTCCTCCACCCCACCTCCTCGCTGGTTCGGTGGTGGTTCCAGCCGCCGCAGCGGGACAGTCTTGGGTGTACCTGCCGCGCGCGACGGCGGCTGCGGCTGGGGCGCCCTTCCACGTGTCGCACGGATGCGTGATTGCTAGTGGGGGTGCAGGGGGGTTACCGTACGGAGTGCGAGTAGGGGATTTGGGACCGAACATGGGGGCCCAAATGGCCCAATCGAAGGCCCATACAAGTGTTGTGGATGGGCCGCCGTCGTTGAGCCGGTTTTCGAGGGGAGACGGTGGGCCGAGTTTTGATGATGCATTGGGCCTAGACTTGCATCTGAGTCTTGCACCTTCTGGCCCTTAAAATCCTTATATATCTTGTAATCCTGTACATTTTCCAAATTTATTTTATTTATTTTTTTTCCCAAGGAACTAATTTTTGATGATTGGATTTTATTATTATTGTATTTATTTTTTTAACCGTTACAAATTTGACAGTTAGGAAATGAAATATAACTCGAATCTGCAATGCAATTAATTAGTTTATAAGTGTGTAGCCCTAGTGAAATTTGTATAGTTGTGTGGATTTAATTTAAGAGTGGTATATTTAGAGTTCTTTCATATATATATATATATATATAAATGTTCAAGTCAATGCACACTGATATAACTTCATCAGTGCTTTGGACGTGGACTATTAGATTTATATATTTTGACTCAAAGTGTATATACTTGTCAAAGCTTATTTATAATCAGTGGTCCACATGCATTGGTACTGATGTTGTTACATATATCAGTACGCATTGACAAGAACGGGACCGTATATATATATATATATATATATATATATATATAATACTTTGACTGACAAGTGCATACAGCCAAGTCAAAGTATTTAAATTCAGTGGCCCACATGTAAGGAACTAATATAACTTTTGTCAGTTCGAACTGATAATAAAATTTCTGTATATATATATGAAGCTTTTTTTGATGTATACGTACTACTCATGTTTCTCTCTCAAACTTTTTTCAAAACATTTAGTTTATTTAAAGGTGTTTTGTATTTTAAAATTCAATCTTACAAAATAAAGGAATTCCTCTTGTTAAGGATTGATAGTGTACAAAATGTTGTTAAATTTAAGAAAGTATTAGCAATATCTCTTTATATCTTGTTTTTGTGGATCTAAAAAAAATGTTATAATGATTCTAGCAGTTTTATCTATCTGTACCAAAAGAAATGTACTTATTAGCTAGTAGTGATATAGCTATGTTTCTATCTCTACCTCTTCTCTCTTTGGTTTGTTAAAAGTTAGAAATGCTAAACCAAAACATTGACGGTTACTTGCAAATCATACACATGTTCGTAGCCATTTTTGCAAGCAAATATATATGGTCTTTGGGTTCAAGAAAAATTTTAGGACCACCCAATTGTTGCATTTTGAATTTTCTTCAGAAAAATCTTCGGTTTCGATCTGGAAACAAAAACCCGATGAATCGATTAGTGTAATAGCAATTTATATACGGATTTCTGAAATTGATTTTATGTCAAAATTACAAACAAATCAGTCAATTCCAAGTAAAGACGAATCAAGTTCTTCAGCTGAAAATGATTTACATCATGATAATGACAATGACGACAATACTAATATACTAAACTCTGACCTTTTCAATTCTGTTGTTTCAAGAATGGTATGGTGATAAAAAAGTTGATCGGCATAAAACACAAGGTCTCACTTCTTTTCATTATACGAAGAGGAGTCTGAGTTTCACAGGCAGAGGCATGAAATTCATACAAAAAAAAAAAAAAAAAAACAAGACGAGGAGGAATGATTTGAGACTTGAGAGTACTAATTAAGGAAGTAGATGAGTCCAGTCGCAAAAGCTTTCTTTGATATGCAAAAGACTTTTAGGCAAGAAGTGAAGAAAAGGTCAGCAAACTGCAAAAAGTTATAAAGGAAATGTAGAAAAGGTCAGTTGACTTAAATTTAGTGATGGTGCCTAAACTCCTAGTCCAGTGATCTTTCATTGATTCATCTTACTGTTTGCCATTCAAAAATGCTATAGAGGAAGTGGAGAAAATGTCATTTGACTTAAATTTAGTGAAGAAGATAGTAGTTCATCCCAAACCAATGATTCTTCATTGATTCATCTTACCAATAGAATTCACGTCATTCAATTTTCAGTGGGAACGCATATTCGCCATTAAAGAACGTCTAAAACTCTCATGATCAGGATCACGATCACAGATTAGTTATGTTGTACTTTGATTAAGAGCTTGTTTAGTTAGGCTTTTGAAAAACCTCTATATTTGTAAAATGTCCATTTGTAGTAAAAAATTCTATTAGAAATAGAGCTTTTAGAAAACAATTTATAGCTGTTTTGTTGGTTGACTTTAATATATATATATATATAGAAAAGCTCCTACCCCATGAGCTTTTAGCCTCTACTGAATTTAAAATAAATAAGTAAAAAGCCCAACCAAACAAATACCGACATATAAATAGGTTTAAAAGGTATTAAAATACTTCAGAATTATCTCTTAAAAATTATGAAATTCAAAAGGAAAAGAAAAAAACCATTTTCTGAAACACCCTGAAGTTAATGTCAAATAAATTGATTAGGTATTATAAAGCTGTAGAGTTGCTACTGAATGATTATTTTTTGAGAATTTATTCACCAAATGTTTATTTATTGGGTATTTAATAATGCTTTAAAAGATAAAAGAAAAGACATTATTTTGACATCATCATCATTATATTTGAAGCTAATCAAACCATAATTTAGTTAAACTTTGTTTTATATATATTTATTCCCATTTTTGGACCGATCTCTAACACATGCCATGATGGAGTGTTTGAATTTAAATTTTTAGAATAATTAACATATAGATCAAGATTTAAGTGGTTGACACTTTGACTCAAAACACCAGTAGGGTTAGATATTGTCAGCCAATCAAAACTGCAGATTTCAAGCAAGAAAATTTGTTCAGCATGTGATTGGTCCCACATTCTATAAATCTAAAGATGACAAGGTGACAAGAAGCACCAACAAACTATATATAAAATCAAAGAGTGTTAGTTGGAGTTTTGGGGACTAAAAAAATCCTTCAATCATGTCTCACCTTCCAGAAGATCCAAAATTCAATTAACAAAGACTAAGTAGTAATAATCTTGTTAGTTCTAATCTTGTCTCCTTCATTGGTAGTAATAATCTTGAATGTATGCTTCAACTTCCTCGATTTCTCAACATACATATATATATATATATATATATATATATGGAACCTAACTTTTTACCTATGCGATAAATTCAAATAAAAATAAAAATTATATTCTTTCAGGATATCATATATAAAAAGAGTCTATGCATGTCGGTTATTAATAGAGGTCTCATAAAGAATTGTGGTGATTTTTAACAATATATATATAAGAGAAGTTGCTGAATAAATTTTCCTGCAACCGCTTTAATCTATTCGTATCTAACATAAAATACAAGAAAAAGATTTAAAATATATATTGACTGAAAAAAAGAGAAAATTTGTTAGGAAAATAGTGGAGAAGAATGGCTTATTAGGAAAGTGATTGTTGCAAATAAGCTAACTAATTAAAAGACTTGTTGGTAAAAGCAAAAGCTTACGTGTGTGAGCACTTTGAACAAGAGAATATATATATATATATATAAAATATGCTGCCATATTTACAATATTACAAACAGCTTGCCGCAATTTAAAAAACAGCTCAAAAAATGGTCAAAAGGGCAGGTGGCATGGCAACCTCTAAAATCAATCCCACCTCTTTTCGGTGCAAAAGTGATCATCAAGTTTCTATATTTTCTTAACAAGTGTTTTAACATATCACTATGGTATGGTCGGTGTCACCTTCCATGACTATATGAGCACTTTCTTCTAATGTTTGGTTGAAATACAAAGAGTTTTTTAGGGTAATTTCTTGTTGACCCAAATCATTCGAATTTATATGTACGTTTGATCATACATTTTATCTTTTTAATATATCACTTGCCAGTAGATTAACACTAGACATGGATTGTCAGGCTGAATGAGAGTATATTGGTATTGGGATCACACTCATTTTCATTGATGGTTCATACCCAACAAGAAGAAAAGATTTATGAAGGAGAAGAAAGAATTGTTGAACACATTAGGAATTGTTTGCTTTTGGGGTTTTTCTTTTTTAAGCATTAAAGATTGGAGCAAATTAATTGGTTTCATTTGGGAAGAAAGAAATGATTAGTAATCAAGTAAGGTGAGAAAGCATAATCATAGGTTTGAAAACTTGTGCTCGTTTGAAAAGGTTTCTTCTTTCATTCTTTTTAGAGCTCCTTTTGACAATATGTGCGCACACACATTCCACAAATACAAAAGAAAAATGTGTAGTGGTTACTGAGACAGAAATCAGAAAATCAAAACTCATTCCCACAACTTTGCCTCCAACCTAATACTAACTTGGGGATTATTGGGACCCAATTAATCTTTGGCTTCATCAAATGCAATTAAAATGATGTTGACACCCACTTGGATTCCTTGAGAGAGTCTTTAAGCCAACAAAAATTAATTATCTTACTTGGTTTCAGAGAAAGAGTTTATGTGGGAGTGATCTTTTGTGGCAATAGATATATAATTTGACCTTTTCCTATTCCATATGCATCCAATAAAATTTTGGGTTCTCTAAATTTATTTTACTTAATCATCCAGTTGTTTTAGATAATTACAAAACAAATATGATTGTATTTCATTAAATAGATGAACATAACACTTTAAGATTACCATATTTTGTAATGTGGACGTTTGAATGTTTTTCTTCCTCCATCTACCAATTTGATTTTATTTTTAAGTCTAATATTGTTGTTTTATGGGTTTATTTAATTTGGACCTGACGAGATTACCCGTTACAGGCACACTCAGAAAGTAATCTCACTACAGGGAAGAAGTCTTCCCATACTTTATGATTTTATAAACAAAAATGTACAACCACTTAAATCATGAGTAGATGTGTTCATTTATCAAAATTTGGTAATGTATACATTTGATGAACTGAAATATATTTTATGTCAATCTTATGAATTTCTCATAGAAATATGGAGTATACATATCACTTGATAAAAGTAAAAAGATCTGAATTTATTGGATATATATAATGATTGAGAAAATCAAATTCATACGGGTATTAATTGTTAGGGTATATATAATGTATCCACCATTTATATAGTACTATAAATGATAACCAAAGTGTTAGGGTTTTAATATATACTAATTAATGTCATTCCTCAGTCACCATGATCCAATCAAATTCTAAACAAAGTCATGATTCATCACTCACCATATGGGATCCAACCAATACTTGTTGCCATAATTATGTAAGTAACCTATCACTCTTGTTCAAAAATTATTGTTTTTGAATATGTATCAGTATTCATCATCACACTTTTTTTTTTTCTAAGTGCTGCTTCATCAATTCTTTTCTGCCAACTGGCTAGGGTTTGATGGACAAGATTAAAAGATAAGCAATTAATAATGCACTTTAATTTAGATTAATTAACTTTGTTGAATGAATATTTTGTAGAGTCCTCCAATTATAGTCCAGCCAGTGGCCTTTCGAAAGGGAGATGCAAACTCAATGTTGGATACATCATAACCAATTAACTCTCTCCCTTAATTTCCGTTGAAAATTAGGACAAACATGTATCATGTTATCCATAAAATAAAATTTCATTAAATGTATTAATATATTGATACTGTTAAGGGCACATGTTAATTACTATAAATGTACTATAACAGGAAACCCAATAAATACACAATTACTGTATTGATTATATTGTCTCTACATATATATTTATTGAGTTTTTCCTTTTTTGTAATAGTAAATTTATAGTTGTTAACATGTGTCCTACCCTTAATATATATATATATAATCAACAAAATTTCCCATTATAATGATAGAATTTAATTCTCTCTTTATCTTATCTTTTTATTGACAATTTTAAAATATTTGATTGGTTGTTGTCTTGTTGATAAAGTGGTTGTAGAAATCAATCACATCTTAATCACATATTCATTGTAATGCTTATGTGTCATGAAATTAAATAATGTCAGAAAAAAGATGAAGTAAGAAGAGAATTCAAATCCTATAATGATATGTTTAGAATTTAAATTCATACATAAATATATAAGGTCGTATGATATTTTTTTAACCAAGTCCACGGATGATGTGGTACGAGGATCAAGACACCCAATACAGTTTTTTTTTTTTTTTTTTTCCTACACTGATTCAAATATAAGTGTGTTCTTTCCAATCATAGTCCAGCCAGTGTACTTTAGAAATGGGAGAAAAATTTACATGGGACGGTCTTATTGATGTTACAATGAGATCATCCAATAAACACGTCTCACTTTCATCATATTTTAAAAAATTCAAATTGTACACTTTCATTGGATGGTCTCACCATACGGTAATGAGACCATCCCAAGTTTTTCTCCTCTAAACGGAGATGCAAACTCTACGGTGGAGACATGATAACCAATGAGGTTTCTGTCTTTGGAAACAGATAATGCATGGATGATGTGTAATAACAATTTCAAAGCCGCCAGCTTCTACTCTCACAAATCCGCAATTTCATTGGCGGTTGATTACCTCTTCACATTCTAATAAATAATTTATCGCCAGACGCCACATAACACTAGATACCTGGCTAGGACTGATATTATATAATTAATTATTATTATTATTATATTCGAAATAATTGAAATATCTTATATTCATTAGATTCTGAATTGAGAATCTATAAAAATAAAATATTTGAAAATAAAAGCTAAAACAAAATAACTAGCCCTCAAAACTACTTTTACAACTAAGCAGGCTTATGTTTAGTATGCATCATATATTCAATTTATATCTAACAATATGTAAAGAATTCTTTTATCTCACTATGATCGTAGCATTTAGAGCAAATAATGACTAATTTGTTAGGTCAAATAAGGAGCATTTTGTTAGGTTCCCTCTACTTATTACCACTCAGTAGGACTTAACACATAACATATAGGTCTTCGGAAATTATTAAAACACAAAACAATCTGTTGGAGTGTGTGAAGACCAAAAAAGGTCAAAGAACAAATAAGAATTGTACCTAATCGGTATGTCTTTGAAAGCGGTAGGCAGCGTTTCGCGCATCACTTTTGCAATGTACATTGCGCTATGCAATTGCATAGCGGTAAGGACAGCGGTCCTTGTCCAGAGATTCCCGATATGCGTAGCGCCGTGTAATTCAACAACGGCATCAACAACGATGTAATTCCAGAGATTTCGGCTATGGGAAATGCTATGCTGCAGACAGCGGTACCCATAGCGGTTTAGCGGATTCGAGCGAGAACAAGAAATCTTGCACGAGAAGATAAAGGACTCCTAATTGGATTTGGCCAACCCTAGTATTCCTATATAAATACCACAATTATGTATGCCCTAATGTATGTGAGAAAAAATTGCTAGAGAGAGAGCAATTGTAGAGAGATTGAAAGAGAGACAGAGAGATTGTAATCAGCTCTGAAAGTAGTGGATTGAGTGTGGTGTGCTCCGTGAACATAGGCAAATAGCTGAATCACGTAAAATCTTTGATGTCGTCTTTCCTTCTTATTGCTTTCATATTATATGCGTGTGTGTTTGGATTTGTGTATGCGATTTTTTCTTATAACAATTGGTATCAAAGCCCAGGTTCATGACAAATTAGGTTTTACACAAATCTAGATTTTCTCGATGTCATCAATTTCATCGAGAAGAGATGGGATCAGAGAAAGATACGTACGAGATTGAGAAATTCGATGGGACGAATTTCAACTTGAAAAATTATCTATACCAGAAGGACTTGCACCAGCCGATAAAAGAGAAGTCGAAGAGTATGACCAATGCAAATTGGTTAGTGAAGCGGATGTCGAAGGGCATAGATGAAGAGGATTGGGAACTCTTAGACCAGAGAGCATTGGTAGAAATTCGTCTCAATTTGACAAAGCAGGTCGATTTCAACGTAAAGGATCAGTAGACTGCTAAAGATCTTATGAAGACTCTATCAAATCTATACGAATATCCTTCTACGGTAAGGAAGGTCCATCTTGTTAAGAAGCTGTCAAATATAAAGATAACAAAAGGTCAGTGCTTTAAGGAACATCTAAACCAGTTTAACAAAGTGAAGGATGGGTTAAATTCTATGTCTATGAAGTTTCGATGAGGAGTTATTGGCGGTGTTTATGCTTACCCAATTGCCAAAAAGTTGGAAAATAACAAGTTAGTCAATTACCAACTCGTCTAGGAAGGAAAAGTTGAACTTTCAATAGGTTGTGAACATGATCATGACTGAAGAGATCAGACTATGTGAAAAGGGATTAGGGGCATCTACATCTTCAGCATTGAATGTGAAAGGTAAAGAAGGTCGAAACTGAAATCGAAACATGAATCAAGGGAGAAGATCAAAGTCAAGAGGAAAGTCCAAATCTAGGAATCAGGGGTCAACTATTTGGGAAATTAGCAATGAAGCAACGAAGCAACGAAGCAAGATGGATGTAAAGTGCTGGAATTATGGTAAGAAAGACCACTTCTCGTATAAGTGTAGATCTGAGAAGAAGGATAATGGCAAGAGCAGTGCGAATTATGTGTCAGAGGAGTCAGATGAATGCCTTATCTACTCGTTGGAAAGCAAGATAGTCATAGGTTCTAGATTTAGGAACGTCATTCCATGCCACACCTCACAGGGAGTTATTCGAGAGTTATGTCTTCGGAAACATGGGACATGTGTATCTTGGTGATAACAAGACCTGCAATGTTATAGGAAAGGGAGATGTGAAAATCAAGCTGAATTGATTAGTTTGGAAGCTTGACAATGTGAGGCACATACCGGATTTATGGAAGAATTTGATCTCCATTGGGTAACTGGCGTTAGATGGTTACATGACAACTTTCATAGGTGATAAGTGGAATATTTCGAAGGGTATAATGACAATCACCCGAGGAAATAGGAATGTGTCACTTTACACAACCACGGATGGTTATGGTTCGATCGCTATGGCGGAAGGTAAAGATGATCCGAACTTGTGGCACTAGAGGTTTGAGCACATGAGCAGTTAGGGGCTGAAGTATCTGCATTCGAAAGGAAAATTACCAAATTTGAAAAGTGTTGAGGTTGATTTCTGTGAGAGTTGTATGTTGAGAAAACAAAAGCGAATGAGTTTCAAAAAGACCGAAAGAGCATCGGTAACGAAGAAGCTGAAACTAGTGCACACCGATGTTTGGGGTCCAGCGTTAGTCTCGTCGACTAAAGGTAAATAGTATTTCATCACATTTATTGACGACAACTCTAAGAAGGTGTGGGTTTATTTTCTAAAGCATAAGTCTGAGGTGTTTGACGTTTTCAAGAGATGGAAAGCTAGGGTTGAGAATGAGATAGGGTTGAAAATAAAAAAACTGCATTTAGACAATAGTGGAGAATATGAAGACAATGAGTTTAAGAAGTTTTGCTACCATAGCAGAATAAAGCTCAGTCGGATGGTTCTTGGAACCACACAGCAGAATAGATAAACAGGTCATTGACTGAGAGAGCCAGAAGCATGCGGACCATGCGGTTACTTTCAAGGTTGCCAAAATAATTCTGGGCAGAAGTAGTTAATACAACAGCGTATTTGATCAATATTAGACCATCAAAGCCTTTGGATCTCACTATACGAGAGGAGATCTGGACTGAAATAGGGTAAAACTTTCTCATTTTAAAGTGCTTAGGTGTGTTTCCTATGTACATGTAAGTGATCATGCGAGGAATAAGCTAGACACCAAGTCAGTGAAGTGTACCTTTGTGGGCTATGGAGAAGATGAAAGTTATGGGATTACCAAAACCGTAAGATGATCAGAAGTAGAGATGTCATCTTTAATGAAAGGGTCATGTACAAAGACAGGAATACACTGGTGTCTGAGCTGAAAAAGCCAGAGTACTTTCGATCGGATGATATACCGAATAGCAGGATCATGGAACATGATAATCAGAATAGTGAAGAGCAAGATGGGCATCCCCAAGTTCAAGAACATATCCCACATAAAGATATTCCAATGACACAGGCTCAGAGTGCATTGAAAAGATCAACTCAAACTCCTATACCAAATAAGAAATACTTACAGTACATGATGTTGACGGATGCAGGAGAACCTAAATGTTATGATAAGGCATGTTAAGGAAAAGATGCGAGCAAGTGGAAGCTGGCAATGGAGGATGAGATGAAGTCATTGGTACTACTCCAACTTGGGAGTTAACCAAGTTGCTTGAAAGAAAGAAAGCCCTACAGAATAAATGGGTGTTCGGATTAAATAGGAACATGATGGTTCCAAGAGATACAAGGTGCGACTAGTAGTCAAAGGCTTCCAACAAATTGAAGGAATTGACTATTCTGAAATTTTTTTCTCTTGTTGTTAAACTAACTACGATCCGGTTAGTGTTGAATATTGTCTCAGCGAAATGGTTATATTTGGAGCAATTAGATGTGAAGACTGCCTTTCTTCATAGATATTTGGAGGAAGATATATACATGAAGCAACCCGGAGGGGTTTGCGGAAGTAGGCAAGGAGTTGGTATGTAGGTTGACAAAGAGCTTGTATAGTTTAAAACAAGCTTTCCGACAATGGTACAAGAAGTTTAATAGGTTTATGCAAGAGAATGGCTACTTGAGATGTAATACTGACCACTGCTGTTACTTCAAGAAGGTTAAGTTCAGTTTTATTATTTTGCTACTTTATGTTAATGACATGCAAATTTAAAAGAGATTAACAACTTGAAGAAACAACTCTCAAGTGAGTTCGAGATGAAGGATTTAGGTGTAGCAAAGCAGATTCTTGGAATAAGGATTATCAGAGACGAATAGGAAGGTACCTTAAAGCTTTCTCAAGCAAAGTATGTTTGGAAGGTGTTGTAGATATTCAGTATGGAAGATGTGAAACCGTTGAGAACACCTTTGGCTAGTCATTTCAAGTTGTTCAAGGATCAGAGTCTGAAGGCGGAAGGGGAGAAAGACTTCATGGCTAGAGTTCCTTACGCTTCAAGCATTGGAAGTCTAATACATGCCATGACTTGCACGAGACTGGATATTTCTCTTGCAATAGGAGTTGTGAGTCGATACATGTCCAATTCAGCAAGCCTCACTAGAAAGCCATGAAGTGGATTCTAAGATACCTGCGGGGTACGATGAAGAGATGTCTAACTTTTAGAAAAGATGAACTCAAGCTAGAATGTTATATAAATTCTGACTTTACTTGAGAGATGGATCATAGAAGAAGTACCACCGAATATGTGTTCACGATGGCTAGTACCGCAATTAGTTGGGTGTCCAGTTGCTGAAGATAGTAACGATTTCTACAACTAAAGCAGAGTATGTGGCTGTGACAGAAGTAAGCAAGGAGCTGATATAGTTACAAGAAATGTTAGTTAAATTGGAACTCGATTAAGTGATGAATGTACGTGTTGCACAGTGATAGTCTGAGTGCAATACACTTGACCAAGAATTCGACGTTCCATTTTAGGACCAAGCATATAGACTGCGCTACCACTTTATTCGGTCGTTAATCAAAGAAAGAGTGTTGATGTTAGTGAAGATTGTAGGAACTAAGAAGCCAGCTGACATGTTAACCAAGTCAGTCACTACTGAGAAACTGAAGTTGTGCGCAGCTTCAGTGGGTCTTCAACAGTAAAGACATGGGGGATGATCGCACCGTTATTTATCCACTAAGTCATCTAGGAAGGATGGAGAACGCCTATTAAGTTTCAGTATTCAAGTGGGAGATTGTTGGAGTGTGTGAAAAAAAAAGGTCAAAGAACAAATAAGAAGTAAATAACACTGTCCCTAACCACTATGCCTTTGACAGCAGTAGGGAGCGTTTTGTGCAACACTTTTGCACTTTGCAATTGCATAGCGGTGAGGACAGCAGTCCATGTCTAGAGATTCCTGATATGGATAGTGCCGTGCAATTCAACAACGACATCATAATTTTGAAATAGTATAACATAATAAAAGCAATCTATGTAATACAACTATGTTTCAACTAGGGATGGGTGTGGGTGCCCAATGGGGCGGGGGAGGGTACCCCCACCCACACCCCCACCCTCACCCTCACCCTCATTCCTCAAACCTCCCCTCACCATCTCCCTTAAAACCCATTTGGGGGGACTAGGGGTGGGGGCGTTTTGGGGGGCAGGTCCCCCCTCCCCCACACCCAAAACCCATTTCCCTCGTTTCTTTTTAATTTCCAATCCGAAAATCGAAATTTAAAATTTAGAATCCAAATATTCAAATCTTTAATTTGACACTGTTAAAATATTCAATCCTAAAAGTAATAAAAATATAATATAAAATCGAAAATACAATACAAAATAAATTTTTTTATATAAATATAAATAAAATAATATTTATATATATATATATATATATATATATATTATTTTGGGGGAAAGGGGGTTTTGGGTTTGGGGGTGGGTACCCCCACCACCTCCCCCAAAATCTATTTGGGGGCAAAGTTTGCCCCTACCCCTACCTCCAAAATCCATTCGGGGCCAAATTTTGCCCTCAAAACCCCATGGGAGCCTGTGAGGAAACGCCCATCCCTAGTTTACACGGATGACATTTTCAACGCCACAATTAGAGAATCTGAAATTTATAAAAACTTCAATGCTTATGATTTTTAAGCGAAAAGAATTTATATACAAACCTTTATGAGTTTAGTTTAAAAATTAGAACTGAATTCTCATCCTAATATGATTCTAGGGTTTCTATACAACCAAAATCCCAATTTAATTTCACTAAGTATTGTTTAAGTTATAAATAAATAACATAGAAAATAAATAAATTACACACCATAAAAATTCTTTTTTCTCTTTGCTAGAAAAACCCGATATGATAGCAAACTTTAGCTCCCGTAAATAAAATATTAAAGGAAAACGTATTTTAATTAATTTTAAACGCTAAAAAATATGGGTATCACAGAAAGTATAGAACAAACTTCAAAGATAAATTTATTGTATAAGAAGGTTAAATCATTGTGTTTTCGTTAAAATTTTCTTTCATATTTACATTTAAATATCAAAATCATCATATGCCGATGTAAATATTTTTCTTAAATCTTTGGATAACTTGTTCATCCTTATCTTTGGATCGACACCTTTATTCTCAACAAACGTTGATTTTTCATACCCAACCTATCAAGAAACAAGTTATTTTGAACATCCTATTGCCCCTACATGTGAAACTTTCAACATATTCATGATGGAATCAAAAAAAAATTTCTTGGTCCATGTTGATATTTTGCCTGAACAAAACCAGCATTAATTGTCCAACCAAAGTTAAAAAGACAGAAGACATGACTTAAAGCTCTGCCTCTGGGCCAACCATGACAACATATTAATACATTAACAGAGACCTCAGCTTCTAGGAAAAATAATGGGACCCTAAAAAAGACTTCTAGGGACACTCAAATATATTCCTTGAATTTAAAGCAAAGTGTTTCAATTCAATGATAAATCAGACAATTATTTTGGGATTTCTATGTGAAAAGAGTTATTCACTGGTTTTTTTTTTTTTTTTTTTTTGGGGGTACATGCAAAAGTTAATTCATTAATTAGTATTGTATTATTGAATGTATATTCTACCCAATATTAATTGAACTTCAAATAATATATCTATATATATTATTAATTTTTATATGACTAATTTATTTAATTTTTTGCAATTCAAATACACTATAACTTTTAATATTTATAAGATCTTTAAATGAAGTTATGTACGTATGGAGTAATATTCATTTTAAAATTTTCAACCACCAAAATTAGAGACATTTGGTTCCGATATAAACCGTAACTATCTTGATAATATATTAAGAAATACTGACATGATTATGTACTAGTCATAAACTCTTTGTGTATGAAAAATATAAAGATTGATTTTTTTCTTAATAATTATATTTGAAAGTAATTTTACAAAAAAACAAAAAAACCAAAAAAAAAAAAAAAAAAAAAAAATTGTAGTGTATAAGCAAATTTTTTGGGTGATCATGACAATATATGCACACTCTTGGCTACAACCCAGGCTAACTTTTTTGAATCAATCTATATATTTTATTTAGAATATGAATATTGAGGGGTACGATTCATTATGTCCCCTCTTTTTTAAGTGTATCTTAAATTTTCAATCAATCTTATTTTCCAAATACTGATATTTTTTTTCTGACAAGTGACAAGTTCCCTATCACATTGAGATCAATTTCAAAGATCCTTTTTACAAAGACAAGTCTCTTGTTTGCTCCTTTTCAAGCAAGATATGATCATCAAATTCTAAGGCCCCACAATCAAAGGGTTTTTTTTTTTTTTTTTTTCAAACAGGTTTGTGCATATGAAAGCTAGAAAGCAAAAGTTGCATAGAACATCTCTAGCTCATCAGCCACTGGACTGCAACGAAGGTGACAAGCCTCCCAAAGTAGTTTAATGGGGACACACACACACACACACCAACACCATTCACATTTTTGATAAGCGGGTTCTAAAGAGGGATTTTAAATTGAAATTTGTATGTGTGACTAATTAAAGTGGGTATAGTAATTACTATCATTGCAATTGAAAGAGAGATGTGTTTGTTGCTTGATTTGACCTCAAAGTGAAGTTCAAATTGATTGCCGAGTTCTGAGTCAGCAAAGACATGGTGGTGTGTGTTTGTGTGTGTGTGAGTGTGACTGATTGATTTGGGTTGTTAGATCCATAATTCGCCCAAGTACGTAAACATCTTTTAGGATCTTTAATTTGCTGTAATGATCCCATTTTTTGTTTAAAACAATATAAAGTGTAATTTTTAATATAAAAAATTGACGTTAAACATAAAATCCAGTAAAATGTGAAAGTTATAAAGTCTTTCTGGATAATTTACTTTAACATATCCCTCAAGAGACCATGAGAACCATGGAAAATCAGAAAGCCCACAATCAAGGAAAAGTAATGGGATTTGGGAACACCACAAAGTTTCACTTGACCCACTTATTGAACCCATCTGGATTTGGGCTCAGATCTCACTTAGGCTTCATGTATTTAATCTGCTTATTGCTTAGTGTTTTTATCATGTTTTGATTGCTTGAGACTTTGAGAGTTGAGACCGGGAGCTTTTGATAGTTGAAAAATCTTTGTTTCATAATTAACATTTATTGATTGGGTGGCTCTATTCACACCCATAAAATATCTTCATACACCTATTTTTCTTCCTATACCCATATTAAAAAATAAAATTATTAATTTTACTATCTACACCCTTTAAAATACTAAAACTATCAAGTATTTTTTTAGAAAAAAAAATTTTACGTATTTTTCTTTCGGATTTTGTAGGATTTTCTTACTGTTATTTTGATATAACATTATTTTAAACATTTAATTCAGCATTAAAAAAATCATATAATCAAACTACGAAAAAAAAAAAAGTATTTTTAATTTTTAAGAGAATTGGTGAGGCCTTGTAAGTTGTTAGTTGCTTAAGCAAGTTCTCTGCAACAAAACCTTCTTGGTTTCTTGGTCCTTGTGCACGAACTCTTCCAAATACATTAGCAATTGAACAATAATAATAATTATAAAACAATAATATGCAGCTTCGTTTGTCTTTAAGAAAAATAAAAATAAAAACTATTTTTCAATCAACAAACAAACCAATTTTTTTATTTAAAATTTTTGTTTTTTTTCTTAAAAAAATTCATCCACCAAGATTCGTGTAGATTTATCGAGTTATACAACTGCCTTAAAAAAAATAAAAATAAATAAAAAATAATAAAAATAATAAAAAAAGTTCTACAAGACTATAACTACAATAATTTTTTATTCAATCACAAAACAATAATAAAAATTAAAATAAACATACATGAATGCATTCAAAATCCATGAAATCATTCTTTGTTCATCCATGACTATATGTGAAAAAAATTATATTTCCTGATTGATGTTGAGTTTGATTAAGTATATATTAGGTATAATTACCCCGGTGGCCATCGAATTGATAACACACTATCAAAATGGCCACCGGATTGGAAAGTTGTTCTAAAATGGCCATTATCCCTTGATTTTATGATAATTGGTTCAAGTAAATAATAACCACTTCTTAGAGTAAAAATAATAATGATAATTAGAAAAGAAAAGAAACGAAATATATATATATATATATATAAGGCTTTTGGAAAACATTATTAGTTGTTTCTGCTGCAAGTGATGTCAAAGTAAAAACATTTCATCCAAGATACAAGAACACTTTACAGAACATTTAATCGCATATCATGCAAATATGAGTCAGGCAATGGTTCAATTTAACCGAAAAAAACAGATTAATATCACAATTCGATAAACTTGCTTTAAAGCAACTTAATTGTCTTCATTTTCTGAAGATAAGTATTGTTTCGGTGAAAAATATTGCAATTTGATTCAAGAATCTGAACGAAATGGCAAGTACTTAAAAGAAAGGTCCAAACCTTCATAAAAGAACAATTAGATAAAACACAGTTTCTGTATTTTTACCGTTTAAATCCTGTAATATAAATTATCTGACAAAGTATAAATGAAAATTTTCTGGCTCGATTGTCTTCCTAGCCAGAACCAGTATATATAAGGCCGGTACCAGTATTTTAATGACCCCTTAGAACTTAGTCACAGCTTCATAGGGTCATATCATGGTAAAGGCCTCAAATGTTACAACATCAATTCAGATATGTAAATCAAAATTTGTGTATTTTCGTGATAGGGAGATGATATGAACTGAATACTAACCACTCAACCAAAAAAAACCTATGCTCAGAATAAGGTAGTCAACAGTTTGTTATCAAGCCTTCTGTTCTTCACCGGTTGCTGCTGCCTTTTGTTCTTCACCAGTTGCTGCTGCCTTATGTTCTTGTCCAATTGGCGCAGCCTTTTGTTCTTGTTCAACGGAAGGTGTTTGTTGTTCTTGTTCAACCGGGACACAAGGTCTCCAAATCGTTTCTTTGCCCTCATCCATAAGAGCAATCCCCTTTGCAGACAAATCAGCCCTAACCTGATCACTCCTCGCAAAATCTTTGTTTTTCCTTGCTGTTACTCTTTCCTCAATCAGTCGCAACACATCCTCTTCCACCAGTCCCGCTCTCTTCAACGCCTTGGCTTTTAACTGCTCTAAAACCTATAAAAATACAAGGCCAAGTATATTAACAAAGAAAAGAGGATTCATCAGGGAAATTATTACAAAATGACAACAGTCTTATCAACCTCAGAGTAGGTGCCAGGAGGCATTAATCCCAGAATACCCAGGACTGACTTAACCTCCTTCTCTAATTCAACAAGGGACTGAAACATGGATAATTGTTGTTGCTTGGGCAGCTTCTTCTGAAAATGACCAATGAAGAAAAAGGGTCAAAAGAATAGTCCCAACATCATAATTCCACACAGAGTATGAGGCATGTCAAAGCAAGGGCATCAAATGAGTACCTTAAGCATGTTCAAAGAACTGTTTATGAATTTCAAGGCATCTTGGAAGGCACCAGTCAATATATGAGACGTGTTCAAGTCATCTGACATTCTAGTCTGGAATTCATTACCTAACTTCTTGATGCAGTCTTGGGCAGCAGGAGTAATGCGGGGGACTTTGCCATCTTTTAGTCCCGTGCCCTCCTTGAGGTTTCCTTCTCGAAATGATGATAAAGCTACTTCGCAATCTTGCAATGTCTAACAATTACAAACATTTGGATGTATGAATATAGGTGGAAAGAAAAATTGCGTGTGCATCTTCTTTTGTGAGTGTCCTTCTATGTGATAGTAAATCTAAAGCACAGAGATTCATCCAACATTATCCAGCAGTAATGGAGGAAAGCAAAGCAAAAGTTATAATTCAAACCAAACTTCTATAAAATTCAAAACTCACAATATCATGTTCCACATTTAGCATTCCACCAAACACAAGCAATTTAGAACAAACAAAAACTGCAGCAGTGACAGTTCCAATAAATCCACCCAACAGATGAATTGCCAAAACTAACAACTACCAAAACAAAAGAATGGAATGTTCTGAGCAATTACCAGTTAACTCATCAAGCAGTTTGGCCTATCCATCAGCATGAGAAAGTCCTCTATTACTATTAGTCTTGTAGTTTTATAAGAAAATTCTTTTCCCTCCCCACAAAAAAAAACAAACAGAATAATGATAATAATAATAATAAAACATTCTAATTACACGTAACATGAATGGACATATGTCTGTAAACACAAAAATCAATACCAGTTGGACAAAAAAAAAACAAATACAAATTTCAAAACACCAGAGAAAATTAAAAAGAAAATGTGGGAGCACTTCATCAACATGCTAGGAACTGAACAAACCATCACATGAAAAGTATTGAGAAGTAAGATAAGCTTTGAACCTGATATATGTAAAAAACAGCATCTGATGCACTTTCAAGCTGCAAGACACTGTAATTGAGAGGAGAACGATAGTATGCACTTGTTAAAAAGTGTCTCAAGGCCAGTGGATGGTACCGTTCAGTAATCTACAAGAAATTTGATGGACCATTTTCAGACACACCAGCATAAAACCATAGTCCACTACAAAAGAGCAAATTAAGCACATATTTTAACCACATCACCTGGCGAATTGTGAAAAAATTGCCCAATGATTTTGACATTTTCTCATTGTTATTAGTGACATGCCCATTATGCATCCAGTAGCTCACATTGCTCTCTTGGCATGCAGCACAACTCTGGGCAATTTCATTCTCATGATGTGGAAAAATCAAATCAATTCCACCACCATGAATATCAAACTTGAAGCTCAGATATTGAGCACTCATTGCACTGCATTCTATGTGCCACCCTGGTCTTCCAAGACCCCATGGACTGTCCCAACTTGGCTCATCAGGCTTAGCAGCCTGCACAGCTAGAAGAAATCAGAATGTGAGTGATGAACAGAGATTCAGAGGTTTCCAAAATCAAGTAAATTGAGTAGGTTTCCACACCTTCCAAAGTGCAAAATCAGCAGGATTACGCTTTCTAGAGTCAACAGCTACACGCTCACCAGCTCTAGTGTGTTCCAGTTTCTGACCTGACAACTGGCCATAATTTGGTGATTTATCAACAGCGAAGAAGACATCTCCATCTACAATGTACGCACAGTCATTGTTGATAATCTGCAAAATACAAAGAGTGATTCACATGCCAAAAAGTTAAAAATGCTCTAAAGAATTGATCTTCATGGTCCATAACCATACAACTATGTATATTAATCGTTTTACCCTTGTTTCTCATCATCTAACAAAAGGCAAAAGATTCAGTTATAAGAAGATATAGACCTTTATATTAACCAAGATGCAACTGCATGTGCTTGCATAAGTATTTTATTAAGCTCAAGAAAAAAAGGCACATCCCAAACATAAAACATTTCCTACCTATACAAAGATTGTAGCAGCTTTTCAAGCAGGCTAAAGTAATTCTAGCTTAACCAACTCAAACAGAATATGAGAATATCACTTCAGTGATATATTCCTGCTACTTCACTATTTTATTTTCTTTTTTTGACAAAAGATACTTCAGTACTTCACTATTCGCATTCAAACAAAAGAAACAGATACTGTTAATTGTAAAGATTAGAGGATAATGGGCCAGGCAGCATTATGCACATGCTCAATACCTCAGTTAATATACCTAATTTAGGCATTTAGCTACCACAATGGACCTTCCAGTGAGATGATGGAGAGGGGCTTTTAACCAGACAAAAGCAAAAAAAGAGCTGAATAAATCTACATTATTTTAAATAACAATCTAGAAACCACACATTAGACACAATTAAGGACAATTACCTTAAAATAATATGGTATATATGAAGCAACTTATGAGTCTATGAATTAATATGTTGACAAAACATCAACTTATACCAACTTAATCAAGAAGAGGGGAGGCTTTATCTGCATTTTTCTCTTTACTACCACAAGTAACAACTTTGTGATGCATTCTTCCATGAACAACTCCTTTTCCACAAATCATAGATTGCAATTATCCAATACAATTCTCATAGACAAAAATAAGCATTTTGCTGAGAACAAACCTGTGTTATCATATCCTTGATCTGTTCCATATGATCAGATACACGTGGTTGATGGGTAGGGGGGAGGCACTGCAGATCAGCCATGTCATTAAGATATTCTTGGCAATATCGGTCACTTAAAGATAGAGGATTTTCTCCAAGCTCGTTTGCTCGACGAATTATCTGCATGAATCCCAATATTATGAGTCTCAAAATAAGAATCAGGGAAAGAAAAAGAGAGAAAGAAAAAGGAAAAGCTTTTCCAAGAAACATTAATGAAATGTATATGTGCCAATCGCAGTAACATCAATTATTAATTTATTAGAACAAAAAGGTCGACATTAATTTATTGTTTCAAATGTGCTTCATACGACATTCATGATAATTAATGCAACAAATGTAGATTACCATAACTGATTTTTAATGTTTTCCTAAGTAGCAAAAACTACTTTTCCATGTGAATTCATCCTTCCCACCAAAACACAAACAAAAATTACACACAACCGACACAAGTACCACTACAATTATATTACATTTCAATTACAAATCAATATAAACCCTCCTGGAACAATTCAATCAATCAGTAGTAAAGAGAAAATATGTAATTGCTTCAATTAATTTAAACTTAAACTCATGGTATCCTAGCATATTATATTCCATGAGAATTCTCACCTTGTCATCTACATCAGTGAAATTCCGAACATAAGTAAGTTCATAGCCCAAGTGCTGCAGGTATCTGCAGAGTTCAGCATGATGAAATTTCACATATCAATTATATCAATACTTAATATAAGTCCAAGTAAGGGAAAAAAAACAGATATGAAAGGAAAAACAAAAAAGTGGCAATTTCTGCACACATCAAGCTCGTGTTGAGAGAGCAATTAACTGATCAACCCAAAAACAAAACTCACACAAATACTCCGGAAGACGCTAATGTCATAAACATTAACTAGAATTCAGTACTAAATAGCACTCAAAGTCTCAATTGTCATCCCAAAACAGCCAGAACTTTTCGTAAACATGATTCTGATAAGTCTAACAATTGCACGTCAGATTACTTAAAACCTCATTAAATGTTGAAATTTATGCATAACTACCTACTAGACACATAATAACATTAAAGTTTTGATCTTTCTTTGTTTTCTCAATGGGATGCCTTAAATTCAATAACAAAATTGTTGTGCATGTTCAATCAGCGACCAATTTAACAACCGCAAACTAAGGAACTCATAATGAATTCAACTAAAAATGAAAAAAGAAAGCAAATTTAAAATACAGTGATAGAATTTTTATTGAATCTAAAATCAATTCAAACAAGAGAACACAGGGCTTATTATATACAGAGAGAAAGAAGTGGACCTGTAGAGGACGTCGAAAGCGACAGCGGCTCGAGCGTGGCCGATGTGGCTGAGGTCGTAGGCGGTGACGCCGCAGACATACATGCCGACTTTTCCGGGGACTTTCGGCGTGAAGATCTCCTTCTGTTGCGTCATCGAATTGTATAACTTCAACTCCATTTTCGAAACGACACTCTATCTCTCTCTCTCGATCAATAGATAGATTGATGTCTGCAATTTGATTTGATTTTTAAGACTTGTGAGAAACCCTAACCCAGAAATAGCGTTACACTACACAAGAGTGAAAGGTAAAAATTAACAACCTCCCCTAAACTTTCAACTATTGTTGGATGGGTAGACCAAAATGCTTTTATTCACAAACCTCCCCTAAGTTCTAACGGCAGTTTAGTGTTCTGTTAGGATAATAAGGACAAAATGGTACTTTCAATATAAATTAACAAGAATCATATTGGAAAAAAAAAATCACAAATCTTTGGTGAGTGGTGTTGTAGATTTGATGAAGATGATGATTGACGATGGATGGGCCGTGGGTGTGGTGTTGGCCTATTGCAGCTGACCAGATCTCTGTGTATTTTTTATTTTTTATATTTAATTTGTTATTTCTGTTTTTTAATTAAAAAATTAAAACTAATATAAGCTTTTTGATGTTCTTCTTAACGTTAATTTTTAAAAAATTTTTGATTATTTGAAAGAATAATATTAACTAATTTTCCACCAACCCCTCTGCTAATGATATTAGAGAAGCCTCGAAATCCATCAAGGCAAGGCTGCCAGATGATATGAGGGAAATTCTCAGCTTTCGGTTTACTGTTGATGAGGTTAAAGCTGCTGTGTTTGATCTGAAGCCTACCAAAGCACCCGAGCCGAACAGATTCCATGTTATCTTTTTTCAAAAATCTTGGGGTGTGATTGGGAATGATGTCACTAATGCTTGCCTCAGTATTTTGAATGGTGTTTCGTCGATCAGGGAGTTCAATGACACAAATGTTGTCCTCATTCCTAAGGTGAAAAACCCTATTGAGCTAAAGGATTTTTGCCCAATTTCTCTGTGTAGTGTCGTTGATAAAACTATCACAAAGGTAATAACCAACAGACTCAAAAGGGTTTTACCGGAGATCATCTCCCCTTTCCAATCCGCCTTTGTGCCAAAGAGACAGATTTTTGACAATGTACTTGTGGCTTTTGAAACTCTCCACTCCTTGAGGTGAAAGAATTCTATGAAAAAAGGGCAAATGACCCTGAAACTTGATATGAGCAAGGCATACAACAGGGTTGAAAGTGTTTTTCTACCAGCTATTATGAAGAGGATGAATTTTCAGGCTCAATGGATCAGCTAGGCCCTAGACTGTATCTCGTCTTCAAAGCTGTCTTTTCTTCTTAACGGTCAGGTTGTTTGCTCCGTCTCTCCATCGCGCGGCTTGAGACAGGGGTGCCCTCTCTCCCTCTCTCTTTTCCTTCTTTGTGTCGAGGCTTTTTCTAGTTTGATATCGAATGCATAGAGGAATGGTTGGGTTCTTGGCACTAGGTGTGGTAGAGGAAGCCTCATGATCAGCCACCTCTTCTTCGCGGATGACAGCATCCTTTTCTATTAAGCTTCAACTGAGAGTTGTGCCAGAATTCGAAACATCCAGATATCTACACGAAGGGATCAAGGCAGTAAATCAATCTCTAGAAATCGAAACTCACCTTTAGCCCAAAAGTGTCATCTTCTTTGAGAAGGGATATTCAGAGTATGCTTGATATTTCTGACTGCAAATCTCAAGATAATTATCTTGGTCTTCCTACTATTGTGGGTAGAAACAAGCGTAGGACCTTTAATGAGATCAAGGAGAGGGTCGGGAATAAGCTCTGGAGTTGGAAGAGCAGCATATTTTTGTATAGTGGCAAAGAGATCCTCATCAAGGCGGTGGCCCAAGCCATCCCAACCTATGAATGAGCATCTTCAAAATTTCGATCACTTTATGCAAGGAATTTAATGCTTTGATGTCTAAATTCTGGTAGGGCTCTAGAGAAGGGAAAAGGAAAATCAGCTTGACCAGCTAGAAATCCATGTGTCTCCCTAAATGCCAACGTGGATTAGGTTTTAAGGACCTCTCCCTATTCAATCAAGCCCTCCTGGCTAAACAGGCTTGACGGATTCTCCATCTTCCGAAATTGCTGGCTACCCGAGTTCTTAAAGCTATATATTTTAACCGGGAGGATTTCCTCTCAGCTTTTGTTAAAGCTAGTTGTTCCCATTTATGGCAGAGCTTGTCCTGGGGAAAAGAGCTTCTTTCGAAAGGCCTTAGATGATCAATAGGTAATGGTAGCAGTATTAGAGTGTTCAAGGACAAGTGGATTCCTCATCCAACCTCTTTCTTGCCGATCACTTTCGACCCGGGCACTAACATTTTTGTCTCTGATCTCATTGACAGGTCTAGGAGGGGCTAGAACTCAGAAAAAATTGACAAGGTTTTGCTCCCTATTGACAAGGCTGCGATCTTATCTATTCCCATTAGCTGGAAATTTCCTCAGGTGGCACTTCGATAAGAAGGGTGAATACACGGTTAGCAATGGCTATCGCCTTGCCTTGAACTCCTTATGAATACACAGTTAGTAGCAGTTTTTAGGCCTCCGCCTCAAATCCTTCCAAGATGTGTAAGTGGTGGAACTCCTTGTGGAAGCTAAACATTCCCCCAAAGGTCAAATTCTTTATTTGGCGTGTGTGCGTGAATGCGGTCCCTACCCTTGAAAACTTATGGAAGAAAAAATCCTGAATGCCCCTTGTTGCAGCAGATGTAACACTTTTGTGGAATCTATTGGTCATGCCCTTTTCGGCTGTAAAGAGGTGAAGAAAGTTTGGTATGGCACCAGTTTTGACAAACTTCTTGTCAATTTCAGGTCTCTCCAGGTGCAGGATATCTTTTTGTCCTTTGCGGCTCAGATTTCTTCGGATGATCTTGGGCTGATGTGTATGATTGCCTGGGCAATTTGGGAGAATCACAACTCCATGTTGAACTATGGCAAAGCCAGAGATCCTACACCGGTGGCGAGCTGGGCTTTGAATTTGCTGTCTTAATTTAGAATCTCAGGGCAAGCCTTATCCCCCACGCCACTGATGGATAAAATCGTGTTATAAAAACCTAACTCGCAAGTGCACAAATCGTGAGATAAGTACAATGACAAGTAGGGATCGTTCCCACGAGAAAAAATGATTTACTAATTAAACTAGTTCTAATTAAAGCTAAGCAATTAACAGTATCCAAGAAATTTTGATAGATTGATTGATTGAAACTAAACTAAACTAAACTAAGAAAACAGTTAACGAGAATATGTGAATGTGATCAAAAGGTAAGAGGACTAGGTCATCAATGTTCCCCAACTACGTTTACTCAATGCTTCGAATTGACTTTGATAAAAGATGTTAATCAAGTTAAAGGTTCATTCTTAAATTAAGTGTGATTAACTTACGAGCATATTAACAGGCATTATAAGCTTTACCACACATCAAGTTAACGAACAAGTGAACCAAAACTTACGAGCATATTAATAGGCATGATAAGCTTTACCCATTCAATTGAAAAGTGATTGAGAGTGGCGACATAACACACTCTAAACTCAATCATTAAATTATCAAAACCCTAGATTCATGCCGAGCATATTAACAAGCATGAGCAATAATAAAGAGTTATGACATAGGATGAATTGAATGAATCAAAACTTGAATTAAGAAAATATAGTCAATTCTAACAAAGAGTATTCATAGAGGTTCACATTGATTCCCTAGTATGGAGTTAGTTACACATAGCGGAAATAAAAAGACAAGAGATAGAAAAGATAAAACTCATTGTGGCCTTCAACGAATTTTTCCAATCTTCGATGATGAAATCATCTTCGTCTTCAAATCTTCTATGTGTAAAGATGTATGAGAGAAGTGTGTGATGAGTTGTGTAGTAAAACGGTTTGTGATCTGGAGGGTGAGCCAGAGCTTAAAACCCTAAAAACATAATGTATTTGTAGCACGGGTCTCTGTGACGTGATTATAATTCCCTCGTCAGCGAGGATTTGCCTCATCGCTGTCACTGCCACTCTGAAAGCCAAAGCGGTCATGACAGCGGTCATTAATTAATTGCACAGCGTTGTGGTCTTGACAACGCAACTCCGGAGCAGCCTTGACAATGGTCATCCTTTGATATTGTGCCGTTGTGACGACCGCTGCAGAAATACAGAGCGGTTATGAGGGCGGTCACCTCTGATATTGAAATGTTCTTGGAACCACTGCAATAATTCACAGCGGCTTTGACAGCGCAAAGCTGCAATTTGCAGAAAAGCCCCTCAACTTGCATAAATTTCCCTTTTCTTCTGAAATCCTCCAATCATAACATTTAAATCCAAAAACCTGAAAATGTTCAAACACACAAATTAGATCCCTAAAAGACCCGAGAAACAAGCAATTGATTGGAGGAATGGGGCTCAACAACATATACAATAAATGACCGATCAAATACCCCCAAACCTCTCTTTTGCTAGCCCTCGAGCAAAACTAAGAAAACAAAAACAACAAACAAAACTAGAAAATAGAAATCCTAACTAAGCCACTTTCGTAGGGAACACGATAGCATTGAGCGTATGCTACAAGCCTTTAAACCTCTAGGTGTCCCTAGTAGGAGGAGTTTTGTCTCTTGAGGGTTTACAGCTATGACACCCATAAACATATCATGCGAAAACCTATCATCCAAAATACGACAATATGTGCTGTAAGGTTTATGATTTGTATTGGCTTAATTCCATTGTAAAACACTCTATGATTGTATTAGTTGTTGCTTAGGACATTATTTGAAGAAAGGAAGCTTAAAGAGTGAAGAGTAACGTCTAGTGCAAAAGTCGTCTTCAAGAGGTGAAAAACGTCAAAAGTAAATCTTGACTTCCACCCTCTTGCAAGGCGTTAGCGCACACACACACAATTCATACATGTGTGTCCCTGCATCGTGGTTCAAACATTTGGTATAACACATTCACACACTTCATAGCATGCTCATACATTGATCTTGTATTGACAAACATTGTGAAATTGCATACTTTGTGACTATCTCTTTGATATGGCATGCTTGTGTGAATATGTGTTTATTTGTTTCCGTATTTTGTGTTTAGGACTTGAACATATTCTTATTTAATGCCTTTTTGAGTTCCGGTCGTTTCGGTTACTCATTCATAAGGTTTCGAGTCCAAACAAGTTGACTATCCTACTTTTCGTTCTCATTTGTTGTGTTGACTTCATTGTCGGATTCCGAGATGATTTCTCAGCCATTTTTCAAAGTTGATGGTCGTAGTCGTGCGTGAGGGAGTCACGGTTCGTAATCCGAAAATGGATTCAAAATCGGAGGTCGGATGCTCAAGATATGGGCCGACGAACCGAGAGAGCGCGCGAGAGGAGTTGGAATCACGTGTGGCCACTTGGCCAGCCCGTGTGGGAGGCCGTGGGCCCCACGGGCAAGGGAGCCCTCTGCTCCCATGGGCCCCACGCGCCCCCCATGGGGTGATGACGTGGTAGCTCATGATTCGCTCGTAAAATCTTTCCTTTTCCCTCCTTTTAAGCTCCTCTTTCCCTCCACACTTGATGAATTTTGAAGAACACTCCACGAAATTCTGCAGAATTCTCAATATTTTTGTTTTCTTATTTTGATCATCATATCTCTCTCATACGAACTCGAAATCATTCGATTCAAAAACCAAAATTGTTGGTCTCGAAGAGAGCTACAAACCCCAATCATTTCCAGAGGCAGCTGACTTTGCCATTTTTCTCAGCTGGTCCATTTCCAGTCCGTGGTCAGTTTGTATGTTTCAACTTCTTCTTTTTCAATTTCATCTTTAATCATCTATTGATTCTTTCCATTTGATTGATGAAATTTGTTGAGAAGTATGTTAGATCACATGCTAGGGTTATTTGATCATTTGTTAATTGAGATTTAGCTTTGTGATTAGTCTTGAACATTTATGTGCTAAACTTGATTTATCATGAAATTGATTCTAGAAAATATATGAGTGATGTGCTTCATGTTATTTTCTATGTTTTATTTCATGATCTAAGAACTAGGTTTTTAGTGTGATAAATTGAATATTCATACATTTGTTCTTATTGATTTGCATGTCTTGATTTCTAGATAGTTTTGTGATTGTGTGTTGAAATCATATTCTAGACTATCATTGAACATGTATATTTTGCTTGATTGATCATCTAGCTTAATTTGTTTGTGTTTGCATCACTTGCATCACTTTAGATCATAGCCTTGCATAAGGTTGAAGTCTCTTGCAAAGTGAGTGAAGCTTTGTGTAGAGCAAGGAAGTCTTGACTAGGACATGTGGTCCGGATAGTCAAGCAAAAGTCTTAACTAGGAGTGTGGTACTCCGGATGGTTGAGCTAGGAGAGTTTAACTAGGATCTTTGTGATCCGGATAGCTAAGCACGAAATCTTCCTAGAGACGTGAGCGTCTTGGATAGGAAGTTGCTTTCTAGAGGTGTATGACACATCTCGGATAGGAAGTAGGCTTGGTGATTCACTAGCCCGATGGTAGATTAGGAGTTGATAGCTTGAGCGGATATCATGAGTGATAGCTTGAGTGTGTAAGTCTTTTTTCACATAGTGGATTGCTTCGCCGGTGGTTGTGGTATCAACCCGTGGATGTTTCCTCATTGAGGTTTTACCACGTTAAAATCATTGTGTTCAATTTTGCTTTACTTTTCCTTATCTTCCATATATTACATTGATTGCATTTCTTGTAAATTGATTAACTCTTGTCTTAGTGAAATCAATTCATTTGCTAAAATCTAATCAAGTGTGCATTTGCCTTGTAATAATCCGCATTAGTTTTAATTGGGAGAATTTGGAGCCTATACCTATTCACCCCCCCTCTAGGTATATTTCACTACTACATTAAGGGAAAATTCATGTGCCCGTATTGAGACAATGCATGCAAAAGCCAATAAGTAAAGACTAATATTTAGTCATAAATCCGAAAACATTGCTCAATTTATATTGAAAAGCCCAAGCTCAAAACATTCTAGCTTCTAGGACACATCGTCAAATGCCATAGATATAATTCGCCTCGACTTTAATTCTCACAAGATATCTCTCATTAATTCTCACAAAACCTAGGCAAAAACACTCATCAAGCATATGTGATTAGAAGTTATGCACAAGAAAAATTCAAATTATTATCACATATAGATATATCATTAAAAGAACGCTTGATATGGAAGCAAAAGATCTCATGAAAAGAATCAAACATTATGAACAAGATAATCACATGTCATAATTCTACTATCATAGCAAGGATAACCAGCAGATCAAATAGACTTTCTTTCAGGTTGTAATGGGGCCATTGGGTCAAGGTTAAGAAAAAAATGGAAAATTGGAATTCAAAAACCTAGGATCATTCCATGAGAGTCTTCTATTACCTTTTCGGTTTAGCACAAGTCTCGTGGTCTCCTTTTCAAATGGAATGATACCACTTATTGTTTAATTCCTCATAATTCTCCTTTCTCCCTTTGTCAACTCCTTTTGAATAGATTCAAACTTGGTAATCTTTATAGACTTTATTGCTCCCTTTACATTCTATTCTCTGATTCTATCAATACACCATACATTGTTTGTTTTTTGTTTTTTTTTTAAATGAATGATTACAATTATTGTATTACTTTCAGCTTCAAAACTTTTGGATTGAATGCAGCTCTTCGTTTCCTTGACTTTAGCAACAATTTATGCACACAGTCACGTGCAAAAATAGTACATCTTCTACACTCTGTCAAAGTATGATCCCAAGCTATAAGGAATGGCTATATCATTGGCTTATTGGGGTTACATTTAATGTGGTGAAGAAAGAAAAAGGCTATATGTGTTTGGCTTCAAACAGGGCTATGGAGCACACACATACATGTAGGAAATATTTAAGGCCTTTTAAGTAGCTAAGCACACATAGTCTATCATCACTTCCACTAGTTCGTCTTACTCAAGAACAAAATTTAACATGCGAAATCTTTTATGACGAAAGTTCTATAATGCTCGATGTACAACCTATAGAGATCGAATCTAATAATAACAACCTACTGAGTGTTTAAAGAGTAGAAACAACAGGACCCTCATAGTATGTCATTTATGTACACTTTTTGGTTTAGTGAACTCAGTCTCTACTATTAATCATGGCAATTCAACTCAGCATCCTATCCATTATTATATCAAGAGCATGTCATAAGTTTTGAAAAATACAATGCAATACCCTAAATGGCAAGATGTTAGTGTAAACTTATTGATTCATGCATATCATCTCTAAGGCACACATCAAAGTATCTCGTCTAGGAAAATGCAGGAACGACAGACTCTAAAAACAAAACAAAAAACTGACTCAAAAATAGACTATCACACCCCCAAACCTAAATCCATCATTGTCCTCAATGTATGAAATTAAAGCACACGACAAATAGGATAAAGACAAGGTAGAGCAATAATGACACAAAATAAAACAGCAAAAACAATCATAATAAACTGAATCCAAAAAGTAAATCTCGAATACCACAATTTAAAAGCTAAATAAAATAAAATAAAAATAAAAGAGAAAATAAATTAATAAGACATATCATTCTGTATACTCAAGTTCGTCTACAGTGCCTTTAGCAGTCATCATCTTGCTATTGGCTCGGGCCAGGCCTAAATCTGTCACCTCTAGGAGGTGAAGCGAAGAAAACTCCATGCTATGGTTGGGCTGCAGTTTCCGGATGAGCAGTGGCATAACCTGAAATAACATGGGAATGAGAGGGGTCAAATGGTTGAGCCAGGCGGACTATGGCCTAATGGATCTCATCAATCGAAATCTGCATGGTGTCCAAGCATGCGATCATCTCATTTCTCAGACCTACTACCCATGTATCTACGTAGGCCCTCATCGTAGATAGCATGTACTCCACCCACTCAAGCCTCTGCTGTGACGGCCCGACTCCTAAATCTGAAGGAGCTCCAGTAGCATAATCACCACCTCCCTGAAAGTGCTGCTCCGGGATCTGCTGGTTTGGGTCTGCCATGTTTTCATCTTCATCATCATCCTGACCAGCCTGACACCTTTTGGGTGCAGGGTACTCACCAATTGTGGGCTGGTTACGTTTGCTTGCCAGTTGGTTCCACGTCACCAAATACAATGGAGTGTCCGGCTCATATTTCTCATCATCCGGACTATCGACCACCAACCCCGTAGTGGCACACATCGCAGTAATCAAACAAGGGAATATCGCATTTAAATTGTCATTTTGCTTCTCACATCCGCGGATTTCCTTCCAAATGAACTTGGCGACATTTATGTACCAATCTCTCATGATAGAGTATAATAGATGAGACGCCTCCTTAAATATCTCCAAACCATGATGGGTCGGTTTCAATGAGGCTGCAATGAATAGGTACCAGAATGCCATGTCCATATGCACATCCTTTCTTAGCAGATTGTTCCCATTCCATCCAACGGTACCCAACATGCGAAGCTCACGACCTATGTCGATTTTACTCGGGATTGCTGAAGGTTTTTCCTCAACCAGAGGCAGCTCATAGTATTCCTGTATCTTTTCGTATGAAATCACCACAGGCACCCCCTAACCATAACCACCTTGTGGGCAGTGAATTGTTCATGCACCATATTTGCATAGAATTCCCGGGTTAGGGCGTAGTTGGCTAACGAAGGTTGTTTCACATATCTGGTCCAAACTCTTTCCTCCACTACCTCTGGAATACTAGTCTGACCTAACTCATCTAATGAAATCCCCCACTCTACAAGCACATTTCTCATCTCCTTCAACCTTTTCTTACAGTCAGGATGCCTGACGAAAGATTATTCAACAGGCCGTTTGTCTCTTCTTCTGCTAGGATCCGAAGGAACATGACCTCCTCGAATAGCTGTCCTTGCCATATTTGAATAATACACAAGCAAACAACACAAGTTACAACTCAAAATTAGGACAATAATGCACACAAAAATTTTAGTAGCACTCTGATAGTACAAACGTCAAACCATGTGCCTTATTTGCACAAATTTCCTCCCATTCATTCAACACCACAACACACAATACATAGCAGAACAATTTTAAGCAATATCAACACAAATTCCAATTTAATTGCTAGAAACTATGTTGTTGAAAATTAATAGCACAAACTCACTCTACACTATTGCCTACACTATATACAATCATTCAAGAACACATGCAATGGATAAATTTGTCCCAAATCCTAAATCCCTAAATTCGGCCATAAACCCTAAATAAATCAATTGAATAAATATATGGGAGAAGAGGGATGGGAACATACAATTATTGGCAACAAACAACAACAACAACAACAACAACAAAAAAAAAAAAAAAAAAAAAAAAAAAAGTTAAGAGCATACCTTGTTGATGAGAGTGACCGGTTTTGAAGAAGGAAGAAGAGGGAAGAAAAGAAATTTGAAAGTGGGAAGAAAAAGACAGGTCGTGAAAGAGACGAGTCTTATAAATCGGGCAAGACCGCTGTCACTACCACTCTGAAAGCCAGAGCGGTTGCCACAGTGGTCAACCCTCATTGGTTGGTTCCTCGTGAGTGCAAAACGTACCGTTTCACTTAAGGATCGATATGGCTTTCACAGCGGTCATGGGAGCGCTTCTGGGAGTGGATCAATCAGGTCTTACCGCTCTTACTACCGCTGTGAATTACTACAGCGGTAATCACAGCGGTTTCATTCACAAGCGCTCTGACTTAAACAGCAGCCATTAGAGTGCTCCCAGACCTGACTTTTTTTTTTTTTTTTTTTGAACACCCCCAAACCTAAATTTAAGTAAGGGGAACACTAAATTACAACACGAGAAAAAAAAAAAAATAATACCTCGGTGGGTTGCCTCCCACCGAGCGCTTTATTTAATGTCTGGGCAAGACGCATAGGAGCATTATAGCTCATTGAGAAAGCAAAGTCACACACTGCTTTTCTCGGACATACTAAGGTACGGCTTGAGTTTGTGGCCATTTACCTTGAATTTACCAACTTCACGAAGACTTTCAATTTTCACAGCTCCATGTGGAAAAACTTGAGTTTCCTTATAGGGGCCAAACCACCTTGATTTCAACTTCCCTGGAAATAACCTCAACCGTGATTGATACAATAGGACTAGCATCCCTGGTTGAAACTCCTTACGAAGGATTTTGTTGTCATGTAATTTCTTCATCCTCTTCTTGTATATCTTCGCGTTTTCATAGGCATTATTCCGGAGCTCCTTAAGCTCACTCATTTGCAACCTTCTTTCCTCCCCCGCCTTATCTAAGTTGAAGTTCAACTTCTTCAGAGCCCAATAGGAGTTGTGTTCCAACTCTACTAGCAAATGACATGCTTTGCCAAAGACTATCCTATAAGGGCTCATACCTATTAGGGTTTTGTAGGCAGTTCTATACGCCCACAACGCATCATTAAGCTTCGTAGACTAATCCTTTCGATTTGGTTGTACAGTTTTCTCTAGTATCTGCTTAATTTGCATGTTGCTCACTTCAACCTGTCCTGAAGTCTGAGGATGGTACGGGGTTGCCACTTTGTATTTGACACTATACTTCTTCATTAACGAGGCAAAGACTTTGTTACAAAAATGGCTCCCACCGTCACTTATGATTGTACGAGGCGTCCCGAATCTGGTGAATATGTTCTCTTTGACAAACTTTACCACCACGTTGCTATCATTCATCTTGGTTGCTATTGCTTCGATCCACTTTGAGACATAGTCCACGACAACCAAGATGTACGTGAACCTGTGTGAGGATAGGAAGGGTCCCAAAAAATCTATTCTCCACACATCATATATCTCCACAACCAACTAGCTTGAAAGAGGCATCTCATTTCTTTTACCAATGTTCCCCGTTCTCTGGCACCTGTCACAAGAAATACAAAATGTATAAGCATCCTTAAATAGAAAGGTCCAGAAGAAACCAGATTGAAGAACTTTCAGAGCAGTCTTCTTGGCACTAAAGTGCCCTCCACAACTAAGGTTGTGGCAAAATTTCAGCATATCTTGTTGCTCTTCTTTAGGGACACATCTTCGAATGATCTGATCAGCGCCATATTTGAACAAGTATGGCTCGTCCCAAAAGTATTGCCTGGTGATGGTGATGGAGATGAATCTTCTTTTTGCGCCATTTGCAAGGTAATTCACGATATCTGCATACCATGGATCATTGACTCCTACAACCATCAGTTGTTCATCTGGAAAATTCTCATTGATTGGCACAAGCTTGGTGTTTCCTTCTACGTTTTCATCTTCCACTAATCAAGAAAGGTGATCAGCTACCACATTCTCATTGCCCTTCTTATCCCTGATTTCCAAATCAAACTCTTGCAACAAAAGGATCCACCAGAGTGATAACTCTTATTTCTACACATTGTGTAACCCCTTACTTTTATCTTTTATGCTTGTTTTCCGGGTAAAACCGAGTATTTAACGTTTTAAATAAGTGTTTCAGGATATTTTTCATCACAGGGGCTAAAGTGCAAAAATAGAGAAATATTGGGGCAAAAGTGCAATTTTTGAAAGTTGGTTTTGCGCCCTTGTTCTGCGTTAAGGGGCAGCAAAAATGGGTGCAGAAAGGGACCAGAACTTCATTTTTTTGTAATTCTGCGCCCTAGGGCGCAGAATAGGGCGCAAAAGCCAAGGCGGAATTTCGACGAAAGTTTCCTGCAGAATGCTCAACTTGCGGGGGCCATATCTCTCTCCTCCGATCGAACTGGGTTTCGTGCTACATATGGTTGGAAAGCTCCAGAAGTCTTCTTTCCAACGGTTCATCAAGAACGCAATTCTGATGTTTGTGGAGAAAGTTATGCCCGTTTCCGTAACGGTGCGCACTGCTAGAAAGTCATCCGCGAGACCCCCCAAAAATCTGCCACTTAAGGGCATTTTCGTCTTTTCCCCTCAATTCTGACCTAAACCCTTCTCCCCACTATATATATCCCCTCTTCTCATCAGTTTACAGAGACCCCCTTCACTCCCTCTCTCTCTCTCTTCCGCCCCACTCTCTCTCTCTTCCATTTTCTTCATCTTCTTCACTTTCTCACTAAATAAGGAGAGGATCCAAGCTCCCATGGAGGTTTTTCCTCCATGGGAGGCTACCACACATCACCACCACCACGTTTTTCACTTCCTCTACCACAATTGAGAGTAGATTGCAAGGAGATAGGAGGGGTTTTTGACCAATTTCGAGCCAAGCATGGAAAGGAGCTCTTGGAGGAATTTCTTCAAGGGTTGTATCTCCTTTTACTCAATTCTCTTTGTATTTCTTATTTTCTTAATTGTGTAACCACCAATTTGGGGATTTTGTAAACCTACAATTATTGCAATATATGTATGATTGCTCTTATGTTCTTTGAGTTTTGTTCTACTCTTTGTTTTATTCATGATTAAATCTCTTGTTGTGATATTCATGTGTGTGATGGGTCTAAATTGATATGTGTCCATGAATGGGATTAGGAGTAGTGTAATTTAATTTAGGAGTAGAGTAATTTAACATCCCATGATTGTTGATTGATTGATGGATGATCCAAAATACCATGTATAGAATGATTTGAGTGTTGAGTATTAGCTCTAAAGAGTGGGAGAAGTTTGATTGATGCATGTATTTGCTAAATTAGACTTTGGTTCTATATTCTTGTACTTAATGGGTCTTTGTTTCAAAGGCACAATTGCTCACCAATGGCTTTGGTTGGGTGATGAATTGATTTAGGGATAATTCCCAAATCAAGAGAATGAACCCCTAGCTTAAATCGAATGGTCTTAATGTAAAGCAATTAACTTGTTGCATGTAGTTGTTCGGTAAGCTTGTTTCCATTTTTAGCCATCCTAGGGAGATTGATAAAATCGAATCCGTATCTAGAGAAAAGACAAACTGAACTCCTCTTGTGATTGTGTAGTTATATGGTATTTCATTGCTTAATGCTTTCACTCGGTTAGCCACCTTGTGGATGATATTTAGGCTATGTGTTATATATTGCGTGGTTCACATTAACATGTCCAGCGTGATATCCTCTACATTTGACCAGACAGTGAGAGATACACTAGGCTGGCGTGTAGAGCTCGTGTGTGTGTCCCACAGTCCTTAATGAATCCAAGCATTTATGCATGGATGTAATCTCTAAGACATCGAGAGAGATTAGAGATTAATTAAGGGGACACGAGCATATAACATACGTGTTGTATGGGTATCTCGTATTCTTAATGCTTTCACTTGGTTGCCATCCCGTATTTGGTTAGCCATTGTGAATGAATTATTGGCTGTAGTATGGCCCACGCGGTTGCGCATTAAATGCCTAACGAAATAACCACTGTATATGACCAGACAGTGAGAGATACACTAGGCTGGCATACAGGGCTCTTGTGTGTGTGCCACAGCACTTAATGAATTCATGTGTACTTTGTATGTGTGGATGTGATTTCTAAGACTCGAGAGAGATTAGAGATCAATTAAGGGGACACGAGCCTATGATATACTTGCATATTGAGGGACTAAGTGAGTCTAGAGCTTAATTAGGTGGATTATTACGGTTGAATCGTTTCTCTAGTGTACACCACATTTCATGCATCTCTCCATTCCATTCTATCCATGTATATATTATGTTAGTTTATTTATTTATTTATAGTATTATTTACACTTTTCTGCAACCGCAACACACGAGTTCTCTCGGAGTGTTGTAATAATAGCTAGAACCGGTGACGGTCGGCGGATCCCACCTCCCTGCGGAACGATACCCTCACTTGCCGCTGTGCTAGTCCTTGTGACTCGCGCGCTAGCGAGGTCGAACTTAAATGTTCATCTTTTGACCGACATTGCAACGACGTGTCGTCACAGAGTAATCTCAGCTTCGCTTCCTTTTTTGTTAGTAAATATTTCAAAGCAGCATGATCAGAACAAACAATGACCTTGGATCCAATTAGATATTGACAAAATTTTTCCAAGGCACTAACAACAGCAAGTAATTCTTTTTCAGTAGTAGAGTAATTCAATTGTGCATCATTCAAAGTGATACTAGTGTAGTAAATAACATGTGGAACTTTATCTACCTGCTGTCCTAAAACAGCACCTACAGCATAGTCTGATGCATCACACATTAATTCAAAAGGAAGAGACCAATCAGGAGGCATGATTACAGGAGTATATGTCAGTTTATCCTTCAAAGATTCAAAAGCATGAAAACATTCATTATTGAAAACAAATGTAGACTCCTTGGTCAAGAAGTTACATAGGGGGCGACTAATTTTTGAAAAATCTTTTATAAAGCGTCTGTTTTTATGTATAAATTCGCCAAGCAGACACGTCATCAAAGGAGTCAATAAATGCTAAGGGAAAGGTTGCCACGTCACTTGTTGACTAGGTCAAGGGAGAAAACGTGGGCCAGTCAGTATGTCATCGTCTTAAGTCAATAAGTCAAAGGTGTGGTCGCCAGGGCTAGATATGTACTGGCCAAAAGATAGAAACGTGGTCGCCGAAGGGTAATACCCAAGAGTGGAGGTGTTCGCTGCATCAGCGTACTGGGCCCAAACCGACTCGGTAGAAACACAAAAATAAATCCTAACTTCTAGAAAACCCATGGCAACGAGGAATCATAAAAAGGGAAAGAGATAAAGCATATCCGGATCCGTTACAACATGGGAATCCTAGTATGAATCAAAGGGGAAATCCTACCACCAACACGGCTAAAATCAAGGGGAAACCCTAATTATCATGTATAAATAGAACCATCTATCCCACGAGGAGGGGGTTCAAAAACTGAGAGAATAGAGCAATTGTATGAGAGATCTGAGTGTGTAATAAAGCAATAAGCCTAGTATTATCTTTCTGCCCTCTAGGGCATCGTGGTTTTTTCTCATTCAAGGGTTTTCCACGTAAAATTTGTCTCTTACATGCATTGATTATTTTCTCATTTTGTCTTGAGTTGATATAATTGTTGAGTGCGTGGCAATCCAAATTTCACCGTCAACAGTGCCTATAAAAACCTACATGATCAAGAAAACTCCTCACACCCTTCACTGAAGTGGGAGGTGGAAGTTTAGCAATTACTTCAATTTTAGCCCTATCTACTTTTATGCGTTGATCAGATATCACATCTCCTAGTACTATTCCAAATTTCACCATAAAGTGGCTTTTCTCCCAACTAAGAGTCAAATTAGTCTCAGTCCATCTTTTCAAAACACTAGTAAAGTTATCAAGGTAATGGTCAAAAGAATTACCAAAAACAGAAAAATCATACATAAATACCTCAATATACTTCTCTAGCATGTTGGAAAAGATTGACATCATGCATCTTTGGAAGGTGGTAGGGGGGTTGCACAGCCCAAAAGGCATTCTTCGATAAGCAAAGGTTCTGAAGAGGCATGTGAACGTCATCTTCTCTTGGTCCTATGGAGCTATGGCAATTTGATTGTATCTTGATAATCCATCCAGGAAGTAGTAATAAACGGCAAAAGAAAGTGATCATTTTTAGTTGCCGTGTTACCGTGTTGAACTTGCGGTAATTTATGCACACTCTCCATCATGTTGTCTTCCTTGTAGGAATCAACTCATTGTTCTCATTAACTACCACAGTGATCCTAGATTTCTTTGGTACAACATGGACCGGACTCACCCATTTACTGTTAGATATTGGGTATATGATACCCACCTTAAGTAGCTTTAGGACCTCTTCCTTCACGACTTCTTTCAAGTTCGGGTTAAGTCTTCGTTGAGCCTTTCTAGACGGCTCCATACCTTCTTCTAAAAGAATGTGGTGCATGCAAATGGCAGGGCTTATTCCCTTAATATCCGCTATTATCCATCCAATGGTGGTCTTATGTTCTTGGAGTACCTTCAACAATCTCTCTTCTTTTTCTGCCTCTAAGTCAGAGGCTATAATCACTGAGAGAGTGTCATTCACCCCTAAGAAGGCATATTTGAGGTTAGACGGAAGTTGTTTGAGCTCTAGTGCAGGGGAAGAACTCATGGATGGGATTAACGACTTGTTGATCTCATCTTCTATTTCAGCACTTACTTCCTCAATATCAGAATCTTCTTCTGAAACTCCAACTTGTTGAATTTCTTCATCATCTTCAAATACATCACAAACCCAATCTAGTAGTTCTTCGGATATTTCTTCTGACAATTCATCTTGCACTGTCAAATTCACTACTTCAATTGAACTACACTCAGTTGAGTAACCATCATCGGCTGCTTCAGGGAACTTAAGAGACTCAAAGACTTTAAACTCTACCGTTTCATCTAACACAATCATCATTAGCTTTCCATTATGGACATCTATAAAAGTCTTTGCAGTTGCCATGAAAGGTCTTCCCAAAAGAATAGGTTTGCAGTTTCTATCTTTAGCTCCTTCATCCATGTCTAGTACAACAAAATCAGTAGGAATGATGAGATTATCTACCTGCACCAACACATCTTCAACATAACCCCTAGAGTATCTGACGGAACCATCGGCCAACAAAAGTGACATGGTTGTCTTCTTCAAGTCATTCAATCCCAGTTGCTCATAGATAGTGAAAGGCATTAAATTAATAATGGCTCCCAAATCTAACATGGCTCTCTCCAAAGTTGTACCTCCAATAGTGATGTTGATGCAAAAACTACCTGGATCTTGTAATTTTGGCGGCAACGACTTTGAAAGACTGTATTAGCACTTCCGATCATGAATTCTTGATGATTCTCCACAAATCTTGTTTTGTAGGTATGAAAACTCTTGAAAAACTTGGCATATGCTGGCATCTTCTGAATCATCTCTAGCAAGGGCAAGTTGACATTGACTTTTGAGAGAATGTCATATATGTCTTTTATGATTTTTCCAACTTGCTTTTTTGTAGTCTTCCTGGAATGGAACTGAAGGAACATATAGATTGGGTGACTTGTGTAAGAGTGGTGAAACTTTGGATTTTTCCACCACTATCTCTTCCTCTTAGGGTATGATGTTATCTTTTAAGGGACCTGAAACAGTAGCAGATTTATCAGAAAGTTCAGCAGGTCTATCATCAGTTAGTATCTTACCGTTCCGAATAATCATGAGGAAAAGTTATTTACTGATTAAACTAGTTCTAATTAAAGCTAAGCAATTAACAGTATCTAAGAGATTTTGATTGATTGATTGATTGAAACTAAACTAAACTAAGAAAACAGTTAACAAGAATATGTTAATGTGATCAAGAGGTAAGAGGACTAGGTCATCAATGCTCCCTAACTACGTTTACTCAATGCTTCGAATTGACTTTAATAAAAGATGTTAATTAACTTAAGGGTTCGTTATTAAATTAAGTGCGATTAACTTACAAGCATATTAACAGGCATGATAAGCTTTACCACACATCAAGTTAAAGAACAAGTGAACCAAAACTTACGAGCATATTAACAGGCATGATAAGCTTACCCATTCAATTGAAAAGTGATTGAGAATAGCGACGTAACACACTCTAAACTCAATTATTAAATTATCAAACCCTAGATTCATGCCGAGCATATTAACAAGCATGAGCAATAATAAAGAGTTATGACATAGGATGAATTGAATGAATCAAAACTTGAATTAAGAAAATATAGTCAATTCTAACAAAGAGTATTCATAGAGGTTCACATTGATTCCCTAGTATGGAGTTAGTTACACATAGCGGAAATAAAAAGACAAGAGATAGAAAAGATAAAACTCATTGTGGCCTTCAACGAATTTTTCCAATCTTCAATGATGAAATCGTCTTTGTCTTCAAATCTTCTATGTGTAAAGATGTATGAGAGAAGTGTGTGATGAGTTGTGTAGTGAAACGGTCTGTGATCTGGAGGGTGAGCCAAAACTTAAAACCCTAAAAACATAATGTATTTATAGCACGGGTCTTTGTGACGTGATTAGAATTCCCTCGTCAGCGAGGATTTGCCTCACCGCTGTCACTGCCGCTCTGAAAGCTAGAGCGGTCATGACAGCGGTCATTAATTAATTGCACAACGTTGTGGTCTTAACAGCGCAACTCTGAAATGGCCTTGACAGAGGTCATCCTTTGATATTGTGGCGTTATGACGACCGCTGTAGAAATACAGAGTGGTTATGAGGGCGGTCACCTCTGATATTGGAACGCTCTTGAAACTACTACAATAATTCACAGCGGCTTTGACAGCGTAAAGCTGCTATTTACAGAAAAGCTCCTCAACTTGCATAAATTGCCCTTTTCTTCTGAAATCCTCCAATCATAACATTTAGATCCAAAAACCTGAAAATGCTCAAACACACAAATTAGAACCCTAAAAGACCCAAGAAACAAGCAATTGATTGGAGGAATGAGGCTCAACAACATATACAATAAATGACCGATCAGCCACCCTTTTCCTCTATCTCTCCTTCTCCTGATTGGATCCCTCCCCCTTTGTGCCTTCTGAAGCTAATTCTGGAATTGCTACTCACAGGAACTCCTTATCCTTTGGTGTTGAAGTTGCCATTAGGGGCAAAAAAGAGAAGGTGCTCGCTGCCCACTCTAATCTGCTATATGGTTCCTTTTCAGCTGAGATTGATTGGTCAACTGATGGATCTACGTGAAGGCCTCCTGCTAGCCAAGTTTTACAATTTCCCTATCTTTATTGCTGAATTATCATCCCATTTTGTTACTTCCTCTTTATCTTGTTCTTTTCCTTTGCTAGGGGATGATTCTTTTATTGTCAATGACATTAAGGCTTTGTTCTCTGAAGTTAGTATTTGTAAGTGTCAAGCCTCCCTTAAATCAAGGAACTCCTTGGCACATAACCTTGCTTCGTTGGCATTCTCCTCTGTTAGGGAGCCACTTGTGGCTGGATCCTAGTCTGTTGCCTGCTTTCTTTGTTGTGTAATCTTTTCCTCTTTTATCAAAAAAAAAAAAAAAAAAAGTATGCAAGGGTGGTTTTGGAATTTAAACCTAAGAGTGAATGCAATGAGAGTGTACTTCTCTGTTGCCGGGTTCCAAATAACAAGACAACTTCGGGAATCTTAGTTGTTGCTTTTCAATTCAACGTTTCAACTAGATAGATTAGATTGGCATGTTATTTGTTTCTAGATTTTGAACCTAAAATGAGCTTCGATAGAATTAATGGGCTATTTTCATGTAACTGCTGATTAGGCCTCCCCATACTCCATAGCATTATAAAAAATAAAAATAAAAATAAAATAAATAAAAAAAATCTTTTCTCCCTTGAAAAATATATTTTTAAAATTAAAAAAGAAAAAAAAAACACATTTTTATCAATAATTTGGAGAAATAAGAGAATATTTTTTATCTACGGTTGATTTTTTCATTAAGTTCTTTTTAATAAAAAAGAATAAGTATTTGTTACCTCAATATTAATTATTCTTATCTATACAACACCAAATGGGACAATAATCAGCCAAAACCTCCTAAGATTAAAAACTATATGTGCAGCTCGGATATCTATTCATGTAATCGGGAGGTATTTACTCCCAACAACATCAAAGAGAAAACTTATCACAATGCTTGTAAAATATGCATGATATATGACTCGAACCCAGGGCGGTTTAAGGTTTAAGGATATCCTAGGTCTTAGGCGAAAATTAAAAAGGTGGCATTGAATGTGTAATGTAAAAAAAATATTAAATTAAAAGTTGAAATAATTTATTCCTATTTTTGAGATGCAAAAATGTTGATTAAGTTTTTTTGTTTTTTTGTTTTTTTTTTTGAGTTTTTTGTATTTTGCTAAACATATCTACTATCAATTAAACATTTACAAGCACAGCACAGCACGATAATTATTACGACATGAGTGCATTAGAGTAACATTAGCTATATTTTAATTTAGGAGTCAATTTATCTAATATTGAAATTTGAAATTTTACATCATTTTAATATATTTTGAAGCATGACATAAACCATAGGACTATACTATTATTGGCTTCAAGACACCACATCTATATATGATATCATCTTCCTCAACTTAATTTCAATTTTCACCTTTCTTTTTAGCATCATTGCCCAGTAAATTTTTTTTTCCCAACTTATAATTCTTTTCTATATCATGATATTTTTTATATACCACTTGAGGTGGTGACGAATTGAACCTGAGACACCGTCAAGCTGAATGAGCATTCTTCATATTTTGAAGGGTAAAAAAATTGAGATTGGATACAATAGAAGACAAATTGAAAATATTGGGAACAATCTTATGTGTGGGAGGAAAATTGACAACAAGTCTTTATAAGAGCAAAGATTTGATTCATTTTGGAAACAATCTTCTTGATTCAAAAGATTGAACTCTTGAAACAATATGACGAAAACAAAAGGGCTTAGGAAGAATTGGTTAGGAAGGACTTGATCTCTTAGTTGAAGGGAGCTTTCGGTAACAAAATTGTAAGGAGGGGACTTTATACCGGCATTATAGTTCAAATGGCTCACAGTTTGTTAATACCAACTCTATCATGAACTACAGTCCAATCATAGTCAAATTCGTCTGATTTGCCGCAAGAGTACAACTATGGCACTTTCTTTAGCGACTTCTGGTCTCAATGTTGTTGATTCTATTGTTAGCATGTTTTTCGTTGATAGGTACGAAAGGAGGAGGTTGATGATGATGATATCAATGGTTAGACTCATTTCCTACTTAAGTGGCACTAACTAACGTGTTTTCACAAGCTTTTTCTCATGCTCCATTTGTTAGTCCACTAGAAAGTCATCATTTTGGTGTGAATTCGACATTTTCAACCTTCCAGTATGCCAAAGATGTAGGAAATTAGACATGTACAAGCACGACATGGCATGACACGACACGATAATTATTACGACATGGGTATAGTAACATTAGCTATATTTTAATTTGAGTCAATTTATCTAATATTGAAATTTGAAATTTTACATCATTTTAATGTATTTTGAAGCATGACAGAAGCCATAGAACTATATTATTATTGACTTCAGGACACCATAACTACATATGCTATCATCTTCCTCAACTTAATTTCAATTTTCACCTTTCTTTTTAGCATCATTGTCCGGTAATATTATATATATATTCCCAACTTATAATTCCTTTCTATATCATTAAATTTTTTAATATACCACTTGAGGTGGTGACGACTTGAACCTGAGACACTGTCAAGCTCAATGAGCATTCTTCATGTTTTGCAGGGTATAAAAATTGAGATTGGATGCAATATAAGGCAAATTGAAAACATTATGAACAATCTTGTGTGTGGGAGGAGAATTGACAACAAGTCTCTATAAGGGCAAAGATTTGATTCATTTTGGGAACAATTTTCTTGGTTTAAGAGATTGAACTCTTAATATAATATGTTGAAAACAAATGGGCTGAGGAAGAATTTGTCATGAGGGACTTGATCTGAAAGTTCAAGAGAGCATTCGGTAATAGAATTGTAAGGGGACTTTAAACCGGCATTACAGTTCAAGTAGTTCAGCAATTTGTTGGTACCGATTCTATCATGTACTACATCACAATTATAGTCCAATTCACTAGATTTGCCTCAAATAGTACAACTATGACACATTCTTTAGAAAATTATGGTTTTAATGTTGTTGGTTCTATTGTTAGCATATTTTCCGTTGATAGGTACGGAAGGAGGAGATTGATGATAATATTGGGACTAGACTCATTTCCTGCCAAATGGCACTGACTATCGTGTTTTTCCAAGTTTCTTCTAACGCTCCATTTGTTAGTCCACTCGAAAGTCGTCATTTTGGCGTGAATTCGACATGTCCAGCCTTCTAGGGTAGGGTTTGAAGGAATGGTGTAGCAATGGTGGTAGAGAGAAGTCAGAGCTTGTTTTTTAGAGAGAGAAGTCAAGTTTGAAAGAAGTTGCGCTAGGGTTTGGTCTGAAAACAAACAAAGTTTATATAGCCAAGGGCAAATTGCACTAACTTACCTTTGTTATATGTATCATTGCACTAATTCCCTTAGTCAAGTGACTCTGCTCTCCTATCTCCGATGAGCTTTAAGATGTGGTGGATGAGATTAGATGAAGGTGTGAGTGAGGATTTGTGGATATGTAAGAGAAAGGGAAAATGTGTCTTTGTGTTGGTGATGAGAGGTGTGTAAAAGGGTAAGTTATAGGTTTGTGGCTGGGGTTGGTGATGATATCGGGGTTAAACTCATTTCCTGCCCAATGGCACTAACTATCGTGTTTTTCCAAGTTTCTTCTAACGCTCCTTCTATTAGTCCACTCGAAAGTTATCATTTTGGGGTGAATTCTACATGCCCAGCCTTCTAGGATACTAAACATGTAGGAAAATAAAACTGTATGTCTTATGTGAAATCAAAATGCGACTTTTGTACTCTTGCTAGAAAACAATTCCATTGAACTTTTTCAGGTCATTTGGTAGTTCAATAATATGTGTATGCACTTCACTTACTCATTTTAACTGTTCGTTTTGTTCTATGATTAATATCTTCCTGGAACATGCTTAGCTAATGACAAGGCATTTTGTTCTATGTCATGCCCAATATAACTAATTATATACAACCTAAATAATTAGCCCAAAAACCAACCCAAATGATGTGGCAAGTGGTTTATCCATTAACTATAATTTGTGTGGTGATGATAACTCACTTGTCACATCATTTGGGTTGAATTTTTAGTTAATTATTTGGGTTATATAATAATTTTACTTCCATTTGCACCTCCTAATAACAACTTTTTAAAATCCATCCATTTTTGCACATTTTGGTTCCAAACGTCAAACATGACCAATAAATATCTCTTACTGGTCAAAGTATCTCGCAAGATTCCTTATAATTGGTCTATATCCATCTCATTACGGTTTTGACCAGTTAGAGATTTGATAATGCTTATCATCAATTGCCTCTCAACAAATTCTTCCAAAACACACACCCATGCTTTTAACTTAAAATGTTGATATGTCATTTCATTATTGTACACCGATTTCACAAGTGCGGTTTTCCCAAGTCCTCCCATTCCTACTATAGGAATGATATAGATATTTTGATCATCACCATCACTTGGTTGTGTTAATAACCAATAACATCTTAATAAAACACAGAGGAGTGTGTCATTTCCCTTTCCCTACGAGAATTTCTATTGTCAATTCTTTCGGCGAGAGCAATTTAGCCTTATTATCTGCAATTTCATATAACTTCTCTCTAATCTCCTTAATTTTATGGCCGATCATAAAACGAAAAGCAACTGAATTTGGCCATGAGAGATAGTGCCATATATTTTGTGTAGGATCCACGATTCACTGTTGCTTGCCTTTGTAGAGTTTGAATCTCGAACTCATCGAGCACATCTTCAACATCATAGAAGACATCTTTGAGCTCTTCAAGCGAGTTGGTGAAGTCACCTGGGAAGTTGCCTCACATTCTAGAAAGGTAACATTGATCAAGGCATAGACCTAGGCGAGATTTGAAGTGAGTTACTGAAGTCGCCTTACTTGCTGGAATTTTGACATGGCTTCAAGCAAGATTCCAAGCGAGTTGGTAAAGTCACCTGGAAAATCGCTTCACTCTCTAGAGTTTTATGAGGAGACTAAGCAGTAATCCAGGAGACATTTGAAGCGAGATAATGAAGTCTCCTAGGAAATCGCCACACTCTTTAGAAATGTTGAGGGGACTAAGGCAGTGATCCCGGGGACATGTGAGGCAAGATAATGAAGTCGCCTGACTCTCTAGGAAATACTTCCACTTTTTGCTCTTTTCCCACTGATTTTATGTATGAAGTCCTCCTTTTCCATTAAGCACCACCCTTAGACTCTATTATCCGAAATCAATTATTTATCCTATTAGATAACCGGTTTTACCCGAGTCACGAGCACTAAACATAGGAAACGGGGGATAAAATATATTTAAAAAAAATGGTGTGATCAATATTCTTGTGAGAATCAACGATTTTTTATGCTTGATATTATGGTATTCGTACATTAATCAACATGTTAACAGAAGGTTTCACTTCCAGTATTCTCAAGAATCTATCAGTTATCCTCGTTCTGTTTATCAATTCTTGTCGGCGTCAATTCTTCCGCTGCATCAGTTTGGTATCAAAGCTTGATTGTGGTCTTATCTTTTGATCACATTTTTTCTTTCTTTCTTCTTCTCAAAAATATTAAAAGAAAAAAAAAAAACAAGAAAAAAAGATCAAGTGCACATGAACCCCTAAACACAATTTGCCTCATATCATCCTATGTTTTTGATGATACATATGTTAAAAATCAAGTAATGTAGATGTTGATCCATATCATTATGTATAAAACAATGGGCAAATTGCACTGACTTATCTTCATTATATCCATAATTGCATTAAAACCGGTGAAAATATCATAATAACAATGACTACCCCTTGACTAGTTGACTAACAGTTGACCATCGCTAGTCACTAACGAATAAGGGGCAAATTGGTCTTTTTATTGAGTGTTATTAAATAATTAAAGACAAAATAGGTGGTTTAATCATATTTTGTTAGGTTACCTAGTTATTTATTTTTAATTAATTATTTTTATTATAAAAAAAATAAAAAAAATAAAAATAAAAATAAAAAAAACACGAGATCTGGCGAGAGGCCAGATCACCGGATACATTGTCCTTGGATCCATGAAAAAAACAACCACCCATCTCCAACTGACTTCATTCCACAAGTTGCCTCTCCCATCAATGCAATAGAGGATGCATGAAGCTCTTTCACTCTCATTTTCTTCTTCATATCTGCAATCGCAGAGAGTGATAGAGGCAACCTAAAAAATATAGAGATCGAACAAAACATGAGAGAGGATTTGTTAGCTAAAGAGGAAGAAACAAAAAATAGACAAATAGTCAAAAAAATATTAGTTTGGATTGTATGTTGAAGAAGTGAATAGGCTTGGTTGCATAGCCTCCCATTGCCGACAAGGATGTTTAAATTTTTTTATAAAAAAAAAAATTAAAAACAAAATCTGGATGTTTAATTTTGTTTATATGTTTTTTTTTTTTCTGATATTATATATATATTTTTCTGTTTCTTATTTACTTTATACTATATTCTGTTATTTTTTTTATTAATTAATTGTTATTTCTCTCAGGGGCATTACCCCTTATCCGTTAGTGACTCACGGTGGTCAACTAATCAAGGGGTATTTATTGCTATTATGATATTTTTACGGGTGGTTTTATTGCCACCCACAAAATATCTTTCTACACCCATTTTTCTTCATACATTCATATTAAAAAATTAAAATTATTAATTTTACTCCCTACACCCTTTAAAATAACAAAAATGTCCTTTAAGTTTTTTTTTTAAATACATGTTTTTTCTTATTACACCCATATATCTTCATTTGCTTCAACCACCGTCAAAAAAAATATAAATAAATAAATAAAAATCAATCTTGTACATACAGTTTCTTCTTTAAAAAATAATAAAAACTATGTAAAGTTTCTTCATCCCTTTAACAAATATTATAGATTTTAGTTGTATTAAAAAAAAAAAAAAAAAATCATATTCAAATAAAACTCTACAACTAAGATTTTACTTGGACCAAAATAAAAAACAAATTCAACTCTAAAACTAATTATATATTTTTTTCATTGCTACTTGCGGAATCAATGTATTGAATTAACTAAAAAACCATGAAATCATAATGGTTTACACTATTACTCATCGTCATAGAAAACAATAACAATAATAATTAAACAAACAACAATATGCGGCTTCTTTTGTCTTACAAAAACAAAAAACTATTTTTTTTCAATCACCAAACAAATTAATTTTTTTCATTTAAAAATTTTTTTTTTTTTAAAATCCATCAACCAAGTTTTCCGGTTTACAAACCAATTAAATTAATAAGAATTTGTAGTTGAATTAAAGTAAAGTAAGCAAGTGAGTTGTGTTTAAGAACCAAATAGACTTGATCGGTTTCTACAACTACTTAAAAAAAAAAAAAAAAAAAAGTTCTACAAAACTACAACTGCAATAATTTTTTATTCAATCACAAAACAATAATAAAAATGAAAGTAAACATACCTGAATGCATTCGATTAGTGCCGGTCCTGACTATTCCGAGGCCCCTGGGCAAAATCTAAAAAATGGGCCCCATACCAACAAAATCATCCCCACTTCATCCAAAAATTAAAATTAAAATTAAAAAATCCATGATTTTTATGTCTCTAGTTGCTGGTTTTTTTTTTTTTTTTTTGTCGTCTTTAGTGGGTGGAAAAGAAATGAAGAATATATAAGTAATAGATGATAGGAAAGTATGAAACTTTAAAAAAAAAAAATTGGGTTTTGTACTAGAATAAAATGAATTGGACCATATTCTAATTTTATTTTATTTTTTGGTATTGTTTGAGCCTTTTTTTTTACTTTGTTTTTACAATTTAGCCCATAATAATAACTCACATCATATATTTGGGGCCCCTAGGCATGACGGGCCCGGGGCGGGTGCCCACCCTCGACCCACCCCAAGGCCGTCCCTGCATTCGAAATCCATGAAATTAATTATTTGTTCATCCATTTCTTGACCATATATGAAAAAGAATATTATATTTTTTGATTGATGTTGGGTTTGATACTTTGATTAAGTATATATTATTAGGGTTTATGATAGATTAGGTGTTCAAACTTATGGGTGTATGAAGTAAATTTAATTTATAATTATAAAGCCATGTATTTTAAGTAATTAAATGTAATGGTATTTTAGAAATAAAAGAATAGTGACGATATTTGCACCCCTTTAAAATTGTATGTACACCCCAAATTTATATATTTTTGAAATTTCAATATTATCCTTAAATTATGTGATTAATATTTTAATTAAAAAACATAATAATTTTATAACTATTTTACTGTTTTTAATTGTTAAGTAACTAAACAAAACAAAACAAAACAAAAAAATCAATAAAGAAAAACAAAATCCAAATTAAAAAGTGCAGAATTCAATAGCCTTCTTCCAAACCTAAAAAAAAACAGCCTCCTCCATTAAAAAGTAAGGAGATCGAAGGCTGGTTCTTCCCAAAAACAAAGCAAAAAAAAATCTCATATCATTTTCTTTTAAATCTCATATCTAATAATAATTTTAGCTTCCTTTCTTGTGCAATAATCGTGATATGTCTACCCTTTTATTGCTGTAAGTTTATTAGGTTTCTTAGTGCTATAATTTTAATTATATATATTAAATACGTATAATTTATTTATTTAAATAGTTCTTTTTTATAGTATTTAAATAGTTATTTTAAAATTAAAAGAAAGGGCATATTTGTAATTTGTGGGGTGTTCTTACAAAATTTCATTTTAAAATTTTTTTTAATGGGGTGTAAATACAAAAAGGGGTGTACAAACAGTTTTTAAGGGGTGCAAATATCGTAACTCATAAAAGAATTTCATTAAAATATGAGTATAGGAAGATATTTTATGGGTGACAATAGAGCTACCCTATTTTCACCTGTTGCGGTGCAATTATACATATATTGAAGATAAGTTAGTTCAATTAGCCCTCTAAAACAATTCAAACAAATTAATCAAATTGCATGTGTTGCAGTTACGTGTCGGGCCTAGAACTTATGGGCTTTGATAATAATTCAAGCACCGAGTAACAAAGCCTAAATTCTAATTTTGGCTCTAACTAAAGAGTTGGGCCGAAAGCTTAACCATTCGGCTCAATCAACACAGTTCTTCTAAAGGGAAGGGTCCATATTTTGCCTCACTGATTAGACCTGTCGGACCTATTTCGACCTATCAGGCAAAAAAAACAAATCCTTAAAATTATGCCCCATTAGGTTAAACCAACCGCACCAGTTTAAGTCATGTGAAACCGAGACATAGTTCTTGGGTCATGCAAACCTCGATCTTAAGCTAAGTTAAATTATGATCACACTCAATATTAACACTCGAGTATCAACCAAAGCATTCGAGTTTGGGGTTTGGGTAAATGACTCACGGGTCAACGGCTCGAATCCTATCAATGGCGAAAACTTTCAAAAAAAATACTAAAATACATAGTCCCAGATTAATAAATATTATCAAAAAAAAACACTCGAGTATCAACCAAAGCACTCGAGTCAAGTGTTACCCACTCGAGCACTCTACCGAGTTAGGATCCTCTCCTTTACATCCACGAATGAAAAATCAACTACTTGCAACCACACACAAAAATAAAAATAAAATACATAATCTCCACAATCTCTAAAAATCTCCTGTGGAAAGAAAATAACCAAAAGAATATATAATCACTTCAAAGAATAAAAAAGACTCACAAAAATTGTAAAGAAAAAAAAAATCATATAGATTCCCGTCTCTGTAATCTCATCTCTTGATAGAACCACTCAATGAACCTCTCAGCCCTCTGATCAACCGAGTCATCATCATCATCATCCTGATTCAAATCCAACGGCTCCGAAGCTCCTTGCTCCCCAACTGCAACACCATTATGCATGTACCTTTCCATTGCCAATGAATACTCTTTTTGTCCTCCTCTTCTTCGTCCACTCTTCAACCCACCAAAACATCGACTTAGAAAGAAGAATTCCTGCGGGATTCTGCTCTTGAGCTGCTGTTTTTTGTGTTGGAGGTCAATAAGCGGAGTGCTCGAAGCCGAGAACTGGTACTCTTCAAGAAACCTGCAGCTGTTACTGTTGTTGTTGTAATCCTTGAGAAGCTTGAACTTGCTCTTGAGCTTCTTCCTCGATCTGATCTTTAACAAAACAAGCTTGGCGATGATGGGTTTCCTCCTCATTTTGGCAACAAAAATGGATATTTTGAGAAGATTATTATAATAAACGTTCTGCAAAATGGGTACTCTTGATCTTTTCTGCATTTTTATCATCTTCGATCTTTTCGCTTTCCGGGTTCGATCGAAAGCGCATGATTTATAGGGTAGAGTGAGCTTCAAGTCATGACATAGAGAGGGTTTTTTAAAGGGCACAAAAAGGTTGCAAAGAGAATCTGAAAATGCTGTTGGTGGTGGTGGAGAGAGAGCCAATTAGCTGTAAAAAGTGGTGTGGTCGGTGGGCTTTTGTACTTACTAAACTACTAAGGAATCAACAAGTAGCCGTTGAAACCCTAAGTGGGTTCCATTCCCTCTGTAAAAATATGATTCAAAGTTTGAACTTTTTCTTCAAAAAAAAAGTTTGAACTTTCAACTTTGACCCATTTTCGAGTTTTTTAATGTCACCTTTTTTAGTTTTTTTAGTCTATGATCTTATTTAATTCAATTCCAATCCAAATTGATCTACCTTAACGATGTTGGTAAATTATATTAGATTCATATACTAATAAATTATATTGGATATATATATATAATATAATTAATTATATTCAAGTTTTTTTTTTTTATATTAAAAAAAATATGACACTAAACCAGTTAAGGCTTATGGCTTTACGACATCTGCTAAGCATTACATATACAATCCAGATATCTACTTCTACAATCGGGAGATATCTATTCCACAACATGTAAAAAAACTCTCTACAAATGTTTGTAAAATGAGCATGGTAGAACTCGAACTCCTCACCACTAACGTGGAATGAGATATGGACACCACATGAACTAAAAAGGAATATGTAAAATCATTATTCATTTCGGTTGATAGCTAATCCAATGAAATAATTTATTCAATCTCGATATGATTGATTTGTTAAAATTGTAATGATTTTCGAAGAAAAAAAATTGTATATAATAAACAACTAATTAGGTCATTTATAGTGATATCTAATCTAACACCAATGCTAGACAATCCAAAAAATTAACCTTAAAACCAACCCGACCAAATGATTTTTCTTTGTTATATCATTCACCTCATCATCCCATGATTTATATGGTGAGACAACTCACTTGCCATATTATTTGAATTGTATATTATTAATAGATATCTAATTATTAATTCTTTTATGGCTAAACCGGTCATTCAATTCGTTCCACTTAAAAAATTAAAATAGGTTTCATTTTAAAGTTGAATTGGAATGCACCAAGGAACTAACATTCAATTTAAATAAAAATAGTAATAATTATGCTAGTGCGCTTTCAACTTTCACACACCATGTGAATCAATGCACCGATGGAAAAAAGAAGCTTGGTTCAATTCATAGAAGAAGAAAAGAGTGTGTAGTCATAACTCATAAGCATTTCAAGTTCCTAGCATATATGATTCGAAAATAATGCCACCCCCCTCAATGTTTTTATTTTTTATTTCTTTCAATTGGATCGGAATAACATAAAAATTGAAATCTTTTTAATTTGGTCATGTAAATGGGTAATTGAGGAGCTATAAAACACTCAAAGAAAAATTGCTATTTTTGGAATTTGAAACCAGCTCGGAATGTTAAATAATAATTAAAAAAGTAAAAATAAATAAATAAGTAATAATAACGTAGAAATAATAGTCCTAATATATGGATTAAACTACTAGTTTGATAAGAAGTACTTCAATACAAGTAAAGTAATTTAAAACATTTAATACAACTAATAATCAAATAATCTTAATTTCCTAATCTAAACCTTTTTTTTTTTTTTTTTGAAATATTTCCTAATCTAAACTTAAGCTTAGGCGTAAGATAACTGATAAGAGTGTTTAAGCATCTCTAATGCAAGAGTGACTTGTGAAAAAATATATATATATATATATGCCACTTAGGATTAATAGACATGGGGAGTGCTATCTACCTTTTCCATTTGCCTTTTCCATTTACCTTTCCCACTCATTGTTTGACACGTGTACACTTTTTCATTTAATAAAAAGCTCTCACTTTTTGCTACAAAGCTTATTTACGTATTTACCCTTAATGGTTGCTTTTATCGTTTCATTAATAAGGGGTAAAGAGGTAAACAAGCTTTGTAGCAAAAAGTGAGAGCTTTTTATTAAATGAAAAAGTGTACACGTGTCAAACAATGAGTGGGAAAGGTAAATGGAAAAGGCAAATGGGAAAGGTAGATAGCATTCCCCAATAGACATTATGTTAATAAATCTTTCTCCAATGCAACTGTGCACATTCAACATCAAGCTGACGTGGCAAAAAATATATATTAGACATTGTCAACATGACCATCTACTTTTAGACGGTCTGTTGCACAGCTATTTTTTCGATTGACTCAGCAAGTATTTAAAACTACCATTAATTTTTCATCTATTTTAATTAATTTTGGTAAGGAAATAAAATAAAAAATATAAAAGGAAAAAAAAAATGGACACGTCATTAAAAAAAATATGTGTTTTAGACATAAACATTGGAGACCAAATTTTAAGTTGATTGTCTATCAAGTCTATTTTTATGTCACGTAATAAGTAAGTCTCTTGACATTATTGTCATGTTAACAATTATTGGTATATAAGCCATTTTTGCATCGGAGATATTCTTATGTTGAGTTTATTTTTGCTCACCCCCTTTGAGCATTACCTGGTTACCCCCCATCCCACATGTTGATATGTGTCCATATATTAATTAAGAGTTGACAAATTAACTATCATAAGGGCAAACAAATAAATTAATAATTAATAAATTGACAGTTATCAACGTATGGGAAGGGGATAATGTACACCCCCTTTCAAATGGGGTGAGTGTAAGTGAAGTAAGTGAAGTACTCGTTCATCTTATCACGAACACCAAAAGTTTTGCACTCTTAAATGCACTTTAAACATATCCTGAAGTAGTAATTTTAACAACATTAATTAAAACTTTTTTTTATATTGAAAGTACTTTCAAATAATTTAAAAATATATTTTTCTATATATTTGTTTGAAAATAAGAGCAATATTCCCATGTTTTTAGGAAAAAAAAAATTGATAAATGCTTTCACCAAAAACTTTTGCATGCTTTGCCAAAAGCAGTTTTATCAAAAAAACTCCACGCACAAAAACACTTTCAAATATATTGTCTTCTCAAAAATTGGTAGAATTGGTCATGTAATTTGGCCAGATGAGTTATTTCAAATAAGGGGAATTGCACTAATATCCCCCAAGGTTTGATAAAATTGTATAAATATGGCAGTTTTAACCATATATATAAAAACTTCTCTCAACATTTAAAAATTATTGCACAAACATCCCCTACCATTAGATAGATCTGTTAGTCAATGGTCAAATGTGCTAAAAGTCTAAAATACCCCATATTTTTATTTTAAACAAAATAAAAAATTCAAAGATAAAAAATATATTAAAAAATCTTTTATAAAATATGAATGTATCTTAAATCTGAAAGTTGAAAAAAAAAATCATCTTCAAAGATAAAAAATAAAATAAAATAATTAGTTTGTGCAATACACTTGACTTTAAATAAGTTTAAAATTTATTTATTATTAAATTGTGTTAAAAACTATTTTTTTTATTTGTAAAGATGAATTTTTTTCCAACTTTCAGATTTAAAATACATTCATGTTATAAAAAATATTTTTTTTAATATTTTTATAGTTTATTTAAAATAAAAATAAAGGGTATTTTAGACTTTTTACACTTTTGACCATTAACTGACGGATCCATCTAACGGCAGGGGATGTTTGTATAACAATTTTCAAATGTTGAGGGAAGTTTGTGTGCATATAACCAAAACTGCCATATATGTACAATTTCATCAAACCTTGAGGGATGTTTGTGCAATTCTCCCTTTCAAATGTAGCACACCACCTGATTGTTTGGTTTCAAAGCATAAAAATTCGGTCCACAATCCACACGAGGGGGGTTTTCTTTCTTTTTAAACATTCTCTAATTATTATTTTTTTCAATTAAAATACCATTTATATATATAATATTAATAGACAATAATTAATTCAATCAATTAAGAGATGCCTTAACGGCTTGTTGAAGAAATCGCTTTGATTAAATTAATTAAATTGATCATTTTAACCAAACTGCATAATCAAAGCTGAGCTAGACACACATTCCATATCCGTTTTGTTTTTTTGTACTCATTCATGTGATTTTAGTAAATGCTCTGACTCAATGACTTAGAGGTGTCAAAAGTGCTGAGTGGGGATGGTTTTTATATGAGGGCATTCAAGTAATTTTACAAAAATGTGGTTATTAACAATTAAAATTTCGTTTGTGGTTACAAACAAAATTTGTATGTTGTATGTGGTCATTTTGAGTAATTTCCATAAAAATTAAAGAGGTTTTTATTTTTACCCTAGAGGAGAGAGAAAGAAAAGAGAGAAAAAGAGAGAGAGTGGGGATGGTTTTTATATGGGGGCATTCAAGTAATTTTATAAAAATGTGGTTATTAACAATTAAAATTTCGTTTGTGGTTACAAACAAAATTTGTATGTTGTATGTGGTCATTTTGAGTAATTTCCATAAAAATTAAAGGGGTTTTTATTTTTACCCATAATTATTGTTTTGGTTGTTTGGTTGTTTTTACCATACTTTCCATTGAAGAGACAAATTTACCCCTGCACCAGATTAAATACACTGGGAATTAAACTAGTGGTGTGTTTAATTGATGAAAACTGGTGGTGTGTTTAATGATGAAAATCGATGGTGTGTTTAATTGAAGAAGACCGATGTGTTTAATTAAGAAATCATTAAGGGTATTTTTGTCTTATCAATGGAAAATTCGGTAAAAACAACCAAAACACTAATGCTGGAAAAAAATAGAAACTCCACCGATTATATGATTTTAACCCATAAATATATATATATATATATATATATATATATATACAATTTTTCTATGGAGAAGTTTTGATAAGTACATACACTTTGAGTCAAAGTATGTAAATCTGATGGTCCACATTCTTAGGGCGTGTTTACTAATCGGGAATGAAAGATATCGGAATCAAGTTCCATTAGAAAGGGAATTGGGAGGAATCGGAATTAGGTTACTAAATTTCATTTCAATGTTTACTAATTTTGAAGAATTGGAAATAGAATCAAATTTGTACAAAGTTGATTATAAAAATACCCTCATATATACAAAATATAGCTCTCTCTCTCTCTCTCTCTCTCTCTATATATATATATATATATATATATTTCGCAGCTCAATTTTTTTTAATCAATTTTAAAAATTGATATATATGGCCATGTATGCAAGAAGCTAGTTTATGTTTACAATTTTATTTTTATTTTTTGTTGCAGTTTTGTATTTTTTGTTATATCAAACTTTTTTATTTTCCTAATAAAATCATTTATATACATATACTTAACAAATTCAAAGGCATTCAGCTGTTGTTTATTATTATTATTATTATTATTATTATTATCAATTTTATGTAGGGATTTTTAGTACAAATATATGAATTCATCTTGTAATCAGGAAAGGGAACTTGATTCCTAGAGTGAGTGAGAGGAATCAAGTTCCCTTTCTTTGAGGAACTTAATTCCTGATTTGTGTATGGGGTCCAAGGAACTTAATTTCTCAAAACATTAGCAAACACTAGAATTCAAAATTAGGAACTTAATTCCCTTTCCCTAAATGGGATTCCTAATTAGTAAACACGCCATTAGTCATGATATATTTTATATCAGGACGAACTGATAGTAGAAAGACTATATATATATATATATATATTTTTTTTTTTTTTTTGAAATCTGAGGCCAATCAAATCAGGATCTATTAGAACCTAATAAGTTAAACCGCTATGGTCACTGTCCTAAATTCACATACTATTATATATACTTGTCTTTAGATTATAGGTTTACTATGTTCGAGATATTTGTAACTTTGTCTAAACCATGTGTTTCAAACTATTAGAGCTCATGAGATTGAATTAATTACAAATTGTCCGATAACATTAAATCATGAATTTGGATCCTCTTCCAACCTCGCGCTTCCTAACATTTCAATAATCTTGTGACATATAAATATTTACAATGAATGATGTATTTAGGATGTAATTGTTTGCCGATATCACTTTATTAATAACCGATCACAAGCTCTAAAAATAAGAGAAAATAGTTGAGGTTAGAAGATGATAGGTATATTGTCATACCTTGAATTGACGATATTGTTTCTCCATTCAAATATTAAAGTCAACGTTGGCTAATAACAAAATCAAACTATTGAATACATCCAATTAGGGGTGGACAAAAAACCAATAAACCGAATCGAACCAATCTAATCATTTTTCTTTCGGTTTTTTTTATGTTGGCCGGTTCAGATCGGTTCATTTTTTTAAAAAACCAAACGGATTGGTTTTTTTCCCGGTTTGCTATCCCAAACCGGAAAACCGAACCAAGATAGAACTTATATAAAAAAAATAAAAAAAACCCTAGTTTAATGTTCAACAATCCATTAAACTATAAAACTATGAAAGTGCGTTACATCATATATATATTTTGCTGGATATTATTTTAAACTAGTATTTTCAATTTGTTCAAGCCCATAATTTAATTTGATTGAAGGCCTAAAATGATTAAAATATGAAAATATGTGTAATAATTAAAGCCCATGAATTTGGCCCAGTATGACCAAAACCGAACCGAACTGGTCCAATTCGGTTAGTTTTTGATTGGTTGACATTTGTAAATTTTACTAGATCAATTTATATTTTCAAAAATCGAACCTTATCGGTTTTTTATCAGTTCTATTGAAAAATGAACCGATCCATTAAATGTCCACCTCTACATCCAATTGTTTTGAAAGAGATTAGCTATCCTATTTTGTATTTTATTAGAACTCATATCAATACTGTACAAAATTGCATAATTACAGACTTATAGAGTTATAGTATTGAAAACTGATAATAGAATTTTAATAAAGGTCGAAAATAATATATTCTCGTAATTACCTATTAATAATAGTTTTTGTATTGTAGTTAAGAGCTAAACGCCTGATATAGACCGGATTATATATGAAGGATTGAGATTCTTTACCCGGTTGATCTTTATCCTAACCTCAATAGATCGGTTGACATCTATGATTAATGATTGATATTAATTTTTTTTAGTGTTTTCACTTTCACTGTCTTTAACCGTAGTGTATGATTTTAAGTGTTTGAGGTCATAACAAAAATTAGCACGATAGACGGTCTGAATCTATGTATATGAAACGACTATGTTACGGATATAGATACACAAATTACAAAACTACTCTGATACATATAATATGAGATTGACCCAGTGACATGCCTCTCGCATGATCACATCTACACTATAAAGTTATAGATTTGAATCGTTCCTATCCTCCCAAAATCCAGAATTATTGTAATAATTCAAAAAATATATATATATATATATATTAATTCTTATGTTGGAGCCTTTTCTGCCCATGCGGCCTGCCAGCCAAACGGTGCCTTGTACGGTTGTACTTGTACAGTTGTACCACGAACAAAAGCTTCGTGCCTCTATCAACTTGCTTTTGGCCAACAGCAAGTATCACTACCTCCCGTGGACCTTACCACATTCAAACTCTTCTCTTTAAGCTTCACAAGGCTAGATTTGGAATTCACTCATAAGAGAAAATCCGGTTAGGGAAGCCTTACCGTATAATTGTTTCTTTTGACGATTTCAAACCAGTAAATTCAGTTTGATTTAATATTCAATTTTTTTTTTTAATAAATTGTCGAGTTTTGTAATAATTGGATTGTGTAAATTTTTGGATTATCATTGTAGTGTTAAATTAGTATTTAGTATTCCCAAATCGGGTTGGATTACCAATCCTAAATTTGATTACATTAGGAATTATTTTACGGATTTCAATCATTAAATTTGAATACGGATATGGTAACACAATAAAATGGGTCTAGTGATCATGCCCTCCTCGTATTCGTCTCGACTCTCTAGTATGATAATATGATAGAGTCATGGTCTATATAAAAGTTAGAGTAATGTTATACATCACATCTAATATCACAACTTTTCAATCACAACATATGTGGTAATTGATGTGTCAATTGTTGAGTAGATACACGTTAATAATGATTTATCTCACTTACTCATATATCCACTCACTAATCGACACCTCAGCTGCCATATGTGTTGTGATTGAAAAGTTGTGATGTATAACATTACTCTAAAAGTTATAACTATCAAAATTATTTTGACATATTACAATTCACCCAAATTTATAATAATTACTAACAATTATTTTTTAAAGCACTATATAAATTCAAGGTTTTTTTTGGGGAAAGGGAGGACTTGAGCCTGCAACTCCTTATGATGCAGGTGCGGGGGGTTTACCACCGGACCAACCCTCATCTCGTCAACAATTTTATTATCTTTTAACAATGCTTCAATTGTCAAAAATTATTTAACTGGTTTTGATCTTTAAATTTGAATACGGATATATGGTAACACAATAAAATGGGTACAGCGAGTATGCACTCCTCGTTTTCGTTTCGATTATGATAATGTGATATAGAGTCATGGTCCATGTAAAATAAAGTTCTAACCATCAAAATTATTCTCAATATATTATAATCGACCCAAGTATATAATAATTACTAACAATTTTATTAATTTTTAACAATGCTTCAATTGTCAAAAATTATTTTACGGGTTTTGATCATTAAATTTGAATACGGATATGGTAAGTTGGTAACACAATAAAATGGGTCTAGCGAGTATGCCCTCCTCGTTTTCGTCTCGAGTATTGTAGGTGGTCGAACTATGTGGTACGTCAAATGGGTCGGGTTATACTGGGCCCAGAGCAACTCAGTCGAACTGTTGGTTGTATGATGTCGAGTAATGGTCGTCTCAACTTCACTGTACCTGCAAAAGAATTTAAACAGAAACAAAATGTAGAATGAAAATAAAGAGACGGGGGTTGGATTATTAGCCTTAGATGTGCTTGGGCTGAGCAATGACTGATGACAATTGTGATGATGAGGATGGTTGAATTCCGGTGGCCGGAATATTTTGGGAGCAGAATTTCAATACGATTTAGTAAGCTTTTCTTGAGAGAGATTTCAGAGAGCTTTCCATTGAGGGAGCTTCTCTTATTTATAGCGCTCCAACGTTCATTTTGGCCATTTGTAAATAGTGGGAATGATTTCAGGAGAGATTTCCTCTCCTTTGATTCAGTGGTTACTAACTTCCGTAACTGAAACTTCATGACCAAGTCTTTCAACCGTTCAAGCCTGGTTGGCATGGAACTTGGGTCGACCTGGAGCAGATGGGCCTGGATTGGCTATATGAAGTTTTTTGGGCTTCTATTTGCGTTTGGGCCTATGAGCCATTTTTGGCTACCACAAGTATAATAATGTGGTGGATTCATGGTCCATGTAAAAGTTCTGATCATCAAAATTATTTTGATATATTATAATTGACCCAAATATATAATAAATACTAACAATTTATTATTATTATTATTATTATTATTATTATTATTGAAAGAACAATTTTATTATTTTTTATCAATGCTTCAATTGTCAAAACATTAATGCTAGACAACCCAAAAATTTAACCCAAATAATATAATTGGGCACAGTCCGGTTTCAACTGGAACCAGACCAAACCAAAAATTTCAATTTTTAAAAAAACATGACTAGTTTGGCCCAATCTCCTTTTCATACCAGACCAAACCAAATTAAATTGGTTTGGTTCGGTCTAAGGGTTCTTGACTTGAAATTTTTTTTTTTAATTTGTATGCAATTAAGTGACTCGATGTTCTTAATCGACCGTATTTGATCTGGATTGGCTTCGACACCTCTTTGGGTGACCAGATAGCCTAGAAACTTTCCTGAAGATACACCAAAAGAACATTTAGTAGGGTTAAGTTTCATACCGTATTCGTCGAGTACGTCGATCAACTGTCTGAGATGGTCTAGGTGTTGTTGAGCGATTAAGGACTTGACCAACATGTCGTCGATGTAGACCTCCATTGTCGATCCAAGCATCTTGGCGAACATTTTGTTGATTAGCCTTTGATAGGTTGCACCTACATTCTTTAAACCAAAAGGCATTACTTTGTAACAAAATGTACCTCGCTCGGTGACAAAGGCTATTTTCTCTTGGTCGTCTGGGTGCATTAAGATTTGGTTGTAGCCGGAATAGGCGTCCATAAAACTTAGTAGTTCGTGGCCTGTAATCGCGTCGACCAACATGTCGATGTGAGGTAGCGGGAAAGAATCCTTGGGACATGCTTTGTTGAGGTCCGTGAAGTCGATGCAGACTCGCCATTTCCCGTTCTTCTTTTTTACTACCACGATGTTTGCTAACCAGTCGGGGTATTTTACTTCTCTCACAGATCCGATGTCGAACACTTTTGGATCTCGTCGTTGATCACCTTGTTTCTTTCTGGAGCGAACTTTCTTCGTTTTTGTTTTACTGGTTGGTACTCTGGGTCGACCTGTAGTCAGTGAACGATTAATTTTGGATCAATATCGACCATGTCTGAGTGTGACCAAGCAAAGCTGCTGCGTCGTTCCTGCAGAAATTTGATTAATTGCTTACGAATGTCGCTCGGTAATCTGGACCCAATGTAGACTTTATGGTCGGGATGGTTCGGGTCGATCGACACCTCGTCAAGTTCTTCCATATTTGTCTTGTTTTGCGTCGACTCGACTTTGGCATTCTGTAATTGCTATAAATCCTATCGCTTCTTTTTCATGGCATTTTGGTAGCATTCCTTAGCAGCTCTTTGTTCTCCTTTAATTTCCTTCACTCCCCATTTGGTTGGGAACTTGATCATCCGATGGTATGTCAATAGGATTGCCTTTAACTCATGTATCCAGGGTCTGCCAAGGATGGCGTTGTATGGAGATTGGCAGTCGAGCACCAAGAAGTTGATGTATAGGTTAACGCCCTCGGCGTAGATTGGTAACATGATTTCTCCCAGAGTACTCTTCTGCTCTCCGCTGAAACCTGTCAGCATGGTCGTTTGACTACTGAGTTTGGATTCGTCAACCTGTATTTCTCGTAGAGTACTATAAAACAAAATATTGTAGGAACTACCATTGTTGACTAAAATGCGTTTCGTTTAACAATTTGCAATATGTAAAGAAATAACTAAAGCATCATGGTGAGTAGAAAACAAATCTGATTTATCTGTCGACCTAAAGGTGATAGTTTCATCGACTTTGGATGGATGCTCCTGGTTTGGTTGAATTTCTACGTTCGACACTTGTCGTGTGTGTCTCTTAGCTGCTGAGTAACTTACGCCACTGACTTCAGACCCCCCTGAGATGCAGTTGATTACTCTATCTTGCCTGGGTGGTTCTGGAGGGCTGTCGACAGTGTCGGTATGCCTCTGGTCATCGCGTCTTGTGTAAGTTTGTTTTCCTTTATCTGTTAAGAACTCCCGAAGGTGTCCCTGTTTTAAGAGCTCTGCAACTTCATATTTGAGGGCGATACAATCTTCCGTGCGATGGCCATGATCTCCATGAAATTCGCATCGAAGCTTGGGGTCCCAGTGTTCAGGGAGTGCGTTCATCTTTCGTGGCCACTTGACTGTTTTGCCTATTTCCTTCATTATTGCTACGAGGTCGACTGGTTCGATGCTGAGGTTATATTCTGGTGCTTCTACTCGTGGTCGACTGATTCGATGCTAAGGTTATATTCTAGTGCTTCTACTCGTGGTCGACTGGACCTTGCGTTGCCTCGCCCATAAGAATTTCTCTCGTTGGAACCCTTATGTCGCGACTGGGTATTTCTTCTGTCGCTCGTTAGATATGGTTCTGACCTTCTGTCGTTAGACCTTCTGTCGTTAGACCTCCTGTCTACTCGATCATTTTGTCGACCTCCATAATAGCTGCTATTGGCTTTTCCAACGAAGTTTGTCTCATCTTCTTCCCATTTGATTTAGGCCCACGCTTTTACTAGTACATTTTCCATTGTCCTACATGGATATTTAGTGAGTTCTTTATATAAGTCGGAATCAAACCTAAGGCCTTTCCTGAAGGCGTAGATGGCGGTCGCTTGATTGCAATGTGGGATTTGTACTTTCTCTCTGTTGAAGCGTCCGACATAAGTCCTCAAATTTTCTCCAGGTCGTTGCGTTATCGTATAAAGGTCGTCCGACTGTTTTTCTAACTTGTGGCTACTTGCAAATTGCTCCACAAATGTATCCGTCAGTTGCGTAAAAAAGTCAATTGAATTGTTAGGCAAATTAGTGTACCATTGTAAGGCAGGACCACTGAGGCTAGATCTAAAGGCTTTGCACATGCACGCTTCTCTCAGGTCGCGTGGAATTGCAGCAGTGAACATTCCTTGCTTGTACTGTGCTATATGGTCGTCCGAATCTGTTGTCCCCTCATATTGTTTCATATTTGGGAAGTTAAACTTCTTGGGTATCTCGATGAGAGCAATTGCGTCGACGAATTGCGAGTCGGTGAAGCTGTTGGCTGTGCTTTTCTTTACTGGAGCTGGAACTCCTAGAATTCTCTAGATGAGAGCTTCAATTTCTACAAACCTGCGGGAGAATTCTAGATTAGCAGACACATGTAAATTAGACCTAGGTTTTACCAATCCGGGTGTTGACTGGAGAGACGCGGTCGTCCTGTAGACGTTGTCTAGCTGTTGATCCGTTGTTGGTTCTTGTTCATTCAGCATTTCATTCCGAGCTGGCATATTTTTGAGGTCGATCTCAACTCTTACTGTCTGAGGCGTTGGTTGGTTCTGATGGTCGACTGGATTTATCTCTGGTTCGACTGGGTTGCTTGGTGCTCTTGGAGCTGTTCGATCGATAACCTGTTCGCCGTTTGGTGCCAAGGCTGGGTGTTCCGACGTTGCTGAATCGGGTGCTACTCCGTCGACCAATGTCCTCAATTCTTCATTTGCCGCTCGAATTGCTGCATTCTCCTCTTCAAGCACCTGCAGCTTCTCAGCGTTTGCAGTCATCTGGGCAGTTAATGCTGTAATCTGCTCTTCGACGGTAGGGACTGATCCACTTCTCGACATATTAATTGATAGTTGAAGTGACTTGATTTGAATTCAATGGTAGTTGCAATGGGCCCCACGGTGGGTGCCAAACTGTAGGTGGTCGAACTACGTGGTACGTCAAATGGGTCGGGTTATACTAGGCCCAGAGCAACTCAATTGAACTGTTGGATTGTTGGATGTATGATGTTGACTGTCGTCGGGTAATGGTCGTCTCAACTTCACTAAACTTGCAAAAGAATTTAAACAGAAACGAAATGTAGAATGAAAATAAAGAGACAGGGGTTGGATTATTAGCCTTAGATGTGCTTAGGCTGAGCAATGACTGATGACAATCGTGATGATAAGGATGGTTGAATTCCGGTGGCCGGAATGTTTTGGGAGCAAAATTTTAGTACGCTTTAGTAAGCTTTTCTTGAGAGAGATTTCAGAGAGCTTTCTAGTGAGGGAGCTTCTCTTATTTATAGTGCTAGGTGCTCCAACGTTCATTTTGGCCATTTGTAAATAGTGGGAGTGATTTCAGGAGAGATTTCCTCTCCTTTGATTCAGTGGTTACTAACTTCCGTAACCGAAACTTCATGACCAAGTCTTTTAACCGTTCAAGCCTTGTTGGCATGGAACTTGGGTCGACCTGGAGTAGATGGGTCTGGATTGGCTATATGAAGTTTTTTGGGCTTCTATTTGCGTTTGGGCCTATAAGCCATTTTTTGCTACCACAAGTATAATAATGTGATGGATTCATGGTCCATGTAAAAGTTCTGATCATCAAAATTATTTTGATATATTATAATTGACCCAAATATATAATAAATACTAACAATTTATTATTATTATTATTATTATTATTATTATTATTGAAAGAACAATTTTATTATTTTTTTAACAATGCTTCAATTGTCAAAACATTAATGCTAGACAACCCAAAAATTTAACCCAAATAATATAATTGAGCACAGTCCGGTTTCAACTGGAACCAGACCAAACCAAAAATTTCAATTTTTTTAAAAAACATGACTAGTTTGGCCCAATCTCCTTTTCATACCAGACCAAACCAAATTAAATTGGTTCGGTTCAGTCTAAGGGTTCTTGGACTTGAAATTTTCTTTTTTTAATTTGTATGCAATTTAAAATTTATATCAAATGGTCCATCATTTAAAAAAAATATATGGCATGATGAGTTGTTGACTAATTCATATATAAAATATAAACTAAACAAAATATATTCAAATATAAAATTTAAAATTTAAATATCTTTTCAGACCAAATAAAGTAATAAAATGAAAGCCAAATAAGAGATTGGTGGTAGAATAAAACAAATATGAAATAATAAATTAGGGTTATTAACTTTTAATGTTTTAGTTTTGAAGTTTTGGGTGTGATATGTAATAGAATAAAAATATGTGCAAAAAGTATTCGGTTTACGGTTCAGTCCGAGTTTGATAAGCTTGGACCATACGGTTTTTTTAAAAGTAAAAAACCGGACCAAACCAAGCGGTTTGGTTTGATTTGGTCCGGTTTAGCGGTTTTGGGCTTTTTTGCCCACCCCTACCAAAATGATGTGGTAAATGGTTTGTTTTATTAACCACATCATCCTATGTTGTTTGTGGTGACAATTCACTTGCCACATCATTTAGGTTAAATTTTGGATTAATTATTTAGATTGTATAACATTACTCTTGTCAAAATTATTTTACGCTTTTTAATCATTAAATTTGAATTTGGATATGGTAACACAATAAAATGGGTCTAGCGAATATGCCTTCCTTGTTTTCGTCTTGAGTATTATCATATGATGGAGTCATGGTCTATGTAAAAATTTTGATCATCAAAATTATTACAATATATTGTAATTGACACAAATATATAATAATTACAAACAAATTTTTTTTCTTAACAATGCTTCAATTGTCAAAATTTATTTTATGGATTTTGATCATTAAATTTGAATACAGACATGGTAACACAATAAAACGGGTCTAGCGAGTATAGTCTCCTTGTTTTTGTTTTGAATATGATAATGTGATGGATTCAAGGTCCATGTAAAAGTTGTAACCATTAAAATTATTCCGATATATTATAATTCACCCAAATACATAATAATTAATAACAATTTTATTTTATTTTTTTAACAATGCTTCAATTAGATTTTTTTAAAAAAAATTAACAATGTCATAAAAAAATATAAAAACTTTTCAAAAAAAAAATTTATAAAAAAAAATAGAGATAAACGGTCAGAAAAACAATCAAAAATTACAAAGCGGGGCCCTTCCTCTTGATCATTAGATCAGACGCTAGTTAACGCCTAAACGTCAGTTGAAAACGACGTATCACCCGGGAAAAACATATTTCCTCCTTCCCTCCTACACTACACTACACTACACGCATAGCGCACTTTAGCGACAACCCTTGAACAAAATTTATTAAATTACCAAAAACGCCCCATGCCAACTAAAAATCACCCACAAACCCGAACGTTAAAACCGCTCTCTCTCACTCATGACTCACTCACATATATAAAACCTTCGCTTCCCGGCGATTCCACAAAACTAACCCCAGCAAAATAAAAAAAATAAAAAAAATAACGAAATCAGAGAAAAGAAAAAGGAAAAAAATAAAAATAAAAATAAAAAATATTTGGAAAATAAGAGTATAAATTAGTTGAATTGGATTTTTGGTGGTTCGATAAATGGTGTTTTCTTGTGTTAGAAGAGAGGAGGGAGAGTCTATGGCGATGGCTCCGGAGAGATCTTCAAAACCGCTCCACAACTTCACGTTGCCGCGTACGCTCATGTGGGGAAACCAGCGGTACCTGCGCTGCATGAAGGTCCAGGATTCGTCGACGATGGCGGCGGCGGCGGCAATCGTCGATCATCGTCTTGTTCGACGACGATCGTCGCCGAACAGGTTGAGCGGGTTTTCTGACGCGGGTCGCCGGAGGGAGAGGGTTTTGTTGTTTAAGAAGCCGAGAACGGACGGCGGCGGAGGAGGAGGAGGAGACGAGGAGGAGGAAGGGATCGAGGCGGTGAGGGAGAAGATCATGAACGATCTCAAGACCGCCGCTGATAAGATGAAAGATGCGATTTTGAGGAAGCAGAGGGTGTCGGATTACGAGAGGGAGGAGGAGGAGGAGTCTCCAGTGTCGGCGGCTGCTGCCGCCGCGCAGGACTCTGCCAGGCCGTGGAATCTCCGGACTCGGCGAGCCGCGTGCAAGGATCCGAATGGTGGACCAGCACCGGCGGCGGCTTCTCCGGCGAGCAAGGGATTCTTTAGAATTGAGGAGAGAAAGCCGAGCTCGTCGTCGTCACCGATGAGAAGTGAGGTTGGTGTTGGCGCCAAGTCGCCGAGGGTGTTAAGAGGAGGTGGAGGACTAGCAGAGAAGGAGGTCAAGAAGGAGAGACCGAAATTCTCGATGGCTTTATCGAAGAAAGAGATCGAGGAGGATTTTATGGAGTTGGTAAATCATCGGCCGCCGAGACGCCCCAAGAAGCGGCCCAGGATCGTTCAAAGGCAATTGGATGTGAGTTTTTTTTTTTTTTGTTGGAATTCTTTTCGCTTTTTTTCAAATCGTGGGACTGTTATGATTTTTCGAAAACAAGATTGTTAATTTGTTTTGTTTGTGTTTGCAGACTTTGTTTCCCGGATTGTGGTTAACGGAGGTGACGGCTGATTCCTATAAGGTGCCGGAGTTAGCTGAGAGTAGCAAGGTAAAACATCCGCAAAATAGTTTTCTATAAAGGATTGCTTGTTTGGTTGGTGGGAAAATGTGGAAAAGGCAAAGAATTTTGAAAGTTTGAATTTTGATGGATTTGGATCCATTTGATCACATCCCAAGTGTGAAAATTGTTTCTTTGATTTGTTTTAGTCCTTTTTCATGATGATGAAAACTTTTAGATTTGTGGATTCAACTGCTATTTTCTTTTCTGCTTTTTAACATTTTTTCTGGGCAATGAAAATGAGCTTTTATTTGATTTGTTTCATCTTATTATTATTTTTTTTTGGTTCGATTTTTTGAAAAGTTGAAGCTTAAAGTGACTCCTTTTTTTTTTTTCATTTTTTTGCAGAGGTAGTAACAGCGGTGGTGGCGGCTTATAGTGGGGAGTTTCAAGGCTTCTGTTGGCTGACTACTGGTAACTCGTGACCTCTAATTAGTGGTGTATAACAACAGCAGTACCACACCATCTTCTGTGAATTGGGAATTTCACACAAGTGTTGAATTTCCTGGTAACTTTGTGGTGGTGCAAGTTCAGAGGCTTTGAAATGCTAATTTTTGTTTATTAAAAATTTTTATTCATTGGTTTCTTTCTCGTTTTTAGCGGAATAAAAGAATAAGTGTGTATACAGAAAAGGGGATGGTTAGATGTTGTTAGATGGAAAAAGAATGCTTTGTTCTATGAGCTTCATCGTTGTTCCAAGTTGTCTTGTTTAGTTACCCCGATATTAATGAATGCAGCAATCTTCATTTTATAACTGGTGCAGTTTCTTTGATTTCTTTCCTCTCAATAATCTTAAGCTTAAATGAATAACATGTGAGAATTGGTAGTGTTTGCTTAAGATGTATTATATGCTCGAATTGAATAAGTTTTTCGGATTTTGTTTTGTATTGAGTTGATATACCAAGGTCTGGGATTATAGCTTTAACTTCTAGGCCGACCATTAGTCGCGTATTGATTTAAAGTGAAGATTTTTAACCACGTTTTGCTTTTTCTCAGTTAGATTACTAGAATTGCTTTGAGAACTAATGAAGAGGACTGATATCGATAATCCACATTGCTGAATCACGAAATGTTTACTCTACTCGGCTACTAGAGTTGCAAACAATACACTTTCTCCTTTTTAGGCATGTGCAATTGACTGGAGTCTTTGAACTTAACACAAACACACACGACCATCACACATTGACCGACACGACAACTGCTGAGGCTGCTCAACACTGACAGCAGCTGCTTCACTTTCTCTGCAGTGAAATCTCCCAGTATTCGGTAAGTATTCCCAAAACAGAACACTTGTGCACTTTTCAAGCTGTCCATTGGCACTAGTAGTTTGTTGGATTAGAAGATGATACCGTCTGCATTGTTAACAAAATCGACAGTGGATTCTAAATTCTCTCTCTTGCCGAGAACACCTTTTAGTGAATGTTAAGCATATATCTACTGTTATTGATGAAGTCGAATTTATTATGTACTTTTAACGCTGTTTTTCCTTTTTTTTTGTTCAACTCGAATTGCATCTTGATCGGTTTCAATTCTCCGCCCGCTTTGGTAGTATGTGAAAATTATATCGCCATAGCTTTTTTGTAGTATGGGAGACCTCTATCCCATTCTGATGTAATGGGGGTGGTCTTTCAATTATCAGTGGGTGTCGTATGCTGCATGTTTTTTCTTGTGGGGTTTTAGTTTATCGCATCTGATAACCGTTTTATAGAGTTGTAGAAAACTGTTATACCATTTGATGAAAAAACTTGCAGGATTGCGCATCAGTGTCAAGGTTTAGGGTATGTGTGTGTGTGTTTGGGTGGACTTAAGTTGACTTGGTATAATGGAGGCGCTGAAATGTTGACATGAGCAGGAGGCAGAAACAACCGCCAAAGGCTGCTGTTTGACTCTCCAAGTTGAACTTTTGAAAACGCGTTTTTAAAGGTTGTCTCTTTTTTGTTACCGTTGGAGCTGTTTACTGGGTTGGGCCAAACTTGAAATTGCCTTTAAATAAGGCCCAGATCTGTAAAAATCAAAACTAAGCCCAATAGACACCAAAAGATATATTTATTTAACTATGTAAATACTAAATACATATCATCTACGTCTATTATTATTATTATTATTATTATTATTATGCTATTTAATCAATTTTATTATTATTTAAAATATTGTTATTATATTTAATTCTTCCACTGTTTTTTTCCTCACTTTTTTTCTTCTTCTCTGTTTTCCATCCCCAAAATCATATTCCGTTTTTCTTTCTTTCTTTCTTTTTCTTTCTCAAAAGAGTTGAGCGTGTTCGAAAGAAAAAAAAAAATACCAATAATATAGACTGAAAACAATGTATAATGACTTGTTCTTTTAATAAAAATTAATTTAAAACTTATTTTTTTCACAACTAATCTGTATGATGATTTTGATTCATTCTTTGTATTTAGCAATTAGTTTGTATTTCCTTTAAAGAAATTAAAAATATATTTGAAATTGGTTTTTGGAAGAGAATCTAGGGTTTAAGAAAATGGAAAGAGTTTTTATAATATATTTTAATATCAAGCCATTAATAGAGAACTTCATTAAATTATTAATAGGAAATCATTTCTTCCTTAAAAAAAAAAAAAAAATCATTAATATAAAGCCTTTTTGTTTGACAAAAAATTAAAATAGGAAACTGATTAATAATTAGGGATAATTACCTGGTAGCCATCAATTTGATGACACACTATCAAAATGGTCAGTAGATTAGGAATTGGTTTTAAAATGGTCATTTTTGACGAAAAATGTAACACTAATGGTCATTCTATCCAATTCCATTCAATGAGTGTCATTTTGGTAAATAAAAGAATTACAGTATTTTATTTTAGATGTTTTTTGGAAATCAATTTTTTCTTTTGTTTTTTGAAACGAATAATTATATTTAGTATGTGTATATATGTATAGCATATCTCAACTATATATATTTCTTTTTTGAGAAGATTAAGGTTACAAAATCTAAAAAATCTAAAAAACAAAGAAGAGACACATGTATTGATCTAAACCATTTCTTTTATATATATTTACACACTAAATATAATTATTCGTTTCAAAAAACAAAAGAAAAAATTGATTTTCAAAAAACATCTAAAATAAATTAATGTTACCCCCTTATTTAACAAAATGTCACTTATTGAAAAAATTGATTTCAAAAAAACATTTAAAATAAATTAATGTCATCCCCTTATTTACTAAAATGCCACTCATTGGATGGAATTAAATGAAATTGGATGGAATGGACAATAGTGTGACACTTTTCACCAAAAATAGCCATTTTGAAACTAATTCTCAATCTAGTGTCCATTTTGATAGTGTTTCATCAGACTGATGGCCACTGGGGTAATTATCCCTAATAACTATTGGTAGATATACTTACAAACTATTTAGTTTTCTTAGTAATTTTACTTAAGGATATTATTGGATTTAAAAATATATGTATTAAATTTGGGTGTACATACAATTTTGAAAGGGTGTAAATATATGAGTTTTTCTCTCGTAGGCACACAATTGTGAACATACTTATCAATCTCATCACTTTTTACTAGAAAAGGCAATGCAATTAGGTCAAATAATGCTTACATGTCTAAAAGTGATGAGGTGAATAAGTATGCTATAATTATGCTCACATTTGTGTGCCTACCAGAGAAAAACTCGTAAATATCGTCACACTTAACTATTACAATATTTTAGGACTGGAGAAGGGGTATGATTCGAACCCATAACCTTATAGATGTAGGTGTGGGGGGTTTACCGCTGAACCTCATCGTGTAACATTTTTTTTAATACGCCCAAAAGACATTTAAAAATGCCATTTCATTTCATGACCGGTATTATAAGTTAGCGAAATTGTCATACTGTGTAATGTATTCATTATACAGCATCCAATATGACGTGATTGTCGTTTTTATCCGATATATGTTATGTGATATGTAAATAAATATATTTGTATATATATTCTTTGTCTCTCCTTGGCTTTAATTCCTAAGTGTGGGTGTCCTCTCCCCATTACTCCATTAGTCGGAGTAGTATTCCGGGCTGTGCTTATAAAGTCTAATTTTCGTAGGGTCCCAGCAGTTATTGTAATTCAAAAAAATAAAATAAAATAAATATGAGTCCACGTGTGACGTACCGTGCATCGGTTGTATTCTAACTTAATTAATGAATCTGTAATGCATGTAAGAATTCGACCAAGCTTAATTTTATTTACTCAATGACCAGAATTAGACGAGGATATATGGTTTGGAGACGTAGAACAAAAATGCGTTTATTTGCATCCAGTTTTCGCAGGGCTCATTCAAGACTTGCTCGAACGATTATTCAATAGAAAATAAGAGCTTTGGTTTCGGCACATCGTGATAGATATAGGAAAAAAAAAAGATTTTCGTTCGTTTGTGGATCACTTGAATAAATGCAGTAATCCGCTATCATGTGCACAACAAATTGGTTATTTTTCAAAAAAAAAATAAAAAATAAAAAATAATAAAATAAAATAAAATAAAATAAAATTAAATTAACATTAAGAAGAATGAAAGCGAAAAAAAAAAAAAAAAAAAAAAAAAAAAATCCGACCTGCCGGATTCGAACCAGCGACCTAAGGATGACAGCTTTACTACTACAGTCCTCCGCTCTACCAACTGAGCTAAGGTCGGTTGTTGAATGAGTGTATGACTTATTTTTACAAATACTATAAAAAAGCAAAAAGATAGACAAATAGATATTAAAATATTAAATAAATAATAATATATAAATATATTTTGAGGAATAATATGATATATTTATTGAAACCATATTCGTAATCTGACCATAAAATTTGCAATGTTTGGATAAAAGGAAAATTAATTATACAAAATCAACTTGTTAACAACCAATGATGAAATTGTATTTTGAATTTTATTTTTTTTAATTTGGAATAAATAGAGTATAACAGTAAAATGATTTTTGATTGAAAGGAGGAATAAAAAAAAATAACATTAGCCTTGGTTTGGAACTTTGGATGGCTTATCATAAAGAAAACAGATAAATAAAATATAGGTTTTTGACATAAATGGTAGAATTTGGAACATAAAGGATACAGGTTAATAATTAAGAAAATATTTTATTTTAAACATTTTAAAAATAATAATTTTCAATATTAACAAAAAAAAAATTATTTGGTTTAAAATTTGTTTAAAATAAACAATTTAAACATTTTATTTTCTTTTTCAAAATTTAATTGTCTAGTTATTTTAATCACTCAAATTCTATGTAACCTTTTATCCAAGCGAGATGGGGTTATTTAATCCCATATTTTGAAAAAAAAAAAATAAAAATTCTTCTTTTAATTTTTATTTATTTTAATTTTTTATTTAATTATATAATTTTATATTTATTTAATATATCTTATTAAAATATTTTTAAATATTAATTAAAAATGTTAATTTCTTTAATATTAATATTAAATATTTGTTTAAAAAAATTAAAAATTTATTTATTTTAAAGCAATTTAATTTAATTTAATATTAATCAATTTCACACGATATTAAATATATTATAAAATTATTTTTTATCCAGTCTCATACCACATCAAACAAGATATATGACTATTTTAATCTAATCTCATATATCACCAAAACATGATAGCACTAATTTAGTCCAATCTAATCAAACTCAATTCTATGAAAATAATCTTATCATATCCTACGCACCAAACGAGCCCTTATAAAAAAAATAGTTCAAAAAAAATAAGACCATGAGCTGATCCAAACTATAAAATATGATAATCTTTTGCACATGACTTCTTAGCACAGGTGATTGTGCACCTCATTTATACAGGCGAGGTTTTTAAATTCCATCATACACATTTTACATGTTGGGGTAGTTATCTCTCGTTATGGGAGTCGATATCTGGGTCGCACATATATTGTTTGATCTCGACAGTCTATTAGATCTTGTAAATTTTAATACTTAAAAAATCTTTTTAATGAGAATCTTTAGATTTAAGACATGGGCCATGTTAAGATGGTTGTGAAAGCCAAGCTAATACAACCAACTTATAAATAATTAACAAACAAGTGTTAAATTATCAAACTAAAAAGTTAAATAAAGGACCCTCAAATCATTAAATTTCTTATTCTTTTTTTTATTTTTTTAAACAACTGTAGCAACTGTTTTGTCTTGGTCAAGATAGAACAAAAAGACCCAAAAACAATGGACCCCAAAATCAAAAGAATATTGTATATTCAATTATGCAAAAAAGAAAAAGACCAAAAGAAACCCACATCAATCACCGTTAAAAAAAAGAACCAAAACCCAAACAAAGACAGCCACATCTGATAATTAATTGACAGGACAAAAAATCAAAGAAAAAAGAAAAAGGAATTTTCAGAAGAAGAAGATAGCATGGGGAGGATAGCTATGAACAAGATTCCTTGTTTACTTGTCTGCTAAGACCATAACATGTTGATATGCATCAAATTATGACCATCCATTTCTTTTTTTCTTCATCTCTTTCACTGTATTTTTCACTTCCTAAACTTTTTTATTAATCCGAGATCAAGTGTATTTTTTTTTTTAAAGCTTTCGTCATTGGTAGGATTCGAACCGCACTTTCTAAACTTAGTTTATTAGGGTATAGTATTCTAAAAAGAATGTATTAATGTAATGTGGGTGCTACTTAATTTTGTTTTGTTACTGTTTGATGACATATTTTAAAGATATTAATCCCATTTTAACAAATTTAACGTTAAACTATACAAAAGACAATAGCAAAACCCTAATTAATTTAGTTGATTAATTTGTGCATTACAATTCAAAACACATCTACAATAGAGAGAAGTGTATGAGTATATCAACTAGTTTATAGACATTTTTTTTTTTATATATCACATGCGGTGGCAGCAACTCGAATCTAATATATTTGCAGGTCGAATGAGGGTCATTTCCACCTAATCATATTTATAGATATTTATTCTAACACCATGGAAGTTAATGTGACTCACACCAACAACTTAAAAAAATATATTTTATCTATTTATTAAAAAAATTAATATTGCTTGGCATCCCAACTCATATTACAATTGATTATGAGTGTCTGTTTAAATTTTATATGATACATGATAAATGTGTATCTATTTATTACCAACCGATACGTCACAAGTTGGAATATAAAATTAATATGATTTAACATTTTTTTTATTAAAAATATCTTATTCGATTCTTTGTTATCAGTTTACAATTAATTTTTTTTTAAAACAAAATTACAAAATAATAAAGAATGAGCTTGAGATCTAATCTCTTCATAACTATATAATTTTAATTTCTTCCCATTTACAAACACTTATCACATGTGATCACAGCCAAATCCATCTGTACTTAAAAAACATTCAGTTTTAATAAATGAAAAGTAAAAAAATAAAATAAAATAAAATAAAATAAAATAAAAAGTCTATGAAAAAAAAAAAAAAAAAAAATTCTATCTCTTCTTCTTCCTAATCTTACCATTACAGAAGATTGAACCCAACCCAAAAAGACCACCAACAGTTGCATTTGAAATACATGGAGGTGCAATGTTCAAAACAGGACTGATTCTAACACCACCGTTTCCATTATAAGATCCACATTTCTTCAATGGAGGCTTCAATGTTGAGTAATTATTATTACTACTACTGTAAAAATAATATGTACCAGTAGAACTTGATGGTTTTCTTGAAACAGATGGTTGTCTCTGCAGATTCTGCTTCTGGGATTCCTTTGAAATGGCTTCAGGTTTCGGATTCGGAGCCGAACCAGTTGAATTGCTTCTTGAAAGGAATTGCAGTGACTTGATGAGACTCTTGCTTCTAGTAGAATCACAGTTGAGGCTACTGCTTCTTTTGAATTGCCAAAAAGATTTTGATGAGGGCTTTTGGTCTTGATCATCTGAATCTAGACTCATTGATAAGAACTCTTTCAATCTGATGATCTTCTTCTCTGCAGAATTTTGAGAAGAGCTTGGAATTGTTGGAGATTTATGATTCTGTTGATGGGTTTGTTTTTTTGTAGTTGAAACAATTTGTTTCTTCATTTGAACAGCAAGGATTTTTCCATTTGAAAAGAGCTCGTCTGCTGGAGAAATCTCCTGGAAAAAGGTGTTGTTGTTGCCAATGCAGAAATTGAAGTCAGAATTTGAATCCAGAAGTGATGAATCCAATCTTTGTTGATGATCTTCTTCAATGGAAACAGAATCTGTCTTGTCTAGATCACGCGAAAAGGAGATTCGAGGACTTGAAATCTCTGAACAAACTTCAATCGCCATAGCAGAACAGAGTACCTCAGAAAGAAACTATTGAAAAAATGAATAAAAAAGTTTACGGGCTCTGGTTTTTTCCCAGTGAAAAATCCCGGGAAGAATATCAAAAAACAAGAGAGGAAATTTCAGGAGTGTTGCAATAAAAGCTGGAAGAAATTGGAGTCAAAATTAAATAAAGCAAAAGAAAGTCAGGAATTGCAGCTTTAAAGCTTCTTTTTTTTTTCTGTCTTCTCTTTTTGTCTAAGCTTAGAAGAAGAGTAATCATTGAAGAATTTTTTTGAAGGTGATTATAGATTCCATTGTTTGGAAGTGAGCAAGAAGAGAGAGAGAGAGAGAGAGTGAGTGTGTGAGAGCTGTTGAATTTAAGCACCGAAAGGCTATAAAAGAAGAGTGATGTTAGTCTCTAGGTGGGTTTCCAATGAAGAATTGAAACTACTCCTACTTTTGAGAATGGAAGAATTTGAATGAATTTTAGAGAGAGAGAGAGAGAGAGAGAGAGAGTGTGTGTGTGTGACAGAGACCTCAGCAGACCTCTGATTCTATTGGATTTATTGTTCACTTCAAGCTATATATAATTCATATAAGGGATATTATCAAATTCTCCCTCTAATTTACCCTATTAGCCGTATCCACCTAAATGCCCTTAAATATTTTAAACAAATAAGAGCAAAATTATAAATTGGTAAAAAAAAAAAAAAAAAATTTTTTTTAAATTAACATTCTTAACAAAATTTAAAAAATATAAAATAATATAATTATATTAAAATATATATATTAGAATCTCTCTACCTCTCTAAACCCAAATCATAATATTCTCTCACTAAAACCAAACATTAATTTTCTCTCTTTAAACCCTTATTAAAACCAACAGTCTCTCTCTCCCTCTTTTGTCTCTCTATTGGCGAAGAGAGTCGATCTCCTTCGTTGAGCACTAAGTTTTTAGCCGATCTCCTCATTAAGTTTTTAAATTTTGGAAAAGAAAATCTAGGAGCTATGAGAGAAGAAATAAAATAAATTAATGACAGATTGAGGAGAAAGAAAGAAAAAAGAAATAAATTTATTAAATCCTAGCCATCCAAATCTTAAAGATCCAATGGCTATAAAATCATGTCAAATACTGTGTCTCATGATCCCTCCCGATATATATAGTAACTTTCCAGTACGAGATTTTCCGTACGGGGATCGTCGATTGCTACCGGTACTTATTAGATTGCTACTGGTACTTATTGGATTACCATTGATAGAAATCCAATAACTACCTGTAATAGTCGACGATTCTATACAGAAAATCTTTCACTTGAAATTTTGTGTGTGTGTGTGTGTATATATATATATATAGAGTAATTTTCCAATGAGGACTTTTACAATGCACACTTTAAGCATCTTTGATAAAATTGTATGAAATATATTTAATCTTGATTTTTGTATGGATGGTGAAAACATTGAAATACATTTATTGAAAAAAATTAAAAAAAATTCGGGTGCAAGAACTAATTTTGTTTCGATTTTTTTGAAGATAACACATTTAAAAATAGAGAAATATAAGAAAAATAGTTCTCAAATCCAAAAAATTTCCAAATTTTTACCAAATATGTATTTTAATTTTCTTAGGATGCATATAAAAAATCTCATCAAAAAACATTTGATTACATGCAATTTCATCAAAGGTGCTTGTAAAAGTCCTCATCGGAAAATTACTCTCTCTCTCTCTCTCTCTCTCTCTCTATATATATATATATATATATATTTATATATTATTCCTTTGTAAATATCTAAAGGGTAAAACAAAATTTTTCTAATACAAATGGAAGGGTAAATGAGTCTTTTCACATCTTTGGTTAAGAGAAGTTAACTTTATGGGGATAATGGGGAATAAGGTAAAATATAGAGGTATATTGGCCATTAATGAAATTAGAGAGAGGAAAATGGGGAATAGAGTAAGGTAGAGAATTTTTTTTTTTTGATAATATCCCTTATGTAAGAAAGAGACCATATTATTGTTGGTGACACATTTTTTTTTTTTTTTTGAAATACCACACGCGGTGGTCTCGACTCTAACTTGAGATGTTTCCAACCTGAAATATTATCTGACTGAATCCAACTTGAGACGTTACCAACCTAAAACATTATCTGACTGAATCCAACATGAAACATTGTCGGACTGACTTCATATTTTGAAAGAATACAAATGAAATTTCGGTCCGAAATTCCTTACAACATTTGTCAAGAGAAGAGTTATAATACTTGTAAAAATTTTTTTTAAAAAAAATTAGAAGAGTTTTAATAGTATGTAAAAAAAATTGAAATATTAATAGCGTGTTTACTAATCAGGAATGGATGGAATCGGAATTAAGTTCCAATAGAAAGGGAATGGAGGAGAATCGGAATCAAGTTATTAAATTACATTCCAGTGTTTACTAACAATTTAGGGATTGGAAACAGAATCAAATTTATTCCATTTCTAATGTTTACTTAAACAAAAAATCGGAATGATATATAATTGATTACAAAAATACCCTTTTATATAAAATATGATGAAATATATATATATATATATATATATATATATATGTAGAGATATAAATATGCCGTAATTTATTTTTTCTTAAGTGCAATAGTTTTTTTTTTAGTTCATAAATGGTATTATAATATGTATACATAAAGATGCATTTTTTATAAATCACACAGCTAGAATAATATAAATTATTAATTATGTAAACCAATATTAAGATTCAAAAAAAAAAAAAAAAAAAAAAAAAAAGGAAACCAATATGATTTACGTAAATTAAAAAAAAAAAAGTCAATAATCATGAAGAAGATGATTGTTTTATTTTTTTATGTGAGGATATTTTAGTAAATATATATTGAATTCCTTTTTCAACCAGGAAAGGGAACTTGATTCCTAGGGTGGGTGGGAGGAATCAAGTTCCCTTTCCATCAGGAACTTAATTCCTGATTTATGAGTGGGGTCCACAGAATTTATATTCCCTATAAATTTAATAAACAGTAGAATTCAGAAATTAGGGACTTAATTCCCTTTCCTAAGTAGGATTTCTGATTAGTAAACACGCCATAAATGAATCTGAACTTTTTTTTTATTTTTTTTATTTATTTACATTATCTATCTATTTAAGACTAGATATATATATATATATATATATATATATATATATATATTAAGCTTTTTGTTTTGGGTAGGATTCGAACCGCTAATTTGGGAGTCATTTACCCAAGCTTCAAGATCGTTCATCTACCAGCTAAGCTACGCCCTTAGGGGCTTAAATGAATCTGATTGAATTTGAAAGCATTGACATATATTTGAGTGCACGATATATATATTATTTGTTGGAAAATGAATGGTTGGATCTGATGATAAGAAATAAACTTATGTTAGATCTACAGAATCAGAAAAAGGATATTCATTTGGTAGAGCATTTAAACATTTGTTTAATATATAATAAAAGTTAAATTTGGATTAATTAGTGTGTAATTGGTGAAGGAGACACGAAGGTTAATAATTTATGGTAGGCTTAAATAATTATGTGGCACGAGAGGAAGGGTCCATAAAGAATTTTTTTTAAGGAAAAAATGAATAATTATTGAACTACCCAAAAAAAAAAAATCATATCCTTTAATTCATCCTATTATCCTTCCATTTATGTGATCAATTGAAGCTCTTTTCAATAAATTAAAAAATTATATAAAAAAATAAAAATAAAATTGAAGCTCTAATGCTTCATTTGAAGTTAATTTTGAACTTCCTTTTTTTTTTTTTTAATCTATTTCCACTTAATACTACAAAAGTAGTAAAAAAAAAAAAAAAAGAGTGATAATATTTAGAAATAATTGAGTGATAATTGAGTGATATAATACATACATAATAGATGCTAATATTATAAAGAGTGATAATATTTAGAGTCTTATGATATAAATAGATGCTCCTGAGACAAATAAAAAATATAAAACGAGTTGTAAATTAATATATATATATATATATATATATATACAATTTTTCTATTATCAGTTCGAACTGATAAAAAATATATTAATTCCTTGCATGTAGGCCATTGGATTTAAATACTTTAACTTGGCTATATGCACTTGTCAAAGCATATTTTAAATCCAATGGTCCACATACAAGGAACTGATATATTTTATATCAGTTCGAACTGATAATAGAAAAACTGTATATATATATATATAGCAGTTAATTTATATGCATGAATTTATTTATATATGAACGAGAATGCAAATCGAAAATGAGATTGAAAAGACTTTTTACTAACAATAGTTTTCACCAAAAATATATATTAAAAGTAATTATTAATGTAGTAGGTAGTGTTAGTGTTATAATTATTGAGATCTGAAATTTTTCTAACTAAAGTAATGATGTTAATCACTTAATTCACTCAATGACATAATTGACATTATTGAATAAATGTACTTGACAGGTGGGGAATGTGGAGAAAAATAATAAAAATTTAAAAAATAAAAATGAAAATGTTAGGGGATCCAAGCATATGGAGAGAAAAGACATGACACAAGCTCAACAACAGTGGGTGTGGTCTGGGTCCTTTCATTCCATATCACATGTTTCATGTCTTCTATCCTTCCATTATTTTTCTCATTCTTCCAGGCATCTTCTACTGCTCTTTATAATTGGATTGCTTTAACGTCTATCTCCCGAACTAAAAGGTGTCGAATGCATCCGATGTATAAGACGTAAATCATTCCTTCAAAGGACCAACTGTGTGATATATACTGTCTGTTGTTTGATGTATGATGTATTGAAATCATTCCCTTGTCAAGAGTATTATAGAACGAAGATATTGAAATAAATAAATAAAATATTTACTTTTTGAAGATAAAAAGAAATATAATTTTTTTTTTTATATATACCATTTATAGTGACGGCAACTCAAATTTGAAATATTATCAAATTATATATATATATATATACTCATAAGAAATATTTTATTTTAATTTCGATAAGGACTATCATGAAATCACATCGATTTGAATGAATTTTGATATGATTTTTTTTTTTTGTGGACGATAAGTTTATTGAAACCTACCCATGAATAAAATTTGAAAAAATTTCAAGCACTAAAAATATTTATCCCGATTTTTTTTTTTTAAAAAAGACGGCATCAGAAAAATGAGCGAAATATAGGAAAATTCAAGAAAAATAGTTCTTGTGTTTGAAAAATTCTCAAATTTTATTCATGGGTAGATTTCGATGAACTTACCATCCACAAAAAGAGTCATATCAAAATTTATTCAAATCGATATGATTTCATGATGGTTTTTATCGAAATTAAAATAAGAGATCCCCTATGATATATATGTAGTTTTTCTATTGTCAGTTCGAACTATATTAGTTCTTTGCATGTGAGCCATTGGATTTAAATGCTTTGACTTGGATGCATGCATTTGTCAAAGTATCTTTTAAATCCAATGACCCACATACAAGAAACTGATATATTTTATATCAGTTCGAACTGACAATAGAAAGACTATATATATATTTATACTAGTTTTTTAATTTTTTTTAATTTTTAAAATTTTTTAATTTTAATTTTAAAATAAGCTTTTGATCTTAAAAGCATATATTATGAACTTATGATAAATCTAATTTATAATTTACATATATACTTGTGTGTGGGTTTTTTTTTTTTTTTTTTTTTTTTTTTTTTTTTTTTAAATAAGTTTTTGGATCTTAAAAGCATATATTATGAACTTATGAGAAATCTAATTTATAATTTAATGTAGACTATGTTATGTATTCAGTGTGAAAATAAAACTCTTTTTATGTTGAATTTGAATAGTATCACTAGTTTAATAAATTAAGTTTAAATGACACTAATAGATTTAAATACTCTTATCTCCTTCTTTTATTACATTATTACCATTTTTAGGCTTTATTTTAGTTTCAAAAACCTCCATTGATAGAGGCATCAATGGAATGGAACATATCTCCAATGGAGGGCAAAGATCTCTATTAGAGGTCGGTCGAAATCAGCCTCCAATTGGAGGTTGATTGATTCGACCTCCAATGGAGGTCTCGTTGAAGAAGATGAAAAAAATAATTGAAACTTTCATTTTTGTCCAATAAATCTCAGAAATTATAAATATACCAAATAAGTCTCGAAAACTACAAAATAAGTTTCAAAAATTAGAAAACAAGTCTTGGAAATACAAAATAAGTATTAAAAACACTGAAATAAGTCTCGAAAAATACCAAAATAAGTGTCGGAAATACAAAATTAAGTCTCGGAAAAAAAAAAAAAAACGCGAGACTTATTTTTGTGAGTGTTTTAAGAGTATTTTTATCATATCCATGCTATTAAAGCTTAAGTTATTAAGTTGGTGATAATTTTAAAACTTACTATTTAAAGAGTGCTATTAAATTTTCAAAACCTATATTAAGTCTACAAAAGTTGAGTTTAACAAATAATCTTGTTTATATCCCGATGCATATCCCGATCCCGATCCCGATCCTGATCACCAACAACCTTTAATAATAATAAAAAAAAATATTGTTTATTTCAACATAAAAAAAAAAAAAAAAACAAATAATTATTGATCACGAGTCGAAAATAATAATAATAATAAGACTGATTAGCACTGTACCCTCCCTTAATTATACGTGAATTTGCAAACTACCCCCTAAATGTTTTTTTTAGGCGTTAAACCCCTCAAATTGTTGGAAATTGGCAATAATGGACGGAATGGAGACAGAACTAGGGGTGGCAATGGGGTGGGTCGGGGCGGGTCGAGGCCGCCCCAAACCCGACCCATGACCCGGTCGGGTCAAAAACTTCCGCCCCAAACTCGCCCCAATTGGGGCAGGGGTGCCCCAAACCCGGCCCGTTTGACCCATTTCATCAAAAAAAAAAAAAAAAAAAAATGACAGCAAATTTAAATATAACATAGCATAATAACTGAGTTTAATAAACACTTTCATAGGTAAAGTATAAAATACAAATCCCAAAATAACTTAAACAAAAATACAAAATACATACAACATTTTCGGTATCAATAAAATCCATTCAACATCTTCACTAAAATAGTTTAAACACAAAATTTCAATAACAAAATCCATCCAACATGTTCACCATCACTTCGAATTTTTTTCTTTCAATTTTTTTTTTCAGCTACGGTTTCTTCTCTTTTCCTTTTATATTTAAAATATATATTTTTAAAAAAAAAATATATATATATATATATATATATTTCGGGTCAAATGGGGCGGGTCGGGTCAAAACGAACCACCCCATACCCAACCCGATAACCCGGCCAGGTCAAGAAATGTGCCCCAAACCCGCCCTCGTTACCCATTTTAACCGCCCCAAACTCGCCCCAAACGGACCAGGGTCCCGTGGGTTAGGGGCGGGTCGGGGATTTTTTCCGCCCTTAGACAGAACCCATTTTCCGTCAATCTTTTTGTCACGTGCCTTGCACATGTAAGGGCAAAATTGAAAGAAATTTAAAAAAAATTAAAAAAAAAGTGGAGATTTAGATTCAATATCCACCGTCCATGTTATTCAAATGGATAGTGGAGATCCAATCTAGATTTCCACCTAATAAAAAAAAAAAACAAAAAAAATTAAATTAAAAAAAAATTAAACTTAAAGAAAAAAAAATTAAAACTTAAAGAAAAAAAAAAAAAAAACAGAAGCACCACTATCAAACCCACAGTCAATTGGATCAAAGTCATCAAACCCAGACCAAACCCAAATCAAACCCACAGTCAACCGTCCACCACCACCATCTCCATTAGTTTTCTAGAAGCACCATAAATCAAACCCTAACTCTTAAATCTAACCACCCCAAATCAAACCCATCCATCTCCAAAACCAAACCTAGATCAAACCCTCCGTCAATCGTCCACCACCACCATCTCCATCAATTCTCTCTCTCTCTCTCTCTCTCTCTCTCACACACACACACACACACACACACACACACACACACACACACACACACACACACACACACACACAACAAACCGAATTGAACCTCTTTAACTGCTACAAATCAACCGAATCGAACTTCAAATCAGCGTTGTTGGTGGTTATCGTCGTGTGGGTGTTGGTGAACGAATAACTGGTGGTGGTTGTGGGTGTGTGGGTTTTGGTGTTGGTGGGTGGTTGATTTCGATTAGGGTTTTGGATTGGGGGTGGTGGCTGGATTAGTTTTGATTGTTGTGTGGTAGTGGGTATTCCTGGTTTGATGGGTGGTGCCATTGTGGCTGGATTGCTAAATCGATTACTTGGTGGGTGGTGTCATGGCTGGTTTGTTGGGTGCTGTCGTGGTTGGATTACTTGCTTAATTGCTCAATCGATTTTTTGATTGTTTTGGTTTGTTTTCTTTTGTGTGGGATAGATTAAATATGGATTTTTATTGATGATTTATGGTTTGTTGTTTGAAGATGATTTATGGTTTGTTGTTTTCTTTTATTGATGTTTTCTTATTTCTGGATCAAGATTTTTTTTTTTTTTTTAGAAATTTATTGAAGGAGAAATATGATTGTCAGATGAGATTTGTGCATAGGATTGGTTTGTGTGTGTGTGTTTTTTTTTTTTTGGAATTGATTTGTTTATATCTTGTAGTATTACCAACACATCACCGAGTAAATTTAATATGAAATAAACAAGAGTGGTTGTAATTGATTTTGATATTGTAACTTGGTTTTCAAAAAAAAAAAAAATTGGGTTGATGTTTCTGGGTTTAGGTTAAAGATCAAGGTTTTATAATTTTTTTTTTTTAAAATATTGATGAAGAAAAACTAAATTAGTTTATTTTTATTTATATATTTAAAATTAAGCTTGAAATGACACAAATGCCCTTAGTGGAATCGCATGTGAGGCGCACATGACAAGACGATGGATGGAAAATGGATTTCGTCTCTATTCCGTCCATTATTGCCAATTTCCAACAGTTTGAAGGGTTTAACGTCCAAAAAAAAATTTAGGGGCAGTTTTCAAATTCGCGTATAATTCAGGGGTACAGTGCTAATTAGTCTAATAATAATTCTTCTTCAAAAGTGAGACCGCCTATTTTAATTTTAAAAAATAAATACAGAATTTTTATTCAATGAAGTGAAAGGTGCAGTTAATGTAAGATTCTAGATGAGAAAGAGATCAGACTGCAGAGATTTTAAAATTCAGTAGAGTTGAAAGAATTTACCCGGGAAAGTGACATATATATCATATATTGTTTACAGCTCATCAGTCATAAGTCATGTCATATTATCATGTTTTGGCTTTTTATTTATTATTATTTTTTTATCTAATAATTCTAATACCCTTTTTTCCTGGGAAAGTATCATTTTCTCCTTATATTTTGACCTATTAGTAAATCTACCCCCAATATGTTTTCTAATGGCCGTTCTGTCAGTTGAAACCAAACATATTCGCCATATTCCCCCTTTTCATTAGCTTTTCCATTAAAAACTATTGTTGACTGTTATCCTCTTGTTGACTGAAAGGGTACAAACATAAAATAATTAATATACATTTATGATTTAAAAAAAAAAAACTGAAAATAATATGTGGTTGTGATGAATACACCTCACCTGCAATCTGACTAGATGCAAATATATAATATAAAATTAATTAAAAATTAAAAACTAAAAACTAAAAAACAAAATTAAAATAAAACATAATCTAGGCAAGAACACGATATGGAATTCATCATCCACTAAATTGTATTCATTTCTATCTATCTTTCTTTATCATCACAAGATCATGTTCCCTTCTCTCTCTCTCTCGCGAATCTATTGGTGCGGGACGATTTGGTGCAGGTCAAATCACACTCTCTAAACACTGCGTGGTGGTGGTTGGAGAAGATTAGCAGACGGTCGCATGGCCTTGGATGAGATCTTTACAAACAAAAGCGAGTTCTGGATTGATAGGTTTGACAGTTCTGATTTGGGGGCTGCGATTATATATTTTTGGGTTGATGGTAGGGGTGGTGGTGTGGTGTGTTTTTGGGTGGATGGTTAGTGATTGTTGTTGAATGTTGAATTTTTATTTTTATTTTTATTTTTATTTTTTATCACTTTTAATTTGAACTTTTAAAATTTATTGGAGAGGATTTTGGATTGATATTGAATGTGGATGATAGATGATGATGGATGATGCGCTGAATTTGGATGATTAATGAATTTGGAATCCTAGATTGATGATGTTGTTAAATCTAGATTGATGATAGAGGAATAAAATTATTGAGAAAAAAATTATAATCGAATCTAGTTTTCCCAAATTGAGTTTTTTTTTTTTAATTAAAAATATAAATTCAGTTATTGGGTGGTGTTTGAGGATTTTCTTTTAATTATGAGAGTTTTTCCTTACACTTCACAAATTATCTGTTTACACTTCGTTTTTTTTTTAATTAATGACAATAATAACTTGAATTAAAATTATCAAACAAGATAATTTTTTTTAAAGACACTTCAAACTAGTTTTGTTAGAAAACAACATTTTTTTTTCCTCTTTTACAAGAAATCATAAGAGAATAAGAGTATTGTGTTAATTTTATTTGGTTTATAAGAGTTGAATCATAAGAGCATTGTGTTTGTTGTTGGATTCTATGAAAGATACATACATGTTTGAAAAATGAAGTCTTGTTAGAAATATCAAGAGTGCATGTAGGAACAAGAGAAAAATAAACTACCTTCTGTTGGTTTGAAGAAGCTCAAGAAGATTTAGTGCAGCAGAGATTTCTAGACCCATAATGCCCTTGAGAGTACCCACCCTGCCCTCATCATTGTCTTGGTATTCTTCACTTTCTCTTCTTCTTCTACAATTGTTATTTTTTTTTTTTTTTTTTATTATTATTTTTTTTTTTTTGCCTATCAAGTGTTTGATTATTAAATAGAGGTTAATTTGTTCTGATTTCTTCTTTCTTTGCTTTATTTTTTCGATAATTTTTTTTGTCCATATTCTAACTCTAATTCAAAACTTTGTTATTGGTATTTTTGTGGGAATCTCTCATATTTAACAATTGGGTTTGAGTCAGCAACAATAACAAGTATACGAATTCAACATGGTTCAAGTACTCTTTCTGGTATTTTAGGCTAATTCAGATCTATTTAAAGCATTTTTATTGATAAAGTTAATGAGAAATATTAAAATAAAATAGAGTGTCTTTATCAGTCAAGACAACAGAGTTTATAAGTCATAATTTTGAAGTTTTTCTGGGAGATTTCAAAATAATCAAAACTACAAGGGTTGTTTTTTGTTTTTGTTTTTGTTTTTGTTTTTTTGTTTTTTGTTTCTATATGTTAAAATTAAAAAAAATAAAATAATGGGTACTATTAAAATAAAATGGAGTGTTTTTAGAAATTTTATTTTAAAAATGAAGTTTTTTTAGAATTGGAGTATCAAAAGATAAAAGGGATAATTTTGGAATAAAAAGAAGTGTCTTTAGAATTTTTTTTTAAATTTAAATTTTGAGAATGAAGTGTCTTTAGAAAAAGAAGTGTAAATAAAAAATAAAAAAAGAATTGTCAAAAGAAGCTCTCTTTATTTATTTAGTTAATTTTTATCAAGTCACTTATTTATCCTTGTGTCATTTGATTGTTTTTAAGGACAAATATGTCTTTATATCCTGTTCTTTTTATAATGATTTTATAAATATCTTGAGGGTTAAATGGTCATTTCCAAAGGTGAGAATTAAAACTTTTAACAGAAAAGCTAACTAAAAGGGGGAATATGAGGAATATGTTTGGTGTTAGGGGGCAGAACAGCCATTAGTGAACATATGGAGGCAGATTTACTAATAGGTTAAAATATATGGGATAAAATGATACTTTCTCTTTTTTCTTTCTAAAAAAATAAAAATAAATTAAAAGTAATCTTGGGTGGTTCAAGACTTCAAGGTTTCTTCTTGATTGATTCCCATGTGATCCGATGAGATCATTAGTTGAAGACAAGTACAACACCGCTCACTAGTTCATGTAGTTATCTCGGAGAAATATATATATATATATATATATATATATATATATATATTTTCCTTAAATCAGTAATATTTTCAAGAAAATGTCTCGGTTTTGAATCTTGTATAGTTGTATAGAAAATAAAATTAATATTTTTAAATATTGTTACAGAAAAATATTGTTAATTTTTTATAGATTAATGTTAGACTACCCAAATTATTTGTCTAAAAACATACATAAATGGTGTGGTATTTGAGTTGTCAAGATTTTATAAATCATGAGATTATGGTGTGAACGATGATTTATAAGATCTTGACAACTCACATACTATATCATTTGTGCATGCTTTTGGATAAATAGTTTGGACACCTAACATTACTCTTTTTTATATACCACTTGCAATGAGCCAATGACAGAATGAACGGTGTTACAACTGAACCACTTTTGCGCTGGTGGTTACAAGAAAATATTGTTATTAAGAAACATTTGTTGGAACATTTTCAAATAAATTGAAATGGAAAGGACACAACTTTCCGGATGTTGTTGATGAAAAGTTACAACTTTTCCAAATGACGTTTTTGTGTCTTATTAAGTGGAAAAGACACAATTGTATGTTTAAAGGTTGCATCATTTCATGAATGGGTGCAAAGCAACAAATGTTGCATTGTTTCACGAATAAGTACAAACCACTTCATAAAATGTCCATTCCTACACCATTTGAGTCATACTTGAATTTGGCTAACATAGAGAGTTTGGCCGATGATCTCTCCTCTCCATTTTCTCATACTCATTGTCATATTGTTTTCTTGCATTAAATAAACCGATATTCTATCAGTTGTGCAATGATAGAATTTCGTATCTTGGCAAATCTACAAACGCTAAAGGTGTTCATGGTCAATATCGTTAGTGCACAACGATGTTAGACACCGATTCTTCATTGAATCTTGAAGGCATATTTGCATAACCCGGTGCAACACTCGATTGGTGGGGGTAAATAGTGTGTCTTAAGGAAAGCGTCATTAATGATGTGCATTAAAGCACACAATTTATATTTTTTCAGGTTGTAGCAATATTCTGATCGATAAAAGTTATATAGTTTGAAGAAATTTTCAATTTAATTCAACAACTCTCGATGTAAGGTACACTAATTCTTACAACACCATTTGCTACAAATAATGAGTCCTCATTAGACGAAATGAGGTTAGTCTAGTGGTAAACCCCTCATACTTGCACCATGAGGTTACGAGTTCGAGTCCTCCCCTCTCCTAAAATACCCTGAATTTATGTAAAAGTGTAAATTTCACCATTATAACAAAGATACAATTTCATGATTTAAATTATAGTTTTTCTTAGTGCAAATATCTGCATTTTATTTCAATTTTTTTTTTTTTGTTGGGCTATTACAATTTGTTATAGGTAAAAATAGTCATGAAGGACACGTCATCACCATGGAAGGCCAGGTCAGCAGGGGTCAAGATAAGTCAACTTATGGAGCAGAAACCTCCACGATAACCTACTCGGAAAAGAGGATAAGTAGTCCGACCACAAACAAAGACGATCAGCTTGGACAGCAGATCAGATTCAGGCACACTCGGGCACACTCGGGCATACTCACTCGGGAAACAATAAAACAGTCGCCAACACTTGCAATCAGCAGCCAGCAGGTCCACAATAAACAACGATATGGACCATTAGAGTTTAAAAAGGAAACAAGCAGTTCTCCCGTGAATAAAGGAGAAAGAATCCCGTCCAGAATTGGACACAGCCGAAAAGGGGAAAACATAATCTAAATAGGACTAGGAAACCGCTTGAGACTTGGGGGCCACAACACTAAACCCTAGCGGTCACCTTAAAACCCTAAAAACAACATGTATAAATACCCCCTCTATTCATAAACAGGGGGTACACGAGAGGTAGAACATAGAGAGAGGATCATAGTGCAAAGTTCTTGTAATCGTCATTCATCATTCTTCATCTTGTAATCGTCCTTTATAGTGGATTTGGCTTTGTTGCTAAAGCAACAATCCCGTGGATGTTTCTCCGATCTTTTGGAGTTTTACCACGTAAATCACTTGTTATTTCTTTTCAATCTTTAGTCATACTCAAGTATAAACAGCAGTAATTCTAAAACGAATCATTGACTTGGTGACCATCAAAAATCACCGTCAACAATTGGCGCTAGAAGGAGGGGGACCCAAAAATTTGTGACAACAATGGCTGGCGACGGAGATGGTAGTGATTCCAGGTACAGTCAAGGCATGCCAAGTAACGAGTTGGAAGATGACACCTCGCTCAATACGGCGGATGCAACTCTGACGACGGCAGACCAGTCAGCTACCCTGACTGGTATTCAACGTTTACCTACAGCTAATGAAGAAATCGCGCAACGACTCCGCGCTTCTCTACAACAACTCATATCAGACGCAGCAAGGCAAGGAATTGACCTTTCTGTTACGGAAGGTTTGATGTCGCCTCATGAACTGTTCGCCCCAAGCCAGCAGCCAGCAGCCAGCAGACAGCAAGACTGCGTTCCGCAGTGGTGATACCAACCCCTGATGCACCCCCAAAGGCTAGACGAGACGAGACGAGATCCTACAGGCAGACCAGAGATGCTATCTGAAAGAGTGGCCAGGAGAAGTAGGGAGCATAGAGAGGGGAATGATTCTGACAGAGAGTACGATCAAGATCGGGTAGCCAGAAATCGAGACCGCCCTAGGAGGCGTGGTCACCGGAGGGACCGGTCATCCTCTGAAGAAAGTGAGCAGAATCATCATCGCAAGCGCCAAAGGGGCACAGTCCGGCTGCATGGCCTAAACCGAGATCATAGAGAGTTGAATCTCGAGGAGAGGGGCCAAAAACTGACCATAAGCCAAAACTTCAATGCGTTAGGAGAACCTGAAGGGGACAGAGACATACTTATACAGAGCCTCACCCGGGAAGTTCAGAATAATCATCGACAAATGGATGCTTTGGTCAGGCGGTATGGGCGTAATGAGCTGTCAGATGATGAATTCGGAAGCCCTTTCACCAATGGGGTTTTGAGGATGCCTTTCCCAGAGAGATTCAGGATGCCCCACATTGAGCTGTTCAAGAAGGATACCGACCCAAAAGAACACGTCCGGAGGTATAGGAGCGCTATGGCACAATATGTCCACAATGATGCACTACTATGTTTGAATTTTCCCCAAACTCTTGGGGATCTAGGCTCCCGGTGGTTTGGAAGATTACCGGCAGCAAGCATAAGTAGCTTCGGCGAACTGAGCAAAGCTTTCTCAAGGCAGTTCCTCGGGAATGTACACAGAAAAAAGTCAGTGGCTCATTTATCCCAACTCAAACAGGGAAAAGACGAGTCGCTGAAGAAATATCTGGGGAGGTTCGGTCAGGAAGTGTCCGAAATTGGGAGTGCAAACGACGAAGCAATAATTGCCGCGTTCATCAACAACCTTCAGAACGGCCAATTGTCCTTTGACCTCAGAAGAGCCCGACTAACCAGCTATGCCGATATGATGGAGATGGCAGGGGGTTACGCCTTGGCCGAAGAAGAGGAAATTACCACAGGAGGTTACTTCGTACATGGCGGTCGCCCAGAGGGATCCAAAACCAAGGACCAGACAAAGACGCCCGATACCAAAGGTGATAAACAGAAGAATAAAGCACGGGATGGTCGGGATGGTCGGGATGGACGATGAGCATACGACTCAAAAACCGACCAACCACGGCAGAGGTTCCAGGGCCGATACACAAATTATACCCCATTGAAGAAAGATCAAAAAGAAGTCCTAGCAATCCTAGAAGAGAAGAACATGTCCAAAGAACCGCCTAAGCAATCGACATATGCTCGGAGGGACACCACCAAATATTGCCGTTTCCACAAAGAGAATGGGCATGAGACATCCAAGTGTTTCCAGCTAAGGGACCACATCGAGACTCTCATTAGGGAAGGGCATTTGAAGGACATTGTTTTCAAAAAAATGGACAGGGCAGATGGACAGAAAGATAGCTGACAGGACGGACGGGCAAGAAAGCTTAGTCCCAAGAAAGCCGAGGATGAAGGGGCAATTAACACCATCTTCGGAGGACCAGCGACGGGTAAGAGTAACAGGGAAAGGACCCAGGAAATTCGGGAGGCCATGGAGGCACGGAGAGACCTGGACGTCAATTCTATTGAGCCTGACCCGAAGAGAATCAAGGAGGGTTGGGACCCGATCGTGTTCACAGAAGCCGACTCACACGGAGTAGATGTTAAGCCAAACGACGCGCTAGTGATCAGCGCACGGATCGGCCATAGAGAAGTTCATCGAATTCTGATTGACAATGGGAGTTCAGCAGACATTCTTAGTGCAGAAGTATATGACCAGCTGAGGCTAGACAGGAAAGACCTACAGCCGTTTCCCACACCCCTTAGAGGATTTGGAGGAGTCGAAGTAAGGTCGCTTGGCACGGTAAAGCTACCCGTGAAGATCGAGAAAGCCCCTTGCCAGAAAACAGTGCTGCTCGACTTTGTGGTGGTAGATACGGAAAACTGGCCGTACAATGCTTTACTGGGCCGACCATTTTTGAATAAAGCCAAGGCGGTGACAGCAACTTATGCCCTCATGATGAAATTCCCGACCGAATATGGTGTGGGGGTGGTCAAAGGGTCACAAGAGATGGCCCGAAGAGCAAACTTGTCAGTGTATAAAGATAGGGAGGTACACCAAGTATACACAGTAACGGCCCAACAAAAGGCTAGAGAACCTGAAGAACAGGCAGAAGTGCCGAAAGATTTTGAGTTGGATCCCAGAGAAGAACCGGAGGACAGGGAAGACGAGCCGACTCAAGAAGTGGCACTAGACCCAGAAGATCCAGGTAGGACAGTGAAGGTAGGGGCAAGTTTGAGCGTACATGTCAAAACCTTACTTGTTACGCTGCTAAGAAACTACAAGGACGTTTTCGCTTGGAGTCATGAAGATATGCTGGGGGTAGACCCGAAGGTGATTTCGCATCATCTTTCCACCAACCCAGAGTTCCGACCCGTGGTACAGAAAAGGAGATTATTCAATCCAGAAAGAAGCGTCGCAATCAAGAAGGAGGTAGAGAAGCTGCTTTCCGCGGGGTCGATAAGGGAAGTCAAGTATCCGGAGTGGGTAGCCAATGTAGTGTTGGTCAAGAAAAAGAACAAACAATGGAGGATGTGCGTAGACTTCACAGACTTGAACAAAGCTTGCCCAAAAGATAGTTTCCCACTACCGAGGATCGACCAGTTGGTAGATGCGACAGCAGGACATGAATTGTTGAGTTTCATGGACGCCTACTCGGGATACAATCAGATCCGGATGAATAAGGCAGATGAGGAAAAGACATCGTTTACCACGGACCAGGGCTTATATTGCTACAAAGTGATGCCATTTGGATTGAAAAACGCCGGGGCAACGTACCAGAGATTGGTAAACAGGATATTCGCTAGGCAGATTGGGAAAAATATGGAGGTTTACGTGGATGATATGTTGACTAAGAGCACCACTGCAGAAAAACACACGGAAGATTTGAAGGAAACCTTTGACGTCCTAAGAAAGTATCAGATGAAGCTCAACCCAAGCAAATGTGTGTTCGGGGTACCTTCGGGAAGGTTTCTAGGTTTTCAGGTACACCAGAGGGGAATCGAAGTAAATCCCGAGAAAATCAAAGCATTAGAAGGAATGGCTTCACCAAAGACACTGAAAGATGTGCAGAGGCTAACGGGATGCCTTGCGTCACTCAACCGGTTTATAGCCAAGTCAATAGACAAATGCGCCCCATTCTTTAAAGCAATAAAAAAGGGAAAAGGGCTCGAATGGAGTACAGAATGTGAAGAAGCCTTTTAGAAATTGAAAGAGTATTTGGGGAGAGCACCCATCCTTTCAAAATCGGTGGTGGGAGAAACATTGTACTTATACCTCTCGGTCACCGAAGTGGCGACGAGTTCGGTGTTGATCCGACTGGAGGAAGGAATACAAAAGCCAGTGTACTACACAAGCAAAGCATTATTAGCGGCAGAAACCAGATACTCACCGGCAGAAAAAATAGCGCTAGCTCTGATCACATCGGCCAGGAAGTTAAGGCCATATTTCTAAGCACATACAATAGAGGTATATACAGACTGCCCACTAAAACTCATTCTTCAAAAGCCGGAGGTGTCGGGAAGGCTGACCAAATGGGCGGTGGAGCTCAGCGAATACGATATCAGATACACACCAAAAGCGGCCATCAAAGGGCAGGCGGTATCCAACTTTATAGCAAAATTCACCGAGCCAGACGCTGAGGTAAGGAGGGCAATGGAAGATGAACAGACTACTAAATTCCAATGGAAATTGCATGTAGACGGGTCGTCAAACACACATGGCAGCGGGGCAGGAATAGTCATAACGACCCCCGAGGGGGATACTGTAGAATGTGCCATGAGGTTCGATTTCAAGGCAACCAACAATCAAGCAGAGTATGAAGCCTTGTTGGCCGGCCTAAGGGTCTGCATAGCATTAGGGGCAGATGAGCTGGAAGTTTACAGCGATTCACAGGTCGTGGTCCATCAGGTACTGGATGAATACCAGGCCAGGGAAGAGCACATGATAGCTTATTTGGACATTGCAAAAAGATTACTTAAAAAGTTCAAAGCGTACAGAATCTCTCAGATCCCTCGGGAAGAGAACGAAAAAGCAGATGCTTTGTCCAAACTAGCTTCAGCCACCACAAGCATCAGATCCAAAGCAATACCAGTGGCACACCTGACTAAACCAAGTACAGCGGAACCCGAGGAAATCATAATAGCAGAGATCCGACCTAGCCCGGGCGACTAGACATACCAACTCAGAAAGTACTTAGAGGAGAACATACTACCGGAGGATGCTGTGGAAGCTAAACGCATCAGATACAGGTCAGCCCGGTACACGATTCTGAGAGGAGAATTATATAGGAGAGGATTCTCAAAAGTGCTGCAGAGATGCATTTCCGGTGAAAAGACTGGAGAGATCCTAAGAAGCATCCACAGTGGAGTGTGTGGGAACCACACCGGGGGTAAAAGCTTAGCACACAAGATACTCAGGCAAGGATTCTACTGGCCGACTCTGTTCGCGGAAGCGCAGCAATTCGCAGAGAGTTGCGAAACATGCCAAAGAGTAGCAAACAACATTCGGCGACCCCCAGAATTGCTTAGAAGCTTAACCTCGCCTTGGCCCTTTGCCATGTGGGGACTCGACTGGATAGGACCGATGCCCACAGGAACAAAGGGAGGAGCAAAGCATGCTATTGTGGCAGTGGATTATTTTACCAAATGGGCAGAGGCAGAAGCACTTGTACACATCACCGAGGCAAACACCACCAGCTTCGTTAAGAAGAATATAATATATCGATTCGGGATCCCGAGCATCATCATAACAGACAATGGAACTCAATTCGACAATAAGAAGTTCAGAGAAATGTGTGAAGAGTTCAAGATCGCAAACTACTATGCATCGCCTGCTCACCCTCAAACCAATGGCCAAACGGAGGCCGTGAATAAAGTGATCAAGCACACATTGAAAGCAAAACTAGAGGCAAAGAAAGGTGGCTGGGTAGACAAACTGCCCGAGGTACTATGGGCATACTGAACAACTGTAAGATCGTCCACAGGGGAAACTCCTTTCGCGTTGGTATTTGGGACAGAAGCTGTTATCCCAGCAGAAACAACTTTTACATCCCCCAGGGTCCAGTTATACAGCCCCGAGCACAATATAGACATGCTGCAGCAGAACCTAGACGAGCTTGAAGAGATCAGAGATGCAGCACAAGTAAGAAATTCCGCATACCAGCAAAGGGCTGCTAGGTACTACAACTCTCATGTTCGGGAGCGGAGATTCCAACTCGGGGATCTAGTGCTGAGAAGAGTATCCCCAAATACCAAAGATAAATCATCGGGATCCCTCGCCGATAAATGGGAAGGGCCATATATCATCAAGAGAATCGTAGGGCACGGGGCCTACATGATAGCCCGACCAGAAGGTAGCCTGGTACCCCGACCATGCAACGCACAATATCTGAAGATCTTCTATCCCTAAAAGGATCCGATTATGGTTCTACAGTTTATTTGTTCTGCTTTAGCTCAGTTTTTAGTTTCTACGTTAAAATTTCAGATTTATTTGTTAATTTTATATTCATGATCATCTAATAAAGTTCAGTTGCTAGTATGGTGTGGCGGAATCAATAAAATCCATGAGCAACATTTCAATAGCGGCCACTCAAAAGCCGACCGAATAAACGTCAAAAAGAGTCGAGCGCTACAAGGCCGCGAAAGAGCGGACGAGTGGTGCTCGAAGGGCGGAAAAGCTGTAGTAGCATGCCCGCCTAGTTAAGGCGATGCAAACGCGTCCCTTAGCAAAAAGGCAAAACCGAGGCACCAGGACAACTGGGAAAATGCTCGGAGCGCCGCTAGAAAGACTAGTGAGATGCGTAGTCGTGTTGGCCGGTACAAATTATCCCAACGATTCGACAAACCCTTGCACAGATAAAACCAGGAGACGTCCTAGGTGACTTGTGCAAGGACCTTAACGTATGGTCGTGGCGAGCCTCGACGTAACGTGGAGGTTAAACAACCTCAAAAATCAAAGGGTATAAGCCAGTTACATAAGATACTCGGTAAAAATTAGTTACCAGTTAAGTAAGATACTCGGTCTAATTGATATAAGCCAGTTACATAAGATACTCGGCAAAAATTAGTTACCAGTTAAATAAGATACTCGGTCTGATCGATTAAAAAGCCAGTTACATAAGATACTCGGCTGAAATTAGTTGCCAGCCATAAGGTACTCGGTCAAAGTATAGCCAAAGATTCCCGAAGGATCCATAAATTCAAAGATGGTTAGTACAAGCAGACTAAACAAGTTCAGGTCGTCCCATTTATGCATTGGTCGTACAGTAAAATAAAACAGTAAGAATGTAAGAGTAAATTTTATTCTTATTTTATGTATGGAAAAATACAATGTATGAAAAATATACAAGTGTAGTTACAAAAAAGGGCTTAGAAATCAAGAGGAAGGCGCCGGGGGTGGTGAGCTGCTTCTGCCAACGTCAGGGTCAGGCTCCATCACGTACTCGCTCAAAAGGCTGTCATCCGAAGGTCACACGATCACATCTTCCTCGTCATCCATCCAGTGACTGTAGTCGGTACCAGGAACGGGTCCCAAGTCGGGTCTCTCATTGTTGAACCCCGCCCTCTCACTGGCGTAAAAAGTAGAGAAAGACTCGGCGGTAGGAACCTCAAGGTGCATGGGATGTGGCGTTTTTCCTTTACTTCTACAATATGCCCGCCACTCCTTCATCTGGATCCGAAGAGACTCCAGGGATGTGTCCACATGCTTCCTAATTGAGAGGCTCCAGTTGGCCCGGGCCCGATCAGTCGCCCTGTTCTTCTGCTTAAAGAATTCACCGGCCGAGACCATTCCCCGCTGGAATTCCCGAAGAAGCAAAGCATCATAGGCTGGAGATCTCTTAAAATGATCAACGCTTTGTAGCTCCATTTCCAGCCTAGCTCCCTTTGACAGTTCCTTAGCCGTCAGGGCTTGACACTCCAAGTCTTCGATTCGGCATTCATAAGTTGACTTGGCGTCTTCAGCATTTTGTTCGGCCCGAAGCAAGGCTTCCCGGGTGGATGACAGTTGATCCTGCAGAGTCCTGATCTCCTCCGCAGCAGAAGATGCCAATTGCTCGGCTTCCATTTGCCGTGCTAAGCACTGATTTAGGAGCATCTGACTCGACTTGGCCTCCTCCTGACGAGCTAACTCAGCCCGAGAGCAATGATCTTCGCTCTCCTTCAATTGGGCTTCCAGCCTTCTTATTTTCTCCGCTTGGGCTTCGCCAGCTTGGGAAGCCCCAGACATCTCGGCCACCATCTGCAACAAGTCAACAACAAATAGAAGTAAGTAAGAAAAGGAAGAATACGAAATGACGCATATAAGCAAAGGCGTTACTCACGTAGGAAGCGCTGTTAAAAAAATTACGGAGTCGGTCAGACACAGTCCCGGTCCTGAAATGACTCCAGTGATCCTCCCCAATATAGGCCCGGCTTGAAGCCATGGCCCTGAACATGGTCTCGGGGGTGGGATCATCGATTTGGGGAGAGGAGCCCACACCACCTACACCGCCTTCGGGGAGTTCGGCAGATGGGGCCGCCCGAGGAAGGTCGGTTGAGCCACCAGCTCTATCTCTGACCTGCTCCCGCGGAGGGGTCACACTCGCATCTTTTTCAACATCACCCTCCCCCTCATCCCCCGAAGAGGAATCAACATACGCAACTACTCGGGGAATCTTGGGGTAAGGGCGACCAGAAGAAAACGAAGCTTTCCTCTTCCCAGTCTGCCCAGCTTCAATGTTGCTGTCCCCAGGGGTGGAAATTGGATCAGCAGGGGCTGGAATCTCCGAGGCAGAAGGATTCGGCTCGACTAAAGTCAAAATCTCCGGAGCTACCGCACCTGAAGGCCCCCCAACTGTTTCAACACCTTGAGAGGAGACGTTTGGCATATTTGCAGCATAGTGGGGAGAACCAGATCCGCTAGGGAGATTCGCCTGCTCGGGCACAGGGGGATCCCCTACCTTCTCTTTCCCCTTGGAAGAAGAACCTGCTGGATTGCCCAGATCAGCAGAGGTCCTACTTGCTCCAAAGTTCCCCGAAACGCCCACGGCTTCCGCCGAACACACGGTCGTTTCTTGATCATGAGCCTCATCGGGCACGTAATCGGGTACTCCCTCCTCGTCATCTCCCTCGGGAAGATTCTTAGGAGTACCCTCATCAGATTCGCCTTCGGGAGGGGCTATCCCAGCATCTCGCTGGCGAAGGACTGCTTTTCGACTCGCCTCCACGATGCCTTTCATCCGGCGTGCCAGAGCATCGCTGACTATATCTACATCAAACACTTACAAAAGAGGAGAAAAAGGGAACCCAAGTCAATAGACTAATAAAAGAAAAAGAAAAAGAAAATACGAGAGCAACTGAGCAAAACGACGTAGCTTACAGCGTTTGCGGCAAGCAGAAATCTGAGGAAAAAGACGGGTTTTAATCATTTTGCCCTCATTATCATAGGGTTTCCCCCTTTTCTCCAGAGGGCGGACCGCCGCCTGAGCCAGGGTCTTCAGTTCCTCGTCGGTAAAGGCTGAAGTCGTATGATTCCATTGAGGCGTACAGAAGTATCGGGGCACCCGGCACGTCATCCGAGCACCATCCAGATCAAAGCTTATAGATTGGCCCCAGCGTTTGCCCATGAAGAACCAGCTGTTCTTCCAAAATTTGTTTGAGGTTGGGAAGCCCCAAACAAATCCCTTCATCTTTTCGTCCGTAGTCGGTTCGACTCTACCCTTGACCACGACGTCTTTTGGAATCCAGAACTCGGGCTGATTCGACTAGAGAAAATAAATCCCGGTCTTCCCCACTGGCTTCAGTGAATAGAAGTGACGAACCTCGCGAGGGGTGGGAGGCGGCCGTTTCATTCTATGCCACATGTGCCACATGCACATCAGGATGCGATAACTATTCGGAGTTAGCTGAGCTGGAGCGAGTCGGGCTTCAGCCAAGAACCAAGTGATGAAAGGCTGGAGAGGAAGAGTAACACCACAGGTGAGCATGGACCCGTAAATTGCCACGTGGCCAGGGGGTGGGTTCCATGCAGCCCGACCTTCAGTTGGAATCAACGAAATCTCATTACTGTCCAGATCGAACCGCCGCATATATCGTATTATCTCGTCAGGGCCGACCACATTCGGCTCAACATCATAGATGCAAATCCACTCGGGAGAGAAGGGAATGCGAATGGCCCTATGCTCCTCTTCAATATCGTCTTCAACGATCCTCTGGGTCGCCACTCGGCTCTCCCGGGAGTCACAATCCTTATAAATCTCTCGACTACTTATCCTCTTCCCCGGTCTTCTCCAAGGCTGAGTATCAACACAGGTGGAAGCTGAAGAGTCTGACAGAGCTTCAGGCTGATAGGAGTCAGGCTGCGATGAACCCGAAGAAACAGAATGAACTTCAGGAGTAGGAGGAACTCCGGAAGTGGTAGGGCTGTCACGATAAATTCCAGAAACGTCGGCGTTAGTAAAATACGGTTGATCAAAGGGAGGTTCTTTCAGTAACTTATGAACAACTGATGCAGTGAGAGTATCATTTTGCTTAATGGCAATCATACCAACAGTAAAAAGACGGTACCTAGTTGTAGAATCCATGAGAACTAACCTTGAAATGGCGAAAAACAGAGGCGATGCAGACCCCTGAGGAGGAAGAATCTTCGAGGAAAAGCCTGGGGGTTGAAGCTGATGATCTCAACGAAGCAGGTTTGAGAAGAAAAGTTGAAAGACGAAGCAAAGTGCCTGGGAAAACAAGAGACAAGCGAGTTCTCGAAGAATACAAGCAAAGTAATGGAAGAAGAAAATAAAAGTGGATAAGTTACAGCGGAGCTAAAATATATAGGCGACGAATCAAATTCAAAAGGAACAAAACCTTAGGAGACAGTACAGAGAAGCGGGAAAATAGAAGGACGTGGGCCGTGACGTGGGCCGTGACGTGGGCTGTACGCAGGCGAAAAGAAAGGTCATGTCTCATAAATGCGCTGTGCCACGGCCAAATAAAAAAAAGACAAGTGGCAGCCGGGGAGCGTCTTGAGCCGTCAGAGAACAGAAGCGTCACCATCAAAAGATTTCTGAAATCATTGATGAATCGAATGTGTGCGGTCGTAATTAAGACACGTCATTTAAAGCTTCGAGTCAAACGAGGATACATTAATACAGAAAACGACAAATGAGGATCAATCACAAAGAAATATTGAGGTTAAATATTAGACCCGAGAGGGCCTGACTAAGCGTGATCGGCTCAAATATTTAATGGGGTATTGTTATAGGTAAAAATAGTCATGAAGGACACGTCATCACCATGGAAGGCCAGGTCAGCAGGGGTCAAGATAAGTCAACTTATGGAGCAGAAACCTCCACGATAACCTACTCGGAAAAGAGGATAAATAGTCCGACCACAAACAAAGACGATCAGCTTGGGCAGCAGATCAGATTCAGGCACACTCGGGCACACTCGGGCACACTCGGGCATACTCACTCGGGAAACAATAAAACAGTCGCCAACACTTGCAATCAGCAGCCAGCAGGTCCACAATAAACAACGATGTGGACCATTAGAGTTTAAAAAGGAAACAAGCAGTTCTCCCGTGAATAAAGGAGAAAGAATCCCGTCCAGAATTGGACATAGCCGAAAAGGGGAAAACATAATCTAAATAGGACTAGGAAACCGCTTGAGACTTGGGGGCCACAACACTAAACCCTAGTGGTCACCTTAAAACCCTAAAAACAACATGTATAAATACCCCCTCTATTCATAAACAGGGGGTACGCGAGAGGTAGAACATAGAGAGAGGATCATAGTGCAAAGTTCTTGTAATCGTCCTTCATCATTCTTCATCTTGTAATCGTCCTTTATAGTGGATTTGGCTTTGTTGCTAAAGCAACAATCCCGTGGATGTTTCTCCGATCTTTTGGAGTTTTACCACGTAAATCACTTGTTATTTCTTTTCAATCTTTAGTCATACTCAAGTATAAACAGCAGTAATTCTAAAACGAATCATTGACTTGGTGACCATCAAAAATCACCGTCAACACAATTAATTCGAGTTTGAGACAAGGGAAACGACTCGAACTTAGAACATATTTCAAACTCAAAACCTCAATGATTTAAGTGTGACTGTGTGAGACAGCGAGAGACATGTTAATCGGCCAACGTCTATCGTCATGAAAGTAATAAATATAAAGTACAAGACTATAAATTATAAACGAACCGAGCTACTATAAGAGCATCCACAATGGTTGAGACCCAAACACAAGACCCATTTGTGCCACATCATCAAAAATGGGTCTTGTTTTTAAAGAATGGGTCTTGCCATTTAGATCCACTTAATTTGGGTCTCATTTTCCCACAATGGGACTAAATTGGAAAAGTAAAAGTGGATCCACTTTTTAAACTTTTTTCCAAACAATCATTACTCTTCTTTAAAATATTATATATATATATATATATATATTCAATAATTATTTAACAAATTATGAATAATTTAAAATAATTTTTTCACAACTGAATTACATCAACAATAAAAATAAATATTTAAAACAAAATATTATATAAGATTAGACATGGCGCCGGTTTCAGTTCGGTTGGGTTCCGGTCCGATTTCGGTTCCCCGGTTCCAAACCTTCAAAACCGATTCTGATTCCAGTTTTAAAGATTCAGTTTTGGTTCCGATTTTAAAGGTTTAATTTTGGTTCCGGTTTTGAAGGTTTGGTTCTGTTTCTGTTTCGGTTTCGGTTTCGGTTTCGGTTTTGGTTTTGGCTCGATTCCGGTCTGGTTCCGAAGGTTCGGGTCTGGCGGTTCTGATCGTTCGGTTTCGGTTTCGGTTTCGGTTTCGTTTTTGGTTTCGGTTTCGGTTTCGGTTTCAAAAGTGGCGGTTCCGGAACCGAAACCAGAACCGGAACCGAAACCTCCCACGGAGAGATTTCAATTCCTATTCTGGTTCCGGTTCCGGTTCCGGTTCCTTGGTTCCAGTTCGGTTCTGGATGTTTCGACTGTTTGGTTTCGGTTTCGGTTTCGGTTTCAGTTTCGGTTCCAGACCGGTTTTAATTCCAAACCTTCCAAACCGGTTTTGAAGGTTCGGTTTCGATTTCGGTTTTGAAGGTTTGGTTCCGATTCCAAACCTTCAAAAAATTAATGTTTTCATTCAAATTATATTAATTTCATTGAAATTAAATTTTATAATTGAAATTAAATTTTATAATTGAAATTAAATTTATTCATATTTTTTTCATTATATATATAATTATTGAAGTTAATAATAATATATTTAAATTTAAATAATTGAAATATATATATATATATTAAATTTATTTATATTTTTTCATTATATATAATTATTAAAATTAATAGTTATATATTTTAATTTAAATTATATATATATATACAGAAATTCTATTATCAGTTCGAACTGATAAAAGTTATATCAGTTTCTTGCATGTGGGCCACTGGATTTAAATACTTTGAATTGGCTATATGCACTTGTCAGTGAAAGTATTTAAATCCAGTGGTCTACATACAAGAAACTGATATAACTTTTGTCAATTCGAACTGATAATAGAAAGACTGTATATATATATAAGCCGAACCCAATGATTGGGAAGTGTTGGGAACCCAACCCAATCATTGGGTAAGACCCAAATTAAGTTCCAAATTTGGAACCCAATTTGGGTCTACTTGGGTGGAGCCCACTTTTGGTCCTTTTATTTGGATCTCTTTTTCACCATTGTGGAAGAATTGGATGGGTTCCAAAATGGGTCTTGTGAAAGTGGGTCTCTTTTTGTGACCATTGTTGATGCTCTAAAGGTCATATATATATATACTTTAAAAGTAAAGTTGGTGACTACCATTTTGACTAAGGTACAACCCAATGATATGCATAAACAACTTGTACCTAACCAGAAAAATAACTGTCAAAGACTCTTCAATCATCAAACACTTCTCTGTATAACAACTCTGTTTTGTGTTTCAGTTATTTTGTCTGCACTGAAACTATGTAAAAATGGAGGAAACAAACAATGCGGAGATCATTGAGAGAATGAAATATCTCCAGACACCAATGAAACTTGTGTGTCCAGTCAAGTTCTACGACTGGGGCATTGTGGGTGACAACAACTCTCATGTGGCTCGCTTGTTCTCTTACAATCACCAACATTCCAAGTTCCAACATCCACCCAGATGACACCTATGCTGAGTTTTGGGTTGGGACTCATGAATCCGGGCCCTCGTATCTTTCATCGCAGACGGTGAGCCTCAAAAGCTGGATCTTGGATTTCCTGGATGTGTTGGGAGATCAAGTCTTGAAAATGTGGGGTGGCGATCTTCCTTTCTTGGTCAAGATACAACGACTCGAACCTGTGACATTCGCGGACTTGTTTGTTTTAAAAGTTTGATTTTTTTGTTATTAAAAACCCTGAAATGGAATGGAATGGAGATGTAGTAGAGATGCTTGAAAAAAGTTGCATTTGTTTTTGAATGATTTTTGATGGGTTTGGGGATTGTTTTTTTAGGTGCTGTCTATTGAGAAGGCATTGTTGATTCAAGCGCATCCGGATAAGGAATTGGCGAGGGCTCTTCACAAATCACAGCCGTTTAATCAAGTAGTTTTGGTTTTCGAACCGATTACCATTACAAAAAACTCAAAAGTTCTCTCTTCATCATCATTCCATGTATCGGAAAATGAAATGGGAATCCATACAATTTCATAACTTCCCTCTAACTTCCTGCTGTCTGGATGATCATACGATTGGTGAATCAGCACCTCTTGGTTATCTGAATCTGTGTTTCTTTGGAATGTTTATTGCTTGCTATGTCATGTTCTCGTATGCATGTGAAGTGGGATCATGATAATTTCTTGTGCAGAAGAAATTCTAATTAGAGTTACTATGATTGATTATGAAGTTGAGCTGAGATAATGAATGGTATTAAATCAAGTTTTACAAAATAACCATAAAATAAGATAGAATTAACGAAAGTAGATGCAAGAAGGATCATGTCTTGGCGTTTGTCGTCAGTAGTTCAACGACTAATGATATAATATGAGTGTTTGAAGGAGTTTATTTGCATTTGTACGTCTTCCACCAACCAAGTAGATCAAAGCCATGAGTCCTAGGTGACAGAAGTTCCTCCAAATATTTATCTAACTCCGACTTAACATTCTCCGCAGTTGATGCAAACAAATCAAAATTTGGCAAATGATCACCTACCTTCTCTATGCTAACAGACATCAATGACAGAGAACATGAAGAATCACTGGTTTCCTTACCCGGTTTAGACTTCAACTGGTACTCTTTTACCAAACCATAACAAAGTTTACGAACATTCTCCATTTCTAATGAAGAATCATCATCTCCATATATCTGAGGAAAATAAAACTCCAACACTTTCATGATTTCATCTTAAACCTTGGATCCAAAACAGTTGCTACAGCCATCACTGGATTTATCACATTCCGGTATTTTTCAAACTTTGCTATTGCAATTTCGCAATCCAATAAACACTCAACCAATGCTTCAGAAACTGACTCGACATGTTTTGGAGATGGCAAATGCATAAACCTAACAAATGCAACAACAAGTAATTACAAGCCAATCCCTAAAATATTATTCTTCTTTTAGAAAACATATGTAACAAGAAGTATCTGATTAGTCTACTTTGAAGGATCCAAGAATCATCTATGAAATGTGCGATGACACTTACATATTTGGTATCCTCATCATAACAAGTCCATTTTTCAATAGTAATGGCGATTCTACTGGGATTTTTCTTCAACAACTGCATTGTATCGATCCTCGTAGCATCAAAGATGTTAAAAAGATTCATCTTGGCCATTTCTCGAGCTCTAGATATTGGCAAGGACCACGGTCGGGCAGAGCTTTGACCCAAAGACAGATAAATCACGCATATTAGCATCATATTCTTCATTGTCATCATCAAGTTCAAGTCTTTTCGAAGAATTGGCATCATCATTCATAGAATCAGAGATTTCAGAATCATGGATTGCATTCTCATGTTCCTCATTATTATTATGAGGTAAAGAATTGTCAGTACTAGTAGAAATTGGAGGGTCATTTTCTGGTTCTGGATGGTCAGACATATCTCACTTACCTACAAATCATTAAATACAACCCATAAACAAATGGAATTCTCACTAATTGACTCTTCCAATTTCTTGGTTTCTCTGTTTCTTTCAATTTGTTCATTCGATAAAAAGAAAAAAGAAAAAAAAAAAAAAGTATAGAGAGAAATACCTTGAAGAGAATGTTAAACGTAGAAGCTCTTGCAAATACAAGGAGGTGAATGCAGCTACGTCGTTTTGGGGTGGAGAGAGAGAAAACCAAGTGATTTTTAGGGTTATTTAATCAAGAAAGAAAATTCTGGAGAGTGAAAACCAGAGAAAACCAAACTTGATTTCTTCTGAAAATGCGTGACAAGTTTTCCCGCCAAATCTCTAACAGATTTCCTGGTCTTGATTCATTGATCAAATGATGATGATAAGTTGAACTCTGCTGCATGTAGAGAATTCTAACTAACTTCCTTAACATTTAACGTATCAATTTTATTATTTAAACAAGTTTATTAATTTAATCTAATCGTAGCACATCTTCTGTAAATAGACTTCACTAACACCTAACATTTTAATATTTACCAAGCCATTAGTCAAGTATAGTTTCCAACGGATGTCTCCATTGGAGTTAATTTCAAGACAATCAATATTTGTTTCGATAGATGATAGATATCTCGATTGAAATCTCAAGAGTCTCTTTGAGTGTCTCAATGTAACACTTGGAGTTATGAATTTTCGGTGAACGTTAAACTTGTTAATGAAATTTTGATTATAGGCAGAATTAGGGATGGGGGAGCTTTTTAACCCCAAAATTCAAATGGGGTTGGGGATGGGGGGACCCGACCCCAACCCCATTTCCCCATTTCTCTCATAAAATTCTAGAAATGGGGATGGGGTTGGGGGTAGGTGCCCCCATCCCCATTTCCCCATTTCCCCCAAATATTATAATATTATAATATATATATATATTTTTTTATATTTTCAATATTTTTATTATTTATATTTTACTAATTATAAATACATATTTATAACTTAAAACCTAACCCTAAATCATATTCCTTATTTCCTTCCCTAAATCGTTTTCAGTTCTCACTTTCTCTGCTGCTCTGCACCATGCCACCACACTGCCACGCCACCATGGGGGAAATGGGGAAATGGGGAAAAACGGGGAAAAACGGGGGAAATGTGCATTTGTGTGTATTTTTTTTAATATATAATTTTTACTGATATAGGGAAAATTGGGGAATGGGGAAACGGGGGACACGGGGGAAATGGGGAAAAAGGGGGAAAAATGGGGGAAATATGGGAATGGGGATGGGGGTGGGGGACCTCCCCCCAAAACTACCCCATCCCCATTTCCCCCAAATGGGGAAATGGTGGGGGGGTGGTGGTGTTTGGAAAATGGGGGTGGGGTTGGGGGGACCTAACCCCACCCCAAATCCCCCATTGGCCATCCCTAGGCAGAATAGACCTTAGCGTGTTGTAGGATTTTTAATTTTGGTCTGAGGAAGTTTTTAAGTCTGAATTTTAGCATGGAAGACTGGAAGTTGTATACTTGTATATGTACAGGATTTTGTATAATAAGGGCCAGTTTGGTATTGCTGTAACTTTTATAATAATCACTGTTAGCTGTGCTGAAGGAATAATCAACTGTGAAGTTAATCAGTAGATGTTTGGTTAATTATACTTTTAAAACTACTGTATAGCTCAAAAGCAGTATACATATGTTTGGTAATTTTATTTTAAAAGTGCTGAAATTAGTTACAATGACTAAAATAGACATGATTTTAGAACCTCATTTTATTTTTTTCGTTAATTATATATATTAAATCAATATTTAAGTAGAATATTTAAATTAGAAAACAAAATCCATAAGAATAATAAAAATATTTTTAAAAGATTTTATAAATCAAATCAATATTTAATTAGAATCTTTAATTTTAAGATGAAATAAGGTATATAAATGATTTTAATTTGATTTCATAAGGACAATAATGATATTTTAAAAGATTCATTAAATGTTGAAATAGATTATTTCATAATCACTTTCAAAAAGTAAACCCCTACCTACTTTTCAAAATCACTGTCAAAACTTGCCAGATTATAAATTAATCACTTTTGGAAGTTTTACCAAACATTATTTTATGCTAAAATTATAAAATAAGTTGATTTTAACTTCTCAAAAGCAATACCAAACTGGCCCTAAATTTCATGAATCTAGGATTTCATTAAGCTATTGAATTAAGGTTCGTTTTGGTGTACAAATCATAAATTCTGCTTTGACAATGTTGAGTATTATTCGTTGAACGATTTTTTATTATTGTATTTTGTATTGTATTTTACGGAGGGATACAACTTTTATCAGCAATTTCATTTTTTATTTCTACAAAATAAAAATAAAAAATGGCCTTGAAAGAGATATCTCAAATCAAAATAGAAAAAAATAAAGTATAATTCTTTACAAAAGGTTGTTTTTTATTATTATTTCCATAGCTTGGTGTGGTCAGTACCCAGCCGGGCCTTCTTTTGTTCCAATGAACAATACCGTAATGAAAGTGAGGGGACTACGACAATCACAGAACGCCCCCGAATAATCGACTCAATTGCCAAGCAAAGTCTCATGAAATCTTCCATCTTTGCCTTCAATTACATCTGAAAACCACTTATACACCTTATTATTACCATCCTTCATTGAGTCATTGGTTGTACACGGATTCCATGATCAGGAAGTGTATCTATGGGCTACGGTTTTTTGTACCAATTTCCTAGGCGTAGATCTATTTTTTTTAATTTTTTTTTTAAAGCTATCTACTTCTTGTTAATAGATCAATAAAAGTATTGTTCCAATAGATAACTCTTATATAAAGTACCACGATCTATTAGATCGTATCCTTAGGCATCGCAACACAAACATATCACGTCACTACAAGAAAAACATGCCTTTCTTGACAGTTAAAAACTATCAAGAAAGGCTTCCTTGACAGTTTTTATAACTGTCAAGGAAGCCAATGTCAAGGATTACCTTGACAGTGCCAATGTCAAGGATTACCTTGACAGTTCCTCTTGACAGTTTTTAACTATCAAGTACATCTATATATATATATATATTAATATTTAAACACAATCTCACCACACCACCAGCCGGTCACCGGACCACCACCGCCGGCCATCGCCCCTGCCGGCGGACCACCACCCGCCGCTGCACCATTTGTAATAATAATAACAATTAAATGTTAGTAGTGGGAGTTGAACTTGAGGTCTCAAGTTCAAGTCTTTACCACTTGATTAAAACTCCTATATGTTTACAATTGAACAATATTTATATATAAACTATATGAGTTGTTAGAAATTAAACCTCGTTATATAAATTTAAATTTATTCAACTAATTAAAATTCTAATTTCCACGACAAACATATATTTAAAAATATTTATTAAAACTTTTAATAAAATTATATTTTAAAAAATATATATAGTTGAGTTGTTGGTTAATACTCTATGGTCACGTTTGGTTACACGGTGGAATAGTAATGGGAATGAAAATGAGAATGTAAAGGAAAGGAAAACTAAGTTTTTTGTTTGGTTGGAACTTTAAAATTAATCTCTGAATCAGTATTATTTTGTTTGGTTAACAACGGAATGGAATGGGGTTAACTGTATTTTGACCAAAATACCCCTAATTATAAAACATTCATAATAACATGATATATTATGGATAATAATAATAATAAAATATAAAAGTATATATATATATATATAATTAATTATATATATATATTTAAGATGTTTTTGACAAAATTGACACGAAAAAATTAATTTTTAGAAAAATAAAGTTTTACAAAATCATTACCCTAGAGCAATGGGGAAATTACCCAAATAAGAAAAGAAGTTTTTCAAGACCTTTCCACATTTCTGAGTTTTCCTATTGGGATTATATTGATGCATGGACATATGTTTTGTATGGCCAAAATCCAGGAAACTCTTTATCCTGGTTTATCTACTTTGACAAAGATTTTCTCCTCGACATACCATTCTGGTTTCTATAATGGTGGGACAAATAATATTATATATATATATATATGTATGTATTATATATTATATTATATTATTATTATATAATAATAATATAATAATAATATAATATAATATATAATACATATATATATATATATATATAATATTTATATATCATTAATATAATATATAATAATAATATATTATTTTTCTAAAGGAGGGTATTTTTGGAATGGGGTTGGGGCATATGAGGGTATTTTTGGAATATAAATTTTAGTTTGGAATGGAAGGGCATTCCATTGGTTTTTGGATGGAATGTCCATTCAACCAAAATGGTGAAATCTCCATTCCAATAGAATCACTATTCCATTGCATTTTAACAAACCAAACGAATGGAATAACTTTTTTTCCATTCTATTCCATCCCATTCAACCAAACGTGGTCTATAGGAGACTCGTGACATCAATTGTAATAAGCATGATTTAGAATACCATTCTCAACATGAGAGATATTTCTCAATATGCATCTTGCAATTTAATGAACAAATGTAAGACTCTGATTACTAATTTATATGGGTAATTGAATTATTAACGTGTTTCTTAGTATGAAACAAGAGGGTGCAAAATAAATAAACAATTTTTTTAACATTAATTTTTTTTTTTTGAATTTTTTAAAAGTAAATTTATTAAATTTAAAATTTTACTTATCTAATATCGGTTTGCCCAAAAACTGATATCTTACTGTAAAATAAATTCATATCGAGATTTTGTTTGGTGTTGAAAATAGGAAGTAAAAGTTTAAAAAAATTATTAAAGATAAAAAAAATAATTATATATTATGAATGTTTATAATATAATATATATCATATATTTATTAAATAATATAATATAATATATATATATATATATATTTATAGCAAATCACATCTAATAATATAATAACAATATATATAATATATAATATATATTATATTATATATTATAAAACATTCATAATATATATATATATTTTTATCTTTAATAATTTTTTTAAACTCTTACTTCATATTTTCAACACCAAACAAAATCTCGATATGGATTTATTTTATAGTAAGATATCGATTTTTAGGCAAACCGATATTGGATAAGTAAAATTTTAAATTTAATAAATTTACTTTTAAATCATTTGCTTTTAAAATATTCAAAATAATAATTTTAAAAAAATTGTTTATTTATTTTGCACCCTCTTATTTCATACTAAGAGACACGTTAATAATTCAATTACCCATATAAATTAGTAATCTGAGTGTTACATTTGTTCATTAAATTGCAAGATGCATGTTGAGAAATATCTCTCATGTAGTGAGAGTTGTATTCCAAATCATGCTTATTACAATTGATGTCACGAGTTTCCTATAGGCCATGTTTGGTTGAATGGAATGGAATGGAAAGAAAGTCATTCTATTAATTTGGTTTGTTAAAATACAATGGAATAGTGATTCCATTGGAATGGGAAATCCACCATTTTGGTTGAATGGGCATTCCATCCAAAAACCAATGGAATGTCCTTCAATTCCAAACTAAAATTTATATTTCATAAATACCCTTATATGCCCCAACTCCATTCCAAAAATACTCTCCTTTTCAAAAATAATATATTATTATTATATATTATATTAATGATATATAAATATTATATATATATCGGTCCCGTTACTATCAGTGCATCCTGATATAACTTTATCAGGATATTGAATGTGAGCCATTAATTTATAACAGTGATTTGACAAGTGCATACATACCAAGTCAAAGTATATAAAACAAGTGGCTCACATTCAATATTCTTATATAATTCTATCAGTGCGCACTGATAGGATAATTTCCATATATATATATATATATATATATATATGTATTATATATTATATTATTATATATTATATATTAATATATTAAATAATATATATAAATATATAAAAAAAAATGTTTTAACATTGTTGACAGTTAAAAACTGTCAACAATCCTTGACAGTATTATATATATATAATATTAATATATTAATATATATGTGTTATATTATATAAATATATTATTATTATATGTATTATATTATATAATATATATATATATATATATATATATATATATATGTTAATACTATATATATATATATTTATATATATTATATACTAAATATTAATATATTAATATATATGTATTATATTATTATATATATAATAATAATATATTTATATAATATATAGTATATAATATATTATTATTATATATTATATAATATAATATATATATTATATAAATATATTATTATTATATATATATAATATAATATAATATAATATAATATAATATATGTTATATATACTATATATTATATATATTTATATATATTATATTATATTATATATATTATTATATGTATTATATATAATATATATGTTTATTATCTATATTATATTATTATATATGTATCATATATATTATATATTATATATATTTATATATATTATATTATATAATATATATTATTATATGTATTATATATAATATATATGTGTATTATCTATATTATATTATTATATATATATGTATTATATATATTATATATTAATATATTAAATAATATATATAAATATATAAAAAAAAATGTTTTAACATTGTTGACAGTTTTTTCCTTAACAGTTTTTAACTGTCAACAATGTTAAAAACTGTCAAGGATTGTTGACAGTTTTTAACTATCAACAAAAACATATTTTCTTGTAGTGCATCTTGACTGGATATGTATATTTCTAGGCTTTTCATAGTTTTGGTTTGTATATTCATAATGATACCATGGCGCTTTAGGACGTCTACAAAATATGTTTTCAGATACCACTATACAATTACAACATGTTTGCTCAATGGATACAAGACATCCACGCTTTTAGCACCTAGTGGAGTGGAAATAAAAACAAAAACATTAATGAAAATAAAAACATTAGATATATATGACTTTTGATTTTATTTTTATTTTTATCTAAAAATTTAGAAGAACTTTTTTTTTTTTTTTTTCTCTCAAGAGAACTCAAAATTTTCATTGCTATTTTTTTATTATGTTTTTTTTTTTTTTTCCTTTTTTTTGTTTTTGTTTTTTTTTTTGTTTTTGTTTTTTTTTTTTTTTGCTTTCTTAGTTATCATACATTTACAACATCAAATCTTGCATTATATCAAAATATTAATTTTGTTTTTATTTGTTTTTTCAAACTAGAGAACTTAAGAATTTATCAGTTGTGAAATTGAGTGTGTTAATTAATAATTTAAGAGGGTTTATAAATAAAATGTATTAAAATAAATATATTCATTTAAATAACGGTATTATTGGCATTAAGATGACTGTTTATAGTGATGATTTAATTTTAAATTGAGTGGTGCTATTAGCACACCCCCTACTGATCTATTTATGCCCCATTTTTTTTAATTATTTAGTATTATTTTTTTCCTTTATTAAAATTACTAAAAGAGACATATAATTTAAGAAAAAAAAAATCTAAAAGTAAATCTAATAAAACCCCACATTCTTTTAAAAAAAAAAAAAAAAAAAAAGTTCTTTTAATCCTTTTCTTGAAATATATTTTTTTCATAACTCTTAAACTCTAAAAATACTTGTACTGGATCTTATTTAAACAATAAATTAAACACTTGGGGGTGCATTAGACAAATGAGATATTGATTATTATTTAATCTAATTACCCTTTTAGAATCTGAAAGTGAAATGATGATAATCAAAACAAATACTTGCTCTTTGCTTCTTGTTTTGTTTTGTTTGTGGGTTGTTTCGTTTTTTTTTTTTTTTTTTTTTTTTTTTTTTTTTTTTTTTTTTTTCTCTTTGTGTGTTTTGTCTTGGGTTGCTCTGTTCTTTGCTCTTTTCTTGGGGTTATTTTATTGTTCTTTGTCTTGTGACTTCCTGACCTTTTCTGTAAAGCTTGATGTTAAAAAAAATTAAAAAAATCGTGAGAGGTGAGAGAAAGACGAGACTAGAGATAAAGATATCTGAGATAGATAGAGATATTAGAGATGGGTTTATTAAGTTTGAAAAAATAAGTTAAAGGGTAGTTCTGGAAATAAATAAAGTAAATTAGTAAAAACATTTAACTTTATTTAATGAAATCAAAATTTAAACAAGTTGAGCATAAATAGATCAGTAGGGGGTGTGCCAATAGCACCACTCTCTTAAATTTTAGACATGGGTGCACTTAGAGCATCTTCAATGCATATATGCATTTTTAAGTTTTTAAATAGTGCCACATCAGCATTTCTATTTATTATGGGCCCACTTTTGAAATTTTTTTAGAGAAATGCATATTCACATCTCCAATGCAATTATCTAAAGTCAAATATACATCTATTTTATGTCCAATCATAATAAAACAATTATTACACTCTCTCTCCTCTTTTATTTTACAATTAATTGAGGTTTAATCTTATTAGTGGAAAGAGTTGAAAGCCTTAATCTTATTGGTGGAATAAGTTAGAAATCCTAGTCGGCATTTCTAGGAGAGTTTCTAGAATTAGAAACCCAACTCCATATTCTCTAACTTTTTTTGCCACATCATCTCCATATTCAACTTAGATAATAGCATTGGAGAGAGTTTTTCTAACTTTTTCAATATCTATCCTATGTGGCACTCTATTTTCTCTAAATATATAATAGCATTGGAGATGCTCTTATAAATAGAGTAAATTGCAACCAATCTCCCTAAGGTTTGCTTTTAAATAACTAAAAACAACTTTTCCATTTATTGACAATCATCTCCCCTCCAATTAGTCAACTTTCGTTAACTCTAAACATTGGCTGTTAGTTTAAGGGCATTTCAGTACTTTTAGTAATAAGTATGATGGTTAGATAATAGTATTGGAGAGAGTTTTTCTAACTTTTTCAATATCTATCCTATGTGGCACTCCATTTTCTCTAAATGCATAATAGCATTGGAGATGCTCTTATAAATAGAGTAAATTGCAACCAATCTCCTTGAGGTTTGCTTTTAAATAACTAAAAACAACTTTTCCATTTATTGACAATCATCTCCCCTCCAATTAGTCAACTTCCGTTAACTCTAAACATTGGCTGTTAGTTTAAGGGCATTTCGGTACTTTTAGTAATAAGTATGATGGTTGGACATCACATTAATTGTACATTTAATGCACATTTAATGCATGACATAATTGCATATAATAAAATAATAATTACAAAAAAAAAAATACAAAAAAGAAACCAAAGGTCTTAAGCGCCAAATGACCGTTTGAGTTTCTCTAAAACAGAAACTGTTTCTGTTTCTTTCTCTCTGTGTTGAAGAAGATGAACAGAGCAAAAGTTGAATCAAAAAGCTTGAAAACCCTTTCTTTTCCTCACCTTTACCATCCCGTAATTGTCGTACTGAAGGGTATCGCTTTTCGCTGCTTGTGAAAAAGGGAGAACGACATCCGACTATTGATATTCGTCATGGGTGAAAGCTGAGTTTTTTTTTTTTTTTTTTTTTTTGTTCAATGATTTTATTAGCTTCGTGAATTTGATTACATGTTCAACTATTTATAACCAAACCATAGATTTATTTTGTTAGTATTAGGGTTTTCAATTCGTTTTAATAGATGCATTTTATTTTATTTTATTTTATTTTTTTTGTAAATAAACATTTTGTTTTGATTTATATGACTTCTGGTGTATTAGTGATGTTAGAATATGAAGTTGAGTTATTTATGTGTTTATCTGTTTATGTTATAGGGTTTAAAGATCGGGGTTTTTGTCAGTTGAGTTGGGGGTTTTTCATTTTGTGTTCTTTATACTCTGCAACTATTATTGTTGCTTTTGCTGAAGTTATTATTTTTTCTTTTAATTTTGTATATGTAGTTACGTTTTTATGCAGTTGCAGTTGTGTTATTTTTATTAGTTTCAACGTTTCATGCACGTAATCGATTATGATTGATTGTTGATAATATATATATATATATATATTTTTGGATAGGGAGTTTAAGTTTACTGGAACAGCAAGTTTCATGGGTGAAAGTTTTGGGATTGGGAGGTTTACAAGGGATTTGTTTAGCTTGAAGGATCTGTGGGATTGTGTAATGCATGAGACACAAGGTTTGTAGTTTGCGATTGGAGACAAGTACCATCAACATGTGCCAATTCCTAGTAAGAATGCATATTGACATGTTGTAAATATGTGTAGGTCCTTTGGTTTTCATCAAGTCAAGAAGGGACTTCAAGTCAAGGACATGCCGGGAATGCACACTTGACATCTCAAAATCTCATGCTTAATGCACCACAAGTCATCTCAAGGTTTATATTTTGGAAGTTGGTTCTCTTATGTTTTAATTATTCATTATTCCTATTTATAAATTAAATTTACTCCAGCCAATCTCAATAGGTACTCAAGGGGGTACTTAAGGGGCTCGGAATTGGACCACAATTGACTGATTTAGAAGCATTGCAGCATCTTCCTTTGGTGGGTAAGTTACATATGTTTTTTGGAGTACACGGTAGACGGAAGTTGCATTGATATGGGGCTGGTTTTGTGGTTGATTATGAAACTCTGGTTTTGCGGTTGTAGCTGCTGCTTTAGAGTGTTTCAATATGGGGCGCTTTTTTATTTTTTTATTTTTTTATTTTTTTATTTTTTAATATGTAGTAGAAAAATAGTTATCTTTGAGGGAAGCTCATGTTATTTTGGTTGGCTGAAATATCATCTTTTTGTATGAATATTTTCTACTACACTTATTTTGAGTATGAGTTTAGGTGTTTTATGTGTTGTTAATACTATATATTCATGATATTGATATATAGTTGCAACATATGATAGTAGTATTATACTTTTTCAATTGTTTCTCAGTGATCAAAGCAAGCAGTGTTACACCACCGAAAATGAGATTTATAATGCTCAGTAACTCGAGATTTCTCAATCTCTTATTAGTTGGAAAAGGCAAAAACAAAAAATATATATGGCTAAAGAATAAATGCTAATGAATTCAAATTTTATTGATCGGAGAATGGAAAAAAAGAAAAGAAAAGTATTTCTTGCCCAATGATCTGCTGGCAAATGCAATTTTATATGTAATCCAAACGGTTAATTGGAATTTATCAAAATTTGAAGTATATTTTTATCCATAAAAAAAATAAAAAAATAAAAAAAATTCATTCAATCATCCACATACAAACCTACCCACCTAGGACAATGTCTATTTTTATAATTTTTTTTCCTTTCCATAAGTCAAAGTAGGTGTTGACAAGTGATTTAGGTGTAATTGAGTCATTTTACAAATTTGACATGGTCAATTGTTAGAGTTAACTGATGTTAACTAACTGGATGGGAGGTGATTGTTAATAAATGGAAAAGTTGTTTCTAATTGTCTAATAGCAAACCTCAGGGAGGTTGATTGCAATTTGCTCTTATAAATATAAGTGTGTTTATCATATTTATCAGTGTCAATATCCGTACCCTATAAATATATGAGTAATGCTACTTTGCCCAAATTTAGTGTCCAAATCTGGTGCCCAAATGATGTGGCAACACTCTCGTCCATTCATTTAGATTGTATTAGATTTGCTTGATTTAAATGAATGGATGAGAGTATTGCCACGTCATTTGAGCACCAGATTTGGGCAAAGTAGCATTACTATATATATATATATATATATATTAAAAAGTCAATACAAATACCTTATTTTTCCAAAAAAAAAAAAAAAAAAAAAAAAAAAAAGATATATGAAAACTTGATTTGTTTCAACTAGATTCGATTAAACTCAGAACTTCTAAGACTAATAAAAGAAATTAAAGTTCTCTAGACAATCACATACCTACAAAAGTAACAAAAAACATTTTCATATTTCGATTTTTTTTTTTTTTGAAAAAACGGGGTACTTGTTTTTTGAGTTTTATTTATTTATTTATTAATATATACATATATACGGTTTCTAAAAATCAAGCTTATTCGCAAGTTTTTTTTTTTTTTCTTAACTGTTAGTTTTACTTGAGAAAGAATGGAGATAGAAAATTAGAGATATGTATTGGAGGAGAGAGGGTTTAATATGGTAATTAAAAATTTAGGAGAGAGTTTTTAATATGTAATATTTAACCTAATGATTTAAGAGAGATAATTTTTTTTTTTTAATAATTTAATTAAAAAAAGATTACTCCTTGGATGAATTCAAAGGCTACAATGGTTCATTTTAATTTTTATTAAAATAAAATGGAGTGTCTTTAGAACAGGAGTGCCAAAAGATGAAAAGGATAATCTTGGAACCAAATGAAGTGTCTTGGATATTTTTTTTAAATTTAAATTTTGAGAATGAAGTGTTTTTAGAAAAGAAGTGTAAAAAGAAAAAACTGGATTGAGAGCATCTTCAACTATGCTCTCTAAATTTTAGCTATTTTAGCTAGCAACTTTTCATGAGGTCACTCTAACCATCCTCTCTATTATAGCTAGTCATTAATAATTTATATTTTTTAAATTTAAAATATAAATAAATTTATTTTGTTTTTAATTGTAAGAAAGAGAACAATCAACTTAAAAATATTAAAAAATAATAATAAGAGAGAGAAGATCGGGAGCTTGAAATGGCTCCATATATTTGGAGAGTCTCTTGGTGGTTCTCTAAAATAGGGAGCCATTTAGGCACCGTTTGGTACGCGGGATTGGATTGGACTATTTCATGGGATTGGATTGGACTGAAATGGGACTGGGATTAGATGATATGGGATTGGATTGAACTTGACTAAATTAATACTATGCTGTGTTTGGAGAAACATGAGATTTGACTGAATTAATACCATGTTTTGTTTGGTGAAACATGAGATTGGACTGAATTAATACCAATTTTACCCTTATAATTAAACTTTTTTAAAAATATAAATTAATGAATAGGTTATAAAATATAAATTAAGTTTAGAGATAATATATGTGGTAGCCAAAAACAACAATCCATGACGAACTTCAGAATCCATTTCAATAACAGTTTCTTTCAATCTCTCCACGGCCAACTTCAACAACAACAACAACAACAACAACAACAATCTCTCTTTCAATCTCAAAACCCATTTCATTTCACTTTTTCCAGTTTCTTTCAACAAACCCCAGAATCATCACCACCACCACCACCATCTACGGCCAACTTCAGAATCATCATCATCATCACCACCACGGCCACCATCTCACAAACCCCAGAATCAACCCTAGAATCATCATCACCATCGCCATCCACGGCCAACTTCAGAATCATCATCATCATCACCATGGCCACCAGATCTCGGGACTATCATCATCACCGCCACCACAACCACCATCCACGGCCGTCATCATCATCATCATAATGAAAACAAAATTATTATTATTTTTTAAAATTGATCTTCGATGAAATGATTTGTTTACGAAAACAAAAGGCAAACAAAAGTTTTTGATTCCTAGAATTTTTATTTTGAAAACTCTAGAAAACATAAGGCAAACAACAGTTTTTGAAAACTAAAAAAAATATATGATTCCCAAAATTTTATTTTGGGGAAGATTCCAAACAAAAAAAGTTAAGAAAGAAAGAAAAAACCCAAGATCTGGTGAGAGGAAAGGTTGAAGAGAGAGAGAGTCGAAAGGTTGAAGTCTTGAAGAAATCTGGGTTTGGTTTCAGAGAGAGAGAGAGGAAAAGTTGGAAAAGAAAGTGATGAGAATTAATTAAATGGGTGGGGTCTACATGGTAGATAGTCCTGGGACAAATAGAGATGGTGTGGGAGGTGGGTATATTTTATCCCATAATTATGAGATTATTTTGCTGGTAGGACTAATAAGTCCATGTCCCAAAATGTCACTAAACGTGGGATTATGATTAAAATAGTCCAATCCTAGGCGCCAAACACGCCCTTTGAGAGCCCCTTGGAGTACTTTAAAAACATCTCCACTAGCTATTTTAGTTAAAGAATGGGTTTAGGGAGCTCCTTTGGGGATACTCTTAAAAGAAGCTCTCTTTCAAATATTCAATTTCAATTCCAAGAATTTTGAGATTCCAATCGAGACATTCATCATCCATCGAGACTGGACTTGACTAGACAGCCGGGTCCCCACTCTCGAAACGGTTTTGTAAGTAAAGTCTATTTACTGAAATAGTAACCTCTCCATAAATTAATAACTTCCAATCTTCAAAGAATGCCGTGTCAATGTAAGAGGAAATTTATTAGAGATTTGGCGGGGAAACTTCTAGTATATACCAGGTTTGTTCACACATTTTCATTGTGCATTCTAGAAGAAAGAATTTATTCTCTGGTTTCATTGTGCAGAATTTTCTTTCTTGATTAAATAACCCCAAAAAATCAATTTGGTTTTCTCTCTCCTCCAGCTCTCGGCCGTCGACGTAGCTTCCTTCATCTCCCTGTATCTGCAACACCTTCTACGTTTAACGCTCTCTTCAAGGTTTTTCTCTCTGTACTCTTTTTTTCTTTTTCTTTTTATAGAACACAAGTTACCCAAAGAATAAAAAAAAATGAATAACTTTAATGAAACATAGAAACCCAGAAATTGGAAGGGTTAATTAGTGACAATGCTTTGAGAATTCAATTTGTTGTATATCTTCAATCGAAGTTTATGATTTTTTTTTTCTAGCAGATCAATATGTCGAAAAGACTTAAACTTGATAATGACAATAAAGAACAAGACGACGACGACGACGATGATGATGATGGGGAGCCAATCATACGCCCGCCGTTTCAGGATTTTCCTCTGTCGTCTCAACAAAATACCTCTCTCTTCCCCAATTGTAACTTTTTGGGTCAAAGCTTTTGTCAAGATTTTGATGATGCTAATTTATGCGCTTTATATCTGTCCATCCCACGGTTTGTCTTGCCACTCTCGAAAGAAATGATCATGATGGATATGTTGAGCATCTTTGATTCCACCGATACAATGCAGTTGTTGAAGGAAAATCCCAGTAGAATCGCCATTACTACTGAAATGTGGACTTGTTCTTATGACCAGGATACCAAATACATGAGTGTCACTGCACATTTCATAAGTGATTCGTGGATCCTTCAAAGTGAACTGATGAGGTACTTGTTGTTACATTTGTTTTCTAAAAGAACAGTAATATTTTAGGAATTTGTTTGTAATTACTTGTTGTTGCATTTGTTAGGTTTCTGCATTTGCCATCTCCAAAACTTGTTGAGTCAGTTTCTGAAACATTGGTTCAGTGTTTATCGGATTGGGAAATTGATTGTAAGTTGTCTACTTTGACTATAGATAAGTGTACCACTGAGGAGGATGGTGACGGTGATGTTACGATCCGGATTCTCTTGGATAAACTTTCTTGTAGTTCACTATTATTGGGTGGGGAATTATTTCGTATGGGTTGCTTTGCTCATATATCGTCTTTGATAGTGAAGGATTGGTTAGAAGTGATTGGCAAAAGTGTTGATAGGATCCGTGATAGTGTTAATTTCTGGACAAAAACACCGAAAAGGGTAAAAAGGTTTGAGAAAATTGCTCGTATATCGAAAGTTGTAAGTAGTGAAAAGTTGGTGTTAGGTTATTCTGATGATTGGAGCACTACGTATTCAATGTTGTCCACTGCTTTGATATATAAGGATGTTTTCCCTATCTTAAGACAATTAGGGTCATTATATAGGCTGTCCACTGCTTTCATTACTAAAGCAGATTGGGAGCTAGCAAAAGAGATGTGTGACAATTTGAAACTGTTTTATGATGTGTTTGAGATGTCTTCCGGGAAAAAGTATCCCACAACCAGTCAATTTTTTCCGACCCTTTGTGAGATTAGATTGTTGATGTCTAAGTGGCTTACATCCAGATATGATGAGATAAAATTGATAGCATCAAATGCGATAGCAAAGTTTGAAAAATACTGGAATGTGATCAATGGAATGATGGCTGTAGCAACTGTTTTGGATCCAAGGTTTAAGATGAAAGTGCTTGAGTTTTATTTTCCTCATATATATGGAGATAATTCTTCATTCGAAATGGAAAAAGTTCGTAGACTTTGTTATGGTTTGGTAAAAGAGTACCAGTTGAATTCTAAAACGGGTAAAGAACCTTGTGATCGCATTGATTCTTCATGTTCTCCGTCATCGATGTCTATTAGCAAAGACAAGGTAGATGATCGTTTGCCAAATTCTGATTTGTTTGCATCTAGTACCACAACTGCAGAGAATGTTAAGTCAGAGTTAGACAAATATTTGGAGGAAACTCTGTCACCTAGGATTCCTGACTTTGATCTACTTGGTTGGTGGAAGACAAATGCGCTTAAATATCCTACACTCCATGACATTGCTAGAGATGTTTTGGCCATTCCTATCTCTGCAGTTTCTTCCGAGCATGCTTTTCGTATTGGAGATAGATTGCTGACTCCAGTTCGCAGAAAACTGGAATCACAGACAATGGAGGCTTTAATGTGTGGTAAAAGATGGTTATGGGCTGAACTGCTACAAGGTATATAGATATGTGTTGGATTGAATAATTCTTCTTATACTTGTTTGGAACTAACTGTTTTTCTTTGGTTTTAGATTCTGGTGGCACATCTTCTGAAAATAATGAAAATACAGATAAAGATGAGGTAAATGGTAATACTATTTATGAATATGTGATTTATATTACAGATTAAATTTAATTTACATTTTCTTTGTTCAGTGACGCTACAAGATTTTTTTTTGAATGGATTCTGAAGAAAGGGATTTCACTTAGGAATCAGGATGATGAAAACAAAGGAAGGATGCCTTTTTTTTTTTTTTTTTTTTTTTTTTGAAACTGTATAGAACCTTTCACTTTGTGAATGTGTTGTCATGCTTAAAAATTTCAGATTTGACTTTGTGAAGTGTTTGAATGAGGAAATTTAACTCTTTAGATTCATATTCTTGTTATGTTAATCACAAAAACTAATTAATTATGTCAATTATTTAACCGTTGAAAGTACTTTGAACTAATGGTCAGATAATGTAGTATAAATATTACATTACATTAAAGTGAAGCAAAGAAATTTAAACACTTGAGATACCAAAACAAAATCCATTTGGATTAGATCTGATGCTATTTTTGGCTATTGAGTCTTTTTGTTCAACATTTGTATTTCTTCCAATTAACCTCTGTATCACACTACATATTTTAGTTTCTAACAGTTAAGCCATTAAAGGAATTACCATTGTTTCAGAAGTTTTAATTTTTTTTTGACAATATCTATTAATCTAGGACCATGTATTTTTTTTTGAAAGTTTTCGCTATTGGTAGGATTCGAGTCACTAACCTAGGAGTTATTTGTCCAAGCCTCAAGCTCGTCCATCTACCAATTGAGCTACGCTCCTGTTGGCAAGAAGTTTTAATCTGACCGTGCTTGCCTGCCTAGGGCCCAAATACATGATCTGAGTTTTTAAGTTGGAAAAAAAAAAGGCCCGATTATAAGTATGAAGCCCAATGTTTTAAATAGAAAAGCTCAAACATTTCTGAATAAAATTAACATTAGGCCCAATTCGTTTTTTATTTATTTAAAGGCCGGATTATAAAAGTATGAAGCCCAATTGTTTAGGGTTCCATACTTATCACCTATTAGTATATCACCCACCAAAGACCAAAAAAAAAAAAAAAAAAAAAGACAGCAGCTATCTCCTTCTGACTTTCTGACTCTCAACTCTCAAACTCTCGGTTTATTTAGGTAATTCCTTTCTGTTTTTTGCTTTTGATTTTTGTAATTTTTACAAAGTGTACTCTTTTTTAATCTTCTTTGTTCTCTTATTTATTGTTAATTTTAAATCTGTTTTTTCTCATGAAATTTAAGTACATGCATGTTTGGCTACGAAAATCTGGAAATGAGTAATCGCAACTTCGACTTGATTATATTGCGGTACTTCTGAAATGTAAAACTTTGGATGATGATTTTTCATTTCTTTTTGGGATTCAATGTTGTTTAAATATGTTGGATATTTATACCTGGTTTTATTGGAATGAAGGAATTGAAGATCCATTGAAAATCTGTGATTTTTTTGAAGCAAAGAGACCATAAGAGTTAAGTTGTCTTCAACTGTGAATCTCAGGTATATATATATACATGTAAATGTGTACATCTTACCATGAATGAAATTGAAGTTCTATTCTAAAAAACAAAACAAAAAAAAAAAAAACAAAAAAAAAAAATCCATTTCATGGTAAAACAAACAGATTGAAGTTCTCTTGAGCATTAATGTTGCTAGTTATTAACCAAAAAGTTTAGTTTAACACAGGAGAATGAAGAATCTATTTATTTTTCATTCATTTTTTATTTTGAAATGAAGAATCTATTTATTTTAGTTTAACACAGGAGAAAAGTTTAGTTTGGTAATAATTGAGAAGCTTTCCCCACCAAAAAAATAAATAAAAGCTTCAAAATAATATTTTGTAATCCTCTGTTTTAACGGAAAGAAATTTCGTTCTCAAAATAAAAATTTGTTTCCTATCTAATTGGGAAATAGCAGTTTTTTACTTGTTATTTGATTTTTCATCAAACCATCCTTATATAATTAAAAATAGCTCACATTCTTTCTCCTCCGCTTTCAATCCTCGGTCTTTATGCCAAAAGTCCCGGGGTTTTGACAAGTTGTCACTTTTAAACGAGCTCTTATGAGTGGAATCGGTCTTTATGCAAAAAAGACGGGGTATTTTTAATTATATGAGGACTGGTTTGACAAAAAATCAAATAATAAGTAAAAAACTGACGTTTTCAAATTAGATAGGACCAAATCGTAGAAACCCAAAAAAAAAAAAGATATATAAATAAAAAAACAAAGAATAAAAAAACAGTGTGAAATTTAAAGGAATGGGCAAGCTGTGGCCCAGTCCACGCAATCTCAATTACTTGAGGCCCAAGTTTGTAGAATTGGGTCAAAAGTCAGACCCAATACACACGCTATACTGAGCCTATAGTCTATAGATATAAATAAGATAATTTGTTTCCAAAAATAAAAAAATCGCCACCTTAAACAAATTTAACAAATCCAATCGATCCCCACCATTTTCATCGAATTCCAGTTCCACAGATTCTGATTTTTAATAAAACGCACGCAAAGCCCGAATCTTTCCACTATTACAGTCTGAGTAACCTTTCACTTCCAATTAGGGTTTTTAAGCTTAACTGTCTCACTCTCTCTCCGAGACACGACGGCGACGACGACAATGGTTGGAGTTAAGGACGAGAAATCCGAGAAGTGCCTCGAGCTCTTCTTGAAGATCGGCTTGGATGAACGGACCGCTAAGAACACAATCGCCAACAACAAGGTCACCACCAACTTGACCGCCGTCATTCACGAGGTATCCAAAGTGTCCGCGTATTTGCTTTAATTTGCTGTCTTTGTTCTTATTTTTGTATTTGTTGTGCACTGAAGCTTCGATTTTTTTTGATTGCATGTAAAATCTTGTTTTGTTTTGTTAATTACAGGCAGTTGTTACTGATGGGTGTGACCGCAGAATTGGAAATCTACTGTACACGGTTGGTTACTTTGTTATATTTACAAGTCTGTTTATATAATAATTTTGAAAATTTTCATTTTTATTCGTACTGGATTGAAAATTTGGGTTTGTGAATGTTGTGTGTGTGGTAGGTTGCTACAAAATATCCGGCAAATGCTCTCGTGCATCGTCCAGCTTTGCTCAAGTACATAGTGTCCTCCAAGGTTTGAGACACTAGCTGATTGTATATGTTGTTATTATTGGATTGTACAGTTTTGGAATTCATTTTGAGATAAAAAGTTCTTGGGGCAATTTACTTAATGGAGTTGCATTTCACAGATTAAAACTCCAGCCCAGTTGGAAGCTGCATTTTCATTTTTTGCTAGCACTGGATCGGAGGATTTTAAATTGGATGAATTCGAAGAAGTGTGTGGTGTTGGTATGATACAATTATTCTTTCTTTTGATGTATAATGTTAAATACTTTAGGATTGTGTTATAATTTTATAGTTTCACATTTTCTTCATTTAGTTGTGAGTTACAAAGCTACTTATTATTGTTGAACTTTATTTGACTCTTGTTCAGTTTTTTTGGGATTTATTTTATTTCGAACTTGTTTTCTAGAGTTATTGGCATTAATTACTCCACTGGGCTTGTAAATAAACAGGGGTTGAAGTTTCCACAGAAGATATTGAACGGACGGTTAAAGAAGTTTTTGAAGAGAACAGGAGTTCAATTTTGGAGCTGCGTTATAGGACAAATGGTTAGCATACATGCATCAAATACTGCATACCTAACAAGGCTTTTAGCCTGCAGTTTCATTGTTTTGATTTGGAAGTGATTTCTCATCAGTGCTCCACTTTACCATTCTGATTAACATGTTTGATTGGCATTCAATTATTTTGTGTACAGTGGGTGATTTGTTTGCAAATGTTCGGAAGAGGCTCCCATGGGCTGATCCAAAGATTGTCAAGGTGAATGGTTTCCTCCTCTAAATACCAGTAATTTGAATAAGTATATTTTTAGTGAATATATATATCAATACTGATACTTATCTGATTTGGCTGACTTCTTTTTTCCTGACAGCAACTCATAGATGCTAAAATGTATGAATTACTTGGAGAAAAGACAGCAGCAGACAACGAGAAGCCTACAAAAAAGAAGGAGAAAAAGGATAAGCCGGCAAAAGCTGAGGTGAGCCCACCTACATGCTTTTTGTAATCTTTATGTACGCCATTTTTCTTTTTGATTGGGGGCATTACCTTTGTTCATCTCTTTGGACTTTTTGTGTTTGTGTAGGAGAAAAAGATTGCTGATGATGCTCTTGGGCAGCCATCTGAAGAAGATCTTAATCCATATCTGATATTTCCTCGACCAGAAGATAATATCCAGGTGAATATGTACATGGTTGTATCAGGCCATAGTGATATTTACCGATCTTATATTTTGTGAACCTCTTATTTTTTCATTACTATTTTCATATTTTTTGGTCAGCTGTCTTTTATGTTAGTTTCAGAAAATGTAATATTAGGAACTTGTAATGGAAGCATGGAGCCATTGCCTCGTGAACCTTTTGTATTCACAGCTTCATTTAAGCATTTGATTTAGCTGTATGATTGCTCTCTTGTGGGTTATCAGGTGCATACTGAAGTCCCTTTCAGTGATGGCTCTGTGTTGAGGTGTTGCAATACAAAGGAAATGCTTGAAAAGCACTTGAAAGTGACAGGAGGGAAAGTCTTTACTCGTTTTCCACCTGAACCAAATGGGTATCTGCACATTGGTCATGCAAAGGTAATTATTGATTTTAAGGTTTGGGGTGACTCAAAGAGAAATCTGACAGGTTTGTGATTTTTACTACTGTTGTTTCTTACTTTGTAATCCTTCTGCAGGCGATGTTTGTTGATTTTGGTTTGGCAAAGGAGAGAGGTGGTTGTTGCTACCTGAGGTGAGGTTTGCTCCTTTTTGCTTTGATTTATTTATGGAGCTGTTTGCCATTTTACAATTAATGTTATTGGAACAATTATATAGCTTGCTCAAAAGACGTAATTGCTGGTTATAGATATGGATGCCAGTGTGTGCTATCTGTTTGAATGTGTGTACTTTAGAGAGAGAGAGAGAGAGAGATCAACTCACTGTTCTTGAAACCAACTTCCTTTGATCTGTTCGTATCTTATTTGGAATTAATATGCATGTTAATTTGACATGGGTATGGGTGTAGGGTTTCCTCTGTGGCCCTCCTTAAGAGTTGTCAATGCCAACTTATTTAGGATGACTCAATCAAATTGTTATATATATATATATATATATATATATATATATATTTATTTATGATGTTGTGACACATTTAGAAGATCTTTTTTATGTCAAACAAATTTCCTTTTTTTAAAGAATAATCTTTGTTTATGATAAATTCAATTTATTGCGAACCTATAGGAAGTATGTAAAATAAAGAGTACGTCAATTGGAAAATGGAGTTTAAGTGCCAATATATAGGATGCCAAATGACTGACATCCTTCAATTTTCGTGTTATTTCAGTACCAACAACTTATTATAGATTTATTTTTATATACTTAAATAGTTCTATTTATTATGTGCTACCAGTAAATACATCCCTCTTTTTTTCATTCAGCAACTCAGGAAGCAGCAGTGGCCAGACAGTTTTTTTTTTTTTTTTTTTTTTTTTTTTTTTTAAATTAGATCCTTTGGAGCTGATTCTCATTTAGTGTTGTTATGTTGACCTTGATTTGATCAATCTGACTATAGTTTTAGTTATTGTTAGTTAATAAAAGTCTAATTTCCTGTTTATTTGCTCTGTCCATTGGAGGTTAGATATAGTTGGTTTAAAGATGAGAATTGATGGTTTGGTATACAGTCTTCTGATCAAAGATCTCATAGACATATCATATATGTAACTTGGTAATTTTAGTACCTCTCTTCATCATCCAAAAAGGGATAATGGTGTTTTCAGGCTTTTGTTTCTGATAATCTGATTCGTAATTAGTGATTTTTGATGCTTTCAGATATGATGATACCAACCCTGAAGCTGAAAAGAAAGAATATATCGATCACATTGAAGAAATAGTTAAATGGATGGGTTGGGAACCTTTTAAGGTAATATGCTGCTCTTCATTGATGAGATATATATTCGAGAGAAGTGCTTTTAGTTTATTTAACATCTCTAGATTTATGCAGATTACTTACACCAGTGACTATTTCCAAGATCTGTATGAACTAGCTGTGGAGCTGATACGGAGAGGTCATGCTTATGTTGATCATCAGGTTGCTATATAAAATATGAATATTCTGGATATTACTTTATGTGCATACATATTCATTGTTTTGTTTTTTATATAATGACTTTCTGTCTTTCCACTCGAACACCCATCCCAATGTAGAAAAGGAAGGCAACTCTGTCTTCCTTTTATGCTCACCACACAATTTCTAGGGCCGGATTAAATATAGCATTTGCATGACCTGATATTGTCCAGTTGTGTACTATGTGATTTTAAAACTTTTTGTAGAGTGGTCATCTTCATTTTTGCTTATGACTTTTGAACTTTGCATTAATGACTTTGGTTTGTTACTAATCGACATTGGATAATTTCTTCTAGACTCCTGAAGAGATAAAGGAATATAGGGAAAAGAAGATGAACAGCCCTTGGAGGGATAGGCCTGTTGCAGAATCATTGAAACTTTTTGAAGATATGAGAAGTGGCTTGATTGAAGAAGGAAAAGCAACACTTAGAATGAAACAGGATATGCAGAGTGACAACTTTAATATGTATGATCTCATTGCTTATCGTATCAAGGCAAGTGATATAACTAAACAAATTTAATTTCTTTAACTTGTCTAGTTCCTCTGATTTCATTGGCCTGAAATTCTCTTTTTGCAGTTCACTCCTCATCCACATGCAGGAGACAAGTGGTGTATCTATCCAAGTTATGATTATTCTCACTGCATTGTGGATTCTATCGAGAATATTACACATTCAGTATGTCATATGCTTCTGAGGCTATTTTCTTTTTTGCTACATATTTCTAATACACTTATACACACTTAAGGTTTCAGTTTACTGTTATTTGCATTTTTAAAAAGTATCCCCCTGTATTCTTTTTAGCGAATTGTGGTACATTAGTCTGGGTTTATTTATTTATCTTTGGTAGTCATAGGATGGTGGACAGATTTGACTTATTAATGTCTGATTATTGTTTGCTTGTAACAACTATAGGCACCAAGCCTTAACTTACCTAGTCCAACCTAGGCCCATTTATCAGATGCCTATGGGGTTGTCAAATGGTTGTCAACCTATGGAGTTGTCGTGGATGGTTTACTAGACAAAGTCTTTTCTTTGCGGAAGTTCGTTATGTTATTTGTCTTCTGATGAAGCCCATATAGTCTTTTAACAGTTAATCTCACTGACTTGCAAAATGTCCATTAGATAGAACTGCATTCTTTAAAGCCTTGCTTAGTTGTTGATAAATTAACTTGTTATATCACTCACTGATTATGTTGTTCCACTGGTCATTACAGTTACTTCTTGTTTGTGGGTTATTAGTTAGAATTTTGGTATGACTGGTGATGTGAAGTCAGATTGTAACACTTGGTAATTGATCTGAAAGATTGGGTGCTAGTCCATCTCTCTTAAGCCTAACAGTCAAACCATTGTGAAAATAAATCATTTGGTATGTTAAGTTCAACTGTAACACACCCATGAGTGCTGGTCTCATGTGATGGCCGGCTCTCTGAATATGTCATATCTAGTTGATGTGTGGAGTAATGTTTAGCTTTTCTTTTGTTAAAAAAAAGAAAGTACCATGTACTCTCTCTTCCATACGCATTGTGAGATCATCATTATTGGAGTTACATTTCTGAAAATAAGTTGTCTAGTTCTCATATATTTAATTCATTACTTATGTAAAGTGTCATTTAATAACTCTTTAATTTCACATTTTCTAAATGCAGCTATGCACACTTGAATTTGAGACACGACGTGCTTCATATTACTGGTTGTTACATGCATTGGGCCTTTACCAGCCTTATGTGTGGGAATATTCACGGTTGAATATTTCGAACACTGTGATGTCTAAGCGAAAGGTGAGCAAACCTATTGGATAATTTTTTTCACCTAGAGCTTCAAAATGTATTTCATTGCGCACTGTTCTTCTATGAATTTGACACATTGACTGTGTTCTGCTGTTGCAGTTAAATTTCTTGGTGACAAATAAGTATGTTGATGGTTGGGATGATCCTCGTCTTATGACACTAGCTGGTCTTCGGCGTAGGGGTGTGAGTTCTACTTCCATCAATGCTTTTGTTAGAGGGATTGGAATCACTAGAAGGTTGGTTTTAAATTCTTGGTGCAGACATGAGATGTTACAGATTATTAAATTTTTGTGACATGCTCTCCTTACAATTTGTTATGTCATGTCTACAGTGATTGTAGTCTGATTCGTTTGGATCGTCTGGAGTATCACATAAGAGAAGAATTAAACAAAACAGCGCCCCGCACTATGGTTGTGCTAAATCCACTCAAGGTATGCATCTCGTCTGTATATATATATTCTCTGGGAATTACATTGTTCCGCTGTCCAATGTATCTTTCTTTATTCTCAGGTAGTCATTACCAACATGGACTCTAGCTCAATTATGCATCTTGATGCCAAGAGATGGCCTGATGCTCAAACAGATGAGGCTTTTTACAAAGTGAGTGTTATAGATTACTAAGCTAAAGTTCAGTTCTATGTTACAGAAGAATAAACATGATGTTTAAGATTTTTACAAGCTGCATGATTTGACTTCGAGATTTTAGTGTCGGAGCACATATTTTCTTCCGGTGGTGTGTGACAAGAAAATTCTAGCCCACATTGACCTAATACCATCTTCATTTGTTATTATAAACATACAAGTGACTTGAATTACCATGTCCCTTAGCTGGATTATGATACACCAGATGTTTTTCTGCTATTGTTGGATGTTTTAATTATTAACAGCTACTGCCTTTTCTGCTTACCTTAGGTTCCGTTTTCCAATGTTATATACATTGAGCACTCTGATTTTCGAAAGAATGATTCGAAAGATTATTATGGTCTCGCTCCTGGTAAATCTGTCCTACTCAGGTACACATATTGTATAATAAACACAAATTTTCCTGTTAAATTAGAGTAGAGTTTGTTCTGATAGAGTTGACAATTTTATGCCTGCAGATATGCATTCCCAATAAAGTGCACAGATATTATTTTAGCCGATGATAATGAGACCATTCTTGAGATCCGAGCTGAATATGATCCTTCCAAAAAGACAAAGCCAAAGGTTTACTTTCCTTTTTTCTCTTGTGCTGGAATTTTCTGTTCATGTTTTTCTTTAAATAATTAGCGTTGGAACTTATATTGGTTCTATTGGTGTATTCATCAATTAAATTCTTCACTTCTATTGTGCAGGGAGTTCTTCACTGGGTTGCCGAGCCTTCCCCAGGTGTTGCTCCGCTGAAAGTGGAAGTCAGATTGTTCGACAGATTGTTTAACTCGGAGGTAAGCTATTTTATGCTTGTTAAAACTCTCTTCTTTTGTACCTTGCCCCCTAAAAATGCGTGAATTCTTACAACTAATCTAATTATTGCTTCAGAATCCTGCTGAACTTGATGATTGGCTTGCTGATCTGAACCCCAAGTCGAAAGAGTTGATACACAATGCATACACTGAACCATCACTTCGAGATGCTGCTGTTGGGGACAGATTTCAGTTTGAAAGGCTAGGTAAGTGCGGAATACATCATTGTTTTTATTTATTTGAAGCAGACATAGCGTAGTTACTTGCAATGGACATACATTTTCTAACATTCTTTATGTCTTTTCGCTCTGCAATTCAGGGTATTTCACAGTTGATGAGGATTCCACTCCGGAGAAACTTGTCTTCAATCGGACAGTCACACTGAAAGATGGTTACGCTAAGGTTGGGAAGTGAGATTCTGCAAAATATTAGGGCTACTTTTTTACATGTTATTTATACTTTTTAGTTAAATGTAAAAATTAATGTAGTCACCAAAATTTTTACACTTTCTGCTTATATCAACACAGTTGTACTAAAAATCTTGTCAACCTGTTGAAAGTTTTGTGCAAGTTCAGTTACTACTTACTAGTTAGCGGCACATTGTAATTTTTCCTGCAAGTGCTTTTAATGACTTGGTGAACTATTGGTTTCTGCCAGATGATTTTATTTATTTTATGAGAATTTCTGTGCTGATGATTGGTGTCCCTAATAACTGGTGATTTAAACTTGTGGAAATATTTTATAAATGTAATTTAAAAAAAAAAAAATGGTGTATTTATAAAACATGATTCAAGAAATACCAGTAAACTTTTAGGTGAAAATTGAAGTAAATTGAAGTAAACTTTCTGACTTGTTAAACATCTAATTTTACTTGAAATTAAATTTAAATATTTTTATACATCAAAGTTAATTTTATATTACCCAATTCTACTTAGTTTGATTATAAACTATACATTATACATTATACAACATATGATACCATGAGATTTACTAATATATTTTAATAATATAATTAATGAGTAATGGTCGAAACCACAATCCAACATGTGACTTTGTGTTAAAGGGCGCTCGCGAAAGAAAGCACTAATTGAACCTACCATATCTTTTTCAAGGCCAATATATATAGCCACAAATGATTAATGCTTTGAAATGAAGATGGTTTTCTAAGAAGTCAGAAGAGGGTTTGCAAATGCAGGGGCATCTTGAATCCAATACCAGATACATTACAAAGCCATCTGGATGGGATTTTTCACAACACTTGAATTCCTTTTACAGAAGATATTGATAACTTGAGGTGCCCTACCCTTTCATTTCACATGCCACTAGTGATAAGACTCATTGAGTCTTTTCATATTTCATTTTCATTTTTAGGTGGTGGGAAATGTGGATCATTCATACTGGAGTTTCGGTTCTTTAAATGATTACAAAAGTGTTTTCAGCATCACTAAAAAAATGCTTTCAGTACGGTATCAATTGTTTTTAATAATAAATACTAGAAATCACATATAAGAAATTAGGTTTTTTTTCTCTCAATAGGATTCTTGGTTAGTAAACTTCAACAACTACGTTAAAATTTGAAAGTCAATAATATCCCCTGTTTAAGAGTTTAGTCCACTCACGTTTATGTGTGTGAGAGTATGTGACAATGAAATGTATGATTAGATTGATAAATTTGACACTAAGCTAGGAATGTTATTTATTTATTTATTTATTAATTAATTAATTGCTTTGAAGATTCCTGCCTCACATGAAACCTTAGCTTGAAATCCCTTACTTTTATATAGTTGTCTAAGTTATGATAACAACATTGATTTGATTGTTTGTACTTTTATCAAATTCTTTTAAAGAATGAGATACTTGCTTGTTGAATAGTAGGTGGATTTGATCATCATAGAATCATATGATTAAATGATGCTAACCCTTTGTTCTTCCCTAGATATCCTTGCCTACCTTTCTTCTTGTGTGCTGTCATACACACACAAAAGTTATCCTCTCCCTTTTATTTTATTCTTTCTTGTTTTAGGAAAGTTCTCTTCCACCTCACTTTTAATCTAATAAGTTTATGTACGAGAATCTTAAAGGCGGAAAATGAAATTTAATCTCAAATCTGTGATTTGTGATTACAGGTTTACGGTGTATGTAGGAATAAAGTTACGCATAATACACACACAAATCAAAAATGCTGGAAATGAAACTTAATTCCCCCACCAACTTTATAAATTAAGTTCCTTTTCATGATCATACTTGATTAGTAACACATCCGATTTGATTTAGAAAGTTTACAATGAATTTCAATGAAAGTTTTTAATTTGATTTTGTCATTATGTAACCCATTTGGTTAGAAAAAATTATCCATGTAAGATCTGGTTGTTGATAAAGTTTTTCATTTTTTAATCCGAGTCTGTTTGCATTTACCTATATACATAGACCATAGTTATAAAAAATAATAATATAAATATTAGATAAATACAGCTAATCAATTTATTTATTTATTTTATTTATTTATGAAATTGGACTGACCTAAGGGGGGAAAACATCACAAGAGATCATATGCTGAAAAACCCCTAGGCAGTATCCATAAATATATAAATAAAGGAAAAAAAAGAAACCAAAGAATCCAAAAAACACAACAAAACAGAAGACATAGCCCCAAAAAACCCAAAGGCAGAAAAAACAAAATTAGGAAAACCTGACCCATACAATCATTACCAACTAATCGAGAACAGAACGAAGGAGTGGAGGACCACCATAAATTTGAAGGAACACCCAAAGCGTGCTTAGAAAGAGCATCCGCCACCTGGTTATCTTCCTTAAAGATGTGAGAAACTTGGAACTCCATATGCGAGATCTGATAAATACAACGCTGCCAAACTTGACGAACACGCCAGGTAACCTTATCAGACCTATCAGAAAGAAGTTGAATCACATAAGAAGAGTCACTGTCGAGCCAGATCCTATACCAACCTAACTTCCATGCATAATTGATGGCTAAAGAAGCAGCAAGGAGCTAAAAACCTGACCAAGGGGGACTGCAAAACAGGCTTTAACAAAAGATTTGCAAGTCCGAAAAACAACCCCACAACCCCCCACACTTGGAAAATCTAAAGCAGCCCTATCCGTGTTAACCTTGATCAACCTCGGAGCCAGAGGCGACCAAACAACACTTTTGATAACCAGAGCCTTACCAGGATGACCATTGAGGCCAAACCGATGAAGAATCAGCAAATCATCAACACAGTTACGCATACAGTCGACGGTTCGTATCATAGACCGAACGCTAAACAAGAGATAGAGTAGCCTTAAAATCAACAGACTTCCCATCAAAAATCCACCACACACTCCAAACCACACATGAATGGCAGCTTTCCAAAAAATCCTAATCTGATCACTGAAAGAAACAGACATGGCCTGACAGAAAAAAGAGCCCCATGTGTCAGCGGAGACACGCCTTTGAAAAGCAAAAAAAATCGTCTACCAAAGAGCAACAACAAGAGGGCACTTAAGAAAAAGATGGTCCACAGTCTTCGATCTAGCGCCACAAACGCTACATTTAAAGGCTAATTGAAAACCGGACATGCATAAGTGGTCTTCGGTAGGTAATCTATTAAGAAGAAGACGCCATGATAGGATAGAACGGGAAGGAGGGATATAGCGAGACCAAACATCCTTCCACCATGGGACTTGAGGAATATCATGAAACATCTTAGAATAAGCCACCTTATAAGAAACCCTTCCGTTCCTAGAATAAGGCCACACCAAAAAATCACCACAGGAGAAATATCAATTTTCTCAATCCGAAAACAGAGATCTAGGAATCTAGCATGAAAACGATCTTCCAAAACCCATCTACCATCTCAAATGAAGTCCGAAACCCTAGCATGCATATGTATAACCACGAAATCAAGAATACCAAGAAGATCCACAATAGGCACCCTAAGCCAATTAACAAGCCAAAAATCTCTCTGAGAGTCTTTCCCGATGAGCCAAATACCATCCTTAAGGAGCTCAGCATAGTTAGACTTAAAAGAAGTCCAGATGGAGGAGGTGATGTAGCTTTCCTGAGGTTTCTGCAACTGATTATTATATCTCTCATGCAAAAAATGAAAGCAAAACTGTTAAGAAGTTATAAACTTCCAGGTAAGCTTCTGAAGTAAAGAATTGTTCAACAACACTAGATCTTTCAAACCAAGACCCCCAAGAGCATAAGATCTATAACAATGTTTCCAATCGACACGGACCAACTTGGAGTCCTCACAAGAACCAGTCCATAAGAAATTTCTGATCTTCTTAGTAATCATCTGGATTAGGGAAACCGGCTACTTATAAACCATAAAAAAAGTGAACAAAAGAGCCAATAATCACCGAACGAATCAAAGTATCCCGGCCAGCCATAGAAAGGGACTTACCTTTCCACCTGGCAAATTTAGACACAATCTTATTAGCAATGGGCATCAAAATAGACTTCCTGGCTTTGCCTTGGAACAAAGGAATCCCTAAGTAAGAAAACGGAAAATGACCAATCTGCATCCTAACTAAGGACTGAAGAGAACTAATCCGGGCAGCAGAAACATATGACCCGAAAAATATGGAGGATTTACTCCAGTTAACAAGTTGGCCCGAAATGTTGCCATAAACACAGAAAGTATCCATAACATTCCTCAGATTATTGGTTGTGCCCTTACAAAAATTCAGCACATTATTGGCATACAACAAATGAGTTGGAGCAGAAAAGCCCCTCGGGGAGGATATAGGCAAAAGACGATCAGACACTATCATTTTAGAAAGTAACCTACTGAGAAATAAGTAGTATAAAAACAAATGAGTAGTACCTTGACCAAACGATTTGATCAGTCAAATTTTATAAAATGTCTAAGATAGTCCTAATCAACCTATTTATTATTATTATACTAATTAAAAAAAATTTAAAAGAAAATAAAAAATAAATCGAAAAAAAAAAAAAAAAAAAAAGAAGAAGAGAGAAATGGTGTAGATTGTTTGATAAAGAAGTGATATGTCATTTTTTTGTTTGTTTGTTTGTTTAGTATTTAATTATAATCTGATTTTTGTATTTATTTTTAAAAATTTTAAATTATTATACTAATGATAAATATGTTGATTAGGGGCATCTTTAATATTTTATGTCCGGTGGTAAAACCCCTCACACTTACACCACGAGTTAGGTAAAAAACCTCGAATTTATGTAATAATGTAATACTTTAAAAAATTTTTTTTTCTTAAAATTTAATCAATCAACCATTTGATCGAGTCGACCTAGATAAGGTCCAATAAAGCACAATTTCGTACAAGTATGGTATGGCATGGCATGACATGGCATGACACGACACCTGATAATTATTGGGTCGTGCCAAAACATGACCCACTTCATTTACCGTGTTAGGCTGAGTGTTTAAATAGTATTTAAAATTTTTTATTTAATTTTTTTTTTTTTTTTGAGACTTTAATTTTAACTGGGGCCTTAAGCAACTGACTAAGTTGCCTAAGGTGCCAGCCGACCCGATTACTACTAATCTATCATTTTGGTAAAATTATGATCTAACTACAAATTGAAGCAAGTAGAAATCTGTATAGTAAAATGGTTCGATTTGGTTGTGAATGACATTCCGAAGTTCGAATATCGCCACCGACAGTAAAACTCCATCGCAAATAATGCCTTCACATCATGCTCAATCTTAGCTAAAAAGTTGTTTCGATCAACCATCTATTCAACTTATAAGACAAATTAGTCAAATCATGAACAATCATTAAATTATTTATTTTTCTCTCTCTGTCTCTTAAAATCCACACGTCTTATAAGAGACTTTCTCTCTTATTTTTCTTCTCTCAAGTCTCTTCTCATGTCGTAAAAAATACGTTTACGAGTAGAAAAAGTTTCTCGATAGTCCTTAAAAATATATTCGAAGCATATTTTAATTTTCTTAAAAAGAACATTTTCCAAATTAAAAAATGGTTTAGAATACTTTATAGAATCATATATATATATTTTTATATACCATTTACTTACGGTGCGACGATTCGAATCAGATATGAGATATTCATGTTCTTTACATGATCTAGTCATATTGAACGGTGGTAGAAAGGGATGGCAATGGGTCGGGTTTGGGTCGGGTCCTACTAGACCCAGACCCAAACCCGATAAAAAAATTTGGACTTAGACTCATAAAAATTTTCGGGTTTGGATTCGGGTTTGGACCCGCGGGTCTTAGGAAGACTTAGACCCGACCGAAGACCCGTGAAAATTCACGGGTTTGGGTCTAGACCCGTGGACCCATGGACCCACGATCCAAAAAAAAAAACAATAAAATACTAAAAAGATATATATACTTAAATATATAAATAAATAAATAAATAGAGTACATAAAAGGGAAATATTCTTATTTGCATTCAATTTCAATTTCAATTTCAAATTCTTCAATTTTTTATTTTATTTTTAAAACTCACTCACTATTCTGGTCTACGGGTCCGGGTTTGAGCTATAGACCCAGACCAGATCTGACCCAACTCGGATCCGAATCGGGTTTAATATTCTGGACCCAAACTTGACCCGTGACCCGAATGTGAGGACTCAAACCCGACCCACACAGGTCGGGTCTTGTGGGTTTGGGTCTAATTGCCATCTCTAGTGGTAGAATCATATTATTTTAACAAACGGTCTTAAAAGCATTTTTTTTTATTTTTTTATTTTTATTTTTTATTTTTACTGAAAAAGTTGTTACTTTCCCAATAAAACCACCCAACGTGGAAAAATAAACCTTAATTAAATGCAAGACAAAGTTCTAATATGGAGACTAATAAAGCAAATTAGTGTTTTAATTTGACATCGAATCGAATTAAGTTTCTTCGTAGTCATGATCATGGTCATGTTTTGTGTTTTGTGGCAATCAATTCTACCTCTTTTGTGTGAATGTCCACTAGAAATCATAATTTAATTTTCTGACCTCAACCAACCTAATTATTAGCTTGCCCTCTATACATGATGTAATCAAATATTAAATCATCTAAGTTGGTTTCATTAAGAATAAATTCCAAGGATATTTCTAGACACGGTAAGGAATAAAGTATGTACTTATTTATTTATTTATTAATATTACAAGAACTATTACAATATATGTGTGGTTCGGATATCTACTCCTATAATGGGAGATAACTACTTCCCATAACTTGAAAAGAAAACTCTCCACATATGCTTGTAAAATACGCATGGTGGGATTTGAACCCTCACCACATATGTGGAAGGGAGGTGCATTACTAGCTCTGCTACGAGGTGATGTGCGAAACTATGTACTTAATTTGATTTATCAAATGTGTCTTGAAATTTATCCGACCTTCTGGTGATGGTAGATATTCGAAAGCATATATAAATTTTGCAAATGGGTTTCAATTTTATGTATCTTTTCAAGATCAATAGTGCTAGCTTGGAAAGGATAATGAAGTGACTGGTATGCATGTGTTTGATCAAGCTGGAGCATGTGCCTTTTGTACCCATCACATTAAATCTTAGTAATTGGAGCGATATATTCTTAAAAGAAGATGTCGATTAAGTGTTATGATAATGGAGAGGCATTTCTTGAAGGTAAGAGAGGACCCTAGAGAGTGAACAAAGCTTTGGGCTTCCATTTTCATGATTTGATATCCTAAGTGCGAGTAGCCATCATCTCAAAACCCTAGCTCCAAAATTTCCCTAGGGTACAAATGAATTCAACGTCTTTAATTGTGATCAACTATCTCATAAACATCTTTTATAAACTGTTAGAAACCTTTCATTCTAAAAAGATTTGACAATTTTTAGAATTATTTAGACTTTCCTTAATTTGGAAGCCATTTTTTTTTCCTATCATATAAAAACACGGTAATGTATATATTCTTTTCGTGGAAATAGTGGAAAATAACACTCTTTTATGTTGAATTTTGAGAGTATTACTAGTTTAATAAGTTTAAGTGGTACCAATAGATTATAATACCCTCATCTCCTTCTTTTATTACATTGGTGCCATTTTTTAGGTTTTTATTTATTTATTTATTTTAAACCTTCATTGATGGAGGATCTTCAAGACCTCCATTGGAGGTTGAAATGAAGAAGACAACAAATATAGAAAAAAAAATTAAAAAATTTCATTTTTACCCAATAAATCTCAAAAATTACAAATATACCTAATAAGTCTCAAAAACCATATGAAAAGTTTCGAAAATTATAAAATAAGTCTCGAAAATACAAAATAAGTCTCAGAAACACAAAAAAGAGTGAGACTTATTTTCATGAGTATGTTTTAAGGGTATTTTTTGTTAGATTCTCACTTTAGGTTATATTAAAATTTAAGTTATTAAGTTGGTGATAGTCTTAAAACTCACTCTTCTTTGAAGAGTGCTAGTAAATTTTTCAACCCTATTCTTTTTTTCAAACTTTTGAACTATATATAATTCACATACCAACAAGAACAATTTATATATTCAAACTTTCATCTCAAATGATATGAAAAATTGATTTAGAAGTGTCATATCATTCTTTGTCTCTTGTCACCCACCATAATATATAACTTTATCATATCATTTTAGAATGAATTTTTTTTTTATAGAATTTATAGAATTATCTTTACTTAAGAGTTGGACCCCTACCTTTGCAAGTAAAGCCAAGTTATATAATTTGGCCCTCTTCTCTTGTCCTTTACTTTTTTGAAAGTCCTACAGCTATCATAAATAAGTGTTCCATAATAAGATGTGACTCCACTTTTGATCCTATAAATTGTCACTTCATTACATCATTTCCTTCAACTGATCACCACACCAATTGCAATTCCAACTCTTCTCTCTTTTGGTTAAAGTGTTTTGTAGGGGTCAAGGGACTTAATTTACTTGATTGCAATTGTTAAAAAAGCATTGATAACAACTAATAAACTAAAAAAAGGTTATACATTATCTTCACCATATTAACACAAATTGTTAGAAATTAATATATGCATTACACCCAATATTCTATATCTGATTGTATCCTATATTTGGAACAATATATTCAAACCTTATCCTTTCGAAAACTTGATATAAAAGCAATATCATTTATCATAAACGCAGCGTTTCGAAAACTTCAATTAAAAGCTAACATGTTAAATGGTACATATGTATATATATATATATATATATATATATAATGCTTCTAATGTGGATCAGTACAATGTCTCTTGTCAAGCTGATATAAAAGAGAAGTGGACCTATTAATAGAACAATTCCACACCATAGCTATCAAAATACCCCCCCTCTCCCCGTCTCTTCTTCACTCCCTAAACTGCCATATGTCATCCATGTTCCAAAAAGCATCTCCCAAGTCACTATTGAACCAATCGCCCTCCGCCACCTGGCGCCCCGACAAGCTGTACATTTCATCATAGCTTCCCACCATTTCTGCCATTGGAGCTCCTAGATTGAACCCACCCTCCATGTCATAACTGCAACAGTCCATGTAACTGTAACTGTCATCTGAGATTTGGCTGTTGCAGTTGTTGTTGTAGACAATAACAGAGTTGCCATTGGTCACATGTAGTGGAGTCTCTAGTACAGGCTTCTGCTTCTCAGGATTAATTTCAGGCTTCTGATCACAGAATTCAACAAACTCCGAAGAAAAAACACTTGGGTTTGTTTCAAAATTTGAAATTTCCTTTGGAAGATTATTGGAATTGTAGATTATTTTGTTTGGTGGCAGAGGAGTAGTAGATGATGAAACAAAAGGAAGTACAGAGTTATTGGATACAAACTGATGAGAACAATTTTTCAAATTAACATCAGAAGCAGAGGAAGAAGAAGAAGAAGAAGAAGTAGAAGTAGTCTTTTGTTCAATTTTTTGAAGCAATCTTGGCATCCAAAAACTCTTAACTGCATCAAGAAATTTCTTGCTATCGGACTCAATATTAAGTTGTCTAGCATGTTTTTGCACTCTTGTTCTCCAATAATTCTTGATTTCGTTGTCTGTTCTTCCAGGCAAACATTGTGCAATCTTTGACCACCTACAAATTAATCATACATAAAGTTAAATTAAACCTTGGAGAATTTGAAAACCTTTTTTTAATTTTTGATCGAAATCGAAAAAGAACCCTGAAACAAGATTGAATTGTACCTGTTACCCCACTTGGAATGGAGTTCAAGAATCAAAAGTTGTTCCTGAGGAGTGAGATTTCCACGTTTAATGTCAGGTTTCAAGTAATTCAACCATCTCAATCTGCAACTTTTTCCAGTTCTCTTCAATCCTGTAAATCAAATTAAACAAAATTTTATTATTTGATGATTAATTCACGTTTTGTTGATCAAAGAATAGTATATATTATCGTGTAATTACTACAAATAAAAGCTAATTAATATGTTCATTTAATTAATTACCTGCACATTTTGCTAACATATTCCAGCGACCCTCACCATGTCTTGCAATATAATGACTAAGAAGAGTGTCTTCTTCAAGAGTCCATGGACCTCTCCTCAGCTCAGCAGCTTCTTCTTCTTCTTCCATGGAACTATTCATCAACTCCTTCTTTTGAAAACTAAACTTATTATTAGCTGATGATCTCATTTGCACAGAAAAATGTTTTGGTTGGTCAAGAAAATGATGAGATTGAAAAGTATGGAAAACACAAGTACTTATAGAGAGTTAAGTTCCAAATGTCCCTACTCTCTCCACAAAAGTCCAAACTAGAAATAATAAAATAAAATTAATAACAGTAAAAGTCTCAGATGGTATTTTTCTGTAGAAATGTTGTTGGCTTTATAGTTTATATTACAAAATACAAATTGGATTGGAATTTTAATTTTTAAGTGAAGTGGGATCTCTATTATTGTACTGTTTGATTGGTAGTTAGATAACTTAGATAATAGTGAGAGAAGAATTCATGATTGGTCCTTCATAATTATAAAAGACATCGCTTTTGGAACATTCAAACTATTTTTTTATTATTTAGATAATCATTGTTCGGTCCGAATTAAAAAATAAAATAAAATGGATCATATTTCTTTACATCATTTAAACCTATTATGCATATAATGCTTTTATAAGTTGCGATTACTCGAACTTAAGGTATTACTCATTAGGAATTGGTGGTTACGGGACATAAACCCTTCCCTTAAAAAGAATTTAAAAATTATAAAATTATTATTAAGTTTTAAATTTTTTTGACTTTATCCCCCAAACTTATAATATTTCTTGATTCACCCCTGCTGGTTACATATTGTTACAATGAACAGAAGCCCTCTGAATCTACAAGAAAATATGTATCCAAATTGTTAAAAGAAGAAAAAAAAAAATGTTGTGAAAAGTTTTTGATATTTTCATAATCAGCATTGAAAAAGCTTTAAGGTTGTAAATTACAGGACAATTATGAATACCAGGAAGAAGTTAAAAACCAGTGGGTTATGTTCCTTTGCAACCCGCCAATGGTGTACACGTGTTCATAAAATGTGTTGTTGGCAAAGTTATTCTGTCACGTTTTATTGTTTCAAGATTCGTTTTGCAAAGTTACTATGACAAAATTATTGTTGCCAATACTGAATTTCTCTTTTGTTTTTTAAGAATAAAAACAGTAAAAATATAATTCTTTTTTAGAGAAAATGGATTCGTATTTTTATACAGGGGTCTTTAATTATCCTGAGCAACTTATTTACCGATTTTTCTCTGATAGGCACACAATTTATAACACAATTTATAGCACAAGTGCCATATCATCAGTTTTTACAATGTACATACAATCAGGTGGGGTTGATAATTAAAAAGGGATGAGGTGGCATTTGTGCTATGAGTATGCTATAAATTGTGTGCCTACCAGAGAGAATTTGATTTATTTACAGGTCATAATTTTTCTATGATATTAAACATGTTTATCATTATTTATTCTAAATTTGTAAAATAAATAAATAAATAAATAAATAAAAGGTTTGAAAATGATATGGAAGTATGGAACAATCCATAAGTTCCTTAGAATACTATTCAAACAATAATTCTTTCAGAGTAGGAAACTTGAGGTTGATTAATTAGCGTTATTTTTTTTTTAATTATTTAAAAAAATGTGGTTGATGTGTAAATAGTCCTTTTTCATGTGCGATTGTCTATACTTCATTCATTCAGATAAAGTTTTTTTTTTATTTTTTAGTTTTTATTAATTACAAGTTGAATTGTCCTTATCAATATGGGAATAAAAATCATGTTAAAGTGATATTTTTTTTTTTTTTACTATAAATAAATAAAATAATTATAATTGAATATGATGTATAAGTAAATAAAAAATCATAAATAGCAAAATCAGTTTATGAGATCAAAAAAAAAAAAAAAAAAAAATCACGAGTACATGATATTTTTGAGTGTGAAGAGGAAGAAAATAGAAAGGTATGGTTTGAGAGATTTGTTAAGAGGGAATGATTCTTTCTATATTCAAGAGTTTTCTAGATTCTTTAAAAAAAAAGAAAAAAAGAAACGTGATTGACTGAACAAAATATATTTTATGGTAAAATACACAACTAAATGTTGAATTTTAGGCTTCACTTATGCCAGCAGGGCGGCATCTATTGAAACATGTTACAAAATATTAGAACAGTAGTGAGTTTGTGTTTTTTTAATATTATTATTTTATTTTCCGAAAGCCGATATTATTATGAGTCAAGGTTCTGTCGAGACTCGACCAAATTAGAATTGCAACTCAACAGTAAAGAGGGAGAGAGGGGTACACACTTTAAAATTTAAGAAGGTTGATGATACTTTTTCTAATGCACTGTTTTTTTCCTGTGCAGTACTTCTTGCTTTTTCAAAACTTAATTATCAGGAAAAAAAAGACAAAGGCTTTAAGAAGAAGAAGAAGAAGAAGAAGAAGAAGAAGAAGAGAAATGTGAGTAAAATACTAAAATTAAAAAGAGTTCACTGTGTGTCTGTGAATGCATGCAGCTATATTTGATTTCTTTATAATTTATGAGTTGGATTCTTATCAGTACAATAATCAGAATATGATCAGATATGATGTAAAAGCGGGCATGGTAAATGGGATGGATGGAGACTGTTTTTTTTTTTTTTTTTCTTTTAGTTTATTTAATTTAGGGAAAAAAAGTCGAATTTGTTCGATCGGCATCATTTTACATAAGAATGAAATTATAATCAAACGAAATATTAAATTTTGATATTTTGAAGACAATAATAAAAAGACTTAATGATACGGATGCCCCCTAAATTATTCATGAATTGCTGATATGTCACATGAATTTTTAAAATGGTCATTAAACCCTCTGAACTCTTCTTTCTTTGCAGCAGAGGCCCAAATCCTAACACTGTCAATTTTTCTATCATGACAAATTGCAATAAATTCCCTTGATTATAATTGCATCAAACCAGAAACAATAAATAATAAATAATAATAAAATAAATAATAATAATAATAATAAATAATAATAATAATAATAATAATAATAATAATAAATATTTGAAAGTCATGGTTATTAAGTTATAACTATTTCAATTCGATCCCATTAGTCAGTATGTTTGTTTTGGGGTTATAGTTTATAACGTAACACATATGATTGAGGTTCATGACATATATTAATAACTAATTTATTCAAATATAGAAATTTCTAGATTTGAAGAGATTTGGAAAACTTAAAAAAAAAAAAAAAAAAATTAAATTAAATTTCCAAATTTTTAGATTGGATCTCCACCATCCATTAATAACCATGACTTTCAAATATTTATTATTATTATTATTATTATTATTATTATTATTATTATTATTATTATTAAATATTTAGGAATATTTAAATATAAAAAGATAATTTAATTATTCAAAAAATTAAATTCAGAATTTTATTATTATTTAACCATTATTTCAATTTTAAATTTCCAAATTTTATTTTTAAAATTTGGTCAGAGGGGTATTTAGGTCATATTATTATATTGTTTCTGGTTTGATGCAATTATCTATATAATCAGGGGAACTTATTACAATTGCCATGACAGAAAAATGGACAGCGTTAGGATTTTGGCCTATGCTGCAAAGAAAAGGAGAGTTCATGGGGTTTAGTGACAATTTTAAGAATTTAGGGGACATATTAGCAATTCGTGAACAATTCAAGGGTATCCGTGCCATTAAGTCTGTCTAAAAAAAAAAAAAAAAAAAAAGGGGTGTTAAGACTTTAGAGGGATATGATTCTATGAACAATGAATGTAATATTGTGTCTCATGATTTCTGATACTAATAATCTGAAAAGTATTTTAGAGTTTTTATATGTTTTCTAAATCATGTTTTCACTAAACGCATTAACAATTTTTAAAGAATACATATCTGCTTGTTTTGTGTAACTAGAACACCTTAATAACATAAAAATGTATTTTTTTTTTTTTCGAGTCTTTTGTCTTTTAAGTCAAGTAATTAAAAGCCAACAAGGGCGTAGCTCAACTGTAAATGGACAAACTTGGGTTTGGGTAAATGACTCCCAAGTCAGCGACTCGAATCCCATAAATGGTGAAAACTTTTAAAAAAATACCCGGTCTCGAATTAATATATATTGTCCCAAAAAAAAGGGTTGAGTAATTAAAAACATTTTGTTTCAGTTTCGTTACTTTGACACTATTAAAATTTAAAACTCTATTTTTTTTGATACCCCACATATAGTGGTAGCGATTCAAAATGAGACATTATCAGACTGGATGAATGTTCTTTGCATCAAAACACATTGGAATATTGTTAAAACTCATCTTATTAAGGTGTTAACAAGCCCACAAAGTGTTATTTATACCAGTTTAGTTTATGAGTAATACTATACTATCTAAACAAATTAACCTAAAACGATACCGACTAATTTTACTAGCTGCAAAATAAATTGACAAGCATTTGGAGAAAAAAAAAGGGTTTAGAGGTTTAAAAGTGAGAGAAGGAAAAGAGTGAAAAAAATAAAATAAAATAATATAAAGCCTGCATAGAAGAATCAATAATTGAATAAAGAGAAGAGAATTGAAGTTCATTCATTTTAAAGGATAAGAGGTTTCCATATTAAGTGTACAGCTTTATTTATTAGTGGAGTAGATGCTTTTGTAACTTAACCATTTTTGGACACTTGGTGTATATACATCACATTAAAGCATTTTGTACACATGTTGTTCATTTCCACACATTGATATTATTTATTAATTTTGTGAATATTGGATGATAATAATATTGATGATGATCATGACTTTTTATCATGATTCATGATCGTATGCAAGCATGCGTGTTTGAACAGTGCCAGCTGCCTCATTAATTTGAGTGAATTAAATGCCCCATTAAGGTTGCTTGATTTGAATAAATATATATATATATATATAGTCTTTCTATTGTCAATTTGTCCTAACAATAAATATATCAGGACGAAGAATGTGGACCACAAATTATGGAGAAGTTTTGACAAGTGCATACACTTTGAGTCAAAGTATGTAAATCTAGTGTTCTACATTTTTTGTCTTGATATATTTATTGTTAGGACGAACTGATAATAGAAAATCTGCATATATATTTATATATTATTTTAAATGGACTGACCTAAGGGGAAAAAGTATCACATGCCCAACCAGCCACAAAAACACATGGAGCAAATCCCTAATAAGAAAAATGGCGTGCAGGCCACAGAAGAAAACAAAAATATCAAGAAAAACAAAAAGACTCCCATGCAGTCATTGTGCACCAGTGAAGAACATAAGGTAAATCTCTTTCTATGGCTGACCGGACTACTCTGATCAAATATGTTATCACTGGTTCTTTTGTGTGTGTGTATATATATATATATATATATATATATATATATATAGAGAGAGAGAGAGAGAGAGAGAGAGAGAGAGAGAGAGAGAGAGAGGATAAAAATGGTATAATTTCACTATTATGTACTAGAGTGTGGAGATTAATTTCGTGTTCAATTCTTCTCACCCTCGTTTATCTGGATTTCTTATTCCTTATACACGTACATGGTAGAGACATCTAACATTTATCGGGCATTCACCATTTATTTCTATGTTACACGTGAGAGGTGTATTAATGTATCATAAATTATTAAATCTTATCAATTTATATTTTAAATATTAAAAAAGAAATTTCAACTATTAATTTAAGTTTTGAGTTTAGTAATTACAGATAATGTATGATATTCATTTGTACCATATTGCTTGCTTGCTTTTGATCTAATTCGATCTTTTAAGGTTTCTTTCCAATATAATATATATAGTACTTCTCTCCTTATGATGAATTGATTTTATTTATATCAGTTTCACAACTATCAACCATTAAATTCACATTTCACTATTATGTACCAGAGCCTGGAGGTTAATTTCGTGTTCAATTCTTCTCTCCCTTGTTTATCTGGATTTCTTATTCATTATACACGTTATGTCAGGTTTTTGAACCTAAACAAAACCTTAACACCTCCTGTAAAGCTAGAAAATACAGTAAGATTCACTTACTCAAAAACAGGAAATAATAATAATCCTACCAATAACAGGATCGATAATAGAATACAGAAAAAATAAATGTCAATCCAAGACAGGATTTGTAGCAATTAATCCTCCCAATCAATCTCAAGAATATATCTAAATCTGATCACTAACACCTCTCTTCAATATTACTCTAACCAACAAGAAACACTTGCAAACTAGAGAGAGGTGCTGATGTACCAGGATGTAGATCGTAGAATATAACACATACAAAAGAAGAATAAAGGCAATAGAACAGTAAAGGAACAAAGATTATTGTGGTTCAGTCAAAATGACCTACATCCACGTTGAGCCAACACAGGAAGGCTCTCTCCACTATATACGTTTCTTTACAAACAAGAACAATCAACTGAAACCTAAAATCAACCCAGAAACTCTCAAGAACACTAGATCTGTAAGTAGACCAGATCGTAAAACATAAACCTCACACAACCTCTTCTCGATCCAGAAAGATAACAATCTATCTTTCAATACAAATGCTCACAAACACTCTGTTATCACTCAGAGAACAATATCTCACAAGATTACACAAAGTTGCACTTGGAATCACCAAGAAATCACAATGAACACTTTGAGAAGTTGAGAGAAAATGAGAGAGAGAGAAAGCACAAAAATAAACTCTAATCTGATAATGATTCAACCTATTGCCTTTCTCTCTCATCTTTCCTTATATAGGCTTATCAAATGAGTTAGCACCGAAATCTTCTTCCACCAATATCAGCTTGCCACATTGGATTTCATCACGTGGCCTTTCTGATCTTATTAGGTAACATTTGATAGTTGAAAGGCACCGTATTGGTCAAAGTTATGCTCTATAATTGGGTTGGGCTGCCTCAGGGCTTGGTTCTGATTTGGGCCTATATATGTTAATATGGGCTAACCCATTTCAACATGTTACATGGTAGAGACATCTAACATTTATCGGGCATTCACCATTTATTTCTATGTTACACGTGAGAGGCGTATTAATGTATCATAAATTATTAAATCTTATCGATTTATTTTTAAATATTAAAAATGAAATTTCAACTATTAATTTAAGTTTTTGAGTGTAGTAATTACATATAGTGAATGATATTCATTAGTATCATATTGCTTGCTTGCTTTTGATCAAATCCGATCTTTTAAGGTTTCTTCCAATATATATATACAGTTTTTCTATTGTCAGTTCGAACTGATATAAAATATATCAGTTCCTTGCATGTTGACCATTGTATTTAAATGACTTGACTTGGCTACGTATACTTGTCAAAACATCTTTTAAATCCAATGATCCACATGTAAGGAACTGATATATTTTATATTAGTTCGAACTGACAATAGAAAAACTATATATATATATATATATAGTATTTCTCTCCTTATGACAAACTGATTTTATTTATATCAGTTTCACAACTATCAACCATTAGATTCACACACTTCAGCTTAGTCAAAGTCATCTTAAACTCAATCAATGACTCATAAATTTTGTCATAATCTTAAAAGTCCAGTTCGATCATGAGGAGAGAAAAACTGTATATATATATATATATATATATATAATCATGTTATTCATTTTCATTAGATACATTAGAGGCTGTACATTTTGGGTTCAAAATTTACATGGAAGTTTTTTAAGGTGTAATTTGAAGAGTATCACTATTTTAATAACTTAAGTTTAAGTAGCACCTAAAGTGTGGATCAGACAAAAATACCTTTAAAACATACTCACAAAAATAAGTTTTACGTTTTTTTTTTTTTGTGTTTCCGAGACTTATTTTGGTGTTTTGAGACATATTTTCTAATTTATGAGACTTTTCAAATTGACCTCCGATGGAGGTCTTTCATCTCCATATATGGAGGTCCTCCATTAACTCCATTAATGGAGGATTTTGAATACAGTCTTTCTATTATCAGTTCGTCATGACAATAAATATATTAGGACGAAGAATGTGGACCATAGATTATGGAGAAGTTTTGACAAGTGCAAACACTTTGAATCAAAGTATGTAAATCTAGTGGTCCACATTCTTCGTCCCGATATATTTATTGTTAGGACGAACTGATAATAGAAAATCTGTATAAATATATAAACATAATAATCGCACAAACGTAATAAAAGAAGAAGATAATGGTATTTTATTCCTTTACTACTATTTAAACTTAACTTATTAAAATAGTGATACTTTCAAAATTTAACCTAATAAGAGAGTGCTTTTCTATACCATTTCCACTATATGTATACATTTTTGTGTAGTATATATCCATGTTGACCTAAAATGATAGCAAAATCGTAATTCATAAAAGTTGTATTAAATTAAACAAATATTCATATAAGTTTCATAGATTTAACATTCATCAGGTGCCTTCAAAAAAAAAAAAAAAAAAAAAACATTCATCAGGTTATGTTAAACGTGTCGAGTCTCTAAAATTTGATGAATGAATATATATAAAAATTTAAAGATGGCATGAATATCGGTTACCTAACATGAACAAGCATAAATGATAAACCCCACCAAATAATTCTATCGTACTTGTGGCTTGTGGGGGTTTAACATCACAAAATCTTTAATTGCGCATGGGTTGCATATTTGACAAGTTAAATTTCATTTCAGTCAAGTCAATCTTGTTAGTATATTGACATGAGTGGTAAGTGAGAAATATCAGTAGCTGTAAAGCACATTTGTCTGTTAGTTTGACTTGAATTTAATTAAACAGTCACTTACTTAGTGATTGTTGTTGTACTTGAATAATAGTGAATTCGTTTGCATACAATGAATTGAACAACAAGGTCAATGACTTGCTTAGATGAATTAGCTAAAGCTGAAAATTTCATACTCTACTAGTCTAGTTTTTAAGTTTTTGAATGTAACAGTAGCCTAACTTGCGGTGCTGGAGTAGTAATTATTTTATATTATTGCATTTTTTTTTAAAAAAAATCTGACAGCAAACTGGCCTACACGAAGCCAACTTTTGGAAGATTGGAAGCTTGGGGTATAGTAAATAAATGTAAATAACATGAAATATGACGTAAAAATTTAAAAATTTTAACCTTTTTTTTTTCCTTACTTTTGGGCATAGGGCCATGACCCCTCCAAGTCTCCAAGTGGATTTGACACTAAGGGTGTATTCGGTAGGGTAGAAAGAAATAGAAAGGATAGAAAGATTTGGAGGGATAGAAAACATGAGGGAAGAAAAGAAAAATAATTTTTCCTTAAGCTGTTTGGTAAACATGAAAGAAATAAAAGATCCTTTTTTTATTTATTTATCAATTTTACTATTATACCTTTACATTATATTTTATATATTAAAAAAAATAGACAAATTTGTAATTTTAAGTCAACCCAAAAAGCCTTCCCTCTTTCCCTCAATTTTCCTTCCACTTTTGGGAGGATTAAAATTTGTGGGGTTCACCTATAAATTTTTCTTCCCATTTTTCCCTTCCTTCCATTTTTCTCTCCATACCAAACACATATTTCCCCATTTTCTTCTCCCTTTTCCCTCCACCCTTTTCTTTCCTCTCCCTTTTCATACCTACCAAACACACCCTAAGTTAGGGGTCTGTTGGAACTGCGCGACATGTATCTATTTCCACTACGTGGAAAGATTTCCCACACTTAGCAATTTTATAAACAAATATGAGACAATGTATATAATGTCAGGGTTTGAGCTCAGGTGGTGGAGCTTCGTTTTGAAAACTCCAACCACCAAGGCAAACGACATTGGCTTTGTGCATTTGTTGGGTGGGATTGGACTAATCTCAGTCCAATCTCAGTCCAATCTCACGTTTGTGGTCTACAATCCCGTGTAGCAAAGTTATCCCATTGTGGCGACTAACATATAAAATAAATAAATAAATACTTTTTCCAACCAAAATAATTACAACATTTTCTTCCTCCCGCCAAACAAATTCATTTGAATGCTTTATTTATTTATTTATTTTTTTAGAGAAGCTGGGCTTCATACAGTTGTTTACTGCTATATTCATACAATTCATGTTGTATTCCTATATTCATACAAATGCACTAGTTTCATAAATGTGAAACTAGTATCTTTTAAATACAAAGAGTAGGAAACAAAAATAAATGAAGAAGAAATCGATTGAGGAATTAAGGAAATAAAAGTAAATTGAAATTTAAAATAAATAAATAATATTTAACCATATTTAATTTAAAATAATATTCATTTTATTTTTCTTTGAATTGATTAAAAATGATTTTATTTATTTAAAAATTATTTTATTTATTTAAAAATTATTTTAATATAATTTTATATTGTCTCGTCACAAAAGACAATTATTTTCAATTATTTTTTATCCAATCTTATGTTATACCAAACAAGAGACAGTACTATTTTAGTCCAATCTGTACTGCACCAAACACATCACTCTACTAATTTAGTCAAGTCCAATCTAATCCAATTCAATACTATCCAATCTAATCCCACACATCGAACGCTTAGAGTAGTAAATTTTATAATGAGGTCTTGGGTACTAATTCTCTCATATGTTAGGCCTGTGCGGACTTGGGTGGCCCGCTGGGCTTTAACTTTTTAATTTTTTTTTAATTTTTAAATGTAAACTTTTTTGTTTTATTTTTAAAGTATGAGCCTCAAAACTTAAACTCTACCCATCCAATCATAGGGCTAAACCCTTAGTTTGAGAATGGAGCCCCGGCTGCTTGGCCCGTTTAACATCTATTTATCAAGGGAAATTGTCATTTTCCTCCTTGGGGTTTGCCATATTAGATAAACTGGCCACACTAGTTTCAATAATGGCCAATCAACCCCCCTGAAACACAAAATATTGGTCATTTTGCCGCTTCTGTCAAGTTTTCCATCCAAAATCCCTTTGACCATTAAATAAAAAATTAAAACACTTCCATCAAGAATTGAACCTTTGACCTTAGACTAAAAGCCACACATTCTAACAATTGAGCTACTCTGGATCGTTAGAGTTTTGTTGATTTAAATGTATATATATACATATATAGTTATATAATTTGTTTAAAATAATTAAAATATGTTTATATAATTTCAAATAAACTCATAAATAAATATATATATATATATATATATATATATAATATTTAAAATAAACTTATATATATAATTGAAAATAAATTCATAATTAATAATAATATATAAAAATAGATTTATGAAAAAGAAAAAAGAAAAAAAGAAAAAAAAAAGGAAAAAAAAAAAGAATTTTTATTTTATTTTATTTTATTATGTTTCTTTCTTTCTTTTGTTTTGAATTTTTTCCCTTTTCAATTTATGGGCTTTAATTTTCTAGGTTTTTTATTTTATTTTTTATTTTATATATATATTTTTTATCAAATTGAAATAATATAATTTTTGAAAAGGACAAAAAAATTCAATTCAAAAATTCAAAAAAAGAAAATAAATTACGGGCTTTGATTTTCTAGATTTTATGGGTTTCCTTTTGTTTTCTTATTTTCTTTTTCTCTTTCATAAATCTTTTTGATATATTATTATTAAATATGAGTTTATTTTAAATTATATATATATATTATATAAACAAATTTAAATTATTTTAAACAAATTATATAACTATATATACATTTAAATCAACAAACATTTAACAATGAGTTGGAGTAGCAAGATTGTTAGAGTTTATGTCTTTTAACCATAAGATCAAAGGTTCAATTCTTGTTAGGGGCATTTTAATTTTTTAATTAACATTCAAAGGGATTTTGGTGGAAAACTTGACAGAAGGGGTAAAATGGCCGGTATTTTTGGTTTCAGGGGGTTGACTGGTCATTATTGAAACTAAAGGGACTAGTTTATCTAATATGGCAAACCTCCGGGGGGGGGGGGGGGGGGGGGGGGGGGTGGTAAAATGGCCGGTATTTTTGGTTTCAGGGGGTTGATTGGTCATTATTGAAACTAAAGGGACTAGTTTATCTAATATGGCAAACCTCCGGGGGGGGGGGGGGGGAATGATAATTTCCCATTTATCAATGATAAATTACTCTTAAATTGCTTAAGTTAATGATCACTTACTTCTGTTGATAGATGGAATTGTCATGTCGATTTTTGGACAACAAATTTTGAAAAGCCTTTGCCACGTAGTCCATTTATGAAGAACATAAGGAGATAAATGTAAAAAACTAAAAGAAAAAAGCCACGTGGCAACACTCCATTGGTGGGGTCAGCACCTTAGGTACTGACTAAACATGTAACCCATAAAAATGGAAAGTTAAAATTTATTTGCTGCAGGCATTAAAGGCCCATAGGGGCCATAGTGCCCCCAACCAATCAAATTGCAATAATTTTTCACTTGTACATAAATTATGATATATATTATGTATACAATAATATTACTTTGGCACCTCCTATTATTTTAATAATATAAATTAATTAATAAATTTCTTATTATTTCATACGTTATTGCCTCATCTAGTATTGTAGTATTTGTATAATATTTAAATGTATTTTGTTTTTAATTTTGTTCAAAAATTATTATAAATTAATTTGGTTTGACATGAATATTATAAAATTAAATTACAAGTATATAAATAATTGTCGTTTAAATATAATAATGATATAATTATATTTAAAAAGACAATTATATATGTTTTGTGTCTACTTATCATTTAAATTAGAGCAAGTATTTAATTTTAGTTATTTTCAAAGTTTTAATTAAGCTATTAAAGTTTATATTTTATTAGTTGGGAACTATTATATTGTTAAGATTAGGCACATGTTTTGCAACATTTTCTCGCACACTCTTTGATTATGTAATTGAAATAGAAATCACATTGATTTGATTATAGATGATTTTCTAGATGTAAAAGAGTAACATGTTACATTTAAAATTTCAAAGTTAATATCTATTTTTTTATCATTACCTTTTAAACAGTATCATATTTTATTGGAAATTATAAGATGCAGGATCCTGTACTTTTTTTTTTTTTTTTTTTTTTTTTTTTTTTTTTCCGTGTGGGATTCCCAATAGATATCAATATTAATTGAACATGCCAGATCCCGTACCTGATAATTGCTGCACATTTTGTTTTTTAATAACTTTATTTTGAATATTAATATATTTATGTTGCACGACCGTTAAAAAAATTGTTAAGTTTTTTATTTTAGAAATTGAGTATGACTCATACAAACCACATTCGGATCATGTTTTTTGCATGTCGTGTTGGCCCGATGGATCACACAACTCAACCCAGCATGCTACATGAAGTGGGTCGTACTTTCACACGACCCAACAATTTTGGATCATGCCGTGCCGTGCTGTGTCGGGCTGCGCTTGGATAATTTACATGTCTAGTTATGATACAGGTAATGGAAATGAGCTTTGATAATATGAACACTTGCTAATTTTTATATATGTATATATATATATATATATATATATATATATATATATAAATACAGATTTTCTATTATCAGTTCGTCCTGACAATAAATAAATCAAGACGAAGAATGTGAACCACTAGATTTACATATTTTGACTCAAAGTGTATGCACTTATCAAAACTTCTCCATAATCTGTGGTTCATATTCTTCGTCCTGATATATTTATTGTCAGAACGAACTGACAATAGAAAGACTATATATATATATATATATATATATATATATATTAAGAGTTATATATGGTGCCCTACTTGGCTGCTTTATATTTGAGAGGACTTCGAATCTGTTGACAAGAAAACATGGACGTAGGTGAGTATTATTATTATTATTATTTATCTTGTATCACTTAAGTTTGTGTAAAAATGATAAGAGAAATGTCTGTTTAGTGTATTTGTGTGAATGTTGATTCTAATTTTGCTTGTTCTCTAGGAGACAATTGTTAGTATAGTTGTTGCCAATGCTATTGTTGAGGCTGGTGTCGGTGGATGGTTGAATGACATATTTGAGGGTTTGTGGATGGTTGAATGACAGATTTGAGAGGAAACCCTCGATTATATTAGTTGATGTTTTATTCTTCATTGGTGTGATAAGCCGATAATCATGGCTTTTGCTCTTGCTCCCTGGGTGATCATAATTAAAAGGATCTTTGATGGTTTTGGAGTTGGAATAGCTTCCATGAACAAGCCTTTTTACATTTCTGTAGCATCTCCTGCTAGAATTAGAGGAGCTCTAGGTAGCATGAACGTGTTGCTCTTTACCATGGTGTTGGATGCTTGGCATATCAGACGTAACAAACTTTTGTTCGGTTCTTCTTGATGTTGACGCTTCCTGAGTCCCCTAAATGGCTTTAAAGACATGCAAAATCTAATACTTTTCATGGTGTATCCTACATATTAACTAACTTTGCTAAAAAATTTCATATCGTAAACAGAACCGGAATCTGGTTAAAGAACATTGTGCTAATCAATTTTTTTCTCCATTTTTTGTGTTATCCAGAATAGGGTAAAGGAGGTCGAGGCCATCATGAAGGATTAGCGAAGGGATTGCTACGGTCTCTAACAGGTCTTCAAACCTATTAGTGAGTGAGACATTCTTGACATTGACCGAAACTCTTGGTTCCTTGAGAACATTCCTCTTTTTCACTTGGTTCCTCAGGAATGACTCACTTCATGTAGCCTAGCAAGCTAAATGAAGTGGTTCGTACTTTGGCATGACCCAACAATTCTCGGGTCGTTCTGTGCTGTACTGTGCTTGTACGGATTCTTGCCGTGTTGGGCCGTGCCAGACAAATTTACATGTCTAGTCATGATACATGTAATCAAAATGAGCTTTGATAATATGGACACTTGTTAATTATTACCGGGTTTTCTATTATTGGGCTTGTCGCCATTTACTTCTTGGTACTAAAAACCAAAGGCTTGCCATTCTAAGAGGTCGAAAAGATACGAGACAAAGAATTTAAACCCGGACTATTGAAGAAGAAGAAGAATGCTAGAGTCATTGAATTGACTGGTTAATAACCTCAGGTTCTACTCATTGTTATTCAACATTTCACAGAATTTACTTTGGGTGATATGTGAATGAGCAATGTTTGATTATGAATGTTTAGTGGTATTGGACATGACCATATTGTTGTATTTATTTCCCTACATGTTGTGGCCTAGCTTAATCATTCATAATTTGTGGATATCTGGATTAATGAATGTGGCTAATGTCAAATATTCTGGAGCATTTTGTACAGGCCCATTTGTTGGCGATCATATTTATTAATGAACCTTTTCTTATTGATTTATCCAAATCCAGTAGTATTGTTTTGTATTAGTGTGACCCTGTTGTATTTTACATTGTGGACACATAATGGGATGAGTCAAATGTTTAATTTGACATGGGGAGGTCCCTACACTCATCCAAGTATATATATGGGGTTGGCCCATTAGGTTCCATAACCTTTTTTGGACAATTGGATAAAGTGTAGAAAAGGCCCTCCCTACTTTTCTTTTCTCCAATGGCAAACCTAACAAACACACAATTGCAGCCACCGCCGTCATCACCTCCGGCTCCAACCATAAGTTTGCCGAGCATTGTTTTCGATCTCAATAATGTGCTCGGCTTTTCGTTCCCAACACATCCGAGTTAGTGTTTTACCTTTTCCCCTTTTGAATTCTTGAAATGCATGTATCCATAAACTTGCAAGAGATCTGGGCATTAATTTTGGTAAAGTGTTTTCTTACATATGGTATCAGAGCCCTATCTTGCTTTAAGTTCATGGATCGTGCATGTGTTTGTTTTGGTAGTGATCTATAAAAACAAGTTTTTAGGTCAAATCCATGAAACCCATTTTCGGGTTCGTCCTTTTTTTGGGTTAAATTTCTTGAGCCAATTTTGACCTATATTACTTATTATTCTTTTATTTTGAAAGTCTAACCATATGATTATGTAATGGTGGGCAGCATGATTATATGACCAATCATATAGCAAATTGATAATTTTATCTCCCAAAACTCTTTGACTCTTATTGACTCTTTTAGTAAATTAAGTCCATTCCAGTTTTGGAAAGATGAATAAAAGGGTTTATATAAAAAAGCCGCTATAAATATTCCAAAAAACGTTATACTAACTGAAAAAGTTGCATTTGTCAAAAATTCATTTGAATTTTGCTGTTCCTTGGTTTAGATCAATTATGTTAAAATTTATATTATATTCACATATTTGAGATCCTTTTCTTTATCTTTAAATTTCCATTAATATGCTTTTATGGATGTTGCATATTTGGTATTAAAACTTGTTTGTGATCTTTGATAAACTCTATTAATTATGTGAATGTTATGTGGAATAACAAAACCCACGAATTTGGATTTGATTGTGTCCACCTATCATGGTTTTTTTTGTTTTTTGTTTTTTGTTTTTTGTTTTTTTTTTTTGTTTTTTTTTGTTTTTTTTTTGTTTTTTTGTTTTAAAGGAATATTCGTTTTATTAATATTATATATAATTGTTTATTAATTGATCAATGACTTTACCAAGGTTTGTATGAGTGGTGATTTTCCCTGTTGGTTTTAGTCACTGCTTAGAAAATGCTTGGGATGATGAAGAGTTTAGTTGGGTGTGTTGTACTTAATGACCTTGTTTATCCTGTTGATGACAGGTCATGTAAGTCTTACATCCAACTACTTTGTTTTATCTATGTATTATGTTGTGGGATCTTGAATATATAGGTATTGAGGAATAGCCTTAATAGTATGATTTTGAATTTACATGCTTAATATATATTTTTGTTTTGTTTTGTTCTATTCCTCAGCTCTCCATAATCTTGGTATTTCTCTACAGCTGTCGGCCATCAAAACCTTGCCTGGTTCTAATTTTGATGAATGGAATGAATCACTCTCCATGTTTCTTGATGTTATCAACCTAGACTTGGCTATGAGGATAGATCCACCTCCTGTACCCACTGTTGAGAGCTCTTATGAGGAGAAAGCCCATTATGGAAACTGGGAACACTCTAATAGAAAGCGCTTGATGATCATGAAGTACATTATTGAGAAATGTATTAGAAAGTGTTCTAATCCATGATAATTCCAAAGTTTTCTTGGATGCCATTAAGCAACAGTTTACCAAGTTTGATAAGGCTGAAATATCAAACCACATGAGACTATTCACGACTACTAAATATGATGGGGTTAGTGGTGTGCGTGAACACATTTTGAGAATGACCAACATCTACAACAAGTTGAAAGAGATGAAAGTAGAAGTAGGAGACCAATTTCTTGTGTGGCAAGTGCTTGAATCTCTTCCTTCTCAATTTGATACTCTCAAAACTAGTTACAATACTCATAAGGAAGTGTGGGATTTAAGTACAATGAGTGCTATCGTCATCCTCATCCAAGAGGAAGAGATCCTAAAAACTAGAAAATCTTTTTCTGCCTTAACAGTGACACATGATAACACTGCTGCCAAGAAGATTCCTATAAAGGGTATCACAAGCAAGAACTCCTTCAAAAGGACGAAAAGTTTGTCAAGTTTGCTCCCTAAGCAGGGTTAGTCACCAATTCTAGATCTAAGTCAGAGGGTTTCAAAGGTGAATGTCACTTTTGCCACAAGTTTGGACACAAAAAGGGCGGAATGCAAGAAGTTTAAGGAGTGGAAAGTGAAGAAAAGTATTCCTTTAGCCCTTGTCTGTTTTGAGTCCAATCTTGTTGATGTACCCTCTAATACCTGGTGGTTAGATACTGGTGCAAGTATTAACATTACCAATTCCTTACAGGAATTGATAAGCAGCTGGAGACCCAATGAAGGGGAGATACTTGTAAACATGGGAAATGGAGTCAAAGTCAAAGCAGATTGCATTGGAGTAGCCAGATTAGTTTTGTTAACTGGCCATCTTTCGGAATTAAACGATACAGTGTATATTCCTAGTATTAGGAGAAACTTGATATCTGTATCTATTTTGGATAGAGCCGGTTATGCTTTTACTTGTGAACATGGGAAATGGAGTCAAAGTCAAAATAGATCGCATTGGAGTAGCCAAATTAGTTATATCGATTGGCCATTTTTTGGAATTAAACGATATAGTGTATATTCCTAGTATTAGGAGAAACTTGATATCTGTATCTATTTTGGATAGGGCCGGTTATGCTTTTCGCTTCGGTAATGGAAAAGTATTTATATATTATAACAATGTACATATTGGTTCTGGCACTTTATGCGATGGGCTATATATGATTGACTTGCATCCTAATATTGGCCAATCTTTTTCTTCTTCTACTGTGCATGCTGTGAATAATGTTGTTGGTTCTAAACATGGTAGAATTGATGAGAATTCCCCTATTTTATGGCATAGACGTTTGGGTCACATTTCTAGACAAAGGATAGAGAGACTTATCAAGGATGGTATTCTACACAAACTTGATTTCTCTGATTTTGGCACTTGTGTTGACTGTGTCAAGGGGACACTTACTGCTAAGACTAGGAAGCCTAGAGTTGACTGAAGTCAAGAAGTCTTGGGAATGATTCATATAGATATTTGTGGGCCTTTTACATCTGTTGCATTAGGTGGATATAAATATTTCATCACCTTTATTGATGACTATTCACGTTAAGGTCATGTTGAACTTATTCGTGAAAAGTCTGATTCTTTGAATGCCTTTAAAGTTGTTAAATCCACTGCAAAACTTCAAAAGGGTATGAAGATAAAAGCAGTAAGATCAGACATGAATTGTGAGTATTATGGGCGTAATCATGGAGCCTTTGCTAGACTTCTATAGTGACGCAGTGGAAAACACAAAGAATACGACCAACGTCAATATTCTATGATAAACTCTGGAATCCACCAGAAAAGAGAGAAATAAACTCTGAATAAATTTTATTGAATGAAAGATAATTTAGCCTCGCGGCTTACAAGCATATTTAAAGCAAAAACCTTAACCCTAACCCTAATCCTTGTTAGACAAGAAACGGGATTAAATAATAAAAATTACCAAAAATAGCAAATTTGAGATAAAAACGGAAACAAATAAAACTAAGAATCCTAAGCAATCCAGAATTGACAGAAGTCGATTCGGATTTGGAAAACAAAAGTTATTGCGAAAACGAATCTTTCCTAAAACGGTAATATCGGGGCCTAAATGAAGGAATTCGGCTAAAAAAGGGTATGCCACAACACCAAAGGTGTTGAGTATTGAAGATCTCACCGAAACGCTTCAACTGTGAAAGATTCACGTCATTTCGAGTCCGACGCCTCGGACTAGTATGATTGAATTTCAATTGCTTTTGAATTTAGGATGTTCTCTCATCATCATGTAAGCATCAGCCATTTGTTCTACATCATACATGATTGTGGTATTGATGCTCAATATACAATGCCTGGAACACCTGAACATAATGGAGTTACAAACAGGAGAAACCGTACACTTCTTGATATGGTACGGTGTATGCTTACTAACTCCACATTGTCTGATTTCTTGTGGGGTAAAGCTCTAAGAACTGCAGCTTATATTCTGAACCAGGTTCCTACTAAATCAGTTCCCAAAACTCTCTATGAATTGTGGTTAGGCAAGAAGCCAAGTCTACGTCACTTCTATATCTAGGGTTGTAAAGCAGAAGTGAGACCTTACAATTCTCAATCAAAGAAGCTTGATCCGAAGGCTGTCAGTGGTTATTTTGTTGGCTATTGCATCAGCTTAAGATGTTCCAGATTCTATTGTCCTTTTCACAATACTAGAATCATTGAGTCTGATCGTGATGTATATTTTGAGGATGATCATGATAGTGGGAGTTCTGAACCCCGCAATGTTGTTTTCAGGGAAGAATGTGGTTGTTCCAATCCTTTTTGTACCAACTCCTTTGATGGGATTGCCACTATCTAGTCCACCTATGGTCCACATTGATAATCACATGAACTCTTAAGAACTTTCCATCACAATCACTAGATGCACCCATATCAATCTCCTCAACATCGCTAATCAAACTCCTTAGGAAAGACCCTATTTGTTTGGTCATACACTGTAGCGGAACATTGTGTATTTGGACCTAAAATGCAGTTCTGTTGAAGGGCATATTCAGAATATCACCTTTTCCATTTAGTTCAGCCAAAACTATGAGAAAGTTGTCAAAACTCCAAGGTCCCCCCTGTAAGAACCCTTCTTCGATCCTCACGATTCTGAAAGTGAAAGGTGAAAATATTCTCTCTTACTATCTCAATAGAGATACTTTCTCTAACCTTCTAGATCTTTAATAACACCCTTCGAAAAACCTCACGATTGATAAGTTTGTTTACCAGCTCCTTGCCAACCAAACACAACGATAACTTTCGCACCCCATCTGTTTTCAGATCACCTTCCAGCCTACAAACCGGTCCCTCAATTTCCTTCAAGGACATAGTCGACAAAGCGCTGCAATATCTGTTGCATCCATCGTAGCCAGGCACTAGCCAGCCACCCCGGAAGAAAAAAGCCAGTCTACTCACGTTTTAGGGTTTCAAAGAAACCTAAAAGAGAGACTTAGAAAGTTGGGATTTAAACTCAAATTATTAATTTGGTGATAGTCCTAAAAGTGCCTCTTCAATGAGTGCTATAAATTTAAAGAATCCGAGAGAGCGAATATATATAAATTAGAGAGACCAAGAAATCTTGCTTCATTATGGGATCAATTTCGATGATTTTGCATCTTCCAAAGTGTAGTTCAAGGTTTTTTTTTTTTTTTTTTTTTTTTTTGTTTTTTTGTTTTTTTGTTTTTTTTGTTTTTTTGTTTGTTTTTGTTTTTGTTTTTATTTTTTGTTTTTAACTAACTAGTTCTACTCTCTCTCTCTTTTTTTTTTTATTGAAAAAAAAAAAAAAAAAACTAAGTAGTTCTAGAACTAATTGGATAATTTGTCATTTCCAATGGAATAATCAAAGTCAATCACATATTTGGCTGTTGTCCTTTTCCTTATAGTATTAATTTGTGCTACCCATACTGTAATGTCATGAATTCCTTAATTATAATTATTTTTAATTAGATTTCTTCTTAAACTTTGGAATTAAGTTGATAAATAATAATAATAATAATAATAATAATAATAATAATAAACTTCATAATTTTCTAAAATGAAAGAAAAATACAAGTGGAAACCAAATGAGAGAATGATCTAACCATAATGCACAACAATAAGCTTCATTTGTAGACATTTTAATAAATCCAATCAATAAACTAATATTATGTAATTTAGAGATTTTTTTTAATACCAATGTAGAGAGACTTATGCTAAATACATGTCTAATAATTTTATTGAACTAATTATAATATTTGTTGAATCCAATTCATTGGTTCAATAAAATATAGGGATAATTACCCCCGGTGGTCATCAAATTGATGACACACTATCAAAATGGCCACTATATTGGAAAGTTGTTCCAAAATGGCCATTTTTTGTGAACTTTGTGACACCAATGGTCATTTCATCAAACACCGTTAACTTCTTGTTCTTTTGATGTCAAAACGGTTATTCCCATATTTAAACTATAATCTCATGTTTTTCATCCTAATTAATAATCAACATAAGAGATTTTCAACTCATATTCTTTTTATTTTTATTTTTTTATATATAATTAATTTTATATTAAATTAATCACCACGACCAAGCTGAAACTTGGAGTTTGTCAAAAAAAAAAAAAAAAATGAGACTTTGAGAGATGAAAAAAGTCACAATATCAATTTAATGGGAAGATGGAGACCTTGAAATATTCAAAGCCATGAGTGTTTTCGCTTGAAAAAACAAAACGTTAAATATAGTCACAATAAACAAAGAAGTTGAACTTTATGTTATTTGAGTAAACACAAGTGCTTTCATTCTTCTCATATAGTAACTTTGTTAAAAACTCTAACAAGTCAGACAAACACATACACTATTCTTTAGTTAAAGGTAACATATTGGAGTTCTATATGAAGAAGACCATTACAACTGTCTAAATTTTTCTAGAATTAATCTATTGGCTATCCATTTGATTAATTGGTATCAAAATGATCATTATATGTAATCTATATTGTATAGAAAAATAGAGTAAACAATCATAAACAATAAAATTTTATTCAAAACAAAAAAATACATAAATTCATAAACAATGGAGAAAATGAATTCTTTATTTGATTCAATATAATTTCAGTTTCATACACTTCAAATACTACTTGTCAAACTGCACAACTATGCCAAAATTCCCTACACAAGTATACCAACCTGTCCTTTTAATCCGAAAACAGCTCCAAAACCATGCCTTTTTTTTTCTTCTAAACAAATATACCAAGACTGCACCTTATTCAAAACCACACAAAAATATACCAACAAAATTTCATGGTTTTAGCTTGGTCTTGGTGATTAATTTAATATAAAATTAATTGAAAAAAGAATATGAGGTGAAAATCTCTTATGTTGATTATTAATTAGGATGAAAAACTTGGGATTATAGTTTAAATATGGGAATGACCATTATGATACCAAAAGAACATGAAGTTAACAGTGTTTAATGGAATGACCATTGGTGTCACAAAGTTCATCAAAAATGGCCATTTTGGAACAACTTTTTAATCCAATGGCCAGTTTGATAGTGTGTCAGCAATTTGATGGCCACCGAAGTAATTATCCCTAAAATAAATTAAAAAGATCAACTAATATATTAACCCTATAGAGCTCCTATATATTTATTAGCATAATCATTAAGAAGATAGAGAGTGATGCTAATGGATAATTATATATCATAAAAAATACTTGTGATACCACGTATGCAATTCCCGATTTCACAATCCAATTGCTATTTTGTATGATTGTAAAAAAAAAAAGTGATAATTTTTGTAAGATTAGGAAAAAGTATTGGCCTAATAACCAATCATATCAATAATCATTAAGACAAACCATTTGTAAAATTGTTGACATTTATTATCATTTCTTATTCCACATCTTTCTTCCACTTTCTGGCAAAAATATTGTCAACTTGCAAAGCCATAACCACTCTTTAGTACCTAACAATTGAGGATGGTTTGGCATTGAATTAATTACATTTCAAAAAAATAAAATTAAAATTCAAACACATGCTCGGACTTTTAAATTAAAACGTGCATGTAATGGAGACAGAAGAATCACAGCCCCATTTCAGTGAAATATTGCCTCATAAATTTGTTCAGTTAAAATGATACTATTCTGGGTTGTTGACAATTTTGATAAGAAGATTGTGAAGAAGAGTAATTATGGAATTTAATTTAATTTAATTTATGAGGGATGGTTTGAGTTTTCAACAGGGCTATATGGGGAGGTTTTTGGATGTGTAGGATCTAGCTAGGGCATTCAATAGAGCAACAAAAATTTCCTGATTTTCGATAGATTTTAGTCAACTTTGTTAACAACTCTTTGAGATTATGAGCATCCATAAAAGGCTAAATTACAGGTCTATGTTGCTAACTGGTTGATTTATTTAATTAAGAGATTCAAGTTGAAAATGAAAGCCTGTGCAATTAGCACCAATGTTATCTTACAAATATAAGACAAAATCACCTGATATATGGGCACATTGTTGCCACTAGGGTTAGAATTCTCAAAACGATAATGCTATGTTTGTGTCGGTACGAACAAAAAAATGTCAATGCGGGATCTCAGTTCTGTAACGTTACAAATTGAATCTTTAACATTAGAGATTTTAAACAGACAAAATCCACAATAAAAGAACTGAGATGCAATGGAAAGTACTCCTTCATGTAAAGAAGACATTGTATTCAGATTCTGAGCTAAAACTATGCCTGAAGTCTGAAGATGAAAGAATCAGTATTGTTAATGAAATCAAAAATGGAAGGCATGAATAATAATAGAGTTAGGAAACTTAAAAATTTATTTATATGACTTCAACATCTAGTAGTGAATCAATCTCCGAATTCGACCATATACTAAATCAAAGGACAGTAGTGGTCCCACTTACTGGATAAATCAACCAATTAAACGTGCATACACTGATCACCAAAGATACTCAACCACTGAATCTATAGCTGACTGACAAGTGGCAACCAAATTGACAACCTTTAGTTTCCTTTTCAATCATATAAATGGCGAAAAAAGCAGTACTCTCTCTTATATATCGCATACACTCAAATTTTATAGTATCAATAAAATATCACATCTCTTAGTTTTCTTTTTCTGAAGAGTTGCAGAGTTAAACCTTTAAAGTGACTTCAAACTTGGAGCTGATGATGAATATTCATCAGAAACAAAATGATAATGGGTTGATGGTGTTCTCTAATGGCAGCTTATTCACTCAAGATCATCATCATCATCAACAACAACAACAGCATCAAATTCCCACCATGAACTTCACTACTGCAGATAATGATAACATTCAAAGCTTTCCTTCTTTAGCTTTGATGGGTGATTTCAACCATGAAAATTACAGCAATAATGGGAAATCTGTGTTGGAATGCTTTGAGAATTTGTCTCCTCCTGATCCTGTTTATGGAACTAATAAGGTTAAGTGTAATATTTATATATTTATTTATTTTTAATTTCCTATCTTGTTTATACATAGGATTTATCTAAAATGTGGAATTTAATTTTAATTTTATTTCTGTTGTGATGTGTTATTTGGAATTGGCAGAACTTGAATGGGAGGAAAAGGAAGAGAAACAATGAGAAAGTGGAGGAGAAACCAAAAGAAGTAATTCATGTGAGAGCTAAAAGAGGTCAAGCTACTGATAGTCACAGTTTGGCTGAAAGGGTATGTACATATCCAAACATTTTCAGTTTATTCAACTTAGTTAAAATGTATTTCATATTCAAATTTTGACATTTTTGCATATATCATTATCTGGTACTTTCAATCATTTTTGTGTGTATTTATTTTTTTATTTTTTATTTTCTGGTCCTAGGTAAGAAGAGAGAAGATAAATGAGAGGCTCAGGAGCTTACAGGACCTGGTTCCAGGATGTTATAAGGTACGAATATATTTTAAAAAATCAAGTTCTTAAAAAAAATAAATGTATATAATTTGCTTAAGAATCACAATTATTATTCTGTTTTAACATTATTTTTCTTTATTGAATGTACATGTACAGACAATGGGAATGGCAGTGATGTTGGATGTCATTATCAATTATGTTCAGTCTCTCCAGAATCAAATTGAGGTGAATCCTTTATTAACAAAAATAAAAATAAAAATAAATCATGGTGTTCAATTGAAACCATCTATCTATATGTTTTAATATTCCGTAATTCTCTAAATTAAAGTTTAAATAATAACAATTCTTGTATTATATGTTTTTTCTAGTTTCTCTCTATGAAACTTTCTGCAGCTAGTATGTACTATGACTTCAATTTGGAGCCTGATCATGTCACCGATACTTTCCAGGTTAATTTCCTCTCTATCCTTTACGTCGATGGAATAATTATTTTTGTATCATATCCTTTACAGAAACAATTTTGTTTTTATTTTTAAAATGCAATAAAAATGTTATTACTAATCATTAATGTGGACCAATATTTGGTTATCATAATTGTAGGGAACAAATGGATATGATGTACAAGAGATGGAGAGGGTGATGAGAGAGGGGTATGGTCATGAAGGCCCGTCTTACTTCCACTCTACATGGTCTCTTTGATAATTTATTAGTGCAATATTTTTATATATAAACTATTAAGTTTCTCGTTTTCTTGCTTATTGTAAGTTGCATATATTTGCAAAAGAAACATAATTATTGTATACTGCAATATATATCCAGTACTTGTGGTACATAATTATAAAATAATCATCAACATTAATGAAATTATTATTAGAATCTTGTATTAATTTCCCCTATGATTAGAGTCGTTTTGCATTGACAAATTATACATTGATGTGACTGATCAATGTTTAATCAAAATTATTGGCCTCTCAAAATGATCTAATGAAGATTAAAAAAAGCATATTATTACAAAGTGTTTGGTAGCTAAATTTGTCTGGTTTTTATAACCTTTTTTGTTGATTGGAAATTGTAGATAACTATATATATATATATATATATATATATACACACATGTAGTTTAATTTATAGAATGATATTTTGATTTATAAGAATTATATATATACAAAAATTCTATTATCAGTTCGAACTGACAAAAGTTATATCAGTTCCTTGCATGTGGGTCACTTGATTTAAATACTTTGACTTGACTGTATGCACTTGTCAGTCAAAGTATTTAAATCCAGTGGCTTACATACAAGGAACTGATATAACTTTTATCAGTTCGAACTGATAATAGAAAAACTGTATATATATATAAAAGAATTATGAATCCCTTTAATAAAATATTTTGTAGAACGACAGTGACAGCAGCTTATGAAGATGACAGAAGTACTATCTTGTCAAAATGGAAGATATGTATGGATCCCACAGATTTGCATTAATCCATAGATTTAAGTGATTTTGGCAACTATGTATATGAATATATATTATATAGTGAATGGTTGAGATAGGGTAGTTATGAAAAAGAAGGTACATTGCATCTCTATGGAGGAAATAGAACGATTAGGACAGCTTGAATAGGGCCAGTTTACATCCCACAATCTATCAGGAGGGTTCTTTATCTTTATACATATGTCCGATATAAAAATAATCCTCTAGCTAAGTTGGTTCTAAAAAAAAAATAAAAAAAAAATAAAAAATTCAGGATTGATACTATGCAACATTACATAGTGATCTGTACAGTTTTTCAAAAAATAGTCATTTCACATTATATAATGTTATAAAGTCGATCATATAATGTTATAAAGTCAATCATGTAAAAAAAAAAAAAAAAAAAAATGAAATTCCTACACCTAATAAATATTATATATAGAAACTCACACGGTCACACCTAATAATCTTTTATTATTATTATTATTATTATATATTTGACGAGATAAGGATGGTCCGGTAAAACCCTCACATCTGCACTTCAAGGTTACGGATTCGAGTCACCCCTTTCCCAAAAAACCCCAAATTTACGTAATAGTGTAATACTTCGTAGAGATAATTATTATATATTTTCTTGTTAGAATTCAAGTAACCGGCAAAAAATGAAGGTATTAAGAGCATCTCCAATAGTCTCTCTTGGAGACCTCTCTTAGCTTAATCAAGGGAGAAGCTGTATTTTTGCAGCTCCAACAAGTCCTTTAAAGGCTCCCTTAAATGTGTTTTGGTGGAGCTCACTCCCTTAATTAAGGAGTGGCTGAAGCACCCCCTTAAGTGGGTTCCACATATTTAAATTTATTTTATTTTTTTGAAAAACATGAGATATTTAACTTTTAAATCCCAACAACATTTATTATCCAATAAGTAATTTGTTTTACAATAATAATTACAAAGTAAAACATCAAAATAATAATAAAAAAATTATTAAGGGAGCCATTTAAGGGAGTATTAATGATATCCACCCTTATCTAAGGGAATCTCCAAAGGAGAAGATGCTCTAAATCCATTAGATAAAGTGACGTTTGACCCAACTAGTTAACCAATGTCGCCCCTGCAACTTCTTGAAAAAGTCACATTTAGTCCTTAATGTTAAGTTAATTTTTTTCTTCATCCCTTTAAAATAATTGTTTTTATAATTTGGTCCCTCAAGCTTCATTAAATAAACTTGAAATTCTGGCTTCGAATTTGAGATTCTGGAGATAGGGCATATATGGGTCCTTTACAGATCATCATCAACAACTGATGTTTGCATGAAAGGACTGTTGCGATTGATATATAGAGACTGATCTATTAATAACTTTTGGCTCTATTTAATTATTTTTTAAAGGGTAGGGACCGACAATATTTACAATTTAGCAGGTTCAGGAACCCTAGTCAGAAGTGGAAGAAATTTATTTGGTCTATTTACTACCACCAACTGAAATTTTAAAAAAGATATATAATATAATGTGATCAATATTCGTTTTGTTCATGTATCAAGTATAGGTACGTGCCTCAGGATAAATTTCATATAAATATATGCACTAAATAAAGGTTGATTGCGGATAGAGAGATATTTTTCTCAATTATATGAAAATTTATCAAAAAGAAGTTCATACATGTAATATTTTTTTTATTAAAGAAGGAAAAAAAAAAAAAAAAAAACTCAATTGTTGACAAAGTGTTGACTGATATATATCATAAATGAAATCCATAGTTGAAGAGGAAAAAAAACACCTAAGTACTATATTTTGAGTTAGAAAACTTCGGATCCTCTTGCAATGAAGAAGACACTATAAAGTTGCATTGAATTTATTAATTGTTTAATTGAATCATTGATTGCTCATCAGATTTATATTTGAATGGTGCTATTGGCACAGCCTCTACCAGTCATTTATGCCCCATTTTTTTTAGATATGTAGTATTCTTTTTGAGGACTGCTAGGTGCACTCGCTTGGAACAGCGAGTGAACCAGTCGCTGCTTGTATGTGGACATTTGTCCACTTGAATGGCATTTTTGAAGTTAAAACAAAAAGAGTGGGTATTTATTAATGGCAGTTTTGTAATAAAGTTAAAGTAAAAGGACACGTGTCATCCTTACAGAAAGCGAGTGGATACTCGCGAGTGAATCTAGCATTTTCCATTCTTTTTTGGGGGAATGATATCTACCTTTCCCATTTACCTTTCCCACTTATTGTTTGACACGTGTACACTTTTTTATTTAATAGAGAGCTCTCATTTTTTGCTACAAAGTTTGTTTACGTATTTACCCTTGATAGTTGCTTTTATCATTTCATTAATAAGGGGTAAATACGTAAACAAGTTTTGTAGCAAAAAGTGAGAGCTCTTTATTAAATGAAAAAGTGTACACGTGTCAAACAATGAGTGGGAAATGTAAATGAGAAAGGTAAATGGAAAAGGTAGATAGCATTTCCCTCTTTTTTGAGAGTTTCTTTTGACAATCCAATTTTTTCTTTTTACACTTCTTTTCTAAAGATACTCCATTCTCAAAATTTAAATTTTAAAAAAAAAAATTCTAAAGACACTTCCTCTTATTCTAAGATTATCCTTTTTTATCTTTTGGCACTCCTAATCTAAAGACACTCCATTTAAAAAAAAAAAAAAAAAAAAAAAAAAATTCTAACAACACTCAATTTATTTTAATAAAAGTTAGGGTGAATCATCATAGTCTTTGGATTCATCCGAGAAGTATTATTTTTTGAATTAAATTATTAAAAAAAAGAAATCATCTCTCATAAATCATTAGATTAAATATTACATATTAAACACTCTCTCCTAAATTTTTAATTACCATATTAAACTCCCTCTCTTCCAATACATATCTCTAAGTTTCTATCTCTATTCTTTCTCAAGCAAGACTAACCGTTAAGAAAAAAAAAAACTTACAAATAAGTTTGATTTTTAGGAACTATATATATGTATATATTAAGAAAAAAAAAAAAAACTTAAAAAACAAGTACCATGTTTTTCAACAAAATATAAAAATAAAAAATAAAAATATGAAAATGCTTTTTGTTACTTTTGTAAGTATGTGATTGCCTAGAGAACTTTAATTATTTCATTAGTCTTAGAAATTCTGAGTTTAATCGAATCCAGTTGCAACAAATCAAGTTTTCATATATCTAATTTTTTTTTTTTTTTTTTTTGAAAAGCAAGGTATTTGTATTGGCTTTATATATATATATATATATATATATATATATATATATATTACCTTTTAGTAAAAAACAAAATTATTCATAAGTTTTTTTATTTTTTATTTTATATATTTTTTTTAACTATTAATCAGAGATTAATCGAGAAAGTATGGAGATATAACTTTTGTTTTTTTTTTTTTTTTTGAAAAATGGAGAGAGAGAGAGAGAGAGAGAGAGAGAGAGAGAGAGTAATTAGGAGAGAGTGTTTAATATGGTAATAACAGATTTTGGAGAGATAGTTTAATATGTAATATTTAATCAAATGATTTAGGTGAGATACTTTCTTTTTTAATAATTTAATTAATTTGGATTGTCTTTAGAATTTTTTTTGTCTTTTTGTTTAGTAGTTTTAATTCAGGTTAAAATTGTCATTAATAAAAAAAATTAAATTGGAGTGTAAATAGATAATTTGTGGATTGCAAGGAGAAGCTCTTTATTTTTATTTATTTATTTATTTTCCCCTTATCAAAATTATTTAAAAGGACATAATTTAAGGAAAAAATCTTCTACAAAATAAATATAATAAAACCCCACATTTCTTTACCCAAAAAAAAAAAAAAAAAAGTTGTTATAATCTGTTTCTTGAAAAAAAAAAAAAAAAAAAAAAAATCTCAACTCTTAAACCCTAAAATTTGCTTCTTACACACAAACAAAATATTATGGAAGAGTATGAGAATGATATCAAGCATATCGAAGAATTGTTTGAGAACTATATCAAACATTTGAAAGAACTGTTTGAGAATGACATGAACCATCTGCAAGAATTGTCTGACAATGATATCAAGTATCTAGAAACAATTTCTTCTGTAGAAGTAAGTTTGATGTTTACTTTTTCTTTATAATGATATCAAGTTCTCTTTGTGTTGAAACAACTCTATTTTTTTTTTCTTTTTTTCTTTTCAACCATGAAATAAGAAGAAGAAAAAAAAAACTCAAAAAAATAAGGGGGGGGGGGGGGGGGGGGGGGGGGGGGGGGGGGGGGGGAGAGAGAGAGAGAGAGAGAGATCCAAGATAGAGAAATTTGAGATGAGATGTATTAAGTTTGAAAAATAAGTAAAAGGGGTAGTTTTGGAAATAAATCAATAATAATATTAAAAACATTTCATTTTATTTAATTAAATCAAAAATTTAAAAAGTGGGGTATAAATAGACCGGTAGGGGGTGTGCCAATAGCACCACTCTTTTTATTTATATTTTTTGTCTATCTTTTATTTATTTATTTATTTATTTTTTGTGTGTGGATAAAATCCATTGGAGTACCGTAGATGGTCGATCTACGTGTAATGTGGATCGGGTCGGGTTATGTTAGGCCCAAAGCAATTCGTTCGAATTCGTAGAATTAATGATGTCGTTTCCTTGTTGAACCTACAAGAGAGTGTCTGTCGACCTTGGACGGATACTTTGTTGAAGCTGCAAATATATTTGAAATAGAAGCAAAATATGAGTAAAATGATGTAGATGGGTTTGGATTTCTTAGCCTTAGGTGTGCTTGGGCTGAGCAATGGATGATAACCAATAATGATCGAGATTTTATCAGGTTCTGGTGACCGGAATATATCTACCTAGAATTTCAGTACGCTTTAATAAGCTTTTTGTAGGAGAGATTTCAGAGAGCTTTGAAGTGAGAGAGCTCTCTTATTTATAGTCGAAGAAGCAGTTCCAACGTTCACTGATCATGGCTTGATCGTGGGCGAGATATTTGGAGAGATTCTCTCTTCAAACTATCCACCTAACATAACTGACATTTGACTTGGTCCTTCAAAGACCAAGTTCTGCTGCTGTTCGTGTTTGGTCGATCCAACATAACGGGCCTGGGTAGGATATAGTATTTACAGGTATGGGTTTCAATACATTAGGCCTATGGGCCATTTTTGGCTACCACAGTTGGTCGTTCACTCTCTAAAGAAGGGTTCAATGAGTTAAAAAGTGATTTTCGTTGAGTCGATCGTTGGTTTCGTCGAGTGCATTTTTTGTCGAGTCGAATCAATGCCTTTTGTATGCCATTTGATTGACAACCCTTGTCGTCGAATTTATGAAGTTGGATGTTAGAGATGGTTTGTCGTTCGACGAATGTCTAGGATATAGTTTGGAAGTTAGATTGATGGGATGTCAAATCGATGGGATGGAGGCGTTTTAAGTTCCTCATGCTGACATCATGTGCATTAAAGTCACGCACCTTATTCAAGGTAAAATTTTTGAATTTTAACTGGGCGGTTACCACGGTTTATTGGTAATCAAAGGGGTGTTGACAGGTGCTAACTAGGGTTAAAATATTGGTTTATAAGTAAACCGTTCCATATGCTGGAAACACTTTGCACAACTTGAACTCTTTGTCTTCCTCTCTTGGTGAACCTCTTCTTTCTACGAAGTGCTGGTATTGCTGATCTTTTCTAGATTTCTTCGTGATTTCTACTCAAATCTCTTTAAGGTTAGTAAAAAGTTGCTTTTTCTTTGTTTACTTTTGCATGAAACTTACTTTTACGAATCTATAGGAAGTGAAAATAGAAGTTTCTGCCATTTTTCTAAGAAACATGTGTTCTTCGATATCTTTGATGTTCTTCAACGTGTTCTTGATCGTTTTTGAGGCTTTTGATTTGTTGCTATGCTGGTTTTGTTCTTATGATGTGTTGCTCCTGGTCTACTTGTATGTCGTTGTGACGAGAGTAGTCGTTTAGATTCGAGTAATTGCTTGACCATGGGTAGGCAAAGCTTTTTAAGGCTAGGTTGAACTTTCAGGAATGAGTTATTTTTTGTAAAAATCCCTAGGTTGTGATTGTAGCGTTTGGTTTTTGCCTGACTTGTGCATTTTTTGCATTTGTCAGCTTTTTGAGATATCATGTCGAACGACAATATAGTCTCAGACTCACTTTACAGTTGGAGTTCTAGTGATCCGGAGGGCGAGGATGAGGGGGAGTCGACAGTGGACCACAAGATATTGATCGATTGGTAACAGTTGAGGATCCGTCGAGTGTTGTTATTGTAAACACGAAAGGTATGTTGGAGCAAGGCGCTGTACGCGCTATTGCAATGATGGTCGAATACCCGAAACAGGTAGAGGTTGTAGAGGCATTTACATATGGTCGCCCTTTAGGTATTCTTGATGGTAGTCCAGCCAGCATAGTTACAGAAGAAAACTTGCGCAGTTTGCGTACGATTTACGGTATCCCTGATGATGTCGAACTAAGAGTGCCGAAGGAACATGAGCGTGCAGATTAGGACATACTAGGGTGGACGTGTTTTTATGAATACACCCTTCGTTTAGGGTTTAGATTTTCGGTTCCCCAACTGGTTCGACGAATGTTGGTATATTACGACCTTGCTCCTGGCCAATTAATGCCAAATACTTAGATAATATTGTTAAGTTTGGGTGTCCTTAGTGAGAGACACAATGTGAAGTTTGGGTTAGGATGTTTACTTCACAATTATTACTTGAAGGAGCATGTGAGCGACCAAGGTCGTTACATGCTGATACCCAGAGATAAAAAGAATCAACTTGTTACCGATACCACGACAAATGATCGTCATTGGAAGGATACCTTCTTTTTTGCGAAAGGTCCTCCGATCGACGGTCCTTGGGGAGAGTCGCAGTATCAGTATTAGCGAATCTGGAATCAATATGGTGAGCGTCATTTACCAATTGTCGTTTGGTGTTTTTTTTTTTTACGCAACTCGTATTGATGCATCATTACTTTTGTAGAAATGAAGGGTGTAGATAGAAACCGTCGTGCGACGTGGCACCTGCACGTACTAAGGAACTATTAGCTATTTCTATCGCACATAGGAGTTGTAGAGTGTTGCTTACAGAAGGTAAACTTAGGCCTAGCAGCTTATGTAAGTGGTCGACATTAAATAGATCGTGAGCATTGTATCCCCACGTGAAGGATTTCTTGTCATATGTTTGTATTAGAAGGAGTTTTGAAATTCTTCAGTATGATATGAAATTTTTGTCCCCTCTTACTGATTTTGAACGTCGTTTCGCAGTAACGTCGATGGCGAGTGCACAGATCAACATGCTAGACAAAGCCGAAGCTATAAGGCTTTATAGGGAGGATCTTGACAAAAAACAGGCGGCAACAGCAGCGAAAAAGAAGCAAGCTGCTGAGAAGTCGAAGGAAACTGCTCCGCAGCACTAGACCATGTTTTTCAATCGTCGCTTGAATCGAGTCCATCGAGGAAAAGACAGAAAAAAGACTCTACTGTCGACCGTGGAAAGAGGATCGAATCAAGCTCGAAAGAGAAATCGGTTGCGACTGCTTTGGAACCGGACTCGTCGATGGTGCTTCTTTCCTCTAGGCTTTCATCGTTCAAGGAGCCGACAAGTTTTCTTGACAGGTCGAATGAATTCCTTCTCTTTGCTGATGAATTGTTCTTAAAAGGCAAGAAGACGGAGGAGGTATTCAACATGGGTATTCTTTCAGTGTTCCAGGTAAATTCGCTGTCGTCTCAAAGTTTCTTTTTGATAATCTTTCTTATTGGTACAACCTCTTTCTTTTGTAGGCTTTGCAAGTGCAACTGCACCTTCATGATAGGTACAAAACTCTTAATGATAAGTGCTTGAAGTTTCGGAAGGCGAACGACTCCTTCAAAGCAGATAATGCTAAAATTTGCAAGGCAATGAAAGAGATGGAGCAGAAGAACTTGGCTCTTGAGGAGGAGTTGAAGGGTGTGAAGGATTGACATCTTGCTGAGTCGAGCAAAGTTAAGGAGGTTGTTAAGGAGCGGAGAAGCTGGTAGTGGACTTGAAAAAATGGCTGATGTAGATGGTGGCTGACGCGATGTGCAAGACAAGAGCAGAGCTTTTCAAGGAATACTTGGCTGATGCACATGCAAATTGGGATTCTAATGAGATGTAGGTAGAGGTCGACGCTTATGAAGAGATGGAGTGTCTCAAACTCGAGGGATCTCCAAAGGGAGCAGACAAAGAGATTGATACAGGGGGAGATGGCGACAAGGGCCTTGAAGAGAACCTTGACAATGTCGAAGACCTAACTGCTACTGCCGCTGATTAAATCCAGAAGGAGGCTTGATTGTTTATTTTGTTCGACTCTTATCTCATTTTTCATCATCATTATATATATATATATATATATATGTTTTGTATAATTTGTAACTTGGTCTATAATTATAGATGATTTGGTCGGCTCGACCTATATTTTTAACTTGAATCCTCTACTTTATTTTGAAACGACTTTATGTGCGCTGTTTTGATTTGATATTGTGAAAACGATACGACCATCATATAATGGGGTTTGCACAATTGTAATTTTTAATTGAATGAGATAAACCTGTAAACTAATGCTCATACGTATGTCGATTGACATGATTTTTTATTTTGACATGATCTTATTATAGAATGGAAATCGCATACAATCGTTGTATATAGGAAATTCATGGTCGACATGACCTTTATTCATTGGAAATCGCATGCATGCGTATATAACATGACCTTTATTCATTGGGAATCGCGTACTCGCGTAGTATATAGAAAATTCATGGTTGACACGACCTTCATTACATATGCATTTCGCGTACATGCGCTGTATAAAAAAAATTCATGGTCGACACGACCTTCATTACACATGCCTTTCGCGTACATGCGTTGTATAAAGAAAATACATGGTCGACACGACCTTCATTACATATGCCTTTTGCGTACATGCGTTGTATAAAGAAAATTCATGGTTGACACGACCTTCATTACATATGCATTTCGCATACATGCGTTGTATAAAGAAAATTCATGGTCGACACGAACTTCATTACATATGCCTTTTGCGTACATGTGTTGTATAAAGAAAATTCATGGTCGACACGACCTTCATTACATATGCATTTCGCGTGCATGCGTTATTGGGTCGACAAGACCGTTGTTATATAGAATTTTCGCGTACATGCATTCATTTGAGTCGACATTTGTCCCCATTGCTATTCCCCCACTCTAAATATGTTTTTGTCGAATGAGGATATTGAGAGTTGATTTTGCAGATGTTGGTTCATAGATATCGTATTGCATCTGTAAGACATAAATTGCTTGTCGAAGTCGACAACTTGTATAGAGCAAGATGTGACTTTTATTTGTGAGCTCAGTTTTGCACTTAGTTGCACTAAGTTTTCATCATTGCTCCTTGTTGGTCGACTCGTTAGTGTTGAATGTTGATAAAAAATGAATAAAAAATAAACAATATTTAGAAATATGAGTTTAGAAATGGTACTGTTTCAAATGTAGAGCGTTCCAGCTGTTGTGTAGTTCTCAACCGTCGAGTCGCCGTAGTCTGTATGCTCCTCGTCAAACTACATCTCTTATTTGATATGGGCCTTCCCATGTCGGTCCCAATTTTCCCACTCCTTTTTCTCTTGTGTTTTGGAAGACTCGTTGTAGTACCTAGTCGTTGATTTTGAAAACTCTAGTTTGTACTGTTTTTGTTATACTGTCGTGTGACCTACTATTGATACGACTGGATCCTTAGAGCGGCAAGGTCTCGACGTTCGTCTAGATGATCTAATTTGAAAGTGAGTTCCAAGTTGTTCTATTCCTCATTTGGGTTTTCACTTCGAGCGGTAGTGAGTCGTGTCTCGATTGGGATTACAGCTTCAGAACTGTATACCAATGAGAATGGCGTCTCACTAGTCGACCGACGGGGGGTTGTTCTGTACAACCATAGTATTTCTGGGAGTTTTTCTGCCCACTCGCTTTTCTCTGCCTCCAATCATTTCTTTAGTGTGTTGATGATGGTTTTATTGGTCGACTCGGCTTGTCCATTGGCTTAAGGGTAACATGGAGTTGAGAAGCTCAGTTTTATCCCATACTTGTCGCAAGAAATTTTGAAGTCGTATGAAATAAATTGTGATCCGTTGTCGGTCACTATCTCCCATGGTACTCCAAACTTGCAAATTACATTTTTCCATACGAAGTTGCGTATCTCAATGTCGCGTACTTGTTGGTATGCTCCGATTTCAACCCATTTGGTGAAGTAATCTGTTAAAACTAGCATATAGACGACACCTCTAGGTGCTGGGGGGAGTTTACCTATAATGTCCATTCCCCATTTCATAAAAGGCCAAGGGGCTGAAATTGAATTTAACATACTTGGGGGGGATGCGACACGGGTGCAAATCATTGACATGATTTTGGGAATCAGACTACATTGTCGGCCAATAGTATTCCGCTGTGATGGCTCTGTTCGATAGACTTCGAGCGTTAGAATGATTTCCGCATTCCTCATAGTGGAGACTTTTGAGGAAGTCATACGTCTCTCGAGGGGTTATGCATCTCAAGTAAGGTCCTGTTAATGATTTTTTATAAAGCTTACCATATATAATGCAGAATTTTACAACTTTCGCTTTGATCTTTCTTGCTTCGGATCTGTCTCCTGGTAGGACGTCAGCCTGAAGGTAATTAAATATGGGTTCCATCCAACTTCTTCCATGGTCGACAGGTGCAAGTACTTCTGCTTCTTGAATTGTTGGCGACATAAGATGCACGACGGGTATAGATTTTGAACTGTTTGTTGTTATCGGCCCAAGACTTGTCAGTGCGTCTGCTCAAGCATTCTCAGATCTGGATATTTGTTGGATTGTAAACTTGTCGAAAGTTGACTGAAGTTGTTTGGCTTTGGCCAAATATGCCGACATTCTTTGGTCCCTTGCTTCATAGGAGTCATTCATCTGTTGAACGACTAGTTGAGAATCGCTAAGTACTTGTATGTTTTTTATGTCTAGGCTTTTTGCAAGGTTGAGCCCAACAATCAATGCTTCATATTCGGCTTCGTTGTTTGTCGCACGAAATTCACAATGGATCGACTATTCCAATATGTCCCCATGTGGGGATTTAAGCACCAGCCCTAGTCCGCTTCCTTTGACATTATTGGATCCGTCGACCGACAAAATCCATATTCCAGGGGAATGAGTTTCTGTGAGAGCTACTAGTTCCTATTCGGCCTGCACATTCTCACAAGGGGTAAAGTCTGTAATAAAGTCAGCTAATACCTGTGATTTCATTGCTGTTCGCGGGTTTAAGCTGATGTCGTATTCGCTAAGCTCCACAGCCCATTTCGTTAGTCGACCTGAAAGTTTTGTTTTGTGAAGAATATTTTTGAGGGGGTAGGTAGTTAATACCTTAATGAAGTGGCATTGGAAGTATGGTCACAGCTTGCGCACTGCTACGACAAGAGCTAATGCCAGTTTTTCCAGTAGACTATACTTGGTTTCTGCGTCGAATAAAGCTTTACTCACGTAATATACTGGATGTTGAGTGCCCTCTTCTTCTCCAATTAGTACGGCACTTTCGGCAGTGTCGGATACTGCCAAGTAAACGATTAATGTTTTGTTGTCTTTTGGTTTCGACAGCAATGGAGGTAAGGCCAAGTACGTCTTCAAATTTTGTAAGGCTTTTTTGTAGGGAAAAACACGGTCAACGCAGCGGAAGCGAGACTAAAAACAAGTTTAGTATATTTTAAAAATTTTCCTTTGATGAACCTTAACCCTTTAAATTAATTAAACATATATACAAACTAACAAAAGTAGAATACCTTTTGTCGCGTGATCCGATTGACTTACGTCGATGATAATCCGCAAGATCTTCAATCCTAGCATGAACGTGAATCACCTAGGAGCGTGGTCTCCCTTTTCTTTGAACTGCGTACCTGAGAATGGATAAACAAAATCTCTTTTTCTTATCGTTAGTCATAAAACATCCAAAAGACTACAAAGATTATTCCGGTCACTTTTGAGTTCACAATCTAATGATCGAAACTCGCGTGAACCTTATTCGAAGTTGTACACAAAAGCCTATTGATGTATAACCAATTAGTGTACTATCGAAATAGAATAATCTCTTCTCTCTTGTGTCTTGGCCGAAAAAATCAAACACTTGTCTATGAGAATTAGAAGAAGAAGAAGTTGACCAAGTGAATCAAGTGAGAGCTTCAGGTGGCCGAACCCTATAAGGTGACTTATATAGGGTGGCCGAATTCTTCTTCTCTTTCTACTAGGGTTGGCCGAATTCTCCTCTTGATTTAATTAGGGTTGGCCGAATTCTCCACAAAAGAGAGTTTTTGCTTTACCCTAATTACTATCAACTTTAGAATCATAACCCTAATTCAACTCATAAGTGTTTAATTCTTAATAAAAGACTTCCTTATTTGATTAAATAAATAAAACTTATTATTTATTTTCTTACCAAATAAGTCTTTTACTTTTAGTATACTACTACCAATAGTATAACTCTAGGAAACATATTTCTTGATCAGAAAAAGATTTTGTTTCTTAATTAAATAATTAATTAATAAATTAATTAATTCTCATTTAATCAAATAATAAAATAAAATAATATTTTTAGACTAGTATCTAGTCTTGCCGCCCACATCATGTATATATGGGCTCAATATTATTTTCTTATTTTATTTAATCTATTAGACTTTAATTAAAAAGCCCACATGTGAACCAGACCCATTCTTACTAAAAGAAACAAGCCCACATGCCTTTCATTAATATATTAATATAACTGATCAGTCCATTAAATAAATAATGTACAAAGTGATACATGGAAGTCCGTGTGGATTGGGGATCTTGGCGGGTTATCTAAATTTAAGCTTCAATAGACATAACCTAATCACAATCAACAAATGATTCACTTAGGTCCGATCCATTAATTTTAACTCATTCCACTAAAGAGCTAAAATTGAACTCTTAAATAAAGATAGAATAAGAAGATGTTCCTCATTCATACCCTAGACAATCATATTGGAGATAGTGTATCCTCGTGATTAATATCAGTAATCGCCAAGAGTTTATAGACCGCCTATAACTCTCTAAGTTACCATATTTACTCATATGACCACGTTTTGAACTTGGATACTTTGACTTGTCCAGAAGCAATGTTTTCAATAGTCGCTATCGAAAACTCAACGTTGAGATTTAATATCCAATTACCTCAAAACATCCATATGATGATATTATACTCTTATTTAATAAATGGAGCCACGATGTCCATATCTATAAATGAAGTCCTCTATCGATTAACAAATGAATATCACCAAACTATCGAGGATAGACTATGCTATATAATCGTACTCATTGATAACTCAAATGATACCACTTGCAACCATAAGTCCATCATTTATCTCAGGATTAAGATAGACTCTCCGATTGTCCTGATAATGAAAAGACTATTATCTATTGACGGTTCTAGATAAAGCTTTTCATTGTGATCCAGTTCAATGCACCCAGTGCACTAGATTCTTTTACTCGAAGACCCTCCGATGATTTCAGACTCATCATAACTCATTTGATCCCACTCAAATGCTAGCAAAAGAATTCTACAACTTTAACAAGAAAAGGTGCCCAACCTTTAACTTAAGTTGTGAACATTATTCAAGACTAACTAAAGAATTATGTCTTCCTCATACATATCCAGATGTACGAACAATTCTTCTTTTCTCATAGTCTTTAGACCTTATGATTATTTACTTTGATAATTATAATATTAAACTATAAATGCTATAAGATTTGTTAAACCAGAAATCACTTTATTAATATGAAAAAGATTGTCAATTACAATATTACACTCTTGCTATTAAGCATAATCCTAACAATTTTCACAGTCGTCGTTCCATTCAAATGTCTTGTTCTTCCTCAACGTGTTGAAAAAGGGTGGCAACATTCAGACGACTTTGAGATGAACCTGTTCAAGGATGCTACACGACCTGTGAGTTTTTGTATATCTTTGATACATCTGGGCTATTCAATTCCTTCTATCGACCGAATTTGGTCTGGGTTAGCTTCGACGCCTCTCTAGGTGACTAAGTAGCCTAGGAATTTTCCTGAAGACACACCAAAAGAACATTTAGTAGGATTAAGTTTCATACCGTATTGGTCACGTACGTCGAACGACTATCTCAAATAGTCGATGTATTGTTGAGCGACTAGAGACTTGACCAGCATGTCGTCGATGTAGACATCCATTGTCGATCCAAGCATCTTAGTGAACATCTTAGTGACTAGCCGTTGGTAGGTTGCACCTGCATTTTTCAAACCAAAAGGCATTACTTTATAGCAAAAAATACCTCGCTCGGTGACGAAGGCTGTTTTCTCCTGGTTGTCAGGATGCATCAAGATCTGGTTATAGCCAGAATAAGCGTCCATGAAGCTTAGTAGTTCATGCCCTGCTGTGGCGTCGACCAGCACGTCGATGTGAGGGAGTGGGAATGAATGTTTAGGACACGCTTTGTTGAGGTCTGTGAAGTCGATGCAGACTCGCCACTTCCCGTTTTTCTTCTTTACTACCATGACGTTTGCTGACTAGTCAGGGTATTTTACTTCCATCACATAATCGATGTCGAATAACTTGTGGATCTCTTAATTGATCACTTTATTCCTTTCTGGAGCGAACTTCCTTCTTTTTTGCTTCACTGGTTGGTGATCTGGATCGATCTGCAGTCAGTGAATTGTTACCTCTGGGTCGATACCGACCATGTTCGAATGTGACCAGGCAAAGTTGTTGCGTCGTTCCTTCATGAATTCAATCAATTGCTTGCGGATGTCATTTGATAATCTAGATCCAATAAAGACTTTGTGGTCTGGCTGTTCAGGGTCGATCGACATCATCGAGTTCTTCCATTTTTGGCTTGTTTGGGGTCGACTCGACTTTGGCATTCTGTAATTGTTATAATTCCTCTTTCTTCTTTTTCATAGCATTTTGATAGCACTCTCTGGCTGCTTTTTGTTCCCCTTTGATTTCTCGTACTCCCCACTTGGTTGGGAATTTTATCATTTGGTGATATGTCAACGGGATCGCCTTCAGTTCATGTATCCAAGGTCTAACAAGGATGGCGTTGTATGGAGATTGGCAGTCGAGCACCAAGAAATTGATGTACAAGTTAACTCCGTCGGTGTAGACAGGTAGTACGATTTCCCCTAGAGTGCTTTTCTGTTCTCCACTAAAACCTATCAGCATGGTCGTTCGACGACTAAGTTTGGATTCATCGACCTGCATTTCTCTTAGAGCACTGTTAAATAGTATATTACATGAACTGCCATTGTCGATTAAAATACGTTTTGTAAGACAATTAGCAATATGTAATGAAATAACTAGTGCATCATGGTGAGGGGAAAACAAATCTGATTTGTCTGTAGATTTGAAGGTGACGGTCTTGTCGACTTTTAAAGGGTGTTCTCGGTTTGTTTGAATTTCGGCATTTGACACTTGTCGTGTATGCCTCTTTGTTGCAGAATAGCTTACGCCACTGACTTTAGATCCACCTGCGATGTAATTAATCACTATATCCTGTCTGGGTGGTTCTGGAGGACTGTCATTCGCAATGGCTTGCCTTTGGCCGTCGCGTCTTGCGAGAGTTTGTTTCCCCTTGTCAGTTAGGAATTCTTGTAGAAGTCCCTGCTTTAAGAGTTCTGTGACTTCATATTTGAGGGCGACACAATCTTCCGTACGATGGTTGTGATCACCGTGAAACTCGTATCGGAGCCTTGCATCTCGATGTTCTGGGAGTGCATTCATCTTTCGTGGCTATTTGACCGTTTTTCCCATTTCTCTCATCACTGCAAAGAGGTCGACAGGTTCAATGCTAAGGTTGTATTCTGGTGCTTCAATGTGTGGTCGATTCGACCTTGGGTTGCCACACCCATAAGAATTTCTATCGCTAGAACCTTCGTGTTGTGACTGATTATTTTTCTTGTCATTTGTCGGATAAGGTTCTGACCTTCTGTCGTTAGACCTTCTGTCGACTCGATTGTTTCGTCGACTTCCATAATTGTTGGTTTTTCCAACGAAATTTGCTTCATCTTCCTCCCATTTGATTTGGGCCCATACTTTTGTCAGTACGTCTTCCATTGTCCTACGTGGATATTTAATGAGTTCTTTATATAAGTTGGAATCAAACTTGAGGCCTTTCCTAAAGGCGTAGATGGCGGTCGCTTGATTGCAATGTGGGATCTGTACTTTCTCTTTGTTGAAGCGTCTGACATACGTTCTTAAATTTTTGCCAGGTCTTTACGTTATTGTATATAGGTCGTTCGACTGTTTTTCCAGCTTGCGGCTGCTTGCAAATTGTTCCACGAATGTATCCATCAGCTGCGCAAAAGAATCAATAGAATTGTTAGGTAAATTCGTATACCATTGTAAAGCTAGACCATTAAGGCTAGACCTAAAGGCTTTGCACATGCACGCTTTTCTCAGGTCGCGTGGAATTGCAGTAATGAACATCCTTTGTTTGTACTGTGCTATATGGTCGTTCGGATCTGTCGTCCCTTCGTACTGCGTCATGTTTGGGAAGTTGAATTTTCTGGGCATTTTAGTAAGAGCAATTGCGTCGACGAAGGGTGAATCGGCGAAGCTGTTAGCTGTACTTTTTTTATTGGAGCTGGAACTCCTGGAATTCTTTGAATAAGAGTTTCCATTTCTGCAAACCTACGAGAGAATTCTTAATTAGCAGACAAAGGTAAGTCCGATCCGGGTTTTACCAATCTGGGTGTTGATTGGAGTGACATAGGTGTTCTTTGGACGTTTTCTGGTTGTAGATCCATTGCTGGATCTTGCTCGTTCAGCATCTCATTCCGGATTAGCATGTTGTTAAGGTCGATTTCGACTCGAGCCGTTTGGGGCGTTGGCTGATTCTGCTGGTCGCTCGGATTCATATCTGGTCTGATAGGGTTGCCTGATGCTCTTGGAGCTGTTCAATCGACAATCTGTTCATCATTTGGAGCTAAGACTGGACGTTATGACGTCGCAGAATTAGGTACTACTCCATTAACCAAGGCTCGCAATTCCTTATTCGTCGCTCGGATCGCTGCATTATCTGCTTCAAGCGCCCGTAATTTCTCAACGTTTGCAGTCATCTGAGTAGTTAATACAGCGATTTGCTCTTCGACGGTTGGGACTATTCCATCTCCAAACATGTTGGCTGGTAGTTCGACTGGTTCGGTTAACTAGTTCGTAATGCTGCAATGGGCCCCACGGTGGGCTCTAAAATGTAGAAGGTCGATCTACGTGTAGTGTGGATCGGGTCGGGTTATGTTAGGCCCAAAGCAATTCGTTCGAACTCGTAGAATTAATGATGTCGTTTCCTTGTTGAACCTGCAAGAGAGTGTCTGTTGACCTTGGATGAATACTTTGTTGAACCTGTAAATATAATTGAAATAGAAGCAAAATACGAGTAAAAATGATGTAGATGGGTTTGGATTTCTTAGCCTTAGGTGTGCTTAGGCTGAGCAATGGATGATAACCAATAATGATCGAGATTTTATTAGGTTCTGGTGACTAGAATATATCTACCCAGAATTTCAGTACGCTTTAGTAAGCTTTTTGTAGGAGAGAATTCAGAGAGCTTTGAAGTGAGAGAGCTCGCTTATTTATAGTCGAAGAAACAGTTCCAACGTTCGCTGATCATGGCTTGATCGTGGGCGAGATATTTGGAGAGATTCTCTCTTCAAACTATCCACCTAGCATAACTGACATTTGACTTGGTCCTTCAAAGACCAAGTTTTGATGCTGTTTGTGTTGGGTCGATCCAACATAACGGGCCTAGGCAGGATCTAGTATTTATCGGTCTAGGTTTCAATACATTGGGCCTATGGGCCATTTTGGCTACCACAAGTACACTTACAAAAATGATATTAATATAAACAATATTATTGGATTAAATTATGACAAATAATAATAATAATAATCCTAGTGTAATAGTTCTTGTAATACTTAAAAAAAAAAAAAAAAAAACTACCAATCCAGTCATCACTTCTGATTCTGAGAACTCAAAATTTAAATCATTTGACATTTACTTATGCGAACTTGCAAGGGTCATAAATAGTGGTTGGGAAGAGGAAAATTCAGGAAAAAAAATAATGAATTAGTACTTAATAATGCACTTCATGTTAACAAAACTAAATATCAAAGCTAATCTAATAATAGAGTATGGCTATGTTAGAAATCAACATTATAGCTATGATACAAGGAAGACTTTGACCATGATTGATTTCAGAATTATTATTATGATTACCTTCCATAAGGAGTCACTTTCTAAGAAGACTTTGATCAATATTGATTATAGAATTATTATCATGATTACCTCCCATAAGGAGTCGCTTTCTAAGCAGACTTTAACCAAAATTGATTGTAGAATTATTATCGTGATTATCTTTCGTTAGGAGTTGATTTGCTTTGATTACACCATTGGCTATTCTTTCCATCTTTATATGTAACTAGTTTTCCAACCCGAGTGTTGCACGGGCTTTGTATTAAAAATTATTTATAAAATATTGTGTTGTTTATACCGATGTGTAGACAATGTAAGGATACGATGTGCGGACAATGTAAAATTTAACGCAATTATCATCGGGTTTGTAATTTAAAATTTCTTCGTATTGCTCAAATTATGCTTTCAATGCTTTATGTTAGGAAAAAAGACACTTAAAAAAAAAAAAAAATTAGTACAAATTTCTATAGATGAACCCTTCTTGTAAAAAGCCTATGGCTTTTTCATACACTTCAAATATTTTTTTGCTAAGATATGAAACGTCTCCTGTGTCTTGAAGATGAACATAATGACTTGGTGTTTCCAAGAGCCAAAGAGAGTCCTTGGTGACTTATTATGACTCTGAATTTATCAGTGACATAAGGCATAGAGAGACCTCCACTTGACATCTACACGTGCTACAACATCAAGAAACCTTTCATACAATTAGATAAGCTAGAGAAAAGATAAAATAATAATAAGTAGATAAAAATAAATAATTTGATACATGCACTGTGAAAAGATTAATACATCAAGAGTATATGGCTAAAAAATATAATAAAATTGATGAATTAAAGAGTTGCCTTTCATCCACAATTTAATTTGAAGAGAGATTGTTGTCATCTGAAGGTGTCAGACACGACTTTCATCTTCATCAGTGGTGTCCAGCACTCGGCTATGCCTCCACTTTCTTTGAGCCTTGCTTTAAGAGTTTAAGATTGGAGCTTGGCTTGATGTGGAGGTTAACAATATTCCAAACAGAATCCATGCTATGACATATTTATATGTAACGATTCATAATCAATGGCTCTACCTTTGTTCTTGAAATATTTGTTCTGCAAACGATATATTGAATATGAAAAGGTTTGAATTTACATTGACTTCCCACCCAGTAGAGAGAATTCCAATTCAATGGAAATATGATCTTTTCTATTATGCTCTTGTTCCCAATTGGGTAGATCCATATTTTTCATGTAATAGCAAATTAAATTGTACAGTTAAATCACATGTTAGTGAAGTCCATAATATTAAAATGGTGAGAGAGTATACCATTTATAGCCTCCCAAGTCCAGCATCAAAATCATCTGAGCAAAATTTATATATCGAAGCTTTAGACAGTGATGAGAAAGACTCAATTTTGAATGGGCAATGACTTGGTGGAGCATGTCTTCCTGAAAGAAAAATAAGAGATTTCAAATTCTTATGATAATAAAAAAAGAGATAAATATTAAGGAAGCTGAAGAGTGAAAACACACCTTTTAATAATATGGCCCCTGTAGCCATTTTGAACCGGAGAATTGAGGATGAAAGAATGAATTTATATGAGAATGAATTTAATCAGCTATTAAATGCTAGGTGATCAAGAGGGTTGCTTCAGTTGAATTTGGATCCTCAGTTGATCTAATCTTTCTTCTGACCTCACGTAATCTCATGACACATAAGCATTGCAATGAATGGGTGGTTAAGATGTGATTGATTTTCACAACAATTTTATCAACAACCAATCACATGTTTTAAAAAGGTTAGAAAAAAGATCAGATCATTAGAGGATCCAAATTCGCTTCAATTTCAATCCCCATTTTTCACGATCTTCAATCTTCTTCTTTCTTAATTGTTACAAAGATAATTTGAATGGTTTTGAGCCGATTCTAGATACTATAAACATGCATTCAATAACTTCACCAAAATTTAAGGCCATTGCTATTATACAAACTTACACCATTGAATCTGGTGAGTGGTGATATTTATATACACATAAATAGAAATGAATAATAGGTTTAAAGTCCAAAGTTCCCTCACAACGACACGTGGCACTGTGAGATTCCAATTTACTATATTATATAAATATAGTTACATAGATATAGATATGATTATTATTATATTATATATTTAAAAAAAATAAAAAAATTAATAACATTTATAATTGCCACGTGTCGTAACCACATTAAAAGTAGAAAAAAGTCTATTATTATATTATTATATATGATTACCATTGACATAGGATCTAGACATTAATTACTTCCTTATTGTAGATTTCTTAGACTTAGTTGCCATGCTATTATATAAATGTATACTCATCGTACAAAGAAATATACACAAAATTATTCTATCACCATATTTTCTTTATGGTATCAGAGTAAAAATTCTGATCCCTTTCGTTCTTTTTCACCATTATTTTCAATTTTCATCTTTTTCAATCTTTATCATGAATAATTCCACAAGAAATCAATCTAATGGAAACTATTTATCGAGCAAGAACAGTCAAAACAAAACAACTTTAACAGCTGCCGTGCACACGAGCCTATCAACAACAAGCAAAGGCGTGACACTCACATTAGAAGAATATGAACAATTTCATTCCATGGTCTCAGTTGGTAAAACTAATCCTTTAGCTAATAGCTTTACAGGTATTTCATGTGGCCTCCGTTCTATTTGCAATCCTTCTACATGGATAATTGATTCGGGTGCCACAGATCATATGACATCAAATCCCAAATTGCTACACACAAAAAACCCTATTATTTTGGCACTAGTTAAATTACCAACTAGCCAAACTGCATCTATTACGCATATAGGCCAGTCAAGTCCCACCTCCACATTACCCTTGCAAGATGTACTCCTTGCACCATCTATCCATTTGAATTTACTATCTGTTCATAAACTTACAAAGTCATTAAATTGCTTTGTTATTTTCTATCTTGACCATTGTATTTTTCAGGACCTAGTTACGAAGAAGAAGATTGGCAAGGGTAGTGAATGTGGTGGTCTTTACTATTTAGATTTCGAAAATGCTCCAATTGTCTCCAATGTGACGTCTTCAAATTTCAATATTTGGCATTGGTGTTTAGGTCATCCTTCCCATATAGTTCAATCTCATATTTCTCATATTTTAATTGGCTTATTTCGTGGACAAACCACGTGTTGGGGATTATATGTAAGGGTAGATTAAGTGATTGATATTCAAGCTCAAGACCCTCTCATGTCCTCAAGGTTGATAAGCACCAAAGGTAAATTTCTATGTGCTTAATTTGCTTTGAAGAGATTAGTTGCACACACACACTCACATCTCATGCTTATTTCATTTTCTTGTATGTTGTGTATGTGTTGTTATTATGTGCATTCATGATCATATAACATCTCTTCTTGCATAAATATTGATTGCATCTTGTGTCTTTAATGTCATACCATGATAGGCTTTTAGGATGCATCTTGTTTTACCTTTTTACCCTTGCATGTGCTTTTGGGTTCAAAGGAGTGGGCTCTACTGTGCGCTGGACGTCATGCGCCGGACCAGCGCAGCCCACCAGCGCAGATCGCCCAGTGGTCTGTCGCTGGTCGTGCGATGGTCCACCAGCGCACCATGAAATTGGTCTATGCGCTGGTGGTGCGCTGGACGTCCAGCGCACAACACACAATCAGGTGCGATTTTTCAAAACGACCTCACTCTACTAGAGTTGCCTATATATAGTCTTCTATGATTTTAGGTCGTCCAAGAGAGTCAAAAATATCATATATTTTCCTTAGAACATTTTTCAAGAAAAAAATCATTAAAAGAACTCTCCTTTAACCACTCAAATCAAATCCCTTTTGCATCATATTTCATATTGCATCTTCTATTACTATATAGAATGCATCCATGATTGGATTTGCATCATCACAACTTGCTTGGTAAGATTTTGATTAAGTTCATCTTATTTGATTATTTTTATTATCAAGCTATTCTCTTTAATTTACTTGTATGTTTTGATCATATGATAAATACAAGATTAGAGAATTAATTGTGATGAATTAATTGAGTGTTGTATTGTGATAGATATCTAGGTTTTTATAATCTATGTTTATCTAAGCTATTATGACATGTCATTTAGCACTTGATATCTAGGATTGATTTTAATTGATTATCTCATCATCCTAGATAAGCATCTAAGGTTCCCTAGCCTTGTTTGTTATTTGAATATTCATACATATTCACATAGGTTGCATAATCTCTTCTTAGAGAAATAAGACTTGAGGCTAAGAGTGCTTAGGCCTCATGCAAATTGGAATAGGGTTGCTAATAAAGGCCCGCGGGGTAGAAGTGAGGGGTTACAGACCGGATTGTTAGACGAGGTCTACATAGGTTGTAAACTTCATTTCAATTAGTGATTTCGAGTTCCGAGTGTGGCGCACTATACAACCCGTGGTTTTTCCCAGTGGTTGGGTTTCCACGTATACATCAAGTGTCATTTTTAATTCCGCACTATATTACACTTGCTTGTATTTTTGACTAGTAGGGTCATTTTCGTAATATTGACTTGTATGCGAAAATTGGGTAATAATAGCTAAAATCTATTCACCCCCCCAGATTAATATATTGATAACACGACTCGAGTATTTAGTTATTTACAAATCTCATATTTCTCATATTTTAGATTTTGTTTCAAGTTTTAATAAGGATAATTGTTTAATTTGTTCATTAGCAAAACATTCGAAGTCCTTTTCCTTTAAGTATTATTTCAAGTTCAAAATGTTTTGATTTAATCCATTGTGATGTTTTGGGTCCATACTCCATGCCTTCTTTAAGTGGACATATTTCTTAACTATCGTTGATGACTATTCACAATGTACATGGACATCTTTCATGCATTTTAAATGTGAAACATCAACTTATATACAACATTTTTTTTACTATGATAAAAACACAATTTCATTCTTCTATTTGTCAAGTTCGCACAGATAATGGGTTGGAATTTCTCAATACTAATCTCCAACAATTTTTTTTCCTCGATGGGGGTATTGCATCAATGCACCTGTGTTGGCACGCCACAGCAAAATGGTGTTGTCGAAAGAAAGCATCGCCACCTTCTCAATGTGGCACGCTATGAAAATATATACTCACGTGTGTCTAAACAACCTAGAAGGGGGGTGGGGGTGGGGGTGGGGGGGTGAATGAGTTTTTAATCGATTATTACCAATTTTTTGATTAGTCAAAATTAATCACTATTAACCAATTCAACAAACAATAAAAATCAAGTAAAAGTGCGGAAATTAAAGAACACTTGATTTTTACGTGCAAACCCTCAATAGGGAAAAACCACGGGCTGTTATGTGCGTCACATACGAACCTCGAATCCACTAATTGCAATGGTGTTTACAACCTAGGTTGACCTCAACCTCTCACGGTCTATAACCCACCATTACTACCCGCAGGCCTTTAAAAGTGAACCTAGTCCAATTTGCTTGAGCACTACACACTGGTAGTCACAAGACTTAGCTCTCAATGAAGAGATCAATAACCTATGTGAATATATGATAATATCAAAAATGCAAATAATGCTAGGCTACACTAAATGCTTAACTAGATGTTATAATGCAAATCAACACTCTAGTTATCAACAATGCCTACATGCACATTCATGAGGACTTAATTAGATGCAAAGAGACTCTAGCAACCTAATTGTCAACTAACAAAGCCAATTCAACACATGTTGTCAATAATCATGGCAAGAACTAAAAACATGCAATTAACTAATGCAATCAAGGAATTGTCAATAAAAAAACCAATCAACACAAGTTGTCAATGAACATTGTAAGGACAATAAATGCAATTAACAAATGCAATCAATGAGTCCTACAATCAACAATGTCTAAATGAAAAACATAAAGGCTTAGCTAGAGGGCAAAATGGTCCTAAATGCTAGCTATCAACAAACAACTCATCTCAACCAATAAACAAAGTCTCAAACATGTTAGAAACAACATTAAGTAAGGAGACATGCATTTAATTAACAAATAAATGCTAAACCTAGGCAAACATGTCATAAGAATGAAACAAGAGATTTTAGGACATGTAGAAATTACCTAGTCAAGAAAGACAACAAAACCCATGCTAGAATGATGCTAGGAAGATACTAGATGCTCATGGGAAAGTGTTTGGTTGAGTAAAGATGAGTTCTTGGGAGCTTCTCTCTCTAGGATATGAGTTTCTCTCACTTGATTTTGTTTTTAGGCTCTTAAAAACGAGCTAGGAAGAAGATGATACTTATATAGGAGCCCTAGATGAAGTGGTGTCGTTTTGGAAAAAACGTTGTGCGCTGGTCCTGCGCTGGACGACCTACGTAGGAAGACCAGCGCACAGCCTTTTGGCACAAAGGCGCTGGAGGACCAATGCAGGAGAGTGGCGCTCAACCAGCGGAGCTTCTCTACCACGATTGCGCTGGACGACCAACGCAGGTAGACCAGCGCAGGTCCAGCGGCAATATTCTGCCAAGATTGTGTTGGATAACCAGCGTAGGAAGACCAGCGCAGAGACTGCACACATTCTCAAAAAAACATACAAGGAAAAATGTGCAAGTGTGATTGGTGTAATACAAACATACAAGAAGCAATTATCACACATGCATGCTAGAGAGTGTGTGTGTGTAACTAAATCTCTTCAAATTAGAGTTAAGTCAAGAATCTACCTTCCTTGAAGCTTTTGATTCCACAATGAGGTCCTTTGGCACTTGATGAGAATTTCTTCAATCATAAGCTACCCTTACAAATAGAACCCCATTGTGATTTTGTCAACGAAATACGCCAATCAAAAGTGAGGCACTTACATGCTCAATCCGCTTTCAATCTCATCTTCCTTTAAAATTTTGGGGAGAATGCATCTTGACAGCTACTTACCTTATCAACCTCTTCCCAAGTAAAGTTTTAAAAGGCAAAATGAAATTCCCTTAAGCAATATAGTGTAAAATATACCTAGAGGGGGGTGAATAGGTATTTACTCAAATTCTTCCAATCTTAAAAATGATGCGGAATATAACAAAGAAAATGCACACTTGATTAGATTTAGCAAATGAATTGATTTCACTAATACAAGAGTTAATCAATTTACAAGATATGCAATCAATGTAAGATATGGAAGATAAAGAAAAATAAAAACAAAAATGAACACAAGTATTTTTTACGTGGTAAAACCTCAAAGAGAAAACATCCACGGGTTGATACCACAACCCCCAGCAAAGCAATTCACTATAAGAAAAGGACTTACACACTCAAGCTATCAACACACGATATCCGCTCAAGCTATCACCTCCTAATCTACCCTCGGGCAAGTGAACTACCAAGCCTACTTCCTATCCGAGATGTATCCTACACCTCTAGAAAGCAACTTCCTATCCAAGACGCTCATGTCTCTAGGAAGATTTCTTGCTTGACTATCTGAGTCCTCCCGACTCTAATCAAGGCTTCTTGCTTGGCTATCCGGAACACTTTCCTAGCCAAGACTTCTTGCTCAAGACAAAGCTTCACTCACTTTGCAAGAGACTTCAACCTTTCACAAGGCAATGATCTAAGTGATGCAAATGATGCAAACACAAGCAAATAGAGCAAGTAGATCAAACACACTCTATGAAGAATTAGATTTGCACAAATCAAGCTCACAAGCAAATTTAGCTAATTCTTATGAACATGTGATTAGAAGTCTAGATTAGACATTCAAAGTCATTCACAAAAATATCTAGAAACCTAAACATGTCAATCAAAGCTAGAGTAACAAGTTTTCAATAAAAATCACAAAACTAGCTTTGAAATCAAGTGAACAAGTTAACACTTGAAATCCACAACATATTCAATCCAAACAAGAACTAGATTTAAATAATAGATAGCACAATCAAAAATCCTAGTTCATGAACATGTGACAAAAACCTAGAAATCAACAATTAAGTTCAAGAACAAAAAGTATTTCTAGAATCAATATCAAGATAGGTCAAGTTTAGCAATATATGTTCAATTGAAATCAAATGGCTAAAACTCAACAATCAATAGATCAACCACCCCTAGAATATGATCTAACAACATTCTAAACACATATCATCTATCAATTAGGAAGATTAAAAGAGATGATCAAAAGATGAAGTGAGAAGAAGAAGTTTCACATACAAAAGTTGAGTCTCGTACTGAAATCAGATCACTGGGAAAAATGACGAACTCAAATGGCTCTGAAAATGCTTGGGGTTTGTAGCTCTCTTCAAGACCAACAATTTTGGCTTTGAATCACTCAATTCAGAGTTGAAATGAGAGAGATATGATCAAAATAAGAAATAAAAAATTGTAAAGAATTTTGCTCGGGATTTCGAATATAAATGGAGGGAAAAGAGATGGAGAAGAGAGAGGATGACGGGAGCCAATCAGAGGCTGCCACATCAGCACCCCGTGGGGGGCACGTGGGCCACATGGGACCAGAGGGGTGCACTGGCCGTGGGTCCCACGGGCTCCACACGTGGTGGCCAATGCATGGCCTTTGGCCATGCTTGCCTCTCGCGCGCTCCCTCACGTTCTTCAACCGTATCTTGGGCATCCGAACTCCGATTTTGAATTTGTTTTTGGATTACGAACTGTGACTCCCTCATGCACGACTATGACTAAAAACTTTGAAAAATGGTTGAGAAATCATCTCAGAAAATGATGATGAAGTCAACTCAACGAATGAGAACGCAAAGTAGCATAGCTAAGTCGTTTGGACTCGAAATCTTATGAATGAGTAACCGAAACGATCGGAACTCAATATGGAATCAAATAAGAACATGTTCAGGTCCAAAACACAAAATACACAAACAAATAAACAAATATTCACACAAGCATGCCATATCAAAGAGATAGTCACAAAGCATGCAATTCTACAATGTTTATCTATTAAAAAACAATGCATGAGCATACTATGAAGTGTGTGAAAGTGTTATACAAAAAGTTTGAACCATGGTGTAGGGACACGCATGTATGAATTGTGTGTGTGTGCGCTTATGCCTTGCAAGAGGATAGGAGTCAAGATATACCTTTGACGCTTTTCACCTCTTGAAGACGACTTTTGCACTAGACGTTGCTCTTCACTTTTTTAAGCTTCCTTTCTTCAAAGAATATCCTAAGCAACAACTAATACATAATATGGAGTTTTTTGCAATGGAATCAAGCCAATACAAATCATAAACCTTACACAAAACACCATATGAAATTTTATTTGATAAGCGTCCCACACATTTACGAGTCTTTAGTTATCTTAGTTTTGCAAATAATGTCCTACACAAAGAACACAAATTTGATAAAAGGGAAATTCCTAGTATTTTTGTTGGTTACCCACATGGTCAAAAATGGTACAAAATTTATGATTATACTTCAAATAAAGTACTCATTAGTAGAGATGTAATTTTTTTTGACACTCATTTCTCTTTTGCAACCATGCTTACATCCACTGATACAACACACTCATCCTTAAAATATCCAACCTTCACTCATAGATCCTTATGATAGTGACCCCATTCCAAACCTTCCTTCCGCTGTACCAATAGATACACCCACAAATATTCAAATATTGCCACTTTTGATAATGAAATTCTACCATCCACCTAGATAGAAATCCCCCTACCACCACTGACACAAAATTTCCACCCAATCCCTCACCCTCAATTTCATCCACTTCATATTCTTCCTCTCATTCTCCACCTCCGTCTGAGGAAGTTCTTGGCCTATGCATCTGAGGACCACCTTACAAGTTGCTCGACTACCATTGTTACAACACTCATGCCCTTTCCTCTTCTTCCATTCAGGTTTGGAAAGGTACGCGATAATTGTGATAAGATTTCTACTACTCGCAATGTTTTTGTAGCCTCTATATCTACTATAGAAGAACCCACTACATATTCACAGGCTTCTCTTATTCCCCACTGGTGTGATGCAAATGTGTGCTGAATTACAAGCTCTTAAAACAAATTCCACACGGTCTCTTGTCCCTTTACCTGCAAACAAACGCCTTTCGGTTGTAAATGGGTATACAAGGTCAAATGTAATTCCGATGGCACTATTGAGCGTTTCAAGGCACGTCTTGTTGCCAAAGGTTATACCCAAATCGAAGGCATTTATTATACAAAATCCTTTTCTCTTGTCGCCAAATTGGCCATGGTCCTAGTTTTACTCACTATTGCAGCTTCCAAAAATTGGCCTCTTCACCAATTAGATGTCAACAATACATTTTTGCATTGTGATTTGCATAAAGAAGTATACATACAACCTCCGCCTGGTTATGTCTGTAAGGGGGAGAACCTTGTCTGCAAATTAAACATATCATTATACGGACTCAAGCAGGCTTCCAGGCAATAGTTTGCCAAATTCTCTCATACCATTATTGTAGCTAGTTATACTTAATCAAAGTCCGACTACTCTCTATTTTACAAACACAAAGCTAAATCTTTTGTGTTTATATTGGTGTATGTCGATGATGTTATAATTACAGGTTCATATGCATGTGAAATTTCAAGACTTAAAAATTTTCTACATCAACGATTCAAGCTCAAAGACTTAGGCAATCTCAAATACTTTCTTGGCATTGAAGTGTCAAGATCACAGAAAGACATTTGTTTAAATAAGCGCAAATATGCACTAGATATTATCAAAGACACATGTTTATTGGGAGCAAAGCCCGAGTCTGTTCCCATGGAAGAAAATCTGAAACTTAGCAACACTGATGGTGTCTTGCTAAATGATCCGGCCTCATATCGTCATTTGATTGGAAGATTGATTTATCTAACTGTTACAAGGCCAGATATTCTTTTTGTAGTTAACATTCTCAGTCAGTTCATGCATCAACCGTATCAACCATATATGAAGGCTACTACATGTATAGTTCATTACTTAAAAGGCTCTCTTGGTCAATGTATTTTATTATCTTCTCATAATGAATTAAAGTTACAAGCATTCAATGATTCCAACTAGGAAAGTTGCCCAATGACTAGAAGATCAATCACTGGTTATTGTGTATTTCTCGGGACAAGCCTAATCTCATGGAAAACAAAAAACACAACCAACTATGTCTAGGTCTTCCGCATAAGCCGAATATCGGGCTATAGCTACTTGTGCTGCAATGGTTATGGCATCTTTTACATGATTTTGGGGTGACGTACTCTTTTCCTAGTATACTTTATTGTGACAACAAAGTTGCCTTCTATATTGCAGCAAATGCAATTTATCATGAACGAACCAAACATATTGAAATTGATTGTCATGTTATTCATGAGAAAATTCTATACGAATTATTGCAAACTGCCTTTGTTCCTTCCAAGGATCATATTGGATATATCTTACGAAATCAATGGGAAAGGAAACTTTTTTATGATTACAATCCAAGTTGAACGTTTAGACATACATGCTTCAACTTGAGGGGGAGTGTTAGAAATTAACATTATAGCCATGATACAAGGAAGACATTGACCAAGATTGATTGTAGTATTATTATCAAGATTATCTTCCTTAAGTAGTCGCTTTCTTAGAAGACTTTGACCAAGATTGATTGCAGAATTATTATCGTGATTACCTTCCATAAGGAGTTAATTTGCTTTGATTACATGATTACACAATTGACTATGTTTTCCCTCTTTATATGTAATTACCATTGACATAGGATCTAGACATTAATTATTTCCTTATTGTAGATTTCTTAGACTTAGAGGTCGTTTGTTTTTTCCACTTACAACTTGCTGGGTCTGAATCATAATTATTAAGTTGTTTTGTTTGTTTTTTTTAAATGGTCAAACAACTTAAAAATATCAAAAAACAACTTAAAATAAAAAGTAAATAATCTTGACTTTTCACTTAATTGCCAATCACTGAATTGCATTAAATGCAATCCAAAATCTTTTTTTCCGATACTATCCCCCATATATAACATATTTCCAATTTCATCAAAATTGTATATGATAATCAAATCTTTATTTTAATATATTGCTTATTTTAAATAGCTTTAAAAATAAAAAAGAACCCTAATCACTTCTCATATTGGTGTTTAATATCAATACTTTATTTTGATATTAGGGTGATGTATTTATATATTATTTTTTTAGAGTGTTTTGTGTGAGTTTTCTTGCTGCCCCTTTTATTTTTTGAAAAAAAAAAAAAAAAACTTTTTCTTTTCTTAATAAAAATGAAGTTTGTTTGTAATAAAAAAAGAAGATCACGATCATATGTGTTCATATATAATTCTTATTTTTGGATTGTTTTTATTCCATATTATATGTATAATTGTTTAAAATGAGTATAAATGTAAAATTATTTATTTTCAGACAATTTTACTTTTATAAAATAAATGTGTTGACAATACATTCAGATGTGAGGAAAAAAAAAAAAAAAAAAAACAAACAAACATGTCATTCAAGTTCAGATTTCAGTTCCTATTCAGTCTTTAGAAAAATTCAGGACTGTTCAGTCTTCAGACAAAAAAACAAATGACCCCTTAGTTGCCAAGCTATTATATAAATGTATACTCATTGTACCAAGAAATACACACAAAATTATTCAATCACCGTATCTTCTTTAGGCTATGCCTATGTTGCAAGTAATTAACAACACATAATAAGAAATTTTTGTGCAGTAATAGGTAACAAATACGATCTATGATCCGCGGTATGGAGGTGCTTGATTTTAACTTTGATATTATTTGTGGAAACCGAATATACAACCTAAAACACGAAGAAATGCATCCTATTGAATTTAACTTTGATATTGTAACATCTCTGATCCATCGAGTAGATATTATCTGTTTTGGACTTCACGCTCGTATTTTTCATGTTCACAGATTTGCTTTGAATAATGGTTTTCATGCAAGTGTCCTTCACTCATGATCCAAAACGAGTCCATTTAATTAAGTGATACCAAGACTTACGAGGACTGCATCTCACTTTGCCATTTGCCAACGATGCTGGACGTGATAGAGAGCATTTGTTGAAAATGAATATCCAACCCAAAACGCCAAGAAATGCTTCCTATTTATAAACCTGAAGAATCGGCTCTCGATAACCAATCCCCGTAAAATACCAAGACTTAACAATAGCCTAATTCAATAGAGTTACTTGCTGATCTTGAAATATGAACATATGAGTAACCTTGGGCCAAGTTTGGCTAGCTCTTTTGGGCCTCATGGCCAATACAATTCCAAGCCTGTTAAATGTGAGAGGGTAATGCATTTTTTTTTTTTAATATTATATTAATTCCGGATTTGGGGAGGTGACATACTTGAACTCATAAATAACCTCATGGTGTAGATACGAGAGGAAAACATCTAGTCCAATCTCATCTTGCCCATGTGAGTGGGTAATGTTGAACATGAACCAGTCACATGTAATATTACTTACTCTAAATAATGTTACACATACGAGATCCCACATCAGATCAGTTATATAAATATTAATATATAAAAATGCTTCACTAGTTAAAAAATTAAAGACCAGGCAATATCGTCGTCCTTTTTATTTTATTTTATTATATACTATCTTTAGATACAGTGACTCAAACTCGAAAACGATCCAAATTGGAAATACAAATGCATTTTGCATAAGTATATAATATAGTTATGATAAAAAAAAAATTTGCATGTAAAAAAAAGCTATAATTTTTTCAAAATTTTATTTTATATTTTCTTTTAAAATGTTTTGCAAATTATATATATACAATTATACATTATCTATTCTCAACATTTTTTTTAAACTCATTAAAAAAATAACGAAAACAAAAATAAGAAGAATAAAAACAGCGGCGGCAGCAAAAAAAAGTAGTTAAACAGAAACAGCGAGCATGGATTTTCACGCCGAAGCACAAATAAAATTCTCAACCAAATCTTCCACCCACTACTCCATTTTCTCCACCACTCAGAAGAAGATATGTTGCAAGCCTCTATCGCTCCCCGCCACGTCACACTCCCCGCTGCACGTGCCAATCTCAGGTCTGTCAACCCACCAACGTCAGCTGCATTTCCAATCACCCACCCGTCGCGTCTCCGCCTCACTCTGACCACCGGCAGCGGTGTTGTTCCGCTCTCATTTCTTGACTTCAAAGGTGGAAAAGGGTATCTCTCGTTATTGTCAAATCTCTCACATTTTTGTTGGGGTTTTTATTTTTATTTTTTGGGGAATAAACTAGATTTATTTATTGAATTTCGCAGAATGAGTGATTTTCATGATGTTGAGCTGAGAGTACGAGATTACGAGTTGGATCAATATGGGGTTGTTAACAATGCTGTTTATGCGAGCTATTGTCAACATGGTGAGAATGAGACCTCTTGTAAATGTTTTCTCATTCTTCTTGTATTGGCTACATTATATCATTTGCGTAGCATTGTTTAGATTATGTGTTTATGCATTGAAATTTGATGTTTTGAATTGGGTTTTCAGTTTAATTGACATTTCTAATTGTTGAGTTGATGTTGTTCTATTAAATTTCTGAACACATTTGGGTTCCTTGCTGGCCTAGGTGATTTGTTAAGTTCAATTATCGGAGCAAATTTTGGGAGTCTGTAACTTTTATCTTTATTTTAATTCTCAACACAGATCATTGACCTAGGACACAGGTTAAGAGGAACCTTATAAATTTTATTACAGGCATTGGTTAACTGGAAATTCACTTCTCAGAAGAAGACCCTCTAACTAATAATGGCATAAGATTAATAATTTCCATCATTTGTGTATATTTTATTATATATGTAGCAGTGGAAGGCATTAGTTGATTCATGTTTTTTGTATGTGGGTTTGTGGGTGTTATGTAGTGGTAGTTGTTATCTACTTTTTGTTTGGAACTCGTAAAAGAGTAAAACTAATCTATAAGAATAGAGGGAAAATGTTGAAACTTTCCGGTCTGTCATATTTCAAGTTGTTCAAACTTGTTATTTCCAAATGGGAAATAGGCGAGGAGCCGAGGACTGACTTTTACCAATTGTTGGTTAGAAACGAAGGATGTGATTATAGTTTTCTTGATTGTGGATTGAGCTCATGTATGTTTCATAGAAAAGTGAAGAATCTGCTTGTTTTATACTTATAAAACCTTTGATGTATTGTAGACTGAGTGCTGCTCCTTCAATATCTTATTTAGGTCGTCATGAACTTTTGGAAAGTATTGGTATCAATTGTGATGCCGTTGCCCGCACTGGTGATGCATTGGCACTGTCAGAGTTGTCAATCAAATTCTTAGCACCTTTAAGAGTACGCTTCTGATCCTTAAATTTGTGATTTACTAAGCCCCTTGTCATTTATATCAGTTTATCTATCTATATGGTCAATGCACCTTGATCTTTGGTGATTGATTTTTTCGGCTTAGAGTGGTGTAGAAATAAGAGTGGCTATTGATGTATAATGGTGTGAAGTTGGTATTCACTTCTCAAATGCACTTTTCCATACACTAAATGACACCTTTTTGTACACTATAGTAAACTGCTTATCTAGGGATTGGGATAATAAAGAAAATTGCAATTTACAGTTTTGGTTTCATGTCGCTTAAAATTTGCAAGTCCTTATGTGCAATTACACCCTTTTGTCCCTATTACGACTTTGATACTAATTGATTTACAACTTTGAATCATAGTACTGGACTTTAGAAAGAGTCTCGATGGTGTCAATGCAATATCATACAATTTGTGACTGCAAACTGATAAACTAGCTGTTAAATTCCAAAGATCTTATTTATAACTATATGTTCATGGCACTTTGCAACTAGAGTGGAGAGAAGTTTGTTGTGAAGGTTAGGATCTCTGGCTCCTCAGCTGCCCGCTTGTACTTTGAACACTTCATCTTCAAGTTGCCCAACGAAGAGGTTTGTGTTTTTCATCACTGAACTTCACTTCTATATTGCTTTTAGGATCTGTTATGATGCTTATACGCTGAACTATGTTCTGCAGCCTATTTTGGAGGCAAAGGCCACCGCAGTTTGGCTTGACAAAAACTACCGTCCTGTCCGCATTCCACCAGAGATGAGATCAAAATTTGTTCAGTTCATTCGCCATGAAAAGTCTCATTAATTATAACGCAACAAGAACTTTCTGGAATAGAATTCTTGATTAAAATCGCCATTGGGTTAGGTAACATATATTCCCACTTCTCTCATAACTCATTTTTTCCGTTGAAAAAAATGGGAAAACATTCCAGGCCCTGTGATTATCAGTTCCTACAAACAAATACAACCGATATGACTTTCTTGGAAAATATGTAAGCACCAATAAGTTTGTGCTTATTTGATAAATAAAGATGCATTATTGTAATAATGGATGCCAATGAACAGAACTACTAATTGATGAAGCTCGGAAATGCTAGGAACAGTCAAAATTTTACTTTATATAATAACTTTCAGGTGCGGGATGCTTGACCAAAATTGATAATCTTCGTATGTATATATGTCTCTGAATGTCATTCTTTCCTAGAAATGTTTGGAACTGGATGATTTCTAACTTTATTACATTCTTTTGGTTTAAAACTAAAGATGTAAAAGATTTGAAGGAACAGATTTAACTGTGATATTTTGACAAACAATTTCTGGGTATCATTGTATTAAAATTATAAGATCGTTATTTTTTTTTTAATGATATATAATATTTGACTCATAACAAATTTGATAATTAAATAAAAGTGTAAAACTAAATATTAAAGTTAGAAATATCATGATAAATTATTTATAATTATCATATCATCACATCATAACATAATTTATATAATAATTACAAATCAATTATCACATTATTATGATAAAATTTTGTTATAATTGTTAGGATGTGTTAATTTAATATATAATTATTTAAAAAATAAATAAATTAATATGTTATTGTATATCACATTAATAAAATTTTAATTATATTTTAATACGTTTTCTCACGCTGAATTTCAAATAGGAATTTTAACTGCATTGATCACCATCTATTGCACTCATCATCTATCAAATATATTTTAATCTTCATATGTATATATACATTTTAACTGCACCAATCAAGTACATGATTTAAATTTTCTCATGCTGAAATCCAAGCAGACCACTCATGTTAATTGAAAATTGTACATTTTCTATATATTTTAGGTCATCTCCAACCCAAAATGCTAAATTTGTGAAACTTTGGAGCAACTTATACACCAATTTATTATTTATTTATTTATTTATTTATTTTCATCTCCAACCTATTGCACCAAATGTACTTTAAAAAGAATATTCCCTCAAATATTCCTTTTTTTTTATTTATAATTATTTCTGAACAATTAACATTTCACCCCTTAATTAATATAATATTACGATAAGTTAATAAATTAACAAATTAGTAAATTAAGAAATTAAATTTAATTAACTAAAATATTACATTTATTATTAATTGAACTTCGACAGTACATTTCATAAAAGAAATAAAAAACATAAAAATAAAAGTACATATCGTCATTTAAGTCTCTGAATTAGTATATTCATCCCACAAATGATTAATTAATATATTTTGGAGTGCAATGTGAGCTTATTTATCCTTGTTTTGTTTATGTCGAGCTAGGAATTCTTGAAATCGGGCATTTTCATCTACCTCCTTCTCAACTTCTAGAGTTGGTGCTTTCATATGATCCTCAATAACTGCATCGACATCACGCTCATCATTGATATCATGTTGTGCATAATAATGCACCCAGTCATTATATCATGTAATACATGTTTTTTCCAAAAACGTGTTAGTCCTGCCACAATTGCAAACTGTGACTGGAGAACTCTAAATGCACGTTCTACGACTTTTCTACATCCTTCTTTTTTCAATGCAATTTTTTTTCTGGATCACGTGGATCGTGAATTGTTTGTACAAACGTAGACCATTTTGGGTATATACCATCGGCTAAATAATAACCCATGTTATATTCTTTTCTTTGAATGACATTGTGAGTATTTGTTGTGCTTTGGAACAAGATATTGTGAGTGTTTGTTACTATTGCAGTTTTATAAATGTTATATCTAATATTGAATTTTAACAATATATATTTGTCTCATTTTGTAGATAAATCAAGCCAAAGCATTATTAACGCAAGATAAGAAGTACAATAAAGGATTCAAATTTGATCACGTGTGGCCCATCCTTAAAGATATTTCAAAATTTGCAAATGACGCTAGTCCAACACAAGTCTTTCAAAGGCATAGGGGTGGCTTTTGTTTATCACAATCAGACTCTCCAACTACAGAGTCTCCTACATCGGCAACTCCTGGACTATTTGCATTTTCTCTTAATATACTTGATGAGAATATTGGTGGTAGTTCATCTCAAAGGCCCATTAGGGTGAAGAAAGCAAAATTAAAAAGGATAGTTGATGAACAAAATTCAACGTTTCTTGACTATATTAAACAGGATAATCAAGAACTCATGGAAATTTTTAAAAAAGGCACCGTGGATAGGCAAAAAAAATTACGAAATCCAAATGATACAAGCTCAAAATGAGTCAAAAATGGGCCGTGGTTGAATTACGGGAGGAAAATAAGATTTTACCAAGAGATTTGAATTCCGAACTTGATCCAAGCCTACGCGAGTGAACGATAAAAAATTATGGCAAAAAGAGCTCAACAAGGCCAAGGATCTCAAAATACCTCTGGTTCTTTTGGCCAATATTTTAATGATCTTGGAGGATCCGCAAATGATCTCCCGGATTACTAAATTGTTGTTGTAATTTCTATTGTATTTTTCTTTAATTTTTTAATGTTTTTATTGATGTTGTGTGTTGCTTTAATTGTTTTGTTTTCAATTTAGTGTTTTATTATTAACATTTAGTAATTTTTTTATTATATACTTAATTTTAGTTTATTATAAATATTAATATAAATAATAATTAAATTAAACAAAAGCATTAGATAATAAAAAGGAATACATTAGAATAAATTTAATTTAATAGGGGTAAAACTGTGATTAAACAAAACATTTAAATAAGAGATACAAACAAAATAAATTTTATTGAATAATGGTCAATCTGTGAATAAGTAAAAATTGAGGGAGTAACAAAAAAAAGCAACAAAGTAGCGCACAGAATGGATCTGCGCTTGATCTAGTGCATGAAATTGATTTGCTTCAAACTAGCACACCATATAGCGTATTGGTTAGAGAGGGAAACTACAACAAATGGAGGATTGGTGCATGGGTTGGAGATGCTCTTATCAAATTCTCATTTTTACTAAAAGAAACAAAAATTATAACGCTAATTCAGGCTAAATTTAATAAATGCCCTAATTTTTATCAACATTAAAGTTTATAAATTACAATTTATTGGCCATTTATTATAATTTAGGCATAATTAAATTTGTTACAAAAATATCACTCTTAGATATCACTTTCATCACCACTTAAGTAAAAGAACATATAAGCATCACTCTCAGCACTATTTGAAACCCAAAAATAACTATAACTCTCACTCTGTATTGGAGATGACCTTATAAATTTTACACTATTATAAATATTATGCAATTATATTTGAAAGAATATCCATCAATACACAGGAGTAACTTCCATTCTTTTGTATTCCCATTAGCTCTATCATAGATTCATAATGATCAATTTTATTATTCATTATAATGTAATTTATGTATACTTAATGTAATGTGGGATTGTGAGGCTATTAAAGGGTCTCTCACCATTGTATTTTACATACTTTGTGATGATAACAATTGAGGAATAAAATACTTCTCTCTTGAGCTATTCTTTCTTTCTTCTTATATTTTAAGTTTATATTCTTGTTTATTCTAAATCTATTTATAACATGTTATCAACATGAGTCTCTAACCCTTACGTGATTTGAAAGCTTCTTGCCTGAAGACAAGATATGTATGATCAATGTTTCATACGTAATTAGAGATAACAGTTTCTTAACGAGATTGAGCCCTTCAACAATTTGTAAAGTTTTTTATTTTTGTTCTAAATATTGGTTTTTATTGTTATCCCCTCTTATTTTTGTTTACAATGTTATTTAGGTTTCCAAGAAATTAAAATAATAAATATATATGTATTGCAACCTGAAGATTGCAAGAATAGAGTAAATGAATTACAACCCGAAGATTATAAATCAAAGAGCCGGAAGCTTGATCTGATATTCGAAAATTATGGAATCAAAGAGTTTGAAGCTTGGTCTGATATCTAAAGATTGCAAAATCAAAAAGCGTGAAGCTTGATATAATCTTATTTAAAATTATGAATTGTAATTGAATCAAATTATGAAATAATGAATTTACATTGAATTAGAACTTGGAGTTCTGAATTTCGATTGAAATGATAATTATTTTTGGAATTCGAAGTTCCAAAACCTATTATTCTAAAGTATAAACTTAAAGTTTATATACACATGTGGAGTCATAATAAAGTTTTAAACTTCTATTAAATATGAATATTGTTAAGAACCTGAAGTTCTGAAATAGTAAATCATAAACTTAATATTGTGATACAATTATAACCAAGTATCTATTTGTTAATAGATATTGTGTGATCACTTTTATGATTTATTTTAAAGGATAAGAACTATAAAATAAAGTATGGAAATTGAAAAAATGGTAAATATATTTTATCGAATTTTGAGCACGATCCAAGTATTTCAATATGATTTACTTTATTATTGTTTAGATTTAATTTATTTATACAACTATTTTTATGAGTATGCTCTAGGGTGAGTTCAAAAAATAAATGTCACTTTTTTAAGGTGGGTTTTCAACACTGTCACCATTTTAATAAGTTATGTTTAAAAGGCACCTATTATGGTGAACGGACAAAAATGCCCTCAAAAGTACTTCCACGTCAGCTATTTTGAAAACCTATGTTTCATTTTTTTCTCTATTCATTTAACTTTTCATTTGACAGAGACTTTTCACTTTCACTTTCACTTTCGCTTTAAGACAACTTACGTGACTGTTCCGAGACTCCAAGCAATCGGATTTCTACAGTACACGGCGACGATTTGTCCTCCATTTCGATTTCGTTTTCGGTCAAAAACAAGGTATGTAATTTCAATGATTTGATTTTGAATACCGATTTGAATGTGTTTGTTGGGTTATAAATTTTATTTTTATTTTTGCATTGTTAGATCTTATTTGTAGTGTTTTTAATTTATACCTGATTTTTGGTTTCTAGTTTCTAGGGTTAGATCGGGGAAGATGATAAACAGTAAATAGGTTAGTAAAAGTCTCAGAAAGTGTTACAAAAGTCTTGGAGAGTTTTGTCCCAAACTTTCGTCCGAGACTTTTGTCTGAGGTTTTTGTATAAGAGTTTTGAGACTTTTTGAATGCGTTCTGGGACTTGTATCCCAGACTTCTTGAATGCATTCCGTGACTTTTTTCCAAGACTTTTAATGCGTTCCGAGACTTTTTTATATTGTTCCGAGACTTTTTTACTATGAAAATTTTCCTGACCTTTTGTATGGTTGTGAATTGCAGATGAGAAATTTGAGGAGTTTGAGGGCCAGCTTAAAAACTCCCCAGGCCGACTGGTGGAATGACGTCAAAATTACTCACCACAACCACATGTAAAACCTGCTGGTAATTGATGAGGCACTTGATGGAGTTGTGGAAAATAGGGCTGAAGTGCGACAAAGGTATCAGCAGTCATGTTTTGGCCAGTGCAGTTGTACACGGTACAAAGACCTCTCATGAGGATACTGCAGCGTTGCCCCGTATGGATGCAGTACCTCCGCCCAACAGGACACTGTTGCAAGCGCTTTAGAAGTTGGTACACAGAGTCAACAGGATAGTACAATTGCTTCAGACGTTGGTGCACAGACTCAGCATGACACTGTTGCAGCCGTTTCAGATGAACCAACAGATCCTAGTTTGCAGGTGGACCGACCAGTGCGGTTGCGCAAACACAATTCACCAACGACTACTCCTTACATTGGCCCATGTAGGCGAAAGAAGTCTAAGACTGAGGCGGCCCACAAATTTCGCCCTGCTGATCCAGTTCACTAGAAACACTTGGACGCGTACCTGCAGTTCAAGCGGAATAGAACGAAAATGTATAACATACTACATTTTTGGTAATATTTTCCTAAATTTGTTCTAACTACTTCTTAATTTTAATTTTTATTCTTCTTCAATGATACATGCGCGTTGTGGATAGGGGGTATGAGTTCGGAGTCTCTTAGTTCGAAGAGTTTGAAACCAACCATGCGGAGTTGGAAGATTCGGTATGAATTTGGTACATCTGTTCTTTTTTATTTATTTATTTATTTTTATAGACTTTTAAATGTGTTTTAACGTTAGTTTTGGTTCCTTTTGTCAGAATATGGACACATATTTATATATCGTACGGAAGCGCTAGCGTGCATTTCCACAGGTCTACAATTAGAGCGTAAAGATCATTGATACACAATTCTATGTAAGTTCTTTGTTAATTGTTATACGGTTACAAAGGTCTTGGATGTTTATATTAGTAAATATTATATGGTTACAAACGTCTCTAATGTTTATATTGTTAATTGTTATACATGCATACATGTACCGCCAGTGGGTGAGTATGTTTGGTGATGTCGAGACACCACCAGACGAACAAAAATGGTCCGTGCTGACTCAAACTTGGGACAATGAGGGCGCACTTGTTTGGGCCAACGAACTCAGAAAACCTGGATGTCGACTATGACACGAGGTTAACACGGTGAGTGTATTGGAAACGAAAATGGAAATTCAATTTCATATTTCAACGTATCTTACATGGCTTTATATTGCATTGTAGCTTTTGGTGCCGTGCAACGTCAGAGGGTGCCATTGGATTATGGCCAGTATTGATCTCGTTTGTCAAGAGATCCACCTTTACGATCCATTTATGTAGGATGTTCCATTTCAGCATAGGAACAAACAAGTGGCCTGCTTATGGTGGTTGTTACCATCGATGTTGGCACAGGCGGGATTTTATACGAATAGAACCAGTGACCAACTGCTCTGTAAGGTGGAAGCTGATCATATACATATGGCCATAATCCCGAAATCTAGAGTGCCACAACAATCAAGGGGGTAAGTTATAAATGAAATCACATTGTTGCTTTAATTCCAATCAGTTTGTTGATTTTGCGTGTTGTTCACATTTGATGTGTTTTTTTAATAGGGGTAACTGTGGTCCCCATACACTGCTATTGATCGAGCACACAGTAGGAAAAAAGAAGAAGTTTGAGTGGATAGAAAAATATATGGAGGTAATACAGTTGAAGATGGCCGTTGAAGTATTTTGTAACTCCAAGGCTTTGCCTTCATGAGTGGAAACACTGTTTGTAATATTTTTTATGCACCGAAAGGCATTAGAATTTAGTTCAGAAATTATTGTCATTTACAAGTCTCGAACCATACACATATATAAAAAGTCTCGAAACATATTTAACTAAAGTCTCGAACCATACATAGAAGTCTCGGACATATAAACAAAAGTCTTGGACATTGACATAAAAGTCTCGGACCATACACATATATAAAAAAGTCTCGGACATATACATAAAAGTCTCGGTTTTCATTTGTACATTTTGAAAAAAGCATTTCTTTACTCATTTTGGATTACTGGGTCTTGGGATGTCTTTCTCCTTGGTCGAGCATGTTTGTTTGTTGTGCCCGACTTGGTGGCACATGCTACACTTGCGACGAAATTGGTCAGGGATAGGTTGGCTACTGCTGCTTGGAAGCACTAGAGGGTTAGTACACCACCTACTGTTGTGCCCAGTTTCGTGAAATCTTCTACACTTCTGTGTGGATGTCCTCTCTGATACGGATTGAAATCGATGCTCTTGCGAGCGTCCCGGGGTAGCTTCTTGTTGTTTGTCCTTTTTGGATTTTAGAGGTAATACCACACGCTATCTTATATCTTCAGGCACTTCCCAAGTATTAGGATGCCTAATCGGCATGATAGACACCAAATATGCATCCACAAGTGTTTCCCTTTTGTAGTAGTCTGCACTTAGGGAAGTGTAATCCAAGTTTCGCTCCCTAAAATAATGGAACAAAAGATGTTAAAATTAAAAACCATAGGAATATAAGAGAAAATTAAAAATATTTCACAGAATGAAAACTTACCTAGCCACTGCAAGTGCATAAGAACATGGTAGATAATCCATTTGGAATTTGTTACATGTACAAGTCTTTTGCAACAAGTTCACCGTTCATTGATCTCCTTTCAATTTAACAAAGAATGTGTTCCAATCAACATGACTTACGGTCATGAAACTACATTTCTGAATACGTTTCGAGATCACCAATTGTGCAACATCAATTAGTTGGTGACATATTGAGTGTAGCTTGATGACGGTTGTAATACCAACGTTGTAGCATATCCCTTATGAACTCAGCCAAAGTTAGCATTGGCAGTTTCCGTGAAAATCTCAAGCATGAGTTCAGGCACTTAGCAACATTGGTTATGATCAACCTATACCTTCGTTGGGGACAATGGACACAAGACCACTTTTTTGTCCCGGCATTGACTATATAATCATACGCATTCTGGTGCAGGTTACGTAACTCGCCCATTATACAGTTATATTTCAATTATCGATATTTTTTCGCTACTGCAAACATCATCTGTGCTACATCCTTTCTATGGAAACATTTCTTTACATTTTCAGAAAAGTGTCAAGCACATATGGTATGAGTTGCATATGGGAAGACGCTAGCTATCCCGACTTCTATGCTGGCATGTCGATCGGAAATGAAAACCAAATCTTCAATATGACCAAGGGCACTCTTCAAGCAATCCAAAAACCACTCCCAAGAAGCGTTGTTTTCTGAATCCCCGTAGCCAAAAGCTATTAGATATGCTTGTTCATTGCCATCTTATGTTGTTGCCGCAAACATTATACCCCGATATCTTCCTTTTAGAAAGGTACCGTCAACAACAATCACAGGATGCATACACTGTCAGAAACCTCTAATTAAAGCACTTAACGCCATGAAGAAATACAAAAATTTATCGTCCTCTATGCATTGTAATTCTGTGATTGTGCCAAGATTGTGTTGCTCCAGTACATAACCAAAAGATGGCAGTAGTTGGAACGTTTCTTCATGACCTACATAGGTCAATGCCAATGTATAATGCAAGGCTTGATGAGCCTTACTGTATATAACTTGGATAACATACATTGTTTTCATATCCGTAATTATGTCTTTAGGTTTCATTAGATGACCATCGTGTTGTTGGAGTCTAGGGGCTATTACTTCACCGATTATGATCGCACTAGCCTGTTGGTGACACCGGTGGACCTCTTCTAAGGCACAGCTATGTTCACTTACAAAACTTTTCACTTGAAAATATGTGCCCTCATCTCTCCTCACCACTTTTATTATCCACGTACAGTTGTCAATCTTGCACACCAAATGTAGAACCGACTTGTTAGACCTTTTCACCTTCCATTCATAGTTCTCCCTTATTGCATGAAGACCTACTAACCTCTTTAAATCGCTTTTTTTTTTTTAAAAAAAAAAAATTGACCTTTGTAAATCAAAGTGTTAGGTTCACGTGATCCCATGGTGTTGTTCACTTGACCAAACTAATACGCTTCGGATCCGAGAATAACCCAAGTTGACTGATTATCGGAACCTAACATATTATGATTTTCTGGGACATCAGATGTCCCCGCCATATCCACTGCACTACAACGAGGATGATCACTTGTACACGCCTTCCTTCAATTTGACATTGTATAGATTCTTCAACAACGTTTTCACGGTCACCTATATGATCATGATTGGGTTCTATATTAGACTCCATATTGGCCTCAAATTAATGCCTATAGTAATGGTTAAAATGATGTTCAACGTCAGTTGTAAGGTCAACTGTTGTAGGCGGAACACTGAAAATGTTTTCTGCACCTGGGGGATTTCCATCATTATCGATCCTACTCCGTTGTGTCAACATTTGGTTACTACCGCTGATAGATGGATAATCTTCGGGATTTCCATGAAGAGGGATGGCATTACCTATCACCCATCACACCTCCACATCTCCTTTTAATTAGGCTAACACGTACTTAAGGAATCACCCTATCTTCCTCTAGCATAAACTGAACATCATCGTTGTTTCGTACAAATGTGCGACATGTAGTGCCAGGAACACATGATATTGACTGTAGATCAAAGGTCATATTCTTTAACACGTATATTCCCTGATTATTCGAGCCAACAAACCTCTGGCTTTCGTCTGGTAGTTGCTCCTATCGACCGTTAAAGGATATAACTATTCTAACTCGATCCATTTTTCTGTACACAAAAATATTAACAAAATGAAGTTGGTATATCATAAGACATAACAGTAGGGATTATACAATAAAAATGAATAAGAACTTAAAGTTAATAAGTGTTTGAAAATATTTAATAAGTCTCGGCATAAAGTCCATAAGTCTCGGAGCAAAAAATAAAGTCTTAGAAAAACCTAGAGGACAACAACGTCTGAGACTTTTGAAAACAATTTTCGAGACTTTGGAAAACAATGTTCAAGACTTTTATGCTATATGTCCGAGACTTTTGTAACAATTTTCCAGATTTTTTAAAACAATTTCCGAGACTTTTGAAAACAATGTCCAAGACTTTTATGATATATGTCCGAGACCTTTGTAACACTTTCCGAGACTTCTATACACTGTCTAGGACTTCCATCCGAGAGTTTTATACATTTTTCGAGACTTTGGGAAAACTGTTCGAGACTTCCGTCGGAAACTTTGGAACCACCATTCACAAAGTTGTTATCTTAGACTTTTGAATGAATTTTGTTATAAATTCACAAGCCGACAAGATGAGTGAATTGAGAGAAGGTATAACAATTATACCTTCTCTAAGTTCACTCACCATATCGGTTAGTGAATAACAAAATTCACACAATGAGAGGCACAATGAAAACAGATATAGGCAACCAAAGAAGATTAATGTCTCGAAAAATTATAGCTGATTCTAAAGTCTCGGAACATCTTAAACCAAAGTCTTGGAGCCTTTTGCAAGGTCTCGGACATACAATTGGACAGTCTCGGACATACTAACGAAAATCTTGGACATATTAACAAAAGTATCAGAACATGGTTAATTAAAAGGTGGCTTTTATATATTTTTCGAGACTTTACATTCACAAAGTTGTTATCTCAGACCTTTGAATGAATTTTGTTATATATTCACAAGCCGACAAGATGAGTGAACTCAAAAAAGGTATAACAATTATACCTTCTCTAAGTTCACTCACCATATCGGTTAGTGAATAACAAAATTCACACGATGAGAGGCAGAGACACAATGGAAACAGATATAGACAACCAAAGAAAGTAAAAGTCTCTGAAAATTATAGCCGATTCCAAAGTCTCAAAACATCTTAAACCAAAGTCTCGAAGCCTTTTGCAAATTCTCGGACATACAATTGGAAAGTCTTGAACATATTAACAAAAGTCTCGGAACAATGTTAATTAAAAAGTGGCTTTTATACATTTTCCGAGACTTTACATTCACAAAGTTGTTATCTCAGACCTTTGAATGAATTTTGTTATATATTCACAAGCCGACAAGATGAGTGAACTCAGAAGAGGTGTAACAATTATACCTTCTCTAAGTTCACTCACCATATCGGTTAGTGAATAACAAAATTCACACGATGAGAGGCAAAGATACAGTGGAAACAGATATAGGCAACCAAAGAAAGTAAAAGTCTCGAAAAATTATAGCTGATTCCAAATTCTCGGAGCCTTTCGAAAAGTCTCGGAACATATTAAACCAAAGTCTCTGAGCCTTTTGAAAAGTCTCGGAACATATTAAACCAAAGACTCCGAGATTTTTCAATTCATTTCCCAGATCTAGTTTAACGTGAAGAAGATGAAGTCGGAACATATTAAACATAAGAAATGGGATTACATTAGCGTGATTGAAGACAAACGAACATGAGAACAAGACCACGAGTTACAAAAGGAGAAGGAGATGAACAACGACCAAAAGTTGGAGAAGGAGATCAACAGTGGCCACGGGTTGGAGAAGAAGATGAACTTGGATCTCAGTTTACAGAGAATTTAAAGTTAGTGAGAGAAGTAGATTTCAGACAACATAAATGTAGGAGAAAGTTTAAGTCAGAGATATAATAAAAAATACTAAAAGTAAGGGTATTTTGGAAGTCACTACTTTGTTGTCTTTAAAATATAAGTTATTAAAGTGGTGATAATCTTGAAAGACCAACTCAAAAAAGTGATAAAACCCCCTACTTCCTCGCTCTATGGTTGCCACTATGTGTTGGATCATCCACATCTGAAAATAAATTTAGTTTTATTTTCAACGGTTCTTTTTTCGATGTTGTGATTAGAATTGATCGATATATATGGAACCAGCAATTCTGAATTCAAATCCAATTAGGAACTAAAAGTTTTGAATTTGAATCCAATTGAGAAGCTGAAGTTCTTAATTTGAAGACGAACCAGAAGTTCCAAGAGTCAATATGATTTTATTAAGAACCCAACATCTTGAAATAAGATATCACAATCTCATTGTGAGACGACTGTAAGTTCCAATAAATTGTGAAGTATTTATTTCCCTAATTATTTGACCTAAAAATTGATTTTCATTTGTTTATTCTATTTTGTCCACTATATTTTGTTTTAAAAGAAAATTTAGATGATTGTATTACGACCCGAAGATTGAAAAAATGAAGTGAACGTTTTGCAGCCTGAAGATTGCATAAATTAAAATACCTAAAACTCAATCAAATATGAGATTGCAAAATCAAAGAGCTAGAACTCAATTTGATATTAATCTTGAAGAGCCAAAAGCTCGATCTAATTATGAATTATGATCAAATTAGAATATGAAATTCTGAATTTAAATCGAATTAGAACTTAAAATTTTGAATTTCAATTTCTGTGATTATTATTTGGAACCTGAAGTTCTAAATTCATATTTTTAATTGTATCCATGAAATTTATATATGAACTTGAAGTTCTTATGAAATTAAAACTTTTAATCAAATATGAATTTTGTTTAAAACTTGAAGTTTTGAAATTGTATATCATAATCATAAAGTTATGATACAAGTAGGTTCAAAATTAATTTGCCTAGCCTCTTGAGTTTCTTACAGTTATGATCTTCCTATCTCATATTAATTGTTCATATTTCATAAGAAAAGACTCTAACAATGTGATTGCTCCTTCTTACAAAGGTATGTAAAGTGTAAAAGTTTATATTTTTATATACAAGAATATATGAATTTTCATATTTCGCACATCCATTTGTCAAAAACTGTCTCTATTATTCATTAATTGACCTTCGAATTTACTATGCGATATTTAGTTTTATGATCCTCGAATTGTATGATTTTTAAAATTTGTGGTTTTATTGTAAAGTGAATTTGCATTCACATGGTTTTAAAATTAAGTTTTTGTATTGCTTTTAGTAGTTTTGAATAATCATAACATGAAGTTACTTTCATGGTTTATTTATCTAATACTTTATATGGATTCTTTATGAATTATATTTTACTTTAATTGCTCATCTCTAATTAAATATTTTATGATAAAATAGTGTTATTTATTCCATAACTCTTTCTCTTAGTGATGTCTGATGAGTATGAAAACTTTCATAGAAAATATGAATTTTCAAATTTTTCATAATATAAATTTTACTATCATATACTATCAAATTTTTCATAATATAAATTTTACTATCATTTTGATAAATTTACATGATACATATGAACAATTAATATATTTTTTGGTTAATATATTACATACTTTTAACTATTATGACATGATATCTAGCATTCTTATAAAGATTAGATATATTTTGAGTTTAGATTTTTATTGTTTAAATGGTTACTCCAAATCATGTTGATTAGAATATTGCTCCAGAATTAACAATATTAATAGCCTATATTTGAACATATTATTAGTTTATATCATGTCTTTTATGGCTGAACAAAACAAATAGTTTTGATTAGAATGCCATTGACATCACCTAATTTGATTCATATCATTCCCTAAGGTGAATATTATATAAGGTCACAATGGTGGTTGTGGATATAATTTGTGATCACTATCATATGGAGACCATAGTGATCTAATAAGAAATTCAAATTGATCCACCAGAAGTGGAATAACATCAAAATAAAGCATGAAAATTAAAGAGTGTTGAATACACCATCTAAGAATTAAAAAAAAAAAAAAAAAAAAACTTTTGTTTGATATATGTTAAACAGAAGGACAATGACTATATACATGATGTATATTTATGATCTTTGGTTGATATTTATCAAGAATAATGGATGTTCCAGAAGAATTAATAGTTTATTACAAAGTGAAAAACAATTACATAAATATATTTGGTATTTACTAGATCCAAAAGATTTATGACCAGAGAAATTATTTTGAGTCAATATATTAAAAATATTTTACATGATTTTGATCTCATGCCAGAAGCATGTGTGATTTTATAATTTATTCTGTCATAAGATCATATGCTTAATATAACAAATGTTATAAGATCATTTCATTTTAAAGAAAATGATGAATCGTGATATTGAAATATTTTATATGGATATCCATTTCATATATAAAACTTATTTTTGGTACTGCATGTTCCTGAAGGACATAAGACGATATAACTAAGTACTTAAATGACAATATGATAGAATAAATGAGGTAATGTAGAAAATTACGATGATGCAAAAGACTTTCTCGAAGAATAAAAAATTAATTTTCTCGTCGTTAGGAGAGAATTATCATAAATTGATAAATGACGAGAAATTACATGGCTTACAACATCTTGTAATTTGCATAGTATGCAAATAATTTTTCAGATGATTCGAAGAAAATAATAAAATTACATTTTGCCAATGTACAAACCCGGCTGGTTGCTTCGGTAGAACAATTTATGAAATGACAGCAAAAATCATCTGTTAATAAGAGACAATTTAGTTCAAATGATAAAGTTCCCTAGAATTGGAATTTGAAATATCATAATAATACTCGATTGAAAAATAAATCATCATCATCAAAGGCTCCCGAAGAGTACTTAGTCTCACAAGTGAAAAATAAAATCCTGAAGATACATATATAAATGTTAAATCCCCCCTATAAGACTATTAAAGTAGAAAATAGAAAGATCTCAATTGTCTCAATAGAGACACATGTACCAGAAATAAAAAGATTATATTTATCCGAAAGGAATATTTGTATAAAGAGGCATGTGTATTGAACATTAAAGAGATTTCAATAACCCCTGAAAAGGCACATGGATTACGAAATGTAAATAAATTATATCGATAATATAGAAATTGAGATCGTATATTGCTCTGTATATTATGAAAAATATGATGATGATCTTAAACTATAAATTGTATGTATGTCGACAAAGTGGTGAAAAACAAAAGGCATAGTTATACTTATTTTAAATTTGAAAATTTTGGACATGTAGTCCAAATGTTTGATGACATCAAACTTATTGAATATAATTATTTTTTTGTAGGAATTAAGATAAAAGGTTTACTACAGAAACCTATTTTGACAATAAATAAAAATCCTATAAGGATTTAAATGCCCGAAGCAAGTAATTCGATGCTACATTTTTGTATATATTGAATTTAATATAACAAAATGCATGTAGTGCATACTTCTTTATGAATATTGTGTTGAAATAATCAACAAATTTGATTTTAAAGAAGTATATGTTGATTGTTTGAGGCTTATTGATACTCTTGACGAGTTTACAAGCTATACTTTTATAAGGAATAATTTTTAAGATGAAATTTTTTGGAAAATAATATTTAGTCTCGATTAACAACCGAGTTGAGTGTTTTTCAATTAGCATAACAATACATGAATCAACATATATAGGAAAAGGTCCTGAAGTACTTTTTCGTGGATCAAACTTATTGGACGGATACTTTGATGTTTATTACATAAAATTAATGTGATGTACAATCCCCTTTCAGTCTTGAAAATGATAATGAAGAACCTTTCGATCTTGAAGTACCAAATCTACATTCAAATGGTGTTTTTTTATTTATTTATAATAAAACAACATGATGTTGTATATAACAAGTTGCACTGATTTAAAAAGCCACTTTAGTAAAGTTCTTCATATATGGTCTCCAAAAGATTGGGATGCGATAGGTAGAACTTTCTTAAGAAAAATATTAAAGCATCCACATTAAAATGAGGGGGAGCATATTTATCAAGGGTTTTTACGATTTTGAGGAAATACAATGCATTGTACTCTTTTTCCTTCACTAGGTTTTTATCTCAATGGGTTTTTTCTAGTAAGGTTTTCATGAGGCAGTTTTGCACCCCCATTACCATTAAAGGTTAATTCGAGATGTAGATGAATGATGTACTATTTTTCCTCTGCTAGTTTTTTTCCCACCGGGTTCTTACTAGTAAAGGTTTTAACGAGGCATGTTAATTGTATAATTGATGGGGGGATGGGGGTATAAATATTATGCAATTATATATAAATGAATATTCATCAATACATGTGAGTAACTTCCATTCTTTTGTATTCTCAAGCTCTATCATAATGATCAATTTTATTATTCATTATAATGTAATTTATGTATAATTAATGTAATGTGAGAATGTAAGGCTATATAAAGGGTCTCTCATCGTTGTATTTTACATACTTTCTGATGATAACAATTGATGAATAAAATACTTCTTTCTTGAACTATTGTTTCTTGAGTAATGCTAGAGTCCCAATTTTTTTTTTTTTTCCAAATTATGTCCCAAATGATGTGGCAAGTGAGATGTCAATATCATATTAGTTACCATATAATCTCATGATTTATAAGATGCTAACACCTCACGTGCCACATCATTTGGAATAAAATTTGGTTAAAAAATTTTGGGACGTCTAGCATTACTTTTCTTTCTTTCTTTCTTCTTATATTTTAAGTTTATATTCTTGTTTATTCTAAGGTGGCGTTTGTTTTTTGTCTGAAAACTTAAAGTAACTTAATTGGGTCTGAAATCTGAATTGAGTTTAAAGTCTGAAGTCTGAGAAACATGTTTGTTTTTTATTTTCTATGTCTGAATATCAATATTTGAAAGCCACTAACAAGACAATTTTACCCTTATAATTAAACAATTTTTAAAAACTGGAAAACTCCTCTATCCATAAAAACTCCTCCATCCCTCGGCTACTCACTCTTTCTCACTTCTTCTCTTACCTCCACCACTACCAAATCCAGCTTTTTTCCTCAAAACCCATCTCAATCCATCCTCCAATTTTACCTCAAATCATCGCAATCCATCACCAAATCCAGCTTTTTTCCTCAAAACCCATCGCAATCCATCAGCGATTTTTACCTCCAATCATCGCAATCCATAACCAAATCCAGCTTTTTACCTCCATAACTACCACAGATTTATTTTTAATCGGCGCCCTTATTGATTTTCTTCTAGCCACTACTCTGTGTTCACGCCTTAAGGCTTGATTGGGAGTGGTCTTGTTTATTTCTTTGCTGCGTGCGTTCTCTGTTGTTTGTTGGCCTTTCTTGGCAGTTGTTGCTTTGTATTTTTGTTTCCCCTGCTTGAATATGGATTGATGAATATATGAGGTTTGTATTTGGATTTTTTTTTTTTTGGGAATTTGATTGGAAATTTGGGTTATTGAATGAGGTTTTTATTTATTTATTTATTTATTTATTTATTTATTTATTTATTTATTTATTTATTTATTTTAAATATTCTGATATTGATGAAGTATGTATGTTCTTGAATGAGGTTTTTTTTTATTTCGGAATTTGATTGGAAATTTGGGTTATTTTTTTCTGGATTGAAGAAAAAAATTTGATGAAGAAATTAATCATTTGCTAGTGGTTGTTGAAGAAATTAATCATTTCCTGGTGAAGAGGATGCGGATGCAGGACGAAGCTTCTTCTACTTTGTTAGGGGTAAAACGGGGAATGGAGGTTAAAAGTTGTCCTAACTACTGTTCAGTTCGGATAAAAGCTCAATTTTTCAACTTTTTTTTCTCGGACAATTTTAGGCAATTCTCAGACTTCAGATGGTTGAAAAAACAAACAAAAATGTCTTAGTAAGACATTTCATCAACTTAAAGTCTTCAGATGCAAAAAATCAAACACCCCCTAAATCTATTTATAACCTACCCATATATATTTATATATTTATCGAATTCTCATTTGTACTAAAAGAAACTAAAATTAATTAAAAATAAATAATAAATAAAACAGAACAGAGCAGGGGCATTAACTTACAACTCACAAGCAGAAACGATGTCGTGTAAGTTTGCGATGCAAGAGAAGAGCCTGTAGTCTGTAGACTTGTCTGGAATGCGCGCACGTGGTTTGATTGTCAGTTGAGACCGGTAGCAAAGAGTAGATACGTCAATCATCATCAGCATCGTCATTAATAATAGAAAAATAATAATAGTGTGGTCATCTGATCTGGGTGGGTTTGGAACAATCACCAAATAAATTACAGTGGCAGAGATTGTGGTTCCACTCCATAGAGATCGAGAAATGGAAGCAGATGAGAAGAAAACGGTGATGGTTGCAATAGACGAGAGCGAGTTCAGTCGCTACGCTCTCCAGTGGGCTCTCGAGTATCTCCAAGACACTATCTCCAACTCTCATCTAATCCTCTTCACTGCCATTCCTGTTCTTGATTTCAGCTACATCTACGCTTCCACTTATGGCGCTGCTCGTAAGTTATATCAATATATATATATATATTAATAATATTCCACGTGATAATAATCATTTGGCAATTAACTTCATGTTTTTCAGCCCAGCAGTTGATCACTTCAATGCTAGAGAATCAAAAGAAGGCTGCTGTAACTCTGTTGGACAAAGCAAAGGACATGTGTGCCAAGCATGGGGTACAACTTTCTTTACTTTTTTAAAATCAGCCTGGTTTTAAATCAGTTCTGTTGATGAAGATCGTTAAAATTAAGTTTCTTTTCTAAGGAGGCCTTGTTGTGTGTAGTGAAATCTTTTGTTTTACGTTGCTATATACAGATTGTAGCAGAGACGAGAAGCGAAGTTGGGGATCCTAAGGAAGCAATATGTGAAGCAGTGGAAAAGCTCAAAATCCACTTACTGGTAATTGGTAGTCACAGCCGTGGAACTATACAGAGGTAAGTGGTCTAAACATTTAGAGATCAAATTAAATCACTGTTAGGCTATATATTCTTAATTAATTCAGTTAACATAATATATAGTTGAAACCGTATTGATGAGCTCTATAGAAGTTACCGCCGTAAACTGTGGACCTTTTTTTTTTTTTTTTTTTTAATTTTCAAGTGTGTCTTACCGATTTCCCTTTTTGGTTAAGTTTTATGTAAGAGTGAGAATAGTTAGTTGTTACTTTGATTATCATTAATAAAAAATCGTTCCTTTGGAGCAAAATTCCACAATTTAAGGACCTATTGCTTTCGATTCGTGAGGATGTAAATGTTGTTTTGTTTTGTTGGGACTTGGGACAGGGCTTTCTTGGGAAGTGTCAGCAATTACTGTGTTCACAATGCCAAGTGCCCTGCACTAGTGGTGAGAAAACCAGTTTAAGAATGCTCAGGAACTTAATTCGTTGAGCAGCTGACGAATTCTCAGATCTAGCTGCTTCTCATGATGATGATACCAGAAATTGAGTCCATCGTCTTTACCAAGTGTAAGTGAATACGGTTTGTTTGTTTCAAATGTTTGATTTTTGTTGATATCAAGTGTTGTTATTTGTAACTTCAAAAAAATAAAAAAATAAAAAAAGTGTTGCAACTTATAAGAAGAAGATATGGAGTTACTTTCAAAAAAGAAAAGAAAAAAAGATATGGAGTCTATTGGTATGAGTATTATAATGTTACTAGGATAGTTGCTAGCCATTGATTGCCTTCACGTAATTAAATGCAATTAATTGGTGTTTAATACCTACTGTTGAATGATTTCGATAAAGTTACTGTAATTGTTGTAAGACAGTTTCTAATAATATAAATAAAAATGCTTTAGTTCAACTATTGTATCTTCTAATGTTCTTATGCTTATTACTTTTAGGGTTAATAGCACCAATGGCCCCTGAACTTATAGCACGGTAGTAAAATGCCCCATGAACTTTTTTTCTTGGCATTAAATCTCCTGAACTTTCGTTTATTGGTAAAACCTAACAGAAGAGGGACGGACGTCAAAGGAAAATTACATTTACACACCCTGATTATATGCATAATTGCATTAAAACTAGAAAAATATAATAATAACACAAACACACCATTTGACTTGACTAATGTCTAAAAAAACAAATATTAATAATATTAATAATTTTTTAAAATAATAATAATAATAATAATAATAATAATAATAATAATAATAATAATAATAACAATAACAATTAAGGGAGTGTATTTTATATATTTAACATATATTTAATTTATCAACTAGAAATAGTTAAAAATAATCCAAAAATATTAATATTTTACTAATTAAAGATGCAGATTTTTTGATTAATAATATTAATATTTTTATTGATAATACAAAAATAATCAACTAGGAATATTTTTTTTTATTAGGTGGAGACAAAAATAAAAAATAAAAAATTAATCCCCTCACATCATCATCTTCTCTAGAAACCCCACCGTCAAACCAAACCAAACCAAGCCAAAATCCAAATTCAAACCAAAATCAAACCAAGCCAATCTAGATTCATTATCATCAAACCAAAATCCAAATTCAACAACATTCAGAAACCAAGCCAATCCCACCGTCAAACCTAAACCAAACCCCACCGTCAAACCCAAGTTAATCCCCTCTATCAAACCCGCATCAGAAACTTCCCCCACGATCAAACCGCACCAGAAACAACCCTCACCGTCAAAACCATGGACCAGTTCATAAGGCGAACCTCCGACTACCATCACTCGGCGGGAGAGAAAGAAAAGAACGCCGATCTCTTTTCGTCGGAGGATTCGTATTTGGAGATCACGGACAAGATGGTAATGGTGAATCATGACCTGCCTTTGATGGGTTCTTGTGTTTTGGTGATGTTAATGAAAGGAGAAGATTTGTACTTGATGAATAGAATTGATGGTTGGGGTTTTTGGGTGAAGAAGAGGGTTTTTGGAGAAAGATAAGAGGATCGGTGGTTTGGAGAAAAAGGGTTTGTGGAATTGAGTTTTGGAGAAGATGATAATGTGAGGGGATTAAATTTGAAATGAAAAGAAAATGTATTTATGTGCTGGGTTCCTTCAACAACACTGGTCTAGTGGTCTCTTCCAAGTTGCCTAGATTCTCTGATCTGTACACACTTATGGTACGAATCCACTGGGTAGAACTCATTCTTAAAAATCGGCTTGTAAGGAGAGGGTGCCCAATGAGTTATATACCATTGACTAATCCTATAGTTAGTCAATGTGGGATCCTAACATTCCACCATACTTCCACAGCCGTCGTCCACGACGGCCCATCTTTCCCAGCTGAGTGACTTCACGGATCCCACTCTCTCGGGTAGTAGCCCTCCCCAGGTCGCCCTGTCCGTGACGAACCCACTGCTCGGCATGGTGTCGGCTCCGATACCACTTAATACAATCAAATTTGAGATAGAAAAGAAAAGAGAGAAAGATACAATCAAATTTGAGATAGAAAAGAAAGAGAGAAAGAGAGACGAGAGATTGAGAAGAGAGCAATTTTGTTATGTAAAGACTAAATTTTATTGACTAATGCCCTGACCATTATATAAGTCTTGCATCAGAAACTTACACAACCAATACGTTAAAACAACTAATTAAAAGCAATAAAAGAAGTAACAATAAAAGAAGTAACATTACTAGAAACGAATTAAATGCAATAAAAGAAGTAACAATGTAACAACTTATTCTCCAAGCAATCCACAATTCAATTTCACTGATTTGGTCCATTCCCAGCTAATTTCATAGGACACCTAGACTTGCATGCATCGAACATTGCATACACAAATGTGATGAATGAAAAAGGTACCATATCATTCGTCCTTCCTGAAACCATTATTGTCCTCAAGGAGAAAATCTGGATAGGTACGAGAAAAACGCCACTTGTTTTCCCATGTAATGTCTTCGTGCGAGGCCCTTGCCCATTTAACTAAAATCTTTGTTCTTGGACGATAACGTCCTTTGTGAATCACGCGACTGTCTAATATTGCCTCTGGCTGAGGAATAATGACAATTTCATCAATGACAAGTGGAAGTTGTGTAGAAATTGGCGGAAGAGCCCCCAGCTGTTTCTTTAAGAGACTGACATGGAAAACGTCATGCACTTGGGATCCTGAGGGTAATTCCAATCTATATGCCATAGGTCCTACCTTGGCTAGAATTTTGAACGGACCAAAATAACGAGGAGAAAGCTTTAATGAGTTGCGAAAAATGACTGACCTTTGTCGATATAGCTGAAGTTTTAGATACACATATTCCCCAACCTCAAAATTAACCTCCCTGCGATGCTTGTCTGCTTACATCTTCATCTGGTTCTGTGCAGTAAATATGTTGTGGTGTAAGTCACTCAAGATAGCATCTCTAGACTGTAGAAATTTGTCTACTGTTTGAACTTTTGAGGTACCTGCTACATATGAGAGGAGAGATGAAGGTGGTACACCATATACGGCCTCGAAGGGAGATACTTTGGTCGCTGAGTGAACTGCGGTATTGTAACTGTACTCAGCCCATGGGATCCACTCCAACCATTTTCTCGGCTGTTTATGAGTAAAGCAGCGTAAATATTGCTCTAATGTGCGGTTTATTACCTTGATTTGGCCATCCGATTGCAGATGATAACTGGACCTCATGCACAACTTTGTTCCTTGCAATTGAAATAAAGTTTTCCATAATTTACTGATGAAAATACTGTCCCTATCGCTCACGATTGATTGCGGTATCCCATGGAGGCGAACAACCTGATCGATAAATGCTTTGGCTATCGTTAGGGCTGTGTAAGGATATTTCAATGGAATAAAGTGAGGGTATTTTGTCAATCGATCAACTACGACCATGATGACTGTATGTCCCTAAGATGGAGGTAAAGCATCAATAAAAACCATTTAAACCTCTATCCAGATTTTCTGTGGAATAGGCAACGGTTATAGGAGCCTTGTTGGTTGTTGACGATCGTATTTACACCATTGACATGTATCACATTCTCTAATGAATTCTTTTACTGTAGTTCGCATACCAGGCCAAGAAAAGGAATTTCCAAGCCGCCCCAAAGTCTTTTAGTAACCAAAGTGGCCACCTATCGTTGATGAATGTCCATCTGCTAATACCGCTGAAATCAATATGGAGTTAGGACTCAAAAGTATATGTCTGTGTTTAAACCAAACACCATCTCTCTTGGTATATTTGTTCTGAACAACTGTTGGGTCCGAAATGGTCTTTTTCTCATAGAATGGATCAGTCGCAACTTCTTGTTGGAGTGTAGCCCACAAGTTGGGTATAGGTAAAGAAATAGTTGCGCATTCGAACTCTGCTATTCGGGAAAGGGCGTCTACCCCTTGGTTTTATTTTCCTTTTTTGTATTGAATTATGTAGTCGTATCCCAACGACTTTGGAAGCCAACGAATTTGTGTTGGAGTAGTAATACTCTACTCCAATAAGTACTTCAGACTTCTTTGATCTGTCTAGACCACAAAGGGTTTCCCCAAAAGGTATGGGCGCCATTTACGTACTGCTTTGACGATTGCTAGCATTTCCTTATCATAGGTTGAGAGAATCAAGGCTGATCCCTTAATGGCTTCGTTAAAGAAAGCAATTGGTTGGCCATTTTGGGTGAGAATGGCTCAAATTCTAGTTCCGTAGGCATCTCATTCCACCACAAATGGTTGTGAAAAATCAGACAAGCTGAGGATTGGAAAAGTGGTGAGTGCATGTTTAAGCTGGGAGAATGATGTTGCCGCTTCAGAGGTCCATTTGAAGCCGTCTTTAGACAACAATCGATTTAATGGTGCAACAATAGTGCCAAATCCTCTAATAAACTTGCGATAGTAACATGCAAGCCCTAGAAAACCTCGTACTCCTCTTACTGAAGTAGGCACCGGCCAGTTGTCGACGGATTGGACTTTTGATGGGTCGACTGCCACTCTTTGTAGTGAAATCAGGTGACCCAAGTATTCTACTTGCAAAACACCAAAGCAACATTTGGATCTTTTGGCAAATAGTTGGTTAGTTGACAGAACGAGCAATACTGTTTGAAGATGTTAAAGGTGTTCCTCCCATGTCTTGTTATACACAAGTATATCGTTGAAGAAGACTAGGACGAATTGTCGTAGATATGGTCGAAATAAATCATTCGTCAAGCTTTGGAATGTTGAAGGCGCGTTGGTTAGTCTGAATGGCATGACCACAAACTCTTAATGACTTTCATGTGTACAAAAAGATGTCTTGTGTACATCTTCTTCCTTCACCCGAATTTGGTGGTATCCGGATCGCAGGTCCATTTTGGAATAATATTTAGCTCCGTGCAATTTATCAAGCAACTCGTCAATGATAGGGATGGGGCATTTGTCTTTTACTTTGATGTTGTTGAGGCCATGATAATCGATGCAAAATCCCATGAACCATTTGTTTTCTTGACTAATAGAACCGGAGAAGAGAATAAGCTAATACTTGGCTGAATAACCCCTATGTCTAGAAACTCTCTGACCATTCGCTTGACCTCACTTTTCTGGTAGTGTGGGTATCGATAGGGTTGAACGCTGACAAGTCCTTGGATGGGCTGGATGAGTATTTGGTGATTGTGGTTTCTTCTTGGCAGTAAGCTAGTAGATGTTGCAAAGACGGAATCGAACTCGGCCAAGGTGCGGGTTAGGTCATCTAGGTATGATGTCGTGTCTGATGGATGGTGGAGAGGTGCTATCTGCAATAAAAAAACTAGTACCTGTCAAGTGGAATAATTCTTTCTCTTTAAGTGGCTCCAGATCAGTTTTTTTCAACCCTTGAAAAACACAACGATGACCATCATGATAAAAAAGTCATAATCAACTTCTTAAAATCGGTTTCCACCTATCAAATAAAGCACAATTTATGGAATTTATCTCATGAAAGAATTGATGCGCCACGAACGTGGAAAGAATATGCAAAAACCGTATTCCCAAGTTAGACTTTCTAAAAGATCAACAAGGGCTTTCCTTATGGGTTGTAATGGAGCCATGTATAGATTTTTGGTGAATGAAAGAAATGGGATGGAATTCTAGAGTTATTGATCATACTAAACAATTTGACTTCAAGCTCATTATACAATTTGAATTTAAAGCGTCTAGGCTAAGACTTTGAATTCCAACAATGCAAATTTTTGAACTCTTATTTTTGAGTCGCTTTTCAATTTGATAACATCAAAGGCTTCAAGTATTGATTTTTCACACTTGTACAATTTTTGCCTCTATAACTTGCAAAGTTTCTCAGAAACGCCTAAGTACATGCTATTTACAATATGAACTAAACATTTGCATTTATAATTCATGCACGAATTATATGATCAACAACTATGGTATGGCTTGTGTTTAGTGTATATGGTTGTTTATGGAGATGTGAGTGATGAAATGAATGGTTTGTGTTTGGCCTTAAAGTTTGGCTATAGGAGCACATATAAGGGACATGGAAAGTGTTTGGGCAATAAATAGAAGTTAAGCACACACATTGTCTATAATCATATCAAAAAGTCTATCTAACAAGGGAATACAATTCACACAAGCAATCCACATAATTTTCATGTTCTATGGCAATCAATGAGCATTATGCAAAATGAGATCATACTTGGAACAAAACTGTTTCGAAGAGTGTGTACATGAGTAGAAACAAAAACCCTCAAAATATGAACGTTAAGGCTCTAAATCTTACATGAGTAGTCTCTACTATTGGTTCTAGCAATCTTGTGATTAGTCCTATTCACTAAGCAAAAGAGAAAGGGACTAATACACAATGCACAATGCAATCTCAGAAGGAAATCCGTTAGCTAAAACTTAGCAATTAACACATGTAACACATTCCTTCATAGCACATACACTCTAGCATCAAAATAGACGATTTATCAAGTTTGGCTCATCGCAATAAAAACGAAAAAACACAAAAACACAGTTTTCAACGCAAAAATATACAACAAAATGTGACAAAGTGTTAACGTGTCCACACCCCCAAACCTAAACTTTACATTGTCCTCAATGTTTGAACATTTACGAATAAGAATACAAGTTCCGTGGTTTGGTTGTTTGGGCATCAAACAACTTTGCAAACAAGCACAAAAATAACCTAAACCAACTACATATGGTATTTCAATTCATCCAACATTCATATCCAAAAATGGCCTAATCCACTAGCATAAAAGTTTTCCTCCAATGAGGAACATGGCAATCCATTAGTATCATCCTAGGCACTAATCAATCACACCCACATAACCACACTTAAACTAAGCGAAAGAATAATGCGATTAAAACTTGCAAAATGAAAATTATGTAAAAATATGCACTAAAACAAATGTAAAACCGTTGCCTTAGGTTGGTGGGTTTGTTCCCGCGGAATGAAGCCGCTGTGATTCCTGGCTAGTTTGGTTACTTTTGGTTTGCTGAAATAATCCCGCGGAACGAACTCGTGGATTTTCCTCACATTTTCTAGCGAGATCACATCTTCTGGTTGGCTGGAATAATCCCGCGAATTGAAGTCGCTGTGCTCTCCAGGAATCAAAATGGGTCTAAAATTTTCCATGACTTCATGCAACATGTTGCAAACCTAATCACCTGCAAATGGCACAAAAACAAACACAAAAATACCAACAATTGCAACTAACACATGATGTAATGTGTTTGGAATCCAAACCGCCAAACCTATCTCTTTCACTCCTATCATCATACATGAGTATCTTGAGTACCAAGATTGAATTGAGATAGATAAGGTGTCTAAAAACCAAATACAAAACATCTATACTAAATAATTAACAAAACATTAAAGAGTTCATATATTTACAAAACAAGTGCAACTCAAATAAATGAGTGCACCACAAATGTCCACTAAGTGCTTTTAATCTTCAATTTCCTGCACACTTAACAAACACATCAAAAAGTTCACAAGGATCAACCACCACCCATGATAGGTGGTTTAATAACAACATACCCATTATCTTTCTTTTTGACCCAAATGGGTCTTTCCCTAACAAGTCCTTCCAATTTGGACTTGTCAATCCATATAGATTTGACAACCAATTTGTTCACACGTTGCCATTTTTGCTTTAGGAAATAAGGCTGATTTTGGCCTACATTATGGCAGTGGCAACAAGTAGGGGTTAAAGATTGAGATGTATCTAATGCAGTTGGTGAAGGGTTGAAATTCTTCTCGTTCCTTCTTATTGGTCTCCTCTTCTTGACTTGGCTTGGGATAGGCATTGAGGCAAAAGGTTTGAGCTCCTTATGCTTAGCTTGCATGTCCAACACTTGAGGTTGTTAGATGACTTCCTTGGACTTGCCCTTGGTTTCAACCTTTGCCATGGCAAGCTTGGTTAGGTGCTCCTTTTCCTTGGTCTTCATGATTTCAAGAGCCTTGTCCCTTAACAAGATTTCCTCCTCCATTAGTTTCATTCTTTGCTCAAACTCCTCCCTTAAGTCATTCTTTTCCTTGATCACCTCATCAAGTTTAGTGGTCAACTCCAAGTTCATTCCCACCACTACTTGGTGATCTTCCTTGAGTTTGGCGACCATGTCTTCAATTCTAAAGGAGTCATGTTCAACTAATGGGGTAGGGATATCATCCAACTCCAAATGAGTGGATTTCCTGAAATATCCGGATGCAAGGCAGGGTCCGTCTTCCAAGTTCTCATCTTGAATACTGAAGCACTCAAGGTTCTCAATTGGATGCTTCATACTCTCGAAGACATTAAACTCCGCCGTTTCTCCTAACAAGGTCATGGTCTCGAAGACATCAACCTCCGCCGGCATTTCCTCATTCACTTCAAGGAGGGGAAGGCTAATGTCAACCTTGGATAGGACCTTATAGATTTCCTTGAAAGTTTGATTGAGCTTCGTCTTTTGAAGTCTCCCCGGAAAGAGAATAGAAGGGACGTATGGATCCGAAGACTTGTGCATCCTTGAGGTGTCCTTTTGCACCACCTCCGGTTCTTTTCTTGTTCCGGCCTCTTTGTTGGCCAATTCTTCAATGTTGTACCTATTTGAACTATCTCCTGAAACATAAATAGGCACATTAAAAATTTCAGGTGGAGATGGTTTAGAAAGTACCTTACCACTCCGGAGGATTGTCAAAGCATTTGCTTGCTCGGTTTGGTTAGGGAGCCTTTCAAGCTCCCTTTGTTGTTGAGATCCCACAATCTACCCTAATTGCAATTCCATGGTCTTTGCAATCCCCTCCATAGAGGTGAGTCTCTCACGGTTTAAGGCAAGATGATTGTCGTGAGAATGTCCTCCGGATGGTTGGTCATTGTCTTGGTTTCTAGAAACATGCCACAGTTGAGTACTTTGTTATGGCCATTGTTGGTACCCTTGAGATTGGTACCCTTGGTTGTTGTTGTATGCATGGCTTGTAGGTGGAGCATTAAGGCAAGTGCCTTCTCGATCACACACTTGGCTAGCCATATGTGGTTGCTTCTCAAAATTGTTCCCTAGAGTCTTCATTTCCTTAGATATGCTAGCCAATTGAGCGACTAACTCCTCTTCCTTTCCATAACGGCTACCCCGTGTATTCCTCTGTTGAGAATTCTGCTCAAGCATTACAAACTTAGCATACACATACTCGGCTGTCTTCTCCCTCATTGCTCCTCCACATGCATTATCAACAATAGCTTGGGAGAGCCCGGTAAGTCCATCATAGAAGGATTGAACTAGCGAGACCAATGTGTAGTCATGGTGTGGGCATTGAGCTAAGAGAAGCTTGAATCTTCCTCAAGACTCATGAAAAGCATCACCTTCCGTCTCTTGGAAATTTACAATTTTTCCTCTAATCTCCTTTGTCTTCCAAGAGGGGAAATACTTGGCAAAGAATTTCTACTCAATAGCTTGCCATGTGGTGAGGGATCCCGCCGGCAAGGCCATGAGCCACTTCTTGGCTTCGCCTCTCATGCAATACGGAAAACACCGCATACGAAGTCGGTCCTCCATGAGATTACTGAATGGAATAGTAGACACCGTATTGTAGTAGTCCTTCATGAATTGGAGGGAGTCTTCACTTGTCTCACCCATGTAATGCGGAAGAGTGTTGTAATGCAAATTCTTCAACGCATATTCTCTCTAGGCAGCATCCAACAAGATTGCCGATGGTTGGGCTCCAACGGTGGGTAAAGAAAAGTCCTTCATCAACTGTTGAGCCACAAGTTGAGCCAACTCTTCCACATTTCTATTGGTTGGGTCAAAATTGCTCCCAAGATTGACTACTACTTCGGGGGTAGTCATGATTGTGACACAAGAAACCTAAAATTACACTAAAAAGACAACTACCAATTGGTCATATGAACAAGAAATTAAAAACGCAATATTTTAAAAGCAATGATTCTAAAATTACTTAGACTACGTCGCTACCTCCCCGACAGCGGCACTATAAATCTTGATGCGCCCAAACTGGTTCTAATTAAATTACACTAATGAGGATGACTAATGCCAAGTGGGTCCTAGGTTAAGGATGCTAAGCAACTAAACTACAACGAGAATTAAAGAGGCACGCGGGTGGTTCACCCTTCGCAAGTGTACAAGTTGTATGAGTAGTAAAGGGTACACTAGTAAGGGTGGTCGTTCCCACAAGGAGGTGGATTAGCTGACAAGTAAGCTCTAGGTTATCATTGATTATTGATTTCTAATTTCTAAACAAGTTCACTAGTTAATGCTATCTAGATCAATTATACTAAGCTTGCAATGAACTAAATTACCAAATCTACCACAACACTATGAGATTAAGCTAGATTAAAGATGTTAGGGGGTTGATTTATTTAAGTAACAACCATTTCATTAACCAATCATTCATTAAGCACATTCACAACCATTCTAAGGCATGCATTTCATTATCAATGATGTAAAGTACCAAATCCATCATCTTACACATAATCTAAAATCATAGATAAGTGATTAAGAGAGAATTTCGGAATAATGATGTAGAGATTCTCTAATTAACCAAAGTTATGAATTACTTAGAGACATCTCTATAAAATGGATAGTGAAGGATTCATACACATTATAGGACACTTTATGCATGAAATCAACTACCAAGTGTGTACAAATAGATGTATATGCAAGACATATCACCACATATCATTAGAGTTCATAATACACACATACAAAGCCTTAGAGAGTGAAATAACAAATGGATTGATTAAATCAATGGTTTAATTACAAAAGTTACATCAATCCCCCAACAAAAGGATTTAGTTACACATAGAAGTATATAAACTAGAGAATACAAAAGAATAGCTAAACAAACCCATTTGGATTTGTTCCTTGGCCAAGATGACTCCTCCTTGCAATCCAAGCACAATATCCTTCTAGAGCAACTCGAAAGGATCAAGTCTAAGTAACTAAACTTGGTGTTTGGCTACCTAGAAAGTGATGGGAAAATGATAAGAACAAAACTAATGTTGAGAGAGTTATTCTCTCTCTTGATTCTTAAACTAAAGTGTAGTGTCTAGTGTAAGTTATCTATGGTAAGGTAAAAATATCTATATAAGGTGGTAAGGTGTGTTAGACAAGATAAGGTGATGGGAGAGGCAAGTGGGATGACATGCCATCAAATGGAGAAAACCCAGCTAGTTCATTCACTCTGGCTCGCGGGTTTGTTCCCATCGGCGTGAGGTCACGGTGAAATGCGAAGGTTGGCAATGATTTTAGGCTTTCTGCATTGCGGGATATTTCTCTCGGCATGAACTCACGGAGATTCTGCGGGTTTGGACGTGTTGTGTGTGGGAATAAGGCAGCTGGGAAGAGCTTGAAGCTTGAACTCGGCCATAGAGGTTTGACAATTTTGGAGGATTTGGTGGAGAGAGAATCACGTGCATGGGAGGCTGGAATTGGGTCCATCGTGACCGGAGAGGCGTCGGCCATCGATCTAGGCAGATAATGGTCGAAAAAAGGCTAGAATCGTCGGGTCTTTTGTCGGGTCTGAACCGGGTCAATCGGGTTGGCAGGTCGGGTCACGCGGGTCTCCTCTACCCATCTGAAGGTTGAAGACGTGTGACGTCAGTATGACGTCACGCTGATGCGCGCAGCATCCAAAACGATGTCGTTTTCTTGGTGACATGGCATTGATGCTTGCTCTTGTTGGCGAATTACACAATGTGCCCCTCAGCTCTTCACTAATCACTAAATATGCAATAATATCTCCAGAATTGCACTTTGACTCCTGATGCGGAAGAGAGAGACTGATAGTATCTGGGATTCTAAAAATCCTCCTTAGACGAGCCAGGGTATCTACTGTGCTGATCGAATCCGAGATGATCCACCCGACAAAAAAAAGAAGACGGGGGCTCAATAAGGACTCCGGAAGAGTCAACAACTGGGAAATCACCCTCCTGCTCCTCCTCCTCCTCGTTAACATCGGCATTGTCCTCTTCATCCGCTATCTGGACCGGGTCATCGGGTCTATTGTGGAAACCCGATCCAATTCGGGGATTCCTGCTAGAACGATGGCGCTGAGACGGGATACCACCGTCGATGTCGTCACCTTCATCCCGACCACGTTTCTTTCCCCAGATCGTCGGGAAACTTTCTTCCGAGTCCACCCGCTGCATGTCTGAAAGTCCATCGAGGTTGTCGGGGGGATTGACGGAGGTTGAGCAAGGATTTGAGGAGGCAGTTTGAGGATTCGAAGAAGCTAGAGGAAGGTCTTGAGTGGAGGCAGGAAGCTTGGAGGGGGATGCCATTAAAGTGGAAAGAAGAAAGGAAAGAAGGTTCTTGAAGAAGAAAGAGACCTAAGAAAGAAAAAAGATTAGTTCTTGATTTATGAAAGCACAAGTGAGCATGAGCAAGTAAAATACAAAACGATACATTTATAGATGGAAGTTGGGCGGTTACTGGAATAGAAAAGGAAATATGGAGTAATGGCTGAAGACACGTTCGAGGCGTTTTCAAGTTACTAGAGTAGGAAAGGAAACAATGAGTAATGGCTGAAGATGTGTTCAAGGTGGTTTCCAGAAAGTCGTGCCAAAAACGGCCCGTTTAAAAGTTGAGAGCAATCATCGTCTAGTACGTGGACCGTACATTAAAGGTCATCGTATCCAAGGAAGATTTCCTCCTTAGCAATAGAGGCCAGCCAGACAAATAGTAAATCAACCAACCAGATGGAAAATCCTTCAAACGGACTAGAGATCCTGACTCCAACCCTAGCAAGATCCGGTGCTCAAGTTAGAGGGGACTTCTATTAACTGCCAAAAATGGCAGGGGTCAAAGAAGAATTTTCCATCGGCCTTAAAAGATAAATCGAGGTAAAATGACACCATAAAAGAAGTATCCCGATACCTCGCCACGCCACAACGTAGCTGGGTGTAGCCTCCTACTGACCACGACCAAGATGAAGGGATCCGAAACTCAGAAGATACCAGGAAACTTAGAAGACAAGGTTCTCGGGACTCTGTCGCCACAAGATCCCAGCACCCCTCTATTATCCGAAATCCCGGTACCCCGGCACCTCGATACCCCGATACACTCACAAATGATTCAAATAAACAGGAAGAAGGAAAGACACATGAGTATCCTAATCAACCAAAAGACTAGCCGTAACCATCAGGCTAGCAAACTGCCAAATATCTAGATGAAATCCGCGTAACCCGATCCTGCCTAAGACGGCATCCTGTACGCCGAAGATCAAACAATATAAAGGAACAAGCACAAAACGCCACCATTCAAGACAAATAAAGAATTATGCTCGTTCTCGCCACTAAGAGTTCAATTTGAATTAGGAGTCAGCTCCCACACAATTTGTCAAGGAAGGAATCACTTGATTCTAGGGATCAAACCCCCCGTTAAACTCGTAATCGCCAAGGAAAGTCCCATAAATTGCTAAAACCCTAGACCGAAGATATAAGAGTGCGTAGCAAGAAAACAAGACCGATATATACATCGTATTATCATAGGAAAGAGGGAGGGCAACTCGAGCAACCTAACCCTACTTGATACTTTACCACTTATCGACATATATGAGAGCTCCATCGCCATTAACAAACAAAATGTTATATTTCATGTCCATCTAAAGATCTATTTTGCAACCTTATCATGCATTTGAAATCAATAAAAGAGAGAATAGTGTTACGTGAGATCCTTTTGTTACATTAATGCTTGCCTACCATCATTGTTGTTTATTTTTCACAAGTTTTTACCAGGAAGCTAAGGGTATCGAACTACGTGATACCTCTCAGACTGAAATCTACTCCGATTCCAATCCCCCTTGAATTGTTAATTGGAGATATCACCCCAGTGACAATTTTCGGTTAACAAACTTAAAATAGTATTTGTGATCGTAAATATTTTAATACAATCACAACGTAATTATGTAAATATCACTCTGTAGAGGGTGGAACAGTTTTATTGAAACACTGTGTAATGCGAATCCCACATCGAAAAATAAAAAGGGATTAAAATAGTTTATAAGTAGGAAAGTAATACCTAGACATTGAACAATAGGCCTCCCAACTGGGCCTAGCATATAAACCTATTGAAGTAACGGTGGGCTTGTGTCTTGAGGTTCTTGGGCTCGTCTATTGACAAGCTTGAGCCATTTGAGGCCTGGGCTAGTCTGACTTTAATAAGGTTTCTTAATTTTTTTAAAATTTTTTTTAAGAGAGATGTATGTGGGATCTATAAAAAGTACAACAAGAAATGAATTTTTTGGATTACAATTTTGTTTCTTTTTTTTTTTTTCATATATACTACTGTTTTTGTTATGAATGATGTAAGTATAATGGGCATGTATGCCTGGTGTGGGACTATTGTCAATTATTTCATTACAAAAAATAAAACTTCTCTTACTAGACAAAATATATATATATATATATATCAAACTCGAACACTAGGACAAGGGGGTTGTAAACCTGTACCTAAAGCTCTATTAATCCTCTTACTTTGTTAGACATTAGATTCACCAACCTTATTATATTTTTAACTATTCACATGTATCAACTGTTATCACACATTCTAATTAATGTTTACCTGTATCTAATGTAATCATACATTTTAAATGATGTTTACTCATATCAAGTGTTATCACACAGTACAAATGCAAATCGAATGACGGGAACAGACTTAATTTTAAAAATAAATGATTACTGTTTAAATTTGAAACACATTTATTGTTTTTTGTCAGCTACATTGGTCGTTTTTTAAATTTGAAAATAAATGATTGTTTTACTTTGGGAACAGTTAGTGAAGCTAAAATTTAAATTGCCTTGGATTAAATGGTAACCTGCTCAACAAGTTTATAGGTAAACTACATGTAGCGGTGTTTAGTACACTGTTGTTCTATAGACAACCCGTATATATATATATATATATATATATATATATATATATATATATATATATATCATGTTTCCATACTCTCTCCATCAATCTCTAATTAATAGTTAAAGAAAAAAAAAATTATGAATATTTTAACTTTTTACTAATAGTAATATATATATATATATATATTAAAATGTCAATTTTCAAAAAAAAAAAAACAAAAAAAAAAGATATATTAACGCTTGAATTGTTTCAACTAGATTCGATTAAATTCAGAATTTCTAAGACTAATGAAAGAATTAAAGTTTTCTCAGCAATCACATACTTACAAGAGTAACAAAAAACATTTTCATATTTCGAATTTTTTTTTTTTTTTTTTTTTTTTTTTTTTTTTAAATAAGGTACTTTTTTTTGAGGTTTTTTTTTTATTTTTTATTTTATTTTTTATTTTTTTAATATATACATACGTATGGTTCCTAAAAATCAAGTTTATTAGTAAGTTTTTTTTTTTTTCCTTAACGGTTAGTCTTGCTTGAGAAAGAATGGAGATTGAAAATTAGAGATATGTATTGGAGGAGAGAGAGTTTAATATAGTAATTAAAAATTTAGAAGAGAGTATTTAATATGTAATGATTAATATAATTATTTAGGAGAGAAAATTTCTTTTTTTAATAATTTAATTCAAAAAAGATAAAAGGATAATCTTGTAACAAAATGAAGTGTCTTTATAATTTTTTAAAATTTAAATTTTGAGAATGGAGTGTTTTTAGAAAAGAAGTGTAAAAAAAAAAAATTGAATTGTCAAAAGAAGCTCTCTAAAAAAAATGGGGTCATCGATCCTGCCCCTATATATATATATATGTATAGTCTTTCTATTGTTAGTTCATCCTGACAATAAATATATCAGGACGAAGAATGTGGACCATAGATTATGGAGAAGTTTTGACAAGTGCATACACTTTGAGTCAAAGTATATAAATCTAGTGGTCCACATTCTTCATCCTGATATATTTATTGTCAGTTCGTCATGACAATAAATATATCAGGACAAAAAATGTGGACCACTAGATTTACATACTTTGACTCAAAGTGTATGCACTTGTCAAAACTTCTCCATAATCTGTGGTCCACATTCTTCGTCCTGATATATTTATATATATAGACTTTATATTGACAATAAATATATCAGGACGAAGAATGTGGACCATAGATTCCTGACAATAAATATATCAGGACGAAGAATGTGGACCATTAGATTTACATACTTTGACTCAAAGTGTATGCACTTGTCAAAACTTCTCCATAATCTATGGTCCACATTCTTTTTCTTAATATATTGATATATATATATATATATATACAGTTTTTCTATTATCAGTTCGAACTGACAAAAGTTATATCAGTTCCTTGTATGTGGGTCACTGAATTTAAATACTTTGACTGACAAGTGCATACAACCAAGTCAAAGTATTTAAATCTAGTGGCCCACATGCAAGGAACTGATATAACTTTTGTCAGTTCGAACTGATAATAGAATTTCTGTATATATATATATATAATATATAAGTGGTTCTCTTATGGAGGATCCCTCATTTTAACATAAAGTAAGGACCTCCATGAAATCTATCAATTTGAATGAATTTTAATCTGAAATTTTTTGTGAATGATAAGTTCAATGAAATCATTTGTACATAAAATTTGAAATTTTTTAAAGTACTACAACTATTTTTTCCAAATTTTGTTAAATATAAAGCATCAAAAAAATGGCAAAAATAGGAAAAATGAAAAAAATAAAAAATAAAAAAATTAATTGTAGTGCTTCAAAAATTTTCAAATTTCGTTTACAAGTAAATTTCATTGAACTTATCATTCATTAAAAAATTCAGATCAAAATTCATTCAAATCGATGGATTTCATAGAGATCATTACTTTATGTTAAAATGAGGGATCCCTCATGAAAGAATTGAGAACCGCCATATATATAAATACAGTTTTTCTATTGTTAGTTCGTCCTGACAATAAATATATCAGGATGAAGAATGTGGACCATAGATTATGGAGAAATTTTGACAAGTGCATACACTTTGAGTCAAAGTATGTAAATCTAGTGGTCAACATTCTTCGTCCTGATATATTTATTGTCATGTCGAACTGATAATAGAAAATCTATATATATATACAATTTTTCTATTGTCAGTTCAAACTGACAAAATATATATCAGTTCCTTGCCTATGGACCATTAGATTTAAATACTTTAACTTGACTGCATGCACTTGTCAAAACATCTTTTAAATCCAATAGTCTATATGTAAGGAACTGATATATTTTATATCAGTTCGAACTGATAATAGAAAGACTGTATATATATATATATATATATATAGTTTTGAGTTTTGTTGCATTCCGTGATGCTGAGCCCTCAAAAAGCCTAAGGGCTTAAACCCTGCCCAAACCCGCAATTTGTGTATGTGGGTTTTACCAAACCCTTATTTTGATCCGTATTTTTACCCATGATTGTTTACCCATATTTTTTACCTGAATTTTTTTGACCCATACATTTTACCCGAATTTTGTTGACCCATTTTTATTCAAATTTTTTACCCTGATTCATTAGGCCAAAAGTTTTTTGGAACACAATTTTTACAAACCAAATTAATTAAAAATTCTATTAAAACAATTTTAAATTGTTTACTAATATGTAATAAAATGAAATGAAATAAGTTCCATATAAAAGGGAATCAGAAAAGGGAACTTGATTCCTAAAATGGAAGGGGAATCAAGTTCTCTTTTCAATAAAAACTTTGTCGACTACAGGAACATGACATGTTAATGGTGGTGACCGGCATTGACTGGCGGCAGAAGATGTGCTATGTCGACGGCGACGAGAGGGTACATGTGATGTCGCGATGAGAGCAAAGAGATGAGAAACGTGAAAAGAGGCAGTAAGCAGATAAGAGAATCTGAGAAAGTGAACCGGGGGTTAGGTTTTGAAAAAACCTATTTTTCTATTATATGCAGGTCATTTATGGGTCTAAAATAAACTCGGATCTAAATCCCTAATTGACCCGCAACAACAAGGGTTTTTTAAAACCAATAAATTCCGGGCTTTTTTTTATGATGCGGTCAAGGTTTAAAGGCTAGACCCTTTAGGCCCGGGCCATTTTTCCATCCCTAAAGCTAAGGCAAATTCACCTCTTATTCTGTTTTAAATTTTAATAAACCAAATGTGGCGTTGTTTTATGTGATTTCAGCTCCGCTGATTATTTTACCATGTAGCTCAACAAAGACTGTCATATGTTATGTTCACAATTGACTGACCGTAATGACCAAAAAATCTTTGCCTCCTATTGTTCCCAACTACCTTCTACAAAACAGTGAGCTTTCAATGTCAAAACTCTATATCCATTTCACTTGCTTGCACACTCTTCTTCCAAGCATACAATCAAAACAGGTTCCGGCTCCATTTTTCTTGACGAAAAGAGATGGCAGAGGCAGTAGCCGAAGGAGGAGGTGAGAATAAGAAGGTGATGGTAGCCATAGATGAGAGCTAGTACAGCTACTATGCAGTCATGTGGGTTCTGGATAATCTCTAAGTTTCCACTTATCATCTTCATGGCTCAACCACTCACCAAATATACCTACCCGTTTCGGCGTTTCTGGGTCCTGTTCGCAGTACTACCCTGTATCAGCCAGTTAAGTCCTTTCTAGCTACTATGCTTTTTTTTTTTTTTTCTCAATAACTACTGTTTTTTGTTTTGGTGTATTGTTGCTGCTGAGTATTAATTGTTTCAAGTAATTTTGATTTGGTCTTGTAATTGATTGTGGTTATGGTCCTTATGGAGTGTATTTTTGTGGGTCTGGGAATGTTTTGGTGGGAAGTGCTATGAAAAGAAAAAAAAAACATTTGAAAAGTACCTTTGGGTAGAAGTACTTCTTATCAAGTCAAGCGCTTTCTGATCTCCAAAAGCTCTTACTTCCATTTTTATAAAACATGACAAACTAAACATGGAAAAAGTTTTTGAACATTTGAAAGCACTTTTGAAATATCTAAAGCAATCCCAATGATACCCATTAGCATTTTGTGTCCTGGTGTATTGTAAAGTTTTAATTGTTCCAAGTAATTTTGATTTGGTCTTGTAATTGACTATGGTTATGGACTTACGGTGTGAGAATGACAATTACATATTAGAGATGTAAAATTATCATGAGATGAAGAAATTATCATGATAATTATAATAAGATTATCATATTAGAGAAATAAGTTCTTGTGTTTCATAATTGTACATAGAGTACATAGATTGAGAGGAACCTGAATGGTTGATATATCAAAATTTGGTTGAACAATCACCATACAATATGCAGAATTACAGATGTTACTGGGAAATTTTGATCAAAATGAAGATCATGACATTATCCAATGCTGATATTAAACATATAGATGCAGGGCTTTAATAGGTAGTGTGAGGAATTACTGCATTCAAAACGCCAAGTATGCTCGTAGTGAAGAAACCGTAATCAAGTAAGCTACAAGGCCTAATTAGAAATGGTTTACATGTCTCAGATATGATTCCAATGTAAATTAACTGCATCATCATATAAATTGTAGCATGACATGGGAACTGTCTAGGTTGCTTTTCGACTTCTCTATGTTACGTTAATTGCAGTAACATCGAAAATACGATTAAGAGTAGCTGCTAAACGGACTCCGCCTTGAGCTAACCGCAGATTTACAATTGGTAGACGGGAATCAAAATAATCATCTGTAAAAAAATTTCCATGTTATATATTTACTTATACAGAAAAATGAATTATAAAGAAGTTATACAAGCACATAAAATGTTTTTGCTTACCTTCTAGAGTTGATCCTTCACTTGCACCTTTGTAAGCCCAGTCACAAGCGGCTTTGATGCCTTCTGATGCATATCTGTAAAAAAAATTGATATTCTCTTATCGAACCAAATTTCTTTCATTTTATTCTGAACTGCGATTAATAAACTTACATATCTGGACACGTTGTCTTTTTTGCACTGCAAGTTTCCCATCTTTTGACTAGATCTACCCATTCAGTCTGTTATTTGTAATTGTAAAAAATGAGGAATAATTAATTATTACTAAGAATGAAGGAATTTTAGTCAGCGTAAAGGCTGTCGAATATAGATACCGTAATGTTTTGTTGTATTGCATCAATCAGGCCATCTACATTTGAATCGTAGAGTCTTTCTTCTGCTGTCTCAATTATGTTAGCATCCCATACCTGCATGTTAGAGTAGTTTTAGTACAGAATTTATATAGATTGGCATATTTCTGAAAAAGTTTGGTAGTTCAAATTCTCACATGGTGAAGAACTTGCTTTCTTGTATACCAATGGACATCAATTGTGTTGCCTCCTCTGTCTGAAGTGAAACCCACATGTAGCGGCTGCAATATTGGATTGAAAATGTGTCAAACTTACCTGTTGATTTCTTTATGAGTATGAACAAAAGTGATTTTCAATAGTGATTTCTACAAATGCTTACCTGATGAATGTCTCCCATATAATGAGAGAGGAAGAGCAGAGCTTCTGTGAGGTTATCTGATAAAGAATTTATCAGAGGTTATCTGGTAAATTTTAATTATATTGCGAAAAAATGAAAAGAAAAAACAGATAACGTGAGTTTACAGTCAGCTTGAGAAGCAGCAGAATTGTAGGTGAGAAGCTGGGTGGTGTAATTGTTAATAGCCCCAGCAACACACCTTCCTTTTTCTCCATTTTCATCCTTGCAATCCCCTGAATATATTATTATTTACATTTTCAATAAGTAATCATCAAACAAGCTATCATAGTCTAAAATCAAAATCAAGATATTTAAAACCACTCATGACCATATTGTGATACGGTAGTGACGGAGGGAAGAGAGGCTGACGGGGCCATGGACCCCTTTCGTTAAAAAAAGGGAATATTGCACAAACTTACCCTAACGTTTCCTATTATGGCATAATATTCAATTAATGCCTGTAATTGCACAAACAACCCCTCCTTTTAGTCAACTTCAGTTAAAAATAGCCATTGACCATGATTTTTTTTTAAAGCCCAAAATTGCCCTTACACTTTATTACAAAAAAATCTTAATTGCCCTATATTTAAAACATTATCTACTTTAAATTATTAGAATATAAAAAATAAATACTAAACATAATCCTTTTTAAATAAAAAAAAATTCAAAAATAATATATTAAAAACAAAACAATTTAAGAAAATGTTATTTTGAGAAAATACAATTTAATAATATATTAAAAACAAAACAAAAAAAAAACGTTATTTTGAGAAAATATAATTTAAAATTATAAAAGTCCGATATGAATAGTGGTAATGTGCTACATATTTTTTTTTATTTAAAAAGGATTATGTTTAGTATATTTTTTTTAAATTTTTGAACCAAAATATAATGCGTAATTTATATTGAGTCAAATTATTTTGTCTTATAAAGATGAACATTGAACAAATTTTCGGTACTACTGTATTTTATTATGACAAATGATTATATTTTTATTTCAAACTCTTGATGATTTTATTTATATTTATGTTTAGAATACTAAACATAATCCTTTTTTAAATAAAAAAAATTCAAAAATAATATAATAAAAACAAAAAAAAATTTAAAAATATGTAACACATTACCACTATTCATATTGGACTTGCATAATTTTAAATTATATTTTCTCAAAATAACGTTTTTTTTGTTTTGTTTTTAATATATTATTAAATTGTATTTCCTCAAAATAACGTTTTCTTAAATTGTTTTATTTTTTATATTATAATAATTTAAAGTAGATAATGTTTTAAATAAATGGCAATTAAGATTTTTCTGTAATAAAGTGCAGGGGCAATTTTGGGCTTTCAAAAAAAAATCATGGTCAATGGCTATTTTTAACCAAAGTTGACTAACATGAGGGGTTGTTTGTGCAATTAAAGGCATTAGTTGAATATTATGCGATAATGGAAAACGTTAGAGTAAGGTTGTGCAATTTTCCCTTAAAAAAAAAAAAAAATCTAAAATCTTTTAAAAATATTATAAAATTATTACTAAATTTCAAATCTGTTTTTGAATTTCTAGATCCGCCCCTGGGCGTAGAAGGAGAGCATGAACTTACTGTTGTATTGGTATGTGCAGAGATCATCAGGGGTGTCAATGTAATGAAGAGGAGAAGACCAATGATAACGGAACTTGACTTGATCAGCCCAAGAGCAAACACTTCCCAAGTCATTTTCTGCTGATTCCGGAAGCAGCTTTTTCACTGCTTCTGCTGCTGCTTCACTCAACCGAGACTAACATCACAACAACAAAAAGCACTTCTCACTTCTCAAACACAAACAATTATACATAAAAAACACAACTAAAAAAAAAAAAAAAACATTTTGGATTTACCTGAGCAATTCTACAAACAGTGAGATGCCCATCAGTCCCCCAACCATGAATCACAGGAAAAATAGCTGAAAGTGAGAGCAAAGCTAATATCTGAAACACCCAGAAACACTCCATTTTCATTCTCATACCCAATTTGATCCACAGTGCACGAACTTTCTCTTGCTCTTTATATAAAATCTAGAAAATGAAAATCAATCACGAAAAGGAAAGAACAAATTAGGAAGCAAACTCAAAACTTTTTTGGAAAGTAGCTAGGCTGGTGTGAACTGTATGAATTAGCTAAAATCATGATGTTGATCGTTCAGTGTCATTTTCCAAAACAGTTTCCGGATTGTGTGCTCTCACTTTATGGAAAGAAAACAAATAGAGGGATAAAAACGTCACAAAAATATTTTGTGTTTTTTTTCTTTTTCTCTGATAACAAGACTTGAAAAACATGTAAAATTCTTTTCATTATTTTTGTTCTAGAAGAACTGTCTTTCGAATGCATTATAGAGCATCTCCAACATCCTCCTTGAAGACATCCCTTAGCTTAATTAAGGGGGAAGGTATATTTGTGCAGCTTCAATAGCTCCCTAAATGGCTCCCTTAATTGATTCTAGTGGAGTTCACTCTCTTAATTAATGGGTGTTTTTAGACCCCTTTAAAGTGGGTTCTACCTATTTAAAATTATTTTATTTTCTTGAAAAACTCCATATATTTAAAACTCATAATTGAAAAACAATATCTAATATTTAAACATAATATCTAACATTTAAATAATAATAAAAAATTATTAAAGGGATCATTTAAGGGAGTATTGTTTGAGCACATACTCCCTTAATGGTCCCTTGCAATAACATACACCTTTAGATAAAACTATAAGAGAGTCTCCCTTGGAGACCCCATTTTGTAAGGGTGGATGTTGTGTTCCAAAAATACTCTCCTTTAATATATTTTTTTTATTATTATCTTAATGTTTTACTTTATAATTATTATAAATATATAATATTTTTTTTTAAAAAATAAACTTAAATACGTGGAACCCACTTAAGGGAGACTAAAGCCACCAATTAATTAAGGGAGTGAGTTCCACCAAAACTCATTTAATGGGGCCTTTAAGGGACCTCTTGGAGTTGAAAAAATACAGCTCCTCCCTTAATTAAGTTAATAGAGGTCTCAAAGGAGACTCTTGGAGATGCTCTTACAAGACTACGGAGGAGATTTAGATATTTAGTGCAATGCTTTCAAAATATTCCTATCCTATGTGTTATCATGAATTTGTAGCTTGTCACATTGGTATCGTGTTAAAATCTATGTTTCATCTGAACACGGCCCATTGGATTAACGGGTCCAAATATAAAAACTCAAAATCATTTGTTAATTTAACGTGTAATGTTATTTAATCCATTTATTAACAATCAAATAATCACTAAATAATCATATTAATATTTAAGACTTGACGATAATTTTATATTTCATATATGAAAATTTGATAAGTCAAATAAAATTCTCATCTTACAAATATCATTATTTGATCATTTAGAACATAATTTTCTAATAATTGTAAAATGCTATGTCTAATATTTATTTTAAAAAATGAAAATAAAACTTTATACAGGTTTACAAAGAATAACGGTTTTTCAAATATGAATCCAAAACAGACCAATTATGTTATAAATTTTTATAGAGTCACCTATTAACTCAATGTGATAATGTTAGAACTATCAACTTTTTTTTTTTTTTTTTTCGAATGAATTCAATGCAATAAAGTTAGACCTATCAACTATTTTTTTTTTTTCAAAAGAATTTAGATTGTGTAGACAGGTCATAGGACCGGCCCTGGGGTGGTGCACCAAGTGTAACCGCCCTGGGCCCCATTTTTTTTTTTTTTTTTTTATATTAAAACTAATATGTAGTATTTGGTTTTGGGTATATAAGTTTAGGTCTATTGTAAACTGTTATAGTCCTTAGAAAAAAGAAGAGTTTCGATATTTGCACCCTAGTAAAATTGTATGTGCACCTCTCTTTGTATATACATCCCATTAAAAAATTTTAAATGTTATAAATTGTAAACACACCCAGTGTATTACCAAATATGCCCTTTATCTCCTTTTAAAAAAAAATGTCATTTATCTTAATTTTTGGAATAAAATATTATAAATTAATAAGTTATAAAACAAGTAAAATGAAATTAAAAATAATAATAATAATAATAATAGAATGGAGGACCCACACCTCCTCCCATAATCCAAACCGGGAGAGGGATGCACGGAGCTTTTTCTTCTTCTTTTCTTTTTTTTTTTTTCCCTATATTTTCTTTTCTTTTATTCTCTAGTTAGAAGGAATGTTCTACAAAAGTTTTTTCCATCGATGGTTATGGCATTCATTAAATCCATTTTCACTAGGTTGTCGTCTTGGTGAAGACCTGCTCGACCTTGTTATCTTGTTACGGGCTTCAATTTTTTATGTTAGTTTATTTTTAATAAACTTCAATGTTCTCATCTTAATTTTTTATATATATATAATAGTTATTTAATATTTATAATTTAAAATAATCACTATTTAAACATGAATTAATAAATAAATAATAATTTAATTAAAAGAGGAAATTTTTTATGTGTAACTAATTATAATATTTGTTAAAAAATCTAAAATATTAAATATTTAATTAATATGATGCACAAATTATATTTATATTAATCATTTATGGCACGTTATTAATCAGGAATGAGTGGAATCGGAATCAAGTTCCACCGGAAACGGAATGGAAGGGAATCGGAATTAAGTTACAAATTCCATTACTGTGTTTACTAACTTTTTTAGAATTAGAAATGGAATCAAATTTATACAAAGTTGATTACAAAAATACCCTTATATACACAAAATAGCTATATATATATATATATATATATATATATATATGTATATGAGTATAGCTAATAAATAAGTTTTTTTTTTTTTTACAATTTGGTTTTGCCGCAATATAGTTTTTTTTTTTTTGTTGTTGTTTTTATCAAGTTTTTTATAAGTCACGATATATATATATATAAAAGTATGAAAAAAAAAAAGTGATATGCGAAGTGTAAAAAGTGAACTGTGAATATAGTTTTTTTTTTTTTTTTTTTTTTTTTTTTAGGGACATTTTAGTAAAAGATATGAATTCCCCTTTTTAATCAGGAAAGGGAACTTGATTCCCAGGGTGGGTGAGGGGAATCAAGTTCCCTTTCATTCAGGAACTTAATTCCTGATATGTGTGTGGAGTCCACGGAACTTAATTCCCTACAAATTTAGTAAAAACAGGAATTTAAAAATCAGGAACTTAATTCCCTTTCCTATGTAGGATTCCTGATTAGTAAACACGCTATTAAAGAATTTTATTTAAGGGTAATGTTGGAATTTTGAAAAGATGTTGATTTGGGGGTGCACATATAGATTTCGAGGGGTGCAAATATCGCCACTCAAAAAAGAATTGACTTTGAAAGGCCCAATTTATTTATTTTTTAATTATATGTATAGAATATATTAAAAAACTTCTGGGGACCATTTTGTGACAATACCCTATTCCTCATTTGACATGTCACAAGCGCATTTTCCCATTTTTTATATTTTCGCCACGGGCCCCAAAAACGTCAGGGCCGGCCCTGACAGGTCATATGAAATTTTGTCCAGTCTAATGAATATATTAACAACCGGTTATTAACAAAAGAATTTTTTGTTTTTGTTTCTTTTACTAATATATATATATATATATATGAGGAAATTTCATGAGATGATCAAAAAATTTATTGACTTATTGTTTTTAACCATAAATTTATTTTTAATTATATTTGTTACTTTTAGGCTTGAACTGACAAGTATACCCTTCCTTTTGTCTTTACTTAACCCAAAATTCCCCCTTAAAATTTCCCCCTCTCTTATTTCTGAAACCCTCCATTTTGTTTTTCATTTCAGATATTCTCTCTCTCTCAGTTATTCTCTCTCTCTCTCTCTCTCTCTCTCTCTCTCTCTCTCTCTCTCTCTCTCTATGTGTGTGTGTGTGTGTGTGTTAAAATATCTATCCACCTATTTAGACAATATATTTTTTTAAGTTTTTTGCCATTAGTAGAATTCAAGTCGCTGACATTCGAATCCTAGTTAAACACTCTCAAATATTGTATCATTATGGAAAAAATGAGGTTGACTCAATGGTTTACTCCTCACATCTACATCATGAGATTATGGGTTCAAATCTGTCTCCCTCCCTAAAATCCTAAGTTACTGTAATATTTCAAATACATATATATAACATTATCAGTTTCTTTTAAATGTACAAAGTTGTTTTGTAAAAGCATCTTTATAATAAAAAGTTTCATGTAAAGGGTGTAGCTGAAATCATGCTTTATGTTTTTGATTTACAAGGTTGCGGCTGTGTTGAATATATATAGGTTCATACTTGGACTTACTGTAGTGCCCCCCTTAGGCCTTAGGTCTGAAAAATTAATAAATTATGATGAATTTAAGGGGTATATTGGGGAAAATGAACATGGAATTGATGTGCCAGTGAAAACGTGCTTGGAAAGGAAAGCAACTTCCAAAAAGAAATAACAGATTTGTAAGTTCAAATGATTATAACGTTTTCAATTCTTTAAAATGCAGTATGAACGGAAATCCAATCTTGTCGAGATTCTCATTTATTTCGTGTAAAATCTCTTGATGTCAATATCAAAACACAAATATCACTACATGTCTAGAAGTTAGGATGATTTATCATTTTTCACCGACTATGATTTTATTTTATTTGTTAAGTTTTTATTGTTTGATTCTAGGAATCCATATCACACATCTTAATTGAATATATTTTATTTGTATACGGATTTGTTAAGTTGTTGGCCTCCTTTTATGTTGGGTCCCAGAACGGTTGCACTTCTCAGGCCGGCACTACTTCAAGCATAAGAGGACACTAAACCAGCCTTCAAGCATACATTTTTTTTTGATAAGGTTGTTGGGGTCTAGCCCAACATTTTATTAAAGAAAAAAGAAAGAGAACAAAAAAGAACGGAAAACAAAAAAGAAAGCAGATTAACAGAACCTAAAAGAAGGTCTGCAACAAAAATCGTTGAAAATAAAATAATTGCAAAAACTCGGAGCTGTCCACCACCATGTAGGAGAGACGATACTGGGGCTCCTGGAAGCTAAACTATCAGCAACTTGGTTACCCTCCCGATAAATATGAGTGACAGCAAAGTCCATTTGAGAGATTAAACGCAAACACCTATCCCATGCGGGCCGCCAACGCCAAGGAACCTTACAAGACCTAGAACGAAGGATATTCACTACAAAAGTCGAATCGCTCTCCAACCATAACCGATGCCAGCCAAAAGTCCAAGCATAATCAATAGCGTGAACAGCAGCAACCAATTCAGCCTCAAAAGCAAAGCAGACACCAAGAGGAATAGCAAAACAACCTCTAACGAAACCCCTGCATGTGCGAAAAAACCCCTGCACAACCAGCAAGACCAGGACTACCAAAAGCAGCCCCGTCCGTATTAACCTTAAGACAGCCCGGCAGTGGAGGGTGCCAATTAACCTCTAAAATGCGAGGAGCCTTGGGAGGACGACCAGAGACATGAAGCCGATGAAGAGTCTGAAGCTCAGCCACTGAATTCTTCATAGTGCCAGACTGAAGGGAGTCTACCTTGCGAATGGAACGCCAAATCATGGAAAGAGCATCGGTAAAAACGGGCTTGCCACCCTCAAAGGTAGCTTGATTCCGGAGGAACCACACCACCCAGAAAACCGTGATGATAGAAACCCGCCAGAGAGCTTGCATTTGAGTGCTAAAGACAACCCTCATAGCTTCTTGCCAAAGGTCCAAACAAGTACCATCCAACTTAAGCTTATGGCCAAAAGTAGAAGAAACAGCATCCCACAACCCACGAACAAGAAAACAGTCAAGAAAAAGATGCCTCAAGTCTTCCTCTGCAGCACAGCAAAACCGACAACGAGAAGGAGAAATAAATCCTTTGGCACGCAACACAATGTCCGTAGGAATCTTACCATGAAACAAACACCAAATGAGGACAGAACGAGAAGGAGGATTAAAAGTCGCCCAAATCTGCTTACCCCAAAAAACAGAACTCCTAACCTCAGAAAGAGAATCATAAGTAGATTTACAAGAAACAACACCATCCAAGGAACATGTCCAAACTAATGAATCTGGGTCAGTACTTACCACCACCTTCTCAATCTCAGAAGCAACAACTGGATGAGAAGCTTTAAAAGAAGCAGGAATATCCCAACCCGTGGCATCTGAGTAAACATCACCCACAACAAAATCCAGTGGAGGCTGTAACGAAGACCTATCCTCAACCAGATTAATCAACGGATCTCCCAACCAGTTATCCGTCCAAAAACGAACCTTAGAGTGACGACCAACCAACCACCTAGACTCAATCATCAGGGGAGTATAATGCATTTTTAGGCCTGGCCAAACAGAAGAAACAACATACCATGTTCTAGGTCTGTGATCCTGGGTGAAAAACCTAGCCCGAAGATATGTGAATACGAAGAACTCCTCAGTTAACAACCTCCAAGTGAACTTCTTAAGCATGGCCTTGTTAAGAATACCAAGGTCTTTAACACCAATACCACCACCATCCTTAGGCCTGTAACAAGATTTCCAGGCAACCTGGACAGATTTACGACCATCAATCGAACCAGTCCAAAAAAAATTCCGAATAGCAGCATTTAAATCTTTCAAAAGAGATGAAGGCCAACGATAAACTTGAAATGAATGCAAGAAGGAACCCGTAATCACAGAATTAATAAGACATAACCGACCTGCCATTGAAAGAGAGAAACCCTTCCATGATTCCAATTTACTTTTAATTTTAGCAGCCCATGGGATCAACCATCGACGTTTTGGCGCACCAATGAAAAGAGGGACCCCTAGATAAGTCATTGAATCACCACCCTTGCGCATCCTAGACATTGAGAGAAAATTAGCAATTCGAGGCCTAGAGATGTCTTTGCCAAAAAATATGGAAGATTTATCACAATTAACTCGCTGACCCGAGAGAGAGCCATAGAGAGCAAAAGCATCTAAAATCACTTGTAAATTCTGAGGAGAAGCCCGACAAAAGAGGATAACATCATCAGCATAAAGAAAATGTGAAGGGGCACGTATCCCAGCCGAAGAAGAGATGGAAGTCATAGAGCCCGAGTCTACTAAATGCGTAAGGTATCTGCTCAAAAAATCTTCCGCCAAACAAAAAAGAAGAGGGGAGAGAGGATCACCTTGCCGCACACCACGCGAACAGGGGAAATAGCCCTGAGGGGAACCATTAATAAGAACTGAGATCCTAGCAGAATAAAAAATAGCCTCAACCCAACCAATAAAAATCTTAGAGAAGCCAAAACACCGAAGGACTTCGAAGAGAAAAGGCTAACTAATGGAATCAAAAGCCTTACGAATGTCTATTTTTAAAGCCAAGTGCCCACCGCGACTACCATTATTCAACACATTAAAATATTCAGAAGCACCGGCAATACAGTCTCCAATTTGACGACCCCTAATGAAACCAAATTGATTAGGAGAGATAATGTGGGAGCAAATTTCGGCCAAGCGGTCAGCAATAATCTTAGTGATAACCTTAAACAGGAAATTACCAAGAGCAATCGGGCGAAACTGATCGATCAAAGAGCATTTGGAATCTTCGGAATAAGGACTAAGAAATTAGAATTCAAACCCGGAAAAACTCGACCAGTGTGAAAAAAATCTTGCACAGCTAAAACCACATCATGTCCCATAATTTCCCAACAATGAGAATAAAATCTGCCCGAGAAACCATCAGGACCAGGAGCACTCAGAGGATCCATGGAAAAAATCATATTTTTCACTTCATCAAAAGAGGGAACTCGAAGAATCGAAGCATTCTCATCAACAGTAACTAATGAAGGCACATGCTCTCTAATCAAAGAAAAGTCTGAACTATCATTGCCAGGATCCGAAAAGAGATGTTGATAAAAAGAGGAAATGTGCTCACCAATTTCAGTAGGATCATAAGAAATATTCTCACCAATTTGAATAGAGGAAAGAGGCTTATTTCCCCCTCTACGCTTCAGCAAAGAATGAAAAAATTTAGAGTTCCGGTCACCCTCAGTAAGCCACCTGACTCTACTTTTCTCTTTAAGAAAAATCTCCTGTTGTTTTAGAACTCTATCCAAATCTGCAAGAGCGGCAGTCTCAAGACGAAAAAGATCTTCTGAAAAACCTTCAGAACCAATTCTGCCCTGAATAAGCATCACCTCCTCATTAGCATTAGTGACATTCAAGGCAATATCCCTAAACACCTCCCAATTCCACCTCCTCAAAGCCATTTTCAATAGCTTCAACTTCTGAACAACAATCCTAGCACCACTCCCAGTGACAGAGGAAGACCAAACCGATCTAACCAAATTAAGAAAGGAGGGATGAGAAACCCACATACTTTGAAACCTGAAGGGCCGTGGACCCGGGGAAATACCCGCAGCACAAGAAACCAATAAAGGGTGATGATCTGAATGAGATCTAGGCAAGGTAACACAGGATATCTGTGACCAAGCGGCCAGAAAAGAATGGGAGCATACAGCTCTGTCTAATCGAGAAAGAACCATACCCCGCCTACCCCGGCCGATGCGGGTACGAAAAACACCTTTCGTTTCAATGTAAACAAGATCACAGACCGTTAAAACAGCACGGAAATCATCACAGGAGATAGTAGAAACGTTACCAGTAATCTTATGAGCGCCTAGAACCGAGTTGAAATCTCCAAGCACAAGCCACGGATCATCTGAACTAGCAATGTCCATAAAAGAGTTCCAAAGAAGTCTACGGGTGATGTAGTTCACACTGGCATAAACAAAAGAGATCCGATGGACAATCCCATAAAAATTAGCAGAAACAGTAACATGTTGAGAGTGAGACAGAACAATAGTAGCATCTTAAAAAGCAGTAGACCCAAAAATCCACATACTAGGAGTACCTCTAGCATTAGAACCAATAAAGTGTAACCCCATAAAGCGCCAAAAAGTAGAAGAAATTGAATCAAAGGCACACAACGGTTCAGCAATGCAAACAAAATTCCGTTTATGACGAGAACAGAAATCTTTCAAAGTACGTTGGGTATCACTGTTAGCAATACCTCTACAGTTCCAATAGAGGACAATCATTTATGTAACAATTTATTCTTAGCAGCCCTAGTTTTGGGCGAAACAACACTAGCAACCTGTTTGTTATTCTTCTTTCCTTTATTGGCTGTAACTTTCTTCCAACCTGAATCTTCCAATTGATCTGCCCAAGAGACTCCTTCGGCGGGGTGGCTGAAGTCTGATTCGGTGCCTTCGCTGTCTGTTTTAGAACTAACTTCACCATCAAGAGTATGAAAAATTGGCTCTACCATGGGAGGATCTAACAAAGGATCCAGATGAGCAATAACAGGATCTGTCATGGCATCAACATCATCTACACGCTCAGTGTGTAATGGGTCTGTGGAATCATCTAAAAGAACAGCGTTTTTCAAGGCCTCTCCTTGTCCAGTGGAAATGATTGGCCTGAGGGAACTAGAAGAGGCAACTGGGTCTAAAGCTGGCTTGTGTGGAAGAGAGGTTGCAGCTTCATCGGGCTTAGTCGTAATGGCATCAATACCTGACTTAATATTCTCCAGGACACGAGAGGTCGGAACATCTCTTGACTAATGTTTTGGTCTGTACTCTTGTCTAATTCTGGATCTTCCCCTTTCCAGATTTTTGTCTTTTGACTCGGTGGTGACATTCCCTGTAAATCGGGTCGCATGATGACATGAGGCGGCTGAATGACCAATTGAGCAACAAACCGAGCAGAAACTTGGAACATTCTCAAAGTAAAGAGTCGGAAATAAGCAATCTTCCCCAACCTCTATCATGATAGAATCGGGTAACGGCTTAGAAAGGTTAACATCAATCAACATGCGAGCAAAGTGTCCATAATCAACCTCCAGGGTAGCCCTGTCAAACTTTAAAGGAATACCGACCCCACGTCCCATGTCTGAAAGGATTTGAGGGTGCCAAAACTCCCAAGGAAAATCATAAACCGCACCTAAATTTGAGCATTCGTCGTGCGCTGTGTGTTGGGATTAAAGTTCTGAGTCCATGGCTGAAGCCTTAGAATTCCAAGTTTTAAATGAAGTGATCCGATGCCCCAAACTTGTGCTTTATCTTTCTCGGAATTCAAAAATATCTGGAAGAATCCCCGTCCAAGAGAGATGAGGCGCTATTGAGAGTTCAATTTCCAAATAGACTGAAGTTTTTCTTTGAGAGCCAATATCTTCCATGGTTCCTCTCCCTTTGATAAGACAACTCGACCGATAAGAGAGTAACTGCAGAGTTTCAACCGTTCTTCGTAAGCTTTCGGGTTGACTTTGATTGTAACAAAATCACCTTTTTTCTTCGGAGCTGAAGAAATCGGAGCAATGGTGGAGGAGATTGCTTGGGCATAAGATTTCATTATTGTTTGGGATTTGAAAGTCCATCCATACGAGAGTCAGTTTGGATTGAAGGGGCTCTAACCCGCGGTTCAAGTTCAGGAAAAAGATCCGAAACTCCATAGAAGTCATAGATCTAAACAAACATGTGAGATTACACAACAATACTGAAAATACTGTATTATATTTAATGTTGTATATTTGAAGTTTAAAACCAGAACTCCTCTCAACAAACAATGAAGATGACCGGCGGAAGCTTGGCGGTGAGGAATTGGTGCGATCGGTGCGACGGACGTGAGCTGGCTGGCCGGACGGGCGACTGAACTCCGACGGAACTGGTGCAATCAGAGCGACGGAACTGATGCTTCGACGGAGCTGCGATCTATGTAGAAGAGCAGTGGCGACTGACGAGCGACGGGACTGGGAGCGAACGGCGCAACGGAGCACTAGCGAAGCTCGATCTAGTTTTACGACCGGATTGGAGAGGTGTGGGTGACGGCGGCGGGTTCAGGCTGAACTGGATCTAGGAAGAAGAGGGGCGGCGGCGGCTGAAGTGCAATAGGGTAAGATTATTTTGCTTCAAATTCCCGTAATACCCCTCGTAAAATCAGAGCGTTTTTTTCATTATGAAAAGCCCTTCAAGCATACATGATACATAAAGAAATTGGAAGTTTATTGTTATATTAAAATTTATAAGTAAAATTGAAGAGATTAGAGGTTGAGAAAAAACAAATCTGATTAGTCTTTTTTATTTTCCAGATCTAAGAGTTGAGATTTTTCAAATTAAAATGGGAAGTCAAAATGTTCGAGCTATGCTGATTTAAATTTCTAACTTAATTTATTGACTTCAATATCTCAAATGTTCATGTTTAATTTAACATTTAATTGTTTTTCCTTCCAGATCAATCCAGTTTTACCTTAAAAAAAAAATTAACATTTAGTTGTTACCCTAGTTTTCATTTTAAAATTGTGTTTTAAAAAAACAGAATTCAAAAACAACAGCGATGACCCCTAGTTTCCTAATCAATACGTGCCATACGTAGGGATGGAAAAAATCTCCAACCCGTCCCAAATCAGTGGGGATCCAATGGATTTAAAGAGGGTTTGGAGCAATTTAAATGGGGATCAGGTCGACTATGGGTCAACCGTTGTTTACCCAGTTTTTAACAAGGTCGTGTATGAGTCAAACCATGCTATGACCCACCCTAATATTTATACAATTATTTTTAAAATATTAAAATATAAATAAAAAATAGAACAAAAACAAAACTGGAATCATTTTATCTATTTGTCTAATTGTATTATGTGTTTGAATTTAGGGGGGTGTATTCAATTAGGATTCTTGAGGATATTTAAAGACATTATAAATCCTGGTGTATTCAATTTGGACATTTAAAGACTTTAAAAGAGTCCATATGAATCCAGTGGTATTCAATTAGGATTTCTATGGACTTTTAAAGAATCCTTCTAAATCCAGGTGTATTGAATTGAGACTTTAAAAATGTCTACAAGAATCAAGGTGTATTCAATTATGACTAGATTTTAAAGGATTTTCTTAGGTCATGGATTTTGATGGATTTTAGTGGACTTGATGGTGAGAGATATAAATATCAAATGTCATAACATGTCCGGCCTTCTCCCCAAAGATTTTGGTGGATTTTGCACAATATACCGTGTATTGGACAATACATAATTCCTCAAAAATCAATTTTCTTTTTCTCTCTTCCCATCCTATCACCGAAGAATCTATAGTTGCATAGACAATTTTTTTTTGTTTTTTTTTTTTTTGTTAGGTGAAAGCAGGATTGATACAATGTTACTGATGAGAGATTCTAGGGGACTATGCACATGGATCACGGCCATTGAAATTATGTTATATATATGTTTCATGACATATATAAAAGCTCATCTTGTAAGTTGTAATATAACATTCAATTTTACATTAAAAGTTGTTGGCCTCCTTTTATGTTGGGTCCCAGAACAGTTGCACTTCTCAGGCCGGCACTACTTCAAGCATAAGAGGACACTAAACCAGCCTTCAAGCATCCATGATACATAAAGAAATTGGAAGTTTATTGTTATCTTAAAATTTATAAGTAAAATTGAAGAGATTAGAGGTTGACAAAAAACAAATCTGATCAGTATTTTTTATTTTCCAAATCTAAGAGTTGAGATTTTTCAAATTACAATGGGAAGTCAAAATGATCGAGCTATACTGATTTAAATTTCTGACTTAATTTATTGACTTCAATATCTCAAATGTTCATGTTTAATTTAACATTTAATTGTTTTTCCTTCTAGATCAGTCCGGTTTTACCTTAAAATTTTTTTAACATTTAGTTGTTTCCCTAGTTTTCATTTTAAAATTGTGTTTTAAAAAAACAGAATTCAAAAACAATAGCCGATAACCCCCAGTTTCCTAATCAATACGTGACATACGTAGGGATGGAAAAAATCTCCAACATGCCCCAAATCAGTGGGGATCCAATGGATTTAAAGGGGTTTGGAGCACTTAAAATGGGGATCAAGTCGGCTATGGGTCAACCGTTGTTGACCTGATTTTTAACCGGGTCGTGTATGAGTCAAACCATGCTATGACCCAACCCGCCCCAATATTTATACAATTACTTTTTAAAATATTAAAAAAAAAATGAACAAAAACAAAATTGGAATCATTTTATCTATTTGTCTAATTGTATTATGTGTTTGTATTTAAGGTTTATATAATATAGAATTTTAGATATTATATTCTCTTTTTTTTTTTTTTTTTTTTTTTTTTTTATTGATATAAACCAAAGGCTTACAACACCTGGAATTCAGATCCGGGGTAGGAAACATGAAAAACATGTTTACAACTACAACTGGGACTCTTCAGCAAATGACACACAAGCACAGCCCAGACGAAATTTCCACAAGTGGGAAAAAACCCACACACAAAGGTGGGACTTACACCCTCACTAAGAGGGACTACAAACATACAAACCATGTCACTGTGGTGTTGGAGGGATCCAGTAGGAGGGCCAAACACATGGGCTAACAATTAGCGGCCAAAACGGTTTATATAAGAAGCAACTGTACAAACCCAAAAAAACCTTAATTAAAAGGAATAAAAGCCGATCTGAAGGAGGGAAACCAAGGCAGCCGGAGAAGACCAACATTAGGACGCTGCCGACCAGGGATCTGCTGGATCGGGATAGATCTTGATGGAACGATGATGAACGGCCCGAACCATAGGCTTGCCAACGACAACAGAGATGTCGACCTAGTCTCGACGCTGCAAACCCAAGCAAAGCACCACCAAGATTGGGAAACCGCCGACGAAAAAGCAGTAAAATCCGCCAGGAAGCCGCAGAGAAGATAGAGAAAACCTCCGCTAAGCTCACCGGACCACCGACTATCTCGCTGACATCCCTTATAGTGGTAGGATGTCGGCGGCGAACTGAGAGGAAGGTTGTAGGTGTTTCTGTTTAGAGAGAGGTCAGAGAGAAAATATCTTCTCTCTCTATGATTTTTTTTTTTTTTTTTGTTAGTAGATATTATATTCTATTAATTTTAAGTTTATATGTGAATTCTGAACGTACATTAAATTTTAAATTTTTATATTTATATGCGTTTATGTTTAAATGTAATGTATGTGTATCCGTGTATGTTTAAATTTAAATATATATTTTAATTTAAATATATTTTTAAATTTGATTGAATATTAAAATTTAAGTTCCTATCCTAAAATTCAAATGTATTGTAAAAATTGCATATTTAAGTTTTTGTACATTTTTTTTAATGAAACAGGTCAATTCAGGTTGGGTTTGGGGGCGGAAATTAAAAACTTGTTCAAGGTCACAAGTCAGGTTTTATCCAACTTGTTAAAATCGGGTTTTGAGTTTAGGGTACGCCGATCCAGCCCTGATCCTACCCATTGTCATCTTTAAACATACGTCGTAATTCTAAGAATCGTTTTTTCAATATATATATATATTATTAACTCATTAGAACCTTAATCCACATTTAATAAAGAACAATTTTTTATTTATTTTTTTTGATAAAAAATAAACAACAATCAATCTCCAATCTAAAAATATAATAAAAACCCAACATGAATGGAACCTACATTATAGTACATTCGACACTTTATCTTTATTTTTTGTTTTAATTTTTAATTTATATTTTAGTGCATCATCACTCATCAGTCAGTTCATACTTAATAATTCATGGAGGTGGAGACCCACCGACTTTTCCAATCTTGAAATCTTATTATTTTATATTTTTTTAATATAAAATTACAGGTTTTTTTTTTTTTTTTTTTTAAATTTAATTTTTTGAAGTATATAAAGTTGAAGTAAACTATTATCTTTAACAAGTCAACAAATGATGCGATTTACTGATTTGCCAATATAACAACTAATTTAAGGGTGCAACTCACTTGCAAGTATATAGGTTGGTTTCGATGCAGAAATTAATTTATATAAACTGATGATGTGAAGAATTGAAAAGGGCTCTCTCAAGTTTTTGGTTAATTATATTTATTTTAAAAGTAATGTTACTTTGTCCAAATTTGGTGTCCAAATCTGGTGCCTAAATGATGTGGCAACACTCTCATCCGTTCATTTAAATCAAGCAAATATAATACAATCTAAATGAATAGATGAGAGTGTTGCCACGTCATTTTGGCACTAAATTTGGACAAAGTAGCATTACTCTTATTTTAACACTAATGCTAGACAACCCAAAAATTTAGCTCAAATTTCAACTCAAATGATATGGTAATTGATTTTTTCATTAACCACGTCATCTTATGTTACGTGTGGTGATGACAACTCACTTGCCACATCATTTGAGTTAATTTAACGTGTAATGTTATTCAATCCATTTATTAACAATCAAATAATCACTAAATAATCAAATTAATATTTAAGACTTGACGATAGTTTTATATTTCATATATGAAATTTTGATAAGTCAAAATAAAATTATCATCTTACAAATATCATTATTTGATAATTTAGAACATAATTTTCTAATAAATTAACAATATAAATAATTGTAAAATGTTATGTCTAATATTTATTTTAAAAAATGAAAATAAAACTTTATACAGGTTTACAAGAATTAACGGTTTTTCAAATATGAATCCAAAACTGATCAATTATGTTATGAATTTTTATAGATTCACCTATTAACTCAATGTAAAAAAGTTAGACCTATCAACTTTTTTTTTTTTCTTTTCAAAAGGATTTAGATCGTGTAGATGGGTCACAGGACCAGCCTGGGGTGGTGCACCAAGTGTAACCACCCTAGGCCCCAATATATTTTTTTATTAAAGCTAAAAAATAGTATTGAGTTTTTGGTATATAAGTTTGAGCCTATTGTAAGTTATTATAGTCCATAGAAAAAAGAATTGACTCTAAAAGACCTAATTCATTTTTTTAAAAAAAAATTATATGTATATAATATATTAAAAAACTTTCAGGGCCCATTTTGTGACAATACCCTATTCCTCATTTGACATGTCATGGGCTCATTTTTTTATTTTTTACATTTTCACCACAGGCCCCAATAACATCAGGGCCGCCGGCCCCTGACAGGTCATATGAAATTTTGTCCAGTCTAATGAATATATTAACAACCGGTTATTAACAAAAGGTTTTTTTTTTTTTTTTTTTTTTTTTTTTTTTTTTTTTTTTTTTTGCTTTGCTTTCTTTCTTTTACTGATATATATATATATATATATATATGACAATATCTGTCCATTATCTAGACAATGTATTTTTTGAAGTTTTTTACCATTAATAGGATTCGAGCCACTAACATTCGAATCCTGGTTAAACATTCTCAAATATTATATCATTATGGACAAAATGAGGTTGACTTAGTGGTTTACCCCTTACACCTACATCATGAGGTTGTGGGTTCGAGTCTGTCTCCGTCCCCAAAATCCTAAGTTATGGTAATATTTCAAAAATATATATATACATTATCAGTTTCTTTTAAATGTACAAAGTTGTTTTGTAAAAGCATCTTTATAATAAAAAGTTGCCAAACAGTTTCATATAAAGCTTATGAGGTGTAGCTGGAATCATAAAGGAATCATGCTTTATGTTTTTGATTTACAAGGTTGCGGCTGTGTTGAATATATATAGGTTCATACTTGGATTTACTATAGTGCCCCCCTTAGGTCTGAAAAATTAATAAATTATGATGATTTTAAGGGATATATTGGGGAAAATGAACATGGAATTGATGTGCCAGTGAATACGTGCTTGGAAAGGAAAGCAACTTCCAAAAAGAAATAACAGATTTGTAAGTTCAAATGATTATAACGTTTTCAATTCTTTAAAATGCAGTATTTGTTGTCAAAAAGAATTGAACGGAAATCCAACTTTGTCGAGATTCTCATTTTTTTCCGTGTAAAATCCATGAAACCATACATGTCTTGATGTCAATATCAAAACACAAATATCACTACAAGTCTAGAAGTTAGGATGAATTATCATTTTATTTTATTTGTTAAGTTTTTATTGTTTGATTCTAGAAATCCATATCACACATCTTAATTAAATAGATTTTATTTGTATACGGATTAGGCTCTAATTAGACATAACCATGATTTTACTTTATAAATAAAAATCATAAAAATTGAAAAAATAAGAACTGAAATTGGGCCTCAATAACACTCTGTTTTTTTTTGGTATAAGTGAAACAATAATGCTAGAAGATTCAAAAAAGTGACCCAAACTTATATGACAACATCACATGGGATCTTTGGGAAGAGTGACATGGGCCCATGTTATGTGTAATGTTGCCACATAGGTTTTGTTCTAAAATTTGGATCACTTTTTTCGGTCTTCTAGCATTATTGTAAGTGTAATTGGGCCTAAATTACATAAATTCGGGATAAAGAAAAGAGATAACTTGAACCCACAACTTTATACTGTAGGTATGTACATATAGTTTTTGAGGTGTTCAAATATCGTCGCTCTATCATATTAAATTTTTCATTGAACTCTAAAAGCTCATTTTGTAAGTTGTAATATAACATTCAATTTTACATTAAAAGTTGTTGGCCTCCTTTTATGTTGGGTCCCAGAACAATTGCACTTGGTGCACTTCTCAGGCCGGCACTACTTCAAGCATAAGTGGACCACTAAACCAGCCTTCAAGCTACATGATACATAAAGAAATTGGAAGTTTATTGTTATATTAAAATTTATAAGTAAAATTGAAGAGATTAGAGGTTGAGAAAAAACAAATCTGATTAGTCTTTTTTATTTTCCAGATCTAAGAGTTGAGATTTTTCAAATTAAAATGGGAAGTCAAAATGGTCAAGCTATACTAACTTAAATTTCTAACTTAATTTGTCGACTTCAATATCTCAAATGTTCATGTTTAATTTAACATTTAATTGTTTTTCCTTCTAGATCAGTCCGTTTTACCTTAAAAAAAATTAACATTTAGTTGTTTCCCCGGTTTTCATTTTAAAATTGTGTTTTAAAAAAACGAAATTCAAAAACAATAGCCGATGACCCCTAGTTTCCTAATCAACATGTGACATACGTAGGGATGGAAAAAATCTCCAACCCGTCCCAAATCAGTGGGGATCCAATGGATTTAAAGAGGGTTTGGAGCACTTAAAATAGGGATCAGATCGGCTATGGGTCAACCGTTGTTGACCCGGTTTTTAACCGGGTCGTGTATGAGTCAAACCATGCTATGACCCACCCCGATATTTATACAATTACTTTTTAAAATATTAAAAATATATAAATAATAATAATAATAATAAAGAACAAAAACAAAATTGGAATCATTTTATCTATTTGTCTAATTTTATTATGTGTTTGAATTTAAGGTTTATATAATATAGAATTTTAGATATTATATTCTATTAATTTTAAGTTTATATGTGAATTCTGAACGTACATTAAATTTTAAATTTTTGTATTTATATGTGTTTATGTTTAAATGTAATGTATGTGTATGTATAAATTTGAATATATATTTAAATTTAAATATATTTTAAAATTGATTGAATATTAAAATTTAAGTTCCTATCATAAAATTCAAATGTATTGTACAAATTGTATATTTAAGTTTTTTTACATTTTTTTTAATGAAACGGGTCAATTCAGGTCGGGATTGGGGCGGAAATTAAAAACTTGTTCAAGGTCAAAGGTCAGGTTTTGGTCAACTTGTTAAAATCGGGTTTTGGGTTTAGGGGCATGCCGATCCAACCCGTTGTTATCCCTAAACATACGTTGTTATCTCCTAAACATCGTTTTTTCAATGTATATTTATATATATAATTAACTCATTAGAACCTTAATCCACATTTAATAAAGAACAATTATTATTATATTTTTTTTGATAAAAAATAAACAACAATCAATCTCCAATCTAAATATATAATAAAAACCTAACATGTATGGAACCTACATTATAGTACATTCGACACTTTATCTTTATTTTTTGTTTTTAATTTTTAATTTATATTTTAGGGCATCATCACTCATCAGTCAATTCATACTTCATAATCATGGAGGTGGAGAATAGGGTTGCACATTTTCCCCCGGATCCCCATTTCCCCGCTTCCCCATCCCCATTTGGGGGAAATTTTTTGGGGGAAAATGGGGAAATGGGGGGGGATGGGGATGATTTTCATCCCCAAATTGAAATGGGGATGGGGATGGGGAGACCCTCCCCCATCCCCATTTCCCCATTTTCCCCATTAATATAGTGAAGTGGGGATGGGGATGGGGGGACCTCCCCCCATCCCCATTTCCCCATTTCCCCTAAAATATTATAAAAATAATTTTATATATATATATATATATATATATTTTGTAATGTATTTTCTTTGATATTATTTTGTAATGTGTATATATATATATATATATATATATATATTTGACATTATTTTGTAATGTATTTTCTTTTGCATTTGTAATGGAATTATTTATTTATTTTTTAGTTTAATTTGTAATTTTCAACCAAATGGGGAGATGGGGGAATGGGGTAATGGGGTAAACGGGGAAACGGGGAAACGGGGAAAATGGGGAAATGGGGATGGGGATGGGGGGACCTCCCCCCAAAACTCCCCCATCCCCATTTTCCCCAAATGGGGAAATGGGGGGGTATGGGTAAGGGTTTGAGAAGTGGGGATGGGGATGGGGGGACCTATATCCATCCCCATTTCCCCAATGTGCAACCCTAGTGGAGAACCACCGACTCTTCCGATCTTGAAATCTTAATATTTTATATTTTTTAAATATAAAATTACAGTTTTTTTTTTTTTTTTTAAATTTTAATTTTTGAAGTATATAAAGTTGCGGTCCCGATCCTATCAGTGCATCCTGATATAACTTTATCAGGATATTGAATGTGAGCCACTCATTTATAACAGTGATTTGACAAGTGCATACATGCCAAGTCAAAGTATGTAAAACGAGTGGCTCACATTCAATATCCTTATATAATTATATCAGGATGCACTGATAGGATAATTTCCGTATAAAGTTAAAGTAAAATATTATCTTTAACAAGTCAACAAATGATGTGATTTGCCAAGATAACAACTAATTTAAGGGTGCAGCTCACTTGCAAGTTTATAGGTTGGCTCCGATGCAAATAGAAATGTGATGGTTGAACACTTACTACAAACATAAAAGAAATGTATACCGTTGAATCTCAATTTGTGTAATGAATTTGAACACCTCAATATTACTAGGATGGATTATGGATAACCCTAATCGTCTCATGAGTCATGACTCATGAGTCATGAATCATAATCATCGTGTCATTTTCTAGAGATTGAGATTGGCCGGTAGTGGAGGGTGGGGACCACCACAATAAAAGAAAGCAACAACGAGAGCATTTGAAAACTCAAAAATCAACCACAAAACAAATGAACAAAAAAACAATCATGGACGACAGGCTCATTCTCTCTCTCTATCTGGATTCCAGAACCACAACGACAACCACCAATGATCTGTCAACGCGTGTCGGACATCAACTGGGTGAAACCGTCACGACCATAACCACCGTTAAAAAAAAATATTCGAATAAAAAATTAGTGGATGAGATTTGATCTCTCTCTAATCTTATGACTCAGCATTGACCCGACGGCGCCACCCCAATCCATATTAATCATTCAAAATTTACTAAATAATACAATAATTCACCATATTCGTTTTTAGTTTTTATTCTTTTAAAAAAGTTTACTATATATCATCTGTGTTTTGTTCAAATATAATTCTGTTACTTGTATATTTATATTTAGGTTAATTGGTATTGATGACCCCTGAACTATGCCTGAATTTATACCTTACCTCTATACTTTTTTTTTTCAACATTAAATCCCTCATACTCTCGTTTTATTGGCAAACAGTTTGGTACTCTCTAAACAAGGGGCATCTACGGTCGGAGTTGCCAATAAACGAGAGTTTGAGGGGTTTAATGACAAAAAAAAAAAAAAAAAAAAAGTATAGTAGGTAAAATGTAAATTCGAACATAGTTCAAAGGGCATCAATGCCAATTAGCCTTATATTTATTAAAACAAAATGTTAAAAAGAAACGGTTACTTAACACCTAAAATATAGTTGCATAACAATATTATATGCTTGTTATTTTAACATAAATTCAAAATCCTCTTAACAGCACATCCTTTTATCTTTTTCTTTTTTAAGTATTACAACAACTATTACAATATGCAGGCACGGAGCCAACCAAGGACGAGGGGGGGCCACTGCCCCCCTGAAGTTTTACAAATTATAAATTTGCCTCATTAGGTTTCTAGATTTTTATATTTTACCCTTATTTCATTTATATTTTATTAATTCTTTTAAAATACATTGTTATTTATAATATATGTATGTACACTTGTAGAGTATATATTTGATTGTAAATATATTATTTCTTTCTTTATATCTCAAATATATATTAAATCAAATCACAATATATATATATATATATATATATTTGTTATATCAATTGTAATTCTTTTTTCTAATTAAAATTACACTTACTCAATTCTATCCTAACTAATTTTATTATATACTTAAAACTATTTTCTCCAAATCTTACTTATTCACTATAATAATATGTCATACCTCAAGTTATTTATTTATTTATAGAGTTTTTTTGCTTATTTATTTTTAAAAATTATAAAAATGTGTTGATATAAACATAGGCTGACATATATTTATGTTTAATTATTAATAAATTTTTTCAAACAAACTTTTATAATTTTTAACAATTAAAGTAGTTTTTGGATATTAGAAGTACAATTTAAATTTAAATTTGTTTTCTAACTCTTTATATATATATATATATATATATATATGTATATGTGTGTGTGTGTTTTCTAACTTTTTTTTTTTTTTTTTTTTTTTTTTTTTTTTTTTTTTTTTGAGGGAGTGTTTTCTAACTCTTAAACAGACTATTATTGAATCTTAAATTAATGACATACAGTTTAGTATATATTATTTTTAGAGTAATGCTAGACCTATCCGTCCAATTTTATATTCTAATTAGTGATTTGTCAATTGACAAATGGATATATATATATATATATATATATATATATATTAATTATGATTCATTTCACTTGTCACATTTATATAGATTAAATTGTCTACCCTTACACCTACACCACAAGGTTATGGGTTCGAGTCCTCTCTCTCTCCCCCAAAAATCCTAAATTTATTTAATACTTCAAAAAGTAACCAAAAAAAAAAAGGATATTAGTTAGAATATATAGCATTGTTTTTATTTTTATTATGTTTTCATCATTATACAAGGATCATCTAAAATGTTTTTTAATTACAAATACACAAATTAAGATAATTAATCTCAATGAAAAGTATTATTTTTTCAACAATTACTAAAAAAAAATTGAATGTTTTAAAATATAAACAACATTTTTTAATTAATATATGTTTTTTTCAATATAACCTCTAAGATATATATTGATATGATTTAAAGCATTATTACACGGCGTCCCCACTGGAACAAATTCTTGGCTCCGTCCCTGACAATATGACTATTGAAACTTATCCTATCAAACAATACATATATGATTTGATATCTACCCCCACAATGAGAGATAATTATCCTATAAACCGGGAAAAAACTCCCTATACATGTTAATATATAACTCCTATTTATAAGTCAGTTATGTTCGATTTTAGAAGTATATATGATAAATTTTCGTTTCCCAGTCATGGATGTTGAATAGTTGATATTGTATTGCACATATGACATATCATGTTTGATGAGGGTAGGTCCAATGGTTTCCTTCCTCGTTTATTATCAACTATTTTTTATTTATTTTTTAATTAATCATCACAATCACGAATAAACGTTTTGAAAAAAGATTTTTAAAGACTCGTGAATAACATGATATCAAGTCCATTGGAGGATCTCTTTATACTGTGCTGACTTTGCAATCTCTATCCACCAACAAACAAAAGTGTTGCCACCTTTTCTGACGTGTCAAAACATCTCAACAAAAAGCAGCCAATTCTTATCTGCCACCTCACTAAAAACAAACTCTTCATTGCCTTTAAAAACCCAACTCACCACCTCTAAAAAACCTCTCTTCTTCACCTAACCGAAAAATTGAAAAAAAAAAAAAAAAAAACTCACTCTGTTTTTCTTGTGTGTTTAATTTGGTCCTGCAACAACCATGGAGATTCCTGTAATCAACCGAATAATCGAATTCGAAACCAACATGAAAGCTCTACACAACCCATCTTTTGCCTCCCAAGTCTTATCACTTTCTAATACATTCATGAAATGGAGTGCTTTGATTCTCGCTTTAATAGCTTCTTTTACCTACTATAATCAATAGAGTCAAGATTTTAATTATCAGATTACAGACACATCCTTCTCTAGCTTCTCAACAACTGGATTTAATCGACGACGACGATTACGACAGCGAAACGGCGTCGTCTTGTTCGTTTTCGGAGGACGAAAACGATGAAGAAGAAGAAGCTGATGATGAGACTGTTACGACGTCGTTTCGAGATGACGAAGATTTTTGCGTTAGAGGGTCCGGTCGCGTCTACATCGACGAGCAGTGGCGAAATGGCAACATGGGTCTTCGACGGCGTCGTCGGAGAAGCATCGGAGACCTGTTTTCTTGGTCGGAGTTTACTGGAGGGAAGAGCGTCGTCAAGCTCTGGGAAGATCTCGGGTTTGGTTTAGGGTTCGACGACGTCGATGAAGACGAAAACGACGTCGTACGTGGCAGTGACTCGGGAAATTTGTTTGCTATTTATCATTTGAACAGCGACCGAGAAATCGGGAAAATCGGATCTGTTTTCAGCGCGAAACGCGAGATCTCAGCGCTGGTCCCCACATCGTCGTCGTCGTCGTCTCCTGCTGTTATCGTCGCCGCCACGGCGGGAAGCGGCGGGCGCGTGGCTCTGAGGGGTTGGGACACGCGTATCGGATCCCGAATACCGGCGATAATCGCCGAGTGGAGGCCGAAACTAGGGAATGTTATCGGGGTCTCCGCCAGCGGTAAAGACAAGGTTTACGTCAGTGATGATGTCAGCAGCGCGTTAACGGTAGGTGATATGAGGAAGGTTAACGCGCCGTTAGAGGATCTGACGGAGACGGAGGCGGATACGTGGTGGGATGCTGACGCCGTTGTTGTAACGGACGAGTATTTTCGCTAGACAATGTCATCAAAGTAGAGAAATTAATTCAAAAAAATTGTTGTAGTGGAAAACAGTTTGTAAAATTGTAAATAATTATTTGTTTCGAATAATATTTTATGTTCAGTAATTTTTAATTGCTTAGCTTGTTGTGATTCTTGATAACTTTCTTGTGAGGAAAATTATTACACAAATGGCAAATAATGTGAAAATATGGATTATCCTCCTCTAATATTAATATTAATTACAAAAATTTATGTAACTTGAATATCTTGAAAAAGTATATTTTTCAACACTAAACATTATGAGTTTCTTTTTACACGTTAACTTTGGACTTCTGGCTTTTATGAACACCAAGTAAAAATGCAAAAGAAAGGAACAAGTCAAGAGATTAATAATTCAAACTTTGCTGCCGATTTAATCACTATTAATTAAAAGTTAAAAACATACATAAAACGTTGTAGAAAGTTTAAGCTAGGTAATAATATATTAGTATACTTGTCACAATTTTGAAATTGACCATTCAAGTAATTAATGTCAACTATATATAAAATTCCAAGAAAGACCAAAAAGTTAAACAAATTAGCTGTAATGGTTGAATACACATAAAATATGAATCATGCATATTTGAAGCTATGTATTAGCATATCGGCAAGTTTTCAACACGATTAGTCGATAATCATTTTATTAATATGTGGAATCCTTCATATCGATTTCAACTTTGTAATGTTATAAGGTGATTTATTAAACTGTGTGATATTACAAAATCGAATTTTGTATTAAAAAAAAAATGTAAAATCACGTACCTGATTTATATGTATAACCAAATTCCGACTATGTAATAAAGTTACAGAAAGATTTTATAAACTCTATAATATTATAAAGTTGAATCTCGTATGAAAAAATGTGTAGATTAATCTCACACCTGATTCGTCTCTATATAAACAAAAGTAAGATTCGAGCACGTACCATAAATACGGGGAGAGGGATGCAGCTAGATAGCTAATAATAAATAATGATGATAAAGAAAGCAAGGAAGATATACAAAATCTTATTTAGATGGTAGTTGGCAGGAATCTTATTAACTTGATCGAGAGAACAGAGTATGAAATTAATTACAATGATTCATTAAGATGAATGTTGTTGGCTGCTTAAGCACTCAAAAAAGTGCTACCTTATAATATATTAGGTTAAATTGTAGATGTTAAGACCATTAATTATAAGTTTCTTTTTTTTGTTTTTGTTTTTGTTTTTTTTGTTGAAAAGAAACCAATAATTATAGTTGGTACACCAAATGAGGTTGAGTATATAGTAGATAGAAAATGTTGGGCCCTCAAATTAAAGAAGAAATTAATTGATTTGGACAAATGATTATTAGCAATCTATCTAACATTCTCACCATTTAAATCCTCTGTTTAATATATGGAGTTGTAAAGGGTGGAGGAATAATCCACTAAAACCAGTAATTAGGACGGTTAGGATCTACCAAGTGCCAACAGGGGTGTAGCTCAACTGGTACATGGACGAGTTTAAGGTTAAAAAAAAAAAAAAAAAAGGACAGTTAGGATCTACTCTGCTATTGTACCAAATATATATGGGTTAAAATATATATTAGAATAAATACTCCGTGAATAGCATTATACAATTTATACCTGGAAATATTTATTCTTATTTCAAAATAAATAAATTTTACTTTTTATAAAGTGCAATACTTTTTAAAATTTTATTTTAACTTTTTTTTGAAATACAACTACTCCCTGGTGAGATTAATTAGACTTTATAGGCATGGTCTAGAATACTAGGCCCACAAACTGGAAGAAAACTCTCCACACATACTTGTAAAATACGCACGGTAGAACTCAAACCCTTAACCAGTATGTGTGAAAGGGAGGTGCATAACCATCTCTATTAATGGGTGGTGTGTGAGTTTTACTTTTTTTTATATATTATTATAAAGATGTAATGTTTTTATTAATTTGTTTAAAAGACCAAAAAAAAAAAAAAAAAAAAAAAAATCCTAACACTACGACTATTTTTTCCTGATTTTATTGAATATAAAACATTGAAAAATGAGACTATAAATATGACAAATGAAACAAAATAGTTGTAGATTTGTAGTACTTGAACAATTTTCAAATTATATAATTGGAAGCTAGGATTAAGGATTCTATACCAACATTACTTGGGTACTGACCCCACTAATGAGATATTGCCACGTGGCTTTTTTCCTTAGAATGTAAGGAGATAAATGTAAAAGGTGAAAAAAAAAAAAAAAAAAAGCCACGTGATAACACCGTATTGGTGTGTCAGTACCATTTTATACGGTCATGAAATCTTTACAAGCTCAATAAGAATCAAGAGAGAATTCTCATTTACCAATGACCTCTTGCCTTGGTGGTTGGAGTCTTCATATGGAAGATCCACCACTAAAGTTCAAGCCTTGGTAGTTTTAAGTGTGGGGAGTCCTCTTTTAAAAGTGGGTGGGAGCAGCTCTCTCTTCGAATGTGAGAGTTGTAATTCATATGTAACTCTTTCTTGATAGTGAGAGTGGTATTCCGGACCGAAAGGGATTCTCTCTTGAATCCTTACTTGAGAGACTCTAAATATACTCCATTATTCTCTTTGTTTATGGACTCTGCTTACTCCAGTCTCCATGTATAGTATCGGTGCTTAATTAGAAAATTTGTGGATGTTTTCAGTAGCACTCAGGGAAATTAATTAATTTTGTCAGCATTTTGTAGCCTACATTGATTTGATGTGGACTTTTTGCAGCCAATGGTGCAAATGTGCAATGACCGGCTCGGACTGGAACCGGTTGCATATGGAATTTAGGTCGTGCCACGTGTAAGAAAGAAAAGTGATTATATATTTCCAACAATTTCAAATATATATTACCACTCAACATGTTCCGATTCGAGTCATTCATTCGACAATATCTGTTGAATATCTTTAGTTCGAGTTGCTCTCGGTAAATGGTATATAAAAATACAAAAAGAAAAAATCAAATTTATATAGAGAATTCAGGTCTTAGTTCGGGTTGCCAGCTATTTCGATGAAAAGGAATATTTGTTGCTATTATCTGCACAAGTTCTATAAATTAATTTGAAATCACAAGAGCTAAATCAGTGGTCATTAATCTCTGCAGGGAGCAAAGATTTGTTTCTATGTAACAAATAATCACATTTTATAATTTTCATCCCAAAACAAAAAATAAAATCAAACACTTAGGACATCTCCAACCAATCTCCAATCCACTGCCATTCTCTGCGCCATTTTAGTCTCTGCACACAATGTTGCGCAATCCTTGGCGCAACACTGTTGAAATGGTGCAAAAATTCCTTTTTATTCATCCCTAAAGTTTGAATTAATCACAGTTTGACCCATACGTAATAAAATCTATCTTGATTGTATCCCTTATTTAAAGGTTTTGTTTAATCACAGTTTTACCTTTAATCAATTAAATTTATTCCAATTTGGTCCTTTGTATTATTTACTGATTTTGTTTAATTTATATATTTTTTAATTTAATTATTATTTATATTAACATTTATAATAAACAAAAATTAAGTGTATAATACAAACTTTTAAAACAATTTTTTTTTAACATAAATCACTTAATTGAAAACACAAAAATTAAAGCAAAATACATTAATTAATAAAAACGTTAAAACTTCATACAAACTTCATAATGATAAAATAAATTACCACTAATTGGAAGACACTAAAATTAAGAAAAACTACAACATAAATTACAACAACGATTTAGTAGTCTGGAATATCATATCTGAATCCTCCGAGATTATTGAAAATTTGTCCAAAAGACCCAAAGGTATTTTGAGATCCCTAGCCTTGTTGTTGAGCTCTTTTTTCCATAACTCTTAATTGTTCATGATACATATACTCGTGTAGGTTTGGATCAGTTATGAAATTCAAATGTTGCCATTAAAATTTTGTTTTCCTCCTGAAATTCAACCATGTCCAATTTTCTCTCTTGGATTGTGTAATTTCTTTAGTTCGAGTTGCTCTCAGTAAATGGTATATATATATATAAAAAAAAAATTCAAATTTATATAGAGAATTCAAGTTTTAGTTCGGGTTGCCAGCTATTTCAATGAAAAAGAATATTTGTTGCTATTATCCGCACACGTTCTATAAATTAATTTGAAATCACAAGAGCTAAATCAGTGATCATTAATCTCTGCAGGGAGCAAAGATTTGTTTCTATGTAACAAATAATCACATTTTATAATTTTCATCCCAAAACAAAAAATAAAATCCAGCACTTTGGGCATCTCCAACCCATCTCCAACCCAGCGCTATTCTTTGCGCCATTTTAGTCTCAGCGCATAGTGTTGCGCAATCCCTAGCGCAACACTGCTGAAATGGTGCAAAACTTCCTTTTTATTCATCCCTAAAGTTTGAATTAATCACAGTTTGACCCATATGTAATAAAATCTATCTTGATTGTATCCCTTATTTAAATGTTTTGTTTAATCACAGTGTTACCTTTAATCAATTAAATTTATTCCAATTTGGTCCTTTGTATTATTTATTGATTTTGTTTAATTTATATATTTTTTAATTTAATTATTGTTTATATTAACATTTATAATAAACAAAAATTAAGTGTATAATACAAAATTTTAATATATATATATATATATATATATATATTACATAAATCACTTAATTGAAAACACAAAAATTAAAGCAAAATACATTAATTAATAAAAAACATTAAAAACTTCATACAAACTTCATAATGATAAAATAAATTACCACTAATTGGAAGACACTAAAATTAAGGAAAAATACAACAAAAATTATAACAACGATTTAGTAGTCTAGAATATCATTTCCGAATCCTCCGAGATTATTGACAAATTGTCCAAAAGACCTAGAGGTATTTGAGATCCCTAACCTTGTTGTTGAGCTCTTTTTTCCATAACTCTTAATTGTTCATGATACATAAACTCGCATAGGTTTGGATCATTTATGGAATTCAAATGTTGCACTAAAATTTTGTTTTCCTCCCGAAATTCAACCATGTCCAATTTTCTCTCTTGGATTGTGTAATTTCTTTGCCTATCTGCACCGCTTTTTTTTTTTTTTTTTTTTTTAAATTTCAAGGAGTTGTTAACTTCCATCTTTCATAGAGTCAATAATTTTTGAACTTAGTTCATAAACCATCCTTTTAAATTTTGCTTTCTTCACCCCAATGGGCCATTGAGATGAACCACAACCAACATCATCTTTAGTTATATTCAGAGAAAATGAAGATAGTTCGAGAGATGCCGATGTGGGAGACTTTAGAGTTGGAGAGTCTTCTTGTGATGATACAATATAACCACTTTGCCTTTCAAAGGCTGATGTTACACTATCGTTATCTGCAAATTTTTGAATATCTTTGAGGATGGGCCACACATGATCAAATTTAAATCCTTTTTTGTAATTCTCATATTGAGTTAATAATATTTTGGCTCGAATTATTTGCAAAATTATACTAATATATATTGTTAAAATTCAATATTAGATATAATATTTCTAAAACTTTAATTGTAACAAATACTCACAATATCAGCTTCTGAAGCATCACTTGGATTTAGACTTTCAATCTGTCATAGGCATCCTCTCAATGTCCCAACTGCAGTAAGGATAGTTTGCATTCGATAGTGCAAAGATCTCTTGCCACGAAGTTGACTGATAATCTCTGGTTTGGTGTTGTTGTAATCAGTCTCAACTCGAGACCAAAACATATCCTTTGATTGGTTTATACCTATGATCGGGTTTTATGAAATATCAAGATATACATGACAAAGGTGTGTGTCTTCTTCATTTGTGTATGAAGAACTTTGGTGACTTGAAGTCATTTTTTAGAAAAAGTGATTTGAAGGGAAAAGTGATTTGAATAGATAAGTAATTTGAAGGGATAAGAGATTTGAAGGGATATGTTTAATTTAGTGTGGGTTGATATTTATAGAAACTAGGAGGTACTCTTTTCAGATTTAATCCTACGGTTCAGATGGTGATGAAATCTATCCAATGGTTGGCATTTTAGATTAGATATGTTATCTTGATATTTTGAGAAAAGTGAAGATAAGATTCTAGAAAAAGAGAGATAAGTTGAGATCAAAACTCAAGTTAATTTTATTTCATTCAAAAACTAATTAACTTCAACCTAATATAACCTATGGAAGAGAGAAAAGGAGATCTCATTGACTCCTAAAACACCTCAACTAAATTGGGAAAAAAAAAATCCTAATTGTTGCGTAAGAAACTAAAAGACTCAGAACAACACACTAAATGACACTTTTTGGGCCCTTTCTAGGCCTGGTCATGGAAAAACAAAGTTTCAGTGACAAATTGTAGAGTTCATCTCTGGCTTTTCGCAAACATATTATAATAGTCATTTGGAGCCCGTATGCAAAAGTCATGAACACACAAAGCCAGCTCTATTTTAGGTACTCTAATCCACCCATATCAAAACTTGCCAACCAGTCCGTATCAAAAAGTTAATATATTATTTTAAAGAGGTGTCCTAAGGTTCAGATAGTGATGAATTCCATCTAATAGTTGACATTTAATAGTTCAGATTTCTTATCTTTAGATTTTTGAAAAAGTGAAGATAAGATTTCTAGAAAACAATGAAGATATTATTTTGGAAATTAAACCTACAGTTTTGATGGTGATGAAATTCATTCAATGGTAATGATTTAATAGTACCGATTCCTATGGTTTATCTAGAATATTATCTTTCACAATGATAAATAGCCTACAACCTATGAAAGCTAAAACTCATTCAATTCAATTCAATTCCAAGCAAAAATAAATTTCAATGTCGGAGGTCCATCTCATTTCATATCTTCATCTTCTGACGATAATAAAGTACAACTTATGACAGATCTTAAAGCGATTGATGCAGAACAAGAAGTGATAATTAAACAACATGCTAACATCCAATAGGCCATCAATCAGTATCTCAATCAACAAAACAATCAAGTGACCTAAGGAGGCTCAATTCTTGGTCATATAGTGATCAATCGAGATCGGGAAAGTGCTGATCATAGTTTGTTCAACAACTATTTTACTGAGATCCCACGATATAACGATCAAATGTTCCGTCGACGCTTTCGAATGGGTAGAAGTTTATTCCTTCATATTTTTAATGTTGTGGAAGCTCGTGACAACTACTTTGTGCAACGAAGAGATGGGCTCGGTAGACTGGGTTTGTCTACTCTTCAAAAAATAATAGTAGTTTTTCGAATGTTGGCATATAGTTTACCAGTGGATGTTACGGATGAGTATATTAAAATAGGAGAGTCTACATTAATTGAAAGTTTGAAGAGATTTTGTCGTGTTGTTGTGGAGGTATTGATAGAGCAGTATCTAAGATCACTTAACGCTAATGATGTTGCTAGACTACTTCGTATTGGTAAAGATCGTGGTTTTCTAGGAATGTTGGGTAGTTTCTATATGCACTGTAAGTGGAAAAATTGTCCAACGGCTTGGGCAAGACAATATGCAAGTCGTAGTGGATCCCCAACTATTATTCTAGAGGCTGTAGCTGATTATGATCTATAGATATGACATTCATATTTTGGTTTGCCGGGTACCAACAATGATATTAATGTGTTAAAGGTATCCTATCTTTTTGCCAACCTCACTCAAGGTATTGCTCCTCCAACTCATTATGTCATTCAAAGAAAAGAATATAACATGGATTATTATTTAACTAATGGTATATTACCAAAATTGTCTATGCTTGTACAAACTATTCACGATCCACATGGTCGGAAAAAAATAATATTTGTAATGAAATTATTTACACAAGAAGGATGTAGAAAAGACATAGAACGTGCATTTGGAGTTTTCCAATCATGATTTGCAATTATGGCAGGACTGGTATGTTTTTAGCATAAACATGTTTTACATGATATAATGACTATATGCATTTGTATACATTTTTTAGAAATAAGTGAATGACTATTTACGACATTCAATGTAAGTCGTAATAATGATACATAATTTCTTAAAGACGGTGCGCATTTGAGGAACGCCGTAAATAACTATTTACGACATTCAGTGCAAGTCGTAATAGTGATACATAATTTTTTAAAGATGAAGCGAATTTGAGGAATGCCGTAAATAACTATTTACGGCATTCAGTGCAAGTCGTAATAGTGATACATAATTTCTCAAAGATGGCACGCATTTAAGGAACGCCGTAAATAACTATTTGCGACATTCAGTGCAAGTCGTAATAGTGATACATAATTTCTCAAAGACGGCGCACATTTGAGGAACGCCGTAAAAAAAAGATTATTTACGGCTTACTTATTACGTGTTTTATTTGAGAGTCTTTTAAGACATACAACTCACGCCTTGTATACATTTTTCATAAACAAGTGAATGATTATTTACTGCATTCATTACAAGAAAAAAGGCATATTATGACGAAAATCTATAGGGATGTTTTTTTTTTTCGATCCAATAGGATGTCTATTGGGACGAAAAAATTATTCGTCCCTAAAAAACGCAAAACTGATAAAACCTTTAGGGATGAATAAATTTGTCCCAATAGAATGCCTCTTGGGACGAAATAAACTTTTCGTTCCTAAAAAGTACAAATCTAACAAGACCTTTAGGGACGAAATAGAATCAAACCGAACTGAACCTATTAGTCTTGAGAGGTTTTCTATTATTTTAAAAAAAGAACCGAACCGTCAGAATCGGAACCGAAACCGCTGGTTCCAAATCGAAAATTGGAATCGCTGGTTCCAAATTGAGAACCAAAACCGAGGTCATATCTAACTCCGAGTACGATTAACGATGGACCCTTTGATATGACAATATATGATTTTAACGAAATAGTTTAATTAAATGTTATAATAAATGTTTTTTAATATCAATTTGTTTATCATATAAAAATAAAATTTAAATTAGTGGAATTAATCTACAAATAAAATTTTTATTGAAAAATAATCAATAAAAATTTAATAACAAGTAGAGGTTATATATAAAAAGACAGAATTTCACATAAGTCCTACCTTTTTGGTGATTTGTTACCTTTATAAATGTCTTTTCAAATTCATCACTTTAGTCCATTTGACTAAATATGTTAATGTCAACTATTTTAAAACCTGTGAAAGTACATTTTTACTCCTATTACTATTTAATTTAGCTAAAATGATTATCTTAGCTTTAAATTAAAATGAAAAACAATAAAATTCTCAATAATAAAATCTTAAATAAATATATTTAAAAAAGGCTTAAATAAATAATTAAAAACTCCAATATTTTTTTCTTATTTTGTATTTTTTTTCATAATGAATTTTTATTTAGCTAAAATGATTATCTTAGCTTTAAATTAAAATGAAAAACAATTAAATTCTCAATAATAAAATCTTAAATAAATAGATTACAAAAAAAAAAAAATTTATGAAAAAAAAAATCATTTAAAGCTAAGATAATCATTTTAGCTAAATTAATATCCATTATGACAAAAATACAAAAAAAAAAAAATACAAAAAAAAAAAAAATTAATGGATTTTATTATTATTATTTATTTAAGATTTTTTTTTTTGTAATATATTTATTTAAGATTTTATTATTGAGAATTTTATTATTTTTCATTTTAATTTAAAGCTAATATAATCATTTTAGCTAAATTAAATAGTAATATGGGCAAAAATGTACTTTCACAGATTTTAAAATAATTGACTTCCACATATTTGGTCAAATGAAATAAAGTGATGAGTTTTCAAAAAAGTAAGACTAAAGTGATGAATTTGGAAATACATTTATAAAGGTGACAAATCACCAAAAAGGTAGTACTTATGTGAAATTCTGCCATATAAAAATTATATTTTTATTAGCACATTTAAAGCAACAGCAAGGTGGATAAGGTTTGGCTGATCACTCATGAGTGCCAGGTTCAACACACCATGAGAACACCAATTAATTGTGATTTGTGTTTGATGAGCTGGTGGGTGGGCGTGGGTGGGTCGTCATGGGTGTGGGCGTGGGTGGCTGGGTCGTAAATACAATTATGGTGTTTTTTTTAAACATTTTGATGGCACGTTGGGTACGTCGTATTTGAGGGATATCATTCACGACATCATCTATTGACTGTGTGCTTGGTACGCCGTATTTGAGGGATATCATTCACGACATTATCTAATGTGGCTTGCAGTTGAACGCCGTAAATAGTTATTTACGACGTTCTTTGCGCGCAGTAAAAGGGGTTGTAAATACAATTACGGTGTTTTTAAAATCATAATGACAGTGCGTTTAGTACGCCGTATTTGAGGGATATCATTCACGACATCATCTAATGTGGTTTGCAGCTGAACGCCGTAAATTGTTATTTACGACGTTCTTTGCGCGCAGTAAAAAAACTCAATTTGTTGTAGTGGTGATGTTGATGCAGCAATTGATGGTCATATGGAAGCACCAACTCCAGAAGTTGAGATGATGGTAGATGAAAAAAAACCCGATTTCAAGAATTTCTAGCTCGACATAGAAAAATCAAGGATAAAGAGGCTCATATTGCACTCTGAAATGCATTAATTGATCATTTGTGGAATGAATATACTAATTCAGATAATTAAATGATGATCAATATGTTTTTTTTTTTTTTTTTTTTCAATTTTTTTTTTTTATGAAATGTAATGTTTAAGTTATTTTAATAACAAATGCAATATTTTAGTTAATTAAATTTAATTTCTAGTTTGTACTAATTTCATAATTTCTTAACTTATTGCAATATTATGTTAATTATGGGTTGAAATGTTAATTGTGAAGAAATAATAAATAAAAAAAAGGGGGAAATAAAGGGAATATTATTTTTACTGTAACATTTGGTGCAATAGGTTGGAGATGGAAAAGCTAAATAGTGTGAAAGTTGCATCAAAATGGGTTTTTGGGTTAGAGATGGCTTTAACAAGGACCTGAATTCTCTCATAGCTTTTTTTCCCCTAATCTTTTTACAATCTAGTAACAATTAAACATATAATAAATTACACGGTTAAGATTTGTTCATTTTTTTTTTTCTTCCTATATATAAGTAGGTGTTTCATTTATACTTGAAATAATAAAAAAAAAAAAACCCCAAAAAAACATAAACAAGATTAGGAAATGATCTTAACTCCTTAATTAACAATTAGTTAACTGGGTCCTACAATGGTATTTTAATTAATTATATTATGCATTCGATCAATATAATAACCATAGAATAGACAATATATACAATAATGATTACCGAGTATCAAAGTTTATATAAATCATAGAAGTTCTAGTGTAGATTAAAACCATGAGTAAAATTCAGTGACCTTTCTTACATTTTCTTCAAGATAATTTAGAAAATTCATTACAAATCTTGATTGGAGGGAGATTTCTGAGAAAGGGTAATTAATAATAGAGAGATTTTTAATAAAATTCAAAACCATTTAAACCAACTAGTGGAATAGCCAGATTATCTGTGGAATTTATTTGTACGTGAAACCATTTTAAATTGTATCAAACAACTTTGAATGACGGTAGTCTTTTTATTTATGGATTTCCATTGCAAAGGTCAAAAGTTTAGCTGGAGACAAGGGAAGATAGAATATTAAATTGATATTATAATGTAACCGGAAGCGTCTGCTGGTGAATTCATGACCTAAGTATGGTTGCATTTGCAAAATTTAAAATTCTTCACTGACTATATAATTTTTGTTTTTTTTTTTTTTTTTTTTTTTTTTGTTTTTTTTGAAACTGCTTCATTGACTAAATTAAAAGTCTAAGCTCTTGCAAAAATTCGCTAGAGTCAAGAAATACAAACAGTACTCAAAAACAAATAATCAAGAAATTAAAACGATTTGGCATCAATATATACCAACAGATAATAAAAATAAATAAATTAACCATTAATTAATGGCCAAAGAATAAATAAATAAATTCAATGTTGTATCACAATTCAGTAATTCACATTTGATCTGTTTTTTCAATCTCTAACTAGCTGATCATATTTATGAATATGATGATCATCAATCTTCCCTAACATAAATCAAGACCATAAAAAACAATTAAAAACCAACCTAGCTAGTTTTATGAACAAGAGAAATTAATTTAAGAAATCAAACAATTGATGTCCAAATTATTTGCAAACAAGTAGTGATAATACTGAAATAGCTAGGTATATTAGCTCCTCTAACTTCATATCAATCTGATCAACATTCTGGTAGACCTTTCAAGAAGTCCAAAACAGAAGGAGAGATCGGATTGTTACAATTACCCGACACATTCGTCGTTATCTCCGGTAATCTGTACATAGCCGTCGGCGAGCAGAAGAAGTTCTCTGTTGAATTCGGCGTAAAGAGAGGGATATCAGCCAGAAAAGGGTTCGCTGGAGGCTTCATGACAGGAGAAACGTTAACGGACGTCAAGGTACCAATAACCCCTCCTCCACCATCAGGCTTCGTAGTTTGTGCTTGATGTGGTGGCGCGTGATGATTTTGATCAGAATTACGAGAAGAGTGGCCGGTTAGTTTTTGAACCAAAGCCATGAAGTCTCTTGCCTGTGTGTGGATGATTTTTGGAGAGTGTGTGTATATAATTACGGGGCCGTTTCGCTGCTGTTGTTGAGGAGGAGCTAAAGAAGAAGAAGAAGAAGAGGAAGGTTTTTGAATGGTGTGGGAATCCTTGTTGAGCTTCAATGGAGATGGACGTGGGCCGTTGATTTGATCTGATGATCTTCTTATTGGTTGATTATGGTCATCATGGAGCTTTGCAGGGCTCATAATTCAATAACTTTTTGGGATCAAAAAGAGAGAATAAAAATTAGGGTTTGATTAGAAGAAGAAGAAGAAGATGAGAAGATTTGTTAGAAGGGATGGTGAAAATAGAAAGGGTTTGTTAATGGAGATATATAGAAGATTACTAGCCAGCGATTCTGACCGTTGACAAAACGATGAGAGAAGAGAATACATCTATACAATACAATTTTATTTATTATATATGTAAATTGGGCCTGTTCAATCTTAATCTAATCTAATGTTTTTTTGTCGTTTTCTTGGGGGCATTTTTTGGCGGCTGCTCCTACTGTACAACTAGGGTTTCTTTTTTTAATTTCTTTTTTTGGGATTCATTTGTTATTTTAGGACCAATTTATTATACAATTCTTTGTTTTTATTTTAAGAATAGGAAAGGGAAAAAATATAAATTGAGAAAAATGTGGCATTCATGTTTTTGAATTGTGTCAAATAAGTTGCATGTATGTGGATAATATATATATGAATCAAGTGTATGATGTTTTTTGGTTTAAAAATATTAAGTATATAAAACAACAATAATGCTAAACATCCCACCTAAAATCCCATATTTTTCATCCCACTACATGTGGCATGTGAGGTGTCAAATTGTGAATGGATGCATATTAATGACACCTACCCCATGTATCCACTCACAATTTGACACCTCACATGCCACATGTAGTGGGATGAAAAAAGTGGGATTTAAGGTGGGATGTATAGCATTACTGATAAAACAATTAAGACATTGAGAATCAATGTAATTTATGGTTCTTATAGGTCATGTTTAATACAGATTGGATAGTATTTTCAATTTTGTGTAAAGAAAAATTTTATTTGATTGTGTCGCCTCTAAGTTGTGAAAGCACTTTATATGTGGATAATTCTTGAAATATTCGTATCATCGTTTAATATGGTTTGATGGTATATATATATATATATATATATATATATATATATATATATTATCTATTTCATGAACAAAATATTACTTATATATATGTAATGGAGATGGATGACTTTCTCTCTCTCTTGAATTTTCTCTCACTTTTGTAGCCTTGTCCATGGATCCTTAAAAAGTATGTCTGTGGAATTTTCTTGCCCCTCTCTCAAAAGTTCCTGATACTTTACCACAGCCATCATCAAAACCGAAAACTTTTGCAACTCTGCTCAAAACCGATGAAGTACATGTTCAACCAAATCTTCTCCCGGTGCCAGCTGTGAAAGGGGACATCACGTGTTTTCACATCAGCCAAAAATATGTCCAAGAAAGATTGAAATGCAGTCAGAAAAATCTTTTCGGACGTCTACTTTTAAGAAAAGGTTCTGTACCTTTAAAGCCTGTTGAGTTAAAATCTGTATTGTAATCGATTTGGCAACTCAGAAATCCTTGGAAGCTTACTCCGTTTCCAAAAGGTTATTTTGATATTCATTTTTCTAGTGAAGAAGATTTAAAAAGGGTTTGCAGTGGAGGGTCTTGCTCAATTTCAAACGGTATTTTTTGTATTTTTTAATGGCAACCAGATTTTAATCCATATAATCAACAATTATTGCATGCTCAAGTTTGGGTGAGGTTTTATGGTCTATGCTTGGAATACTAGCATCCAACTACAATCATGGAGATTGCACGAGGAGTTGGCATCCCTCTGCAACTAGATCAAGCTACAAGGGATCAAGCATATGGGTTTTATGCCCGAGTTCTTGTGGACATTGATTTAACTTTGAATCAACCATTATTTTTTAATGTGGAGAGAGATGACCATAGAGGTTTCTCTGTCGATGTTATATATGAAAATCTTCCAAAGAGGTGTACGAAGTGTAAAGCTTTTGGTCATGATTCTGCTAGATGCCACCAAAATAAGGAGATTAATTTTAACAGAGGTCAATCGCGATCAAGATATCTAAGGCAAACCTACCGGCCTACCAATGGCCACCATAATGGGCAGGTTGTCGTGGAGGAATGCAAAACAATCCCACAAAATCAGGAAACGATAGAGGAAGAGGAAATTGTGCAGATTCAAAAATTTAAAAATCCCGTAATTAATGTGGAAGACAAAATTGGCAGCATCCAATTATCTCCACATTTATTTAAATTAAATGTGATTGATACTCATGAAGTGAATTGGGAAACAACGGCCAATTTTGAAGTTGACAAATTTGGGTCTCAAGAAGTTGACCCAATCTGTGAAGGGCAGTTTCTAGTTACAACCGACACATCTAATGCACTTGCGGAAGATCATGATCTAATTGAGAGTTTTTCTCCAATTCAAATTCAAGTAGCTGAACAATTTCCTAATCAAGATGTGGGAATTAATGTTAATATCTCTAATGATTTGAATACCAAGTATTTAAATCAGGAAGATAATAATGAGAATCATCAATGTTCTCTAGAGAATATTTACATTAATAACATGGTGATTCTTGACAATCCAAAAATTTCAAACTTCCAAAATTTTGAGCAGCAAGTTTTGGATGAGATTTCAGGAGATAAAAAGAGGAAAGATTAATTTGGAGCATATATCAGAAGACCAAGATATTAATACTTCAAATTCTAATCATGGTCCAGTAGATTCCATGTTTGACAATAATTGGATTCCTGTGATGACAAAATCAAAAAGAAAAGTGAAGCTAACTTTTAAGATTTTATCTAGTTCCAAGTCTCAAGTGAGTAAGAGAAGTTTTGCAGCTTCACGCATTGTTGTTAATTAGGCTGCACATGATGAGACAGAATAATTAAGTTCATGTTTTTTTTTTTTTTTTTTTTAAGGCCTATGTGCCTTTTTTTTTTTTTTTTTTGTTTTTTGCCTTTTTATTTTTATTAATAAAAAAGCTCTACAGAGCTTGTTGTTTTAAAAAAAAATATATATTATCTATTTCATTGCAAAAATTATAAAACAAATAATTAAAAAATAACACTTTATGTATATACATAATATTAAAAGTTTTTTTTTTTTTTTTTAAATATACATAATATTAAAAGTTAATGATTATTACATCTTTGTATTTAATTAGTCTACTACTCTTTTTTTTTTTTTTTCTGAAATATTACACTATAAATTTGGGATTTTTTTAGGGACGGGGAAGGTCTTGAACCTAAACCTCATGGTACAGGTGTGAGAGATTTACCACCGGATCAATCTCATTAACCTATTACTAATTAAGAGTAAGAGTTATCTAAATACATGTCAATGTCATCAAGTGGAAGTTGCATTATTTTTTTTAACAAAAAAATAAAATAAAAATAGAATTAGGTCCTCTCTTGAATGAAATTGAAATGATATTTTCCTACCCTATTTATTTCTATTCGATGTCATAAAAGATCAAATTTCTTAGAGCTATTTAAAATTGACTGACTTCAATTTCAACAACTGAACGGCTGGATTCTTGATTTGGATAAATCATAAATATATTTCAGCTACAAGAGGAGATTTTGTGGCTGAGATTGAGCTTCCAAAAAGTGCAAATTTGTATTCTAGCCCCACTGATGTTATGTTTTGTGATTATTATTAAGTGTTGTGTTGTCAATTTAATCATTAAATTATAGAAACTCTAAATAATTGACTTCTCCGATCTATGCATGCATCTTTTTTTTCCCCTTTTTTGATAATCAAATAACAATGCATGCATCTGCTTCCTTCCTTTAACAACTTGCATATATATATATATATATATATATATATATATATATTCATATTAATTAACTTGTTTATGGTTCCAATGGGACCTGCTCCGTGCATCATTTGACTTGCATCATCAATTTTGTTGTTAATTAAAACACTTGCTCATTTGACATTTATAACCAAAAAGGCAAAAACATTTTTCATTGTATAGTATACATCATATGGGTTTTCTTAACAAAGCATAGGGTTTTTTTTTTTTAGTTGGAAAGCTAGAAAGTAGAAGAATTAATATATATCTCAAGCAGACAATATCTATTCAGTAAGACTCATGGAAATGTTTTACCTAGAAGCTTATACGTTTTTTACACAGTATTTTTAGTCAAAAATTACATTTAGATGCACCATTAAATTCTTTTCTGAAAAATATTTTGGCAAATGTGTTTAAAGACTTATATTTGCTAATTAGATTAATTAATTGATTTACAACTGGCGGAATCACACACAATTTGGAACAGCAACATTGAATAGTACATATCGAAACAACTTAATTAATTAATTATTTCACGACTATCACATAAACCATGTGTTTGAAAACTTTCCAATTAAGGACCACACTAATTCACTCAAAAAGTCAAACAATTCGAAGTTTCTTTCAAGCTCCCGGCAGTGGTCTAATATGCCAGCATTTTAGGCCACAATCAAGCTTGTTCATACTTTTTAAAAAAAAATAAAAAATTGAAATCAATTTATTTTTATTTTTAATTAGTACAAGTTGCAACTATTACAGTAGGACTCTGGTGCGGTCCAGATAATCACTTCCACAAACTGGGAAAAAACTCCATACAATACGTATTGTGAGACTCGAACCCCTCACCATCGCTGTAGAAGGAAGGTGCACTACCATCTATCTCTGTTAGGAGTTGATGTGCAACTTGATATCAATTGAGTAGAGATCTTTCAGAACCTGACGAGATCAACTACAAATCATGGATTGAAATACTCACTAGTCACTACAGAAAAATTATGGAATTCAAACTCTTGTCATAGACGTGAATGGAAAAATACACAACCATATTACAAACAGTGGATGTTGCAAGGATATATATATATATATATATATATACGGTCTTGTTCATATTAGTGTGCACTGATGTAATTACATCAGTACCAATGCATGTGGACCATTGATTATGAAGAAGTTTTAACAAGTGCATACACTTTGAGTCAAAGTATGTAAATCTAATGGTCCACATCCAATGCATTGATGAAGTTATATTAGTGCGCATTGTCTTGAACATATATATATATATATATATATATTATTTATCTTAGCTTGCTCATTAAATATTATTAAAATCACTTAATTAATAGTTTATCGCTAGTGGTAGCAAGTGATGAATTAGAATTATATTACTAATTAATTACTTGTTTACTTTATACTAAGAGCATCTCCAATGCAAGCGTGGCTTGTGAAAAAAGAGATGCCACGTAGGATAAATAGATATTATGTTAATAATTATGTCTCCAATGCAACCGTGTATATTCAATCTTAAGCTGACGTGGCAAAAAATATATTAGACATTGTCCACATGACTATCCACTTTCAGACGGTCTGTTGCATATCTATTTTTTAGGTTGACCCAATAAACATTTAAAGCTAACATTAATTTTTCATATATTTTTGATAGTATTGGACGGTATTTGGTTGGATAATATATATATATATATATATATATATTTGATAATAAGCTCTATAGAGCTTTTATTAATTTTATTTTAAATTGACATTTAAAAATATTAATTAACAAATAAAAAATTCTAATTTTTTTCGTTTTCAAAAAAAAAAAAAAAAAATTCTTTTTTTTTTTTTTTAAAATTGCATCTCCACCATTCATCTCAGTGAGATGGAAGGTGGAGATCCCGACTACACCACTGACATTGTCGTCACTAGAGCTCTCCGCCTACTCGAGGCTATCAGATCTCACATTGCCGCCAGTGGTAGGTCACACATCCAATACTACTAGAGCGGATCGTCCGTGATGTTCAGGTCCACGCCGCCGCTGTAGTCTGAAACCACCCCATTCCACCCGAGATCTCCCTATGCCACCTCCAAGTGCGATGTGCACTGGTACACCGTCAACTACCAGGAGGCGTACGGACTCTACGCGTGCAATGGGATCTTGTTCAACCACGAATCTCCCAGAAGTGGCGAGAACTTCATGATGAGGAAGATAACGTGCACTGCCCTCTCTAGGAGGCTGTTAGCCTCTGTTCGTGGGGAGACCGGCCAGCGGCTCCTTGAAGATGAGGCTAGACAACCTCCACAATGGAAGACTTCCCTCCATCGTATAACTTAATATGGTTCAGATAATACTAAATCAGTACGTCATACAATTTAGTACTGTGTAGTGTGCTAGTCCTGTCCAATACGATGTACCAAACAGACCCATAGATCATAAAGAATACGAAAATCAAAATTCTCTAGAAAAGTAAAATGATTTTACTTTTCATCCATGAGAAAAATCGTGTGACTACTAAAAACTTACCTGAGATTAATAATAATATATGCCTAAATTTCAACTGCTTCTTGTTGTGTTAGTAACAGTTGACATCGTCCGGTAGATCCATGAGCATTTGATTAAAAAAAGAAAGAAAAAAAAAGAGTGTTTGACTAATAATGTATTTTATTTACCTTATCTTAAACAATTGCACATCAAATTGTACACTATTTCCATGGATTTACTTTGCTATTCTTAACTAAATTTTCTTTGTTTTTATTTTATTTTCGTATACCCATTTGTGAACATCCCACCAGACATTCTTTGGTGATTTTCAAATTATACCACTATAATTTGATATTACAGAAGATTAGTCATGTATTTATCTTCGATTTGAACTGTTATATTATGTTATATATGGATTGACCTAATATAACTTTAATTCAAACTTGTACTAACTGATCTTTTGCATCATCATCTACCGCATCATCACATACAATTGATAATCGTTTAATTATAGTCACGTTGAGACAATTTAATTTATTAAATTACTACTTTATTTACAAATTTAAGTTTGTAAGCAAAGGCCGGTCAAAAATAGTATTATATCTGATACATTATTTTTCTAAAAATCTTTTGTAAAGATGTATAGACGTACTGGTCAAAGTTGAAGCACAAGCATCAACCTTCCCTACCTCTAGGTTATTTCTCTAATTAATAAAAGTGGTGATATTCTATGGACAAAAGGTTGTATTAAGTATTAACCTTAATTAATTAATTAATTTTAAAAAATTGGCATGATTACTGCTTTAACCAAGCAGGCAAGATTGATTAATTACAGTAGATGAGGTCATGGTAGGCATTGGAAAAATTGATCAAATTAACACAACTTGTGTTTTTCTTTTAAAAAAATATATTATAAATATAAAAACTAATTCAAATTATTGTTCGATTAAGATGCTATGGATAGGGACAGATTTTCCATTACCATCCCCAATACCAATTAGTAAAAGAAATACCATACTCGATGAATACCCACCTTAAAATAAACAGTGCAGGTACTGGGATTCCCCATTAGGAGATCGGTTTTTTTTGTCTCCTACCATCCTCATCCCATTAATGTATTTTTTTTAATGACCTTTTGATAAAGATCATGTCAAAATTATAATATGAAAATAATAGTGTGGGGAATATTATATATATATATATATATATATAATGATTTGGAATGGAGTAGTGTTTCAATGGAGGGAAAATAGGGGAACAAAATAGAGGGAAAATTATGTTAGTGGGAGGGAAAAATATGAAGGAAAATTATATTTTCTAAAGACAATAGTCACAATATTAATTACATTATATATATATATATATATATATATAACGGCCTTCAGGGATAAAACGTTCCGGGACGGGGACTTAAAATCCCGTAACCGTGCTGAAACTACAACATAAATGGTATGCCTAAACCCGCCCCTAACGGGACGGTAATTTTGATATCCCTAGCTATGGAGTCCAGAGAAGAAGCTTAATGGCATGGCCCCTAGGTCCATGAAAAAGTTTCAAGTTTCATTTTATGAAACTAGGCTGTTTTTATAAGTTATTAGTTTTTATGAAGCTGGGCCCCCACCATATATTTTAATTCCTCCCACCAGCGCTTTTAATTCACCCACCTGATTTTTTAATTTTAATTGTCAATCGTAAAATTTCAATAGTAAAATTTACAAATTTTACTGTTTTAAAAAAAAAAAAAAAACAAAGTAATGTCTTTTTATCCAAATTTGGAGTCTAAATGATATGACGTCCTTAAAATCTAATTATTTTAATCATGCAATTATAATATAAAGAAATCAAGAATCCAGATCGTTTGAGCATCAAATTTGGGCAAAAGTAGCATTATTGATAAAATGAAGCATACGTGTATACATTTATGCAAGTGTGACATTTATAACCAAAAAGGGAAAAACATTTTTCATTGGATAGTATACATGTATCAGTGTTCTAGTTTGCAGCCGCCTAGACCGATTAATCGGTCCAATACAGTTAGGTGGCCAGAAAACGCACCAAAAAGGTGAAATCGGACCATTTGGGCGGTGGGCGCTTAATCAGCCATGTGGCCGTATAATCGGGATAGGCGGGTCAAAACCGTTGACTCCGCCGTTCTTTTGCACCGGAAATCAGCTGGAATTAGGGGTGGGATCGCTGTTTTCGATGACTGGACCAGCTAGGGTTTGGTCGGCAATGGAGGTGGGTGTGAGGTTGAAGATGAAGTTGAGGAAGGTGGGGTGCGTTTAGCAGCGGGCTGGGGTGTACATAGGCCACACTTGATTCAGTTGGGCCAACATTTGGGCCTCGTCCATTTAATTGAAACGCAGCGTTTCACTTAAATGTGGTGAGCTTTGATTTATGTGGAAATTTACGAAACGCCCCCTGCTCTCTTATAAAATCACAATAACTGCAATCTTCCTTTTAATAATTACACTTATACCCCTAATTGACCAACTTTATAAATACTTGGAAAGAATTTTGTTTGGATTTATAATTGGAATTTGTTTGTGATTGGATTTTTATATAGGAAAATAAAAAAATAGGTCTAAATTCGCCAATCGATTAATCCCCGATTAATCCCCCTAGGCGCTAGGCGCTGGGTCTCCGCCCGACTAGCGCCTAGTGCTTACTAGAACATTGACTATACATCATATAGGTTTTCTTAACAAAGCATACTTTTTTTTTTTTTTTTTTTTTTTTTTGAGTTGGAAAGCTAGAAAGTAGAAGAATTAATATATATCTTGAGTAGACAATATCTATTCAGTAAGACTCCTAGAAATGTTTTACATAGAAGCTTATACGTTTTGTACAAAGTATTTTTAGTCAAAAATTACATTTAGATACACCATTAAATGCTTTTCTGAAAAATATTTTGGCAAATATTATATGTTTAAAGACCCATTGAAAATGTAACTTCAAATGTACACTTGAGAGGATTGAAATCAAAATCTCAAAAGTCTTTTGTTTCTTTTGCTAATTAGGTTAATTAATTGATTTACAACTGGCGGAGTCACACACAATTCAGAACAACAACATTGAATAGTACATATTGAAACAACTTAATTAATTAATTATTTCACAACTATAACATAAACCATATGTGTTTGAAAACTTTCCAATTAAGGACCACACTAATGCACTCAATAAGTCAAACAATTCGAAGTTTCTTTCAAGCTCTCGGGCCCCCGGCAGTGGTTTAATAAGCTAGCATTTTAGGCCACAATCAAGTTTGTTCATACTCAGAGAAAAAAAAAATCAATTTTTTTATGGGTAGTGTTAATCTATGCCATTTTAGTGTATATGATGACTTTTTTTTTTCTATGGTCCCGACTAAATTATTATTATTACGATTTATATGATAGGTACAATCAAATAAACAACTAATTAAATAAATGGTGTTTATTGATTAAGAAGATTAGTTATTATTATCTATATTTTTATGAAAAAAAAAAGAGGCTCTGTTTGACTGAGGGTATAACATGTTATTGAAAAAAAATATATAAAAAGAATGAACAAACCCTAGCCGCCGCCGTCCTATTGCCATCCCGACCAAGAACCCCATCGCCATCGTCGCCATCGCTCGCCACTCCAATCCCGTCGCCGATCGCCCCTTTGCACATTAGTTTTTGATTTCGCGTGGGTGGTCCGTTTGGGCAACTCCGTTGCTTAGCTTTCATCGCCAGCAATCCCGTCTAGCCTTTGTGCCCCTACTGCGCAGCTACCTTGCCGTCCTGCAGCTGTTCGTCTGCAGATTCTTCTTTTGCCGTGACTTAATTTTTTCCATATTAATTCGTTGAAAATTGAATGAACTGGATATTTGTTTGTTTAGTTGTTTGTTTGTTTAGACCAATGGCTTCAATGGAGTTATCAGATCTCTTTCCAGAGCTTAAACTGCGGCCTAGAGCCTTTTCAATCCAAACAGACTTTCACATGTATGAACTTTCGAATCCTAAACCAGTAATGAAATCTTATGCCTAAGCAATCTCTTCCGCTATTGGTCCGGTTTCTTTGGTTCCAAAGAAAAAAGGTGATTATGTTGCAGTCAAAGTCAATCCGAAAGCTTATGAAGAACAATTGAAATTTTGCAGTTATTCTCTTATCGGTCGAGTTGTCTTGTTAAAGAGAGAGGAACCGTGGAAGATATTGGTTCTTAAAGAAAATCTTCAATCTATTTGGAAATTAAATTCGCAATGGCGTCTCATCTCTCTTGGATGGGGATTCTTTCAAATATTGTTGAACTCTGAGGAAGATAAAGCACGAGTTTGAGGTATCAGATCACTTCCTTTGAAACCTGGAATTCTGAGGCTTCAGCCATGGACTCAGAATTTTAATCCCAACACATAGCACACGATGAATGCTCAAATATGGGTGCGGTTTTACGATTTACCTTGGGAGTTTTTGCATCCTCAAATCCTTTCAGACATGGCACGTGGGATCAAAATTCCTCTAAAATTTGACAAAACTACCTTAGAGGGTGATTATGGCCACTTTGCTCGCATGTCGATTGATGTTGACTTTTTTAAGCCTTTGCCTGACTCCATCATGATAGAGGTTGTGGAAGATTGTTTGTTTTCGACCTTCAATTTTGAGAATGTTCCAAGTTTCTGCTCGGTTTGTTGTTCTATTGGTCATACGGCTGCCTTATGTCATAATGCGACCCGATTTACAGCAACTGTCACCACAGAGACAAAAGATAAGAATCCGAAAAGAGGAGGATCTAGAACTCGACAAGAGTACCGACCAAAACATAAGTCAAGAGATATTCTGACTTCTCGAGTCTTTGAGACTATCAAATCGGGAATTAATGACAAAGCCAACGCTACTAAACCCGATGAAACTGCAGCCTCTCTTCTAAACAAGACAACTCTAGACCCGACTGCCTCTTCTAGTTCACTCTGGCCAATCATCCCTCCTAGACAAGGAGAGGCCTTGAAAAATACTGTTCATTTGGATGATTCCACATACCCATTACACACTGAGCATGTAAATGTTGATGCCATGACATATCCGGTTATTGCTCATATGGAACCCTTGATAGATCCACCCATGGTAGAACCACTTTTTCACACTCTTGAGAGTAATGTTAGTTCTGAAACTGATAGTGAAGGCACCGAATCAGACTTCAGCCACTCCATAGCTTTAGACATCACAGGTATACACAGTGGAATCTTTTAGGTAGAACAATTGGAGATTCAGGTTGGAAGTAGGTTACCACTAAAAAAGGTAAGAAGAATAAAAAAACAGGTTGCCAGTGTTGTTTCACCTAAAATTAGGGCTGCTATGAATAAACTGTTACATAAATGATTGTCCTTTATTGGAATTGTAAAGGTATTGCAAACAGTGATACCCAACGTACTTTGAAAGATTTTTGTTCTCATCATAGAATGAATTTTATTTGTATTGTTGAACCGATGTGTGCTTTTGATTCGATTGCTCCTACTTTTTGGTGCTCTATAGGGTTGCACTTAATTGGTGCTAATGCTAGAGGTACTCCTAGAATGTAGATTTTTGCGTCTACTGCTTTTCAGGATGCTACTATTATTTTGTCTCATTCTCAAAATGTTACTGTTTCTACTAATTTGTGTGAGATTGCATATCGGATCTCTTTTATTTACGCTAGTGTGAACTACATCACCCATAGATCTCTTTGGAGCTCTCTTATGGACATTTCTAGTTCGGTTGATCCGCGGCTTGTACTTGGGGATTTCAACTTGGTTCTAGGTGCTCATGAGACCACTAGTAACATCTCTACTATCTCTTGTGATGATTTTCGAGCTGCTTTGACGGTTTGTGATCTTGTTGACATCGAAACGAAACAAGTTTTCCATACTCGGAACGACCGGGGTTAGACATGGTATGGTTCTTTCTCAATTAGATAGAGCTGTATGTGAAACAAATAACAGTTACCTAGGAGGGGTAAAAGGGGGGGGGGGGGGGGGGGGGGGTGGTTGAATAGGTTTTAATCAAGTTAATTACCAATTTTTATTGATTAGTCAATATTCAATAAAAATCCCTATGTAGTCAAAAATACAATCAACTTAATCTAAGTGTGGAAAACATAAATTGCAAGTTGATTGATTTACGTGAGAAAACCTCAATAGGCAAAAACTCACGGGCTAATATGCTAGCCACACATGGTCCTCAAATCCACTAGTTGTAATGATATTTACAACCTAGGTTGACCACCGTTAAACCATACATGGTCATTAACCCACCACTACTACCCAACGAGCCTTTAATAGCGATTCTAGACTTTCTTGCTTGTGCACTAAGCAACCTTAGTCACAAGGCTTCACTTCACATGGAAGAGATCAACAACCTAAGTGAATATCATGGTATTCAATATAGAATTAATGCTAGGTTACACTAAATATTTATCTAGAGATTAAATATGTCAATAATCAATCCTAGATATCAATATTACTATATGCCATGGCATACAACATAGCTATCATAGATAAAGAAATCCTAGGCAATAGCTATCACGATACAACACTCAATCAATCAACACAAATATCTCAATCTTGTATTTAAAATCTAATCTAGATGCATCCAAGTAATAAATGAGATTTCTTGCTAAGGAAGAACACAAAAATGGATTAAAATAGTGTTCAACTTACCAAGTAACATGTGTTGAAGAAAAACCGTGCAAGAAAGCATCCTTGATGAAACTAGATGATGCTAGATGAAGTTTGATGCACATGGAAATGGTTTTGAGTGATCAAATGTGAGTTCTTGGATGATTTTCTCTCTTAGAAAAAGTTCAAAGTTAAAAATATGATTTTGAACTCTTGTAAACTGACCTAGAGACAAAGTAACTCTTATATAAGAGGTCTCTTCAAAGCTCCATCGTTTTGGTCAATTTTTAAAACACTTGGCCATCACAACCGTTGTGCATACCGCGGTACGGGCCAGTGTCTGTGCCGCGGTACGTAGAGCGTTTAGGCTCTAGACTCTACCGTTGTAGAGACCGCCCCAGCGGCAAGTGCACCCACGGCGGTATGCACGACGCAAAAGCATCAGGTTTTGCACCTGACTTGGACCGCTACCCATGTAAGTGTACCAGGCGTGATACATGCAGCGATAAAAAGAATATTTCTCTTTTCAAATGATCAAATCACACTTAGTCTATATGTGCAAGATGTGTTAGTGTGAAATGTGAAGAGAATGCACACAAGAGCAATGAATACATATGTAAGCATGAGAAGTGTGTATGTGCAACTAAGTCTCTTCAATGTAAATTAAGCACAAGTGATTTACCTTTGGAGTGCTTATCATCTTGAGGTCTTGAGAGAGCCTTTGTTGAGCTTGATCGCCAACAATTTAAAAGCCTAAGCTACCCTTACATTTCAAACCCTAATTGTGGTTTGTCACCAAAATAAACCAATCAAACTTGAGGAACTTACAGTATGTTCCCATTTTTTTTTGGATGCCTAGTCATAGATAGCTTGTGTTACCTTGTCTAGATCTCATTTAAATCATCATCCCTTACTGATTTCTTATTCCGCGGGTGTTTCACCGGGTCCACGGCCCTTCAGGTTTCAAGGTATGTGGGTTTCTCATCCTTCCTTCCTTGATTTAGTTAGATCAGTTTGGTCATCCACTATTGCTGGGAGTGGTACTGGAGTCATTGTTCAGAAGTTGAAGCTGTTAAAATAGGCCCTAAGGAAGTGGAATTAGGAGGTGTTTAGGGATTTTGCCTTGAGTGTCACTAATGTGAATGAGAATGTGATGCTTATTTAGGGCATGATTGGTTCTGAAGGTTTTTCAGATGATCTTTTTTTCCTTGAGACTGCCGCTCTTACAGATTTGGATAGTGTTCTAAAACAACATGAGATTTTTCTGAGAGAAAAAAGTAGAATCAGGTGGCTTGCTGAGGGTTATCGGAACTCTAATTTTTCTCACTCACTGCTGAAGCGTAAAGGGGGGAAAAAGTCTCTTTTCTCCATTCAAATTGGTGAGAATATTTCTTATGATCCAGCTGAAATTGATGATCATGTTTCCTCATTTTATCAGCATCTCTTTTTGGATCCTAGCAGTGATAGTTCAAACTTCTCTATAATTCGAGAGCACGTGCCTTCATTAGTTACTGTTGACAAGAATGTTTCGATTCTCCGGGTTCCTTCCTTTGATGAAGTGAGGAGTATGATTTTTACCGCGGATCATCTGAGTGCTCTTGGTCCAGATAGTTTCTCGGGTAGATTTTATTCTCACTGCTGGGAAATTGTGGGACCTGATTTAGCTATAAAGGAATTTTTTTATACTGGTCAAGTTTTTCCGGGTGTGAATTCTAATTTCTTGGTCCTTATTCCAAAGACTCCGAACGCTCTCAAGGTCGATCAGTTTCGACCGATTGCTCTTGGTAATTTCCTGTTTAAGGTTATCACTAAGATTATTGCCAATCGCTTGGTCAAAATTTGCTCCCGCATTATCTCCCCAAATCAATTTGGTTTCATTAGGGGTCGTCAAATTGAAGACTGTATTGCCGGTGCTTTTGAATGTTTTAATGTGTTGAGTAATGGTAGTCGTGATGGGCATTTAGCTTTAAAAATAGATATTCGCAAGGCTTTTGATTCTATGAGTTGGCATTTTCTCTTCAAAGTCCTCCGGTGTTTTAGCTTATCTGAGAGTTTTATTGGTTGGGTTGCGGCTGTTTTTACTTCTACTAAGATTTCAATTCTTATTAATTGTTCCCCTAAGGGTTATTTCCTTTGTTCTCATGGTGTGTAGCAAGGTGATCCTCTCCCCACTGCTTTTTTGTTTGGTGAAAGATTTTTTTAGCAGATATCTTACTCTTCTAATAGACTCAGGCTATATGATTTCTATCTCTTCTCTAGTTGGGATGCGTGCTCCTTTGCATTTTTTTTTATGCAGATGATGTTATCCTTTTTTTCTAGGCTTCTCCTCAGAATTTACGAGTGATTTTAAATGCTTTTATGGTTTATGGCTCTCTTTTAGGTCAACAAGTTAATTAGGAAAAATCTTCCATCTTCTTTGGCAAAGGCATCTCTGGGCCTCGGATTAGTAATTTTCTTTCAATGTCTAGGATGTGTAAGGGTGGTGATTCAATGACATATCTGGGGGTCCCTTTCTTTTTTGGTGCACCTAAACATCGATGTATGATCCCATAATTGGAATCATGGAATGGTTTCTCTCTTTCAATGGTAGACAGGTTATGTCTTATTAACTCAGTGATTATGGGTTCCTTCCTGCATTCCTTTCAAGTTTAACGTTGGCACTCTTCTCTTTTGAAAGATTTAAAGGTTGCGATTCAGAATTTTTTTTGGACTGGTTCGATTGATGGTCATAAATCTGTCAAAGTTGCTTGAAAGTCTTGCTGTAGGCCTAAGGATAGTGGTGGTCTTGGTGTTAAAGATCTTGGTATTCTTGACAAGGCCATGCTTAAAAAGTTTACATGGAGGATGTTGACTGAGGAGTCCTTCGTTTTCATATATCTTCGGGCTCATTTTTTCACCTAGGATCACAGACCAAGAACTTGGTATGTTGTTTCCTCTGTTTGGTTGGGGCTAAAATTGCATTATACTCCCCTAATACTTGAGTCTAGGTGGTTGGTTGGTCGTCAGTCCAAGGTTCATTTTTGGATGGATAACTTGTTAGGAGATCCGTTGATTAATCTGGTTAAACATAGTTCATCATTATAACTTCCTCTGGATTCCGTTGTAGGGGACATTTATTTGGTTGCTACAGGTTGGGATATTCCTACTTCTTTTCAAGCTTCTCATCCGGATATTGTTTCTGAGATTGAGAAGGTGGCGGTGAGCACTGACCTAGACTAGTTAGTTTGGACTTATTCTCTGGATGGTGTTGTTTCCTGTAAATCCGCTTATGATTCTCTTTCTGAGATTAAGAGTTCTGTTTTTTAGGATAAGTAGATTTGGGCATCATTTATTCCTCTTACTCGCTTGTCCTTGTTTGGCGATTATTTCATGGTAAGATTCCTAAGGACATTACGTTGCATGCCAGAGGTTATATATCCCCATCTCGTTGTCGATTTTACTGTGCTGTAGAGGAAGACTTAAGATATCTGTTTGTTGACTGTCCTTTTGTTCGTGGGTGTTGGGATGCTGTTTCCTTTACGTTTGGTCATAAGCTTAAGTTGGATGGTACTTGTTTGGACCTTTGACATGAGGTGATGAGGTTTGTCTTTAGCACTCAGTTGAAAGCCCTCTGGTGGGCTTCTATCATCACGGTTTTCTGGGTGGTGTGGTTTCTCCGTAATCAAGCTATTTTTAAGGGTGACAGGCCTGTTTTTGCCGATGCTTTTTCCTTGATTTGGCGTTTCGTTCGTAAGGTAGACTCCATTCAGTCTGGCACTATGAAGAATTTAGTGGATGAGCTTCAGACTCTTCTGTGGCTTCAGGTCTCTTGTCGTCCTTCCAAGGCTCCTCTTATTTTAGAGGTTAATTAGTGCCCTCCCCTACTAGGTTGTCTTAAGGTTAACGCGGACATGACTGCTTTTGATAGTCTTGGTCTTGTTGGTTGTGCAGGGTTTTTTATACATGCAGGGGTTTCGTTAAAGGTTGTTTTGCTATTTCTCTTAGTGTCTGCTTTGCTTTTGAGGCTGAATTGGCCGCTGTCATCCACGCTATTGATTATGTTTGGACTTTTGGCTGGCGTCGGTTATGGTTGGATAGCGATTCGACTTTTGTAGTGGCTATCCTTCGTTCTAGATCTTGTAAAGTTCCTTAGCGTTGGTGCTCCACTTAGGATAGGTGTTTGAGCTTACTCTCTTAAATGGACTTTGCTGTCTCTTATATTTATCGGAAAGGTAACCAAGTTGCAGATAGTTTAGCGTCCAGGAGCCCCAGTTTGTCTCTCCTACATGGTGGTGGACCGCTCCGAAATTTTGCACTTCCTTTGTTTTCAATGATTTATAGCAGACCTTCTTTTAGGTTATTTTGATTTGTTTTTCTTCTTCTGTTTTCTTTTCTCTTTTGTTCTCTTTCTTTATTTTTAATATTATGTAGGGATTGGGTTAATTCAACCCCCAACAACCTTATCAAAAAAAAAAAAAAAAAAAAAACACATATGATAACAACTCATTTATTTCTATAAATGGAAATAAAAGACAGTAATTATCATTGTATTTATTGTCTTATTACAATAAATACTGTTTTTATTTTATTTTATTTATTTTTTATTTTTATTCTATAGAAATAAAGTAGTTGTTTAACACTATTTCCATAAACCGGGAAAAAACTTCTCATAATGTATATTGTGGGACTCAAACCTCTCACCACCACCGTGGAAAAAAGGTGTAATACCATCTCTGATAGGAGTTGACGTGCAACTTAACATCAATTGAGTAGAGATCTTCAGGACCTGACGAGATCTACAACAAATTACGGATTAAAATGATACTCACTATAAAAAAAATATATATATATGGAATTAAAACTCGTCATAGACGTGAATGGGAAACAACCAGATTACTAAACAGACGTGAATGGGAAACACCAGATTACTAAACAGTGGATGTTGCAAGGAATCAAGGATATATATTAATCTTAGCTTGCTCATTAAATATTCTTAAAATCACTTAATTAATAGTTTATCTCTAGTGGTAGCAAGTAATGAAATTAGAATTATATTACTAATTAATTACTTGTTTACTTTATACTAATGGTGGTTAGAATTATGATATGACTTGTGGGATTGATATTCTATGTTTCCTTTTTTATTTCTTCTTGTTATACTATAATAATAAATTTTATTAAAATTAGATCAATGAACAGTTTTCGTAATTTCGTCTTTTCTTTCTCAGAAGAGAAAGCAGATTTAACTTCAAATATGCTAGAATTTTTATCTTTTAATAAATATGGAATGCACCAAATCAATTTTTTAACAGAAAAACGTGTAAGATCCTGCAAGAAATAAGTACTATAGTTAGATCGATATCTAACATATATACGTTAAGATCATTTAAATAAAAGAAATGAAATAGAATTTTGTTTCGAAGTGTGTTGAAGAAATTCAAATAGAAAAACTTTTCAAAAATGTCTTTTACAATATGTAAAAGTACACGAATACTTTTCTAGTATTCTTCTTAATTCAAAAAATATTTTTCTTTTTTCAAACCCTACAAATATTTCAATTTTGTTTTCTTGTTCAATCTCATGGAATAAATAAAAGAAAATTCTGCACATCACCTCTTAGCAGAGCTAGTAATGCACTTCTCTTCCACGTAAGTTGTGAGGTATTCAAATCCCATCATACGTATTTTACAAGCATGTGTGGGGAGTTTTCTTTCTGGTTGTGAGAATAGTTATCTCCTGTTATGGGAGTAGATATCCAGATTGCACATATAATATTTAATCTCGGCAGGTCTTGACAGTCTTGTTGTAATAGTTCTTTCAAAATAATAAAAAAATTAAAAATTAAAGAAAATTCTTCTCCCGGTTCCCTATTTATTACTTTGAAAGTACCGAAGGATAATTATCACAACATAATCAAATAATAATCAAACGGTGACGTAGAAAAAGGTTGAAATTGATCCAGGGAAATCAAAATAACTGAAACGTATAAAACACGTTTTTTTTTTCTTTAGAAATGGTAAAACACGTTTTCAATATCATTAATATTAATTAACAATATTTAATTTGATTATCATTATAATAATTGCGTCACAAATCTTTTGAGATATTTTTTTCAAAATGCTATTTGGTGGTCACTCATCAGCCAAATTTTATTTTTCTTTGTTTATATATATATATACTCGATGGCTTGCAAGAAAACATAGGACATATTTGGTACACCATACAGTACTGAATTTGACTGTATTATATATGATTGTAATGGATATTATTGAACTGTATTGAATTAAATTTAATACTCTACATTGTTTGGTATTGGATAGTATTGGACGGTATTTGGTTAGATAATATTATTTTAAATTATTTTTTTATTTAAATTGACATTTAAAAATATTAACAAATACAAAATTCTATTTTTTTTTTTTCCTTTTCAAATATATATATATATATATTAAATTGTATCTCCACCATCCATCTCAGTGAGATGGAAAGTGGAGATCCCCGACTACACCGCCGACGTTGTCACCACTAGAGCTTTCCGCCTCCTCGAGGCCGTTAGATCTCACATTGCCGCCAGTGGTAGGTCACACATCCAGTACTACTAGGGTGGATCGTCCGAGATGTTCGGGTCCACGCCGCCAATGTAGTCTAAAACCACCCCATTCCACCCAAGATCTCCCTACGCCGCCTCCAAGTGTGCCGTGCATTGGTACTCTGTCAATTATCGGGAGGCATACGTGTAGAGAATAATTCTTCTTAACTTTATTGATAGACATGATTTACATATATATACACACAAATTTTTCCACTAGAGCCCTATTACTTCAAGTGATAATTATGTCGTCAACATAAACCAATAAAAACGTAACACATCCATTAGCATTAAAAATGAATAGAGATGAGTTAGATTTAGAATTGATAAACCCAGTTTGGAGTAGATATTGACGAAGCTCATTATATGAAGCCCGAGGAGTTTGTTTGAGACCATAGATGGCTTTCCTGAGGCGGCATATATGTGCAGGATAGGTAGGGTCTATGAAGCCCGGTGGTTGTGCCATAAAGACGTCCTCAGACAAGTGCCCTTGAAGAAATGCATTATTCACATCCAGCTGATGAAGTGACCAACCACGAGATACTACGATACTTAGGACTACCCGAATTGTGGTGGATTTAACCACTGGACTAAAGGTTTCAGTGTAGTCAAGACCCGTCCGTTGGTGAAATCCCTTGGCTACCAAGCGTGCCTTGTATCAAGAGATGGAGCCATTTGGAGACCTTTTAATACTAAACACCCATTTGCACCCTACTATGTTGTGAGCCGAGTGTGAGGGAACCAAATCTCATGTGCCATTATGAATGAATGCATCAAATTCTTCTGACATTGCTTTTCTCCATTTAGGAGTTTTTATAGCCTAAGAAGCATAGGTTGGCTCAATTTGTGCAATTGAGGATAGTACACTAGTGAGAGAGAGTTTGGTAATCAGTTTGTGAATGTTGTTTTTCGACCTTGTGATCATGGGGTGGTTAGTATGGGTGGCCGACTTGGTTTGGATTGTGGTTGGAGCTGATCTGGGTAAGGTGGGTGGACTTGGTTGAGTTTCGGGTAGGCTGTTTTTCTGGGCAGGTGGCATTATGTGTTCAAGGGTGGATTGATCAAACCTGGTATGAATGGCGAGCTGACTAGGTGGTGCAATGGACGAAACTGGTGCAACTGCGGACAGGTTTGGCTCGGTTATGGATAGACCTGGTGTGAGTGGGGAATGAGGCGTGCTGATTTGAGAAGGAACGGGTGCAGTGGCATGAGCTCCGGAGCTGGGTGGTGCGCTGAGTGAGGGGTCCCATGCAATAGAGGATCCGACGTGTATGCATGCTTGTGGGAAACGAAATAGCCGGTGTGGGTTGAGGTAACCATGATGTGTGTGTGTTAGTGTTTGAACGAGGAACTTGACAAGGGAGACTCATGTAGGGAAATATAGACTCAACGAATGTGACATGTTGAGAGACAAATATACAATCATTTTCTAAGTCAAGACAGTGATACACACTCTAAGACATAGAGTACCCAATAAAGAGACAGGCTCTTGATCGAGGCTCTAGTTTGTGAGAGTTGTATGGTTTAATCCAAGGATAACAAAGACACCCAAACACACGCAATTTTTCATATGACGGACGTATAGAAAATATTTTTTTAAAAGGTGTTGACATGTTGAGCACCGGAGTAGGCATCCTATTTATTAAGTAGATAGTTGTGATGAAAGCGTATGACTAGAAAATGAGTGGCATTGATGCATGAGTGAGGAGAGACAGACCTGTCTCGACAATGTGACGATGACGTCTTTCAGAGACACCATTGTGTTCAGGTGTATGTGGTGGTGTAGTAAAGTGTGATATGCCATGACTGGCAAAAGTTTGTTTTAAAGCAATAAATTCACCACCATTGTCACTGTAAAAAGAAACAATAGGGTTGCAAAAGAATTTTTCCACCAACAATTTAAAACGTTTGAACATATCATGAACATCAGATTTATTTTTCAGGGGATAAAACCATATATATTTTGTAAAATGATCAACGAAAATCACATAATATTTATAGCCATCTTTGGAAAATATTGGAGAGCTCCAGACATCTGAATAAATTACCTCAAGTGGTTTTGAACTATATACAGTTGAAACTGAAAAAGACAATTTATGAGATTTATTACATTTGCAGGCATTACATGCGACACTAGACTTATTAGACGACAAAAGAGATAATGCTTGGGAAGACACTAACTGATTAATTATTTTGGACGAGGGATGACCTAGACGATGATGCCAATCAGGGAGGGTGGCTTTGACACAGGAGAGGGCAATTATAGGTGGAGATTCTCACTGAGCATGGGACGGCCACTCGTAGACACCGTTCCTAGTCCGTCCTTGCAGGAACCGCACTCCTATATGAAGATCCTTCACAGTAAACAACAAAGGTGAGAATTCAACTGAAACTTGGTTAGTAGCACAAAATTGCGATATAGAGATTAAGTTTTGTTTCATGTTGGGAACACATAGGACATTAGATAATAAAAAAGATGAAGGTTTAGAGGGTAGTTGAATAGAGCTAGTGTGTGTCATATTCAAACCTGAACCATCACCAATCATAATGTCATCAGAACCACTGTAAGGAGAATGTAGTGACATGATGTTGAGGTCAGTGGTGACATGATGTGAAGCACCTGAGTCAAGTAACCATTCAGGGGAAGAGTTAACGCCCTGAGCGGCATAGTTTGCACAGGGCTACCATGGCCTTGTGGATTGGGTCGGTGGAGCTCGATTTTGCATAGGACTTAATGTGAAATTGGAGCATTGTTTCGCTGTGTGATCCTGTTTACCACATAATTGACAAAATCCACGATAGTTTCGCGGTTTATTTGAGTTATTTTGCGAATACCTGGGGTTTTGGCGTTGGGAGTCCACCTTTTTGATGGTGACTGATTGAGGGCTGCAGCTGGCTGGTTGCTTCGGTTTTGGTGGCTGCCGGAGTTGCCGTGCTAGCTGCAGTACTGTGGCCGAGCTGCGTCATTTGTGGTGATAGGTAGCCGTTGATTTTTCCCAACCTCTTGCTTCAATACTACTTCAAAGTTGATGAGTTTCTCATGGAGTTATTCGAAAGATATGGTTGTATCATGTGCTCGGACGGCGGAAGAGATGTCTTTGAGTTCATCACCAAGGCCATTTAGAATTTTGACAGTGAGATCTTCAAAGTTTTCTGGCGTGTCAAGCATTGCTAGCTTATCGACAATGCTTTTGATGTGTTGCATGTATTCAGTTACAGTTTAGGTTCCTTTGGTGACATTGGTAAGGACTCCTTTGAGATGCATAATATGGCCTCTGGAGGGTTTCGCATAGGTGTTTGCAAGTGCAGTCCACGCATCACAGGCAATTTTAGCGGAAGCAATAAAGGGGATAATTGAGGGAGATATAGAGCCAATGATTGCATTTAAGAGCAGTTGGTCTTGTCTGATCCAGATGTTGTGAGCGGGGTTAGGTGCAGCGATGTTGTTTGTGGTGACAGTTGTCGGTGGGTATGGTTTTTGGCCATCAACAAATCCCATAAGGTCGAACCCAATGAGAAGAGTGTGGAACTGAAGTTTCCATGAGCGATAGTTGGTCGGTGTGAGCTTTAGTGGGGCTTGAGCTGCTACATTAATGCTGACAATGGTGTTTGACAAGGAGTTGATTTCATGTGAGGAAGAGGAAGAAGAAATTACGGTGATTGAGGAGGGTGATGAGTTAGGGCCGGTCATGTTGGATCAATACTCGTTTGAGTTAATGATGCTTTGATACCATGTAGAGAATAATTCTTCTTAACTTTATTGATAGACATGATTTACCTATACATACACACAGACGTGTATTGAGAGTTGGAGAATTAATCTAATTACAATAGCTAGAAGGATAAGACAACTAAGGAGATAATTACAAGAGTGAGATATAAAGATATATACAAACTCAATACACATGCAGCAAGAGAGTGTGAGCTAAATGCAAACTCTTAAGTTGTTGAGTTTGATATGGTTGGGTTATCCTTAATAGTACGGACTCTATGCGTGCAATGAGATCTTGTTCCACCATGAATCTCCCAGAAGTGGCGAGAACTTCATGATGAAGAAGATAACGTGCACTGTTCTCTCTGGGAGGCTGCCGGCCTCTGTTCATGGAGGAGACAGGCCAGCGGCTCCTTGAAGATGAGGCCAGACAGCCTCCACAATGGAACACCTCCCTCCACCGTATTACTTAATATGACAGTACGTCGTACAATTTATTAAGACTATAAAATGTAATCAAACGTTGTACAGTACAAATTAGTACTGTGTAGTGTGCTAGTCCTGTCCAGTGACTAAACAGACCCATAGATAATAAAGAATAAGAAAATCAAAATTCTCTAGAAAAGTAAAATTGATTTTACTTTTCATCCATGAGAAAAATCGTGTGACTACTAAAAACTTACCTTAGATTAATAATAATATATGCCTAAATGTCAACCGCGTGTTGTTGTGCTAGTAACAGTTGACATCGTCCGGCAGATCCATGAGCATTTGATTAAAAAAAGAGAGACAAAAAAGGAGTGCTTGACTAATAATGTATTTTATTTACCTTATCGTAAACAATTGCACATCAAATTGTACACTATTTCCATGGATTTACTTTGCTATTCTTAACTCAATTTTCTTTGTTTTTATTTTATTTTCGTATACTCATTTGTGAACATCCCACCAGACATTCTTTGTTGATTTTCAAATTATACCACTATAATTTGATATTAGAGAAGATTAGTCATGTATTTATCTTCGATTTGAACTGTTATATTATGTCATAAAGGATTGACCTAATATAACTTTAATTCAAACTTGTACTAACTGATCTTTTGCATCATCATCTACCGCATCATCACATACAATTGATAAATTTATCGTTTAATAATAGTCACGTTGAGACAATTTAATTTATTAAATTACTACTTTATTTACAAATTTAAAATAGTATTATATCTGATACATTATTTTTCTAAAAATCTTTTGTAAAGATGTGTATACTGGTCAAAGTTGAAGCACAAGCATCAACCTTCCCTACCTCTAGGTTATTTCTCTAATTAATAAAAGTGGTGATATTCTATTGACAAAAGGTTGTATTAAGTTTAACATTCATTAATTAATTAATTTTAAAAAAATTGGCATGATTACTGCTTTAACCAAGCAGGCAGGATTGATTAATTACAGTAGATGAGGTCATGGTAGGCATTGTTTCTTTTAAAAAATATATTATAATTTTGGTGGGGCTCCAGAGGTGGGAAGCGGAAAATCAGCTGGGTAAAATGGGAAAGCTTGTGCCGTCCAAAGAGTCAAGGTGGCTTGGGTTTCAAGAACCTCTCAGCTTTCAATCAATCCTTATTAGCAAAACAAGCTTGGAGGGTGCTGCAAGAGCCCAATACTTTTGCTGCTCAAGTTCTGAAAGCGAAATACTTTAAGAACGGTTATTTCCTTTCAGGCACTGTAAAATCAGGTTGCTCCCACATATGGCACAACTTAGTTTAGGGTCGCTCGCTGCTCTTGAAAGGTCTTAGATGGGCTGTCAGAGATGGAAAACTGATAAGGGCTTTTCAAGATCCTTGGATCCCACGTCCTGCCTCTTTCAAGCCTATAATGCCTGCCCCTGCCTCTGAAATTCGTGTGGAGTGCTTGATTGATGGCAACAGTAGGAGATGGGATGTGGATAAACTGAATAGAACTATGCTCTCGATCGATAGAGACAGGATTCTCTCCATCCCTATCAGCTGGAGAGGAGGGAAGGACTTCCTTATGTGGCATTTTGACAAAAAAGTTATGTACTCAGTTCAAAGTGGTTACCGCCTTGTGACGGATCAATGTATGAATCCCTCTATGTCTAACCTCTCTCAGCCCATGAGATGGTGGAACACCCTCTAGAATCTAAACCTGCCCCAAAAAATCAAGATTTTTATCTAGAGATGTTGCTGGAATGCCCTGCCTTCTATGAAGAACCTTTGGAAGAGAAAGGTTGTTGATAATCCTCGCTGCAGCTTTTGTTTTGCTAGTGTTGAATCGGCCAGCCATGCTCTGTTTGGGTGCAAAGGTGCTAAAAAAGCTTGGAGTGCAGTCTTGGTTTGATTGTCTCCTATCTACCGGACGTAACCTCCCCATTCTTGATATTTTTGTCTCCCTTCTCACTGTTATCAGTAAGGATGATTTTGAGCAGATTTGCATTATCGCCTGGGCAGTGTGGGAGAATAGGAATTCTTTCCTCAATTGTGGTAAGTTTAAACCTCCAGATTTTGTGGTTTCAGGTGCTCTTGCTTTTTTGTCTGAGTTCCAAGTCTCTAGAAGTGCTCTCCACAATCAGTTTTTTTCTCTTCCCTCTTGGAACCTTTCCGACTAGATTGCGCCACCTCCGGGGCGTCTTAAACTTAATACGGCAGTGGCCTTCCGCAAGAAAGCGAACTCTATTGGTATTGATGCTGCAATCCGTAATGATAAAGGTCAGATTTTAGTTGCTCGGGCGTTCACTTTGAGAGGCCATTTCAGTGCTGCTGCTGGGGGTTGTTTGGCTGTCCGTGAAGACATTTCTCTAGCAAACTTCTACAGTGTCCAGATCGACTCGGTTGAATTTGCCTCCCCCTGGATGGACTCTATCCTCACTGATCCTAACCCATCATTCAAGGACTCTAAACTCATTATTAATGATATTAAGGCTCTCATGTTAGAGGCCGGTTGTTGTAAATGTCTGGCGATTTCCAAATCCGGAAATTCATTGGCATATAAGCCGGCTCTTTCAGCCTTCCTCTGTTAAGGAGCTTTTCTGGCTAAACCCCAGCTCTGATGTTAGTTCTGCTGTGTAATGTTTCTGTTCATTATTAAAAAAATAAAATAAATAATGGCTATTATAATTTATAAATATAAAAACTAATTCAAATTATTGTTCGATTAAGATGCTACGGATAGAGGACGGATTTTCCATTACCATCACCAATACCAATTAGTAAGAGAAATACCATACCCGATGAATACCCACTTTAAAATAAACTGTGCGGGTACTGGGATTCCCCATTAGGAGATCGGTTTTTTGCCTCATCCCATTAATGTATTTTTTTAATGACCTTTTGATAAAGATCATATCAAAATTATTGAATAATATGAAAATAATAGCGTGGGTGTATATTATTATTATATATATATATATATATATATATATATATATATATATATATATAATGGATCTAGAATGGAGTAGTGTTTCAATGGAGGAAAAAAAGGGGAACAAAATAGAGGGAAAATTATGTTACTGGGAGGGAAAAATATGAAGGAAAATTATATTTTCTGAAGATAATAGTCACAATATTAATTACGTTATATATATATATATATAAAGAGGTTCGGGGATAAAACGGCACGGGACGGGGACTTAAAATCCCATAACCGTGCCAAAACTACAACATAAATGGTATACCTAAACCTGCCCCTAACGGGGCGGTAATTTTGATATCCCTAGCTACGGAGTCTAGAGACGAAGCTTAATGGCATGGCCCCTAGGCCCATGAAAAAGTTTCAAGTTTCATTTAATGAAACTAGGCTGTTTTTATAAGTTATTAGTTTTTATGAAGCTGGCCCCCCACCATATATTTTAATTCCTCCCACCAGAGCTTTTAATTCACGCACCTGATCTTTTAATTTTAATTGTCAATCGTAAAATTTCAACAGTAAAATTAAAAAAATTTACTGTTTTTTTTTTAATAAAAAAAAGTATTGTTTTTATTATCCAAATTTGGAACCCAAATGATATGGCATCTTTAAAATCTAACCATTTTAATCATGCAATTATAATATAAAGAAATCTTGAATCCAGATCGTCTGGGCAACAAATTTATGCCAAAGTAGCATTATTGATAAAATACCACTACACAGCTTACAATTTAATTAATTAAACTTAATCAATTTATTCTACAATTTTAAAAGCAATAGAATATAAAATTATTTAAACTTTATGTTTTACTTTCCTCTAAACTTTCCCTTTTCCATTAGGTTTCCTTTTCTAACTCTAAACATAGTTTATTTTGTTTTACCTTTTTTTTTTTTTTTTTCATAGTCATAGCTCGACCCCGAATTGTAGAAATTTCCACATGATCGATGCATAGGCCACGAACTCGAATTGTAGGAATTCGACGCTCGGGTTTGTCTTTCATCATATTCAGAAATTCTCCTCTTAAGGGCATCCCCTTATCTCATGCCCATACATTCCATAAAATGTGCAAACTATAGTCTCCACTTATCCTAGTCCCGAAATCATTGAAATCAATATCTCCGTTTGCCGATTTAAATCAGCCAATTGCATAGCGAGTTCATGATTTGCTTCTTCTTCATCATCATATGTTTGTTGCCTGAAGAAATCCATCGATTTTGAAACAAAAGAAAGAAAAACAAAGCAAAAACAAAAACTAGAAAAATAACAAATATCTAATCACAAAATTACTCTACTACAAATAAAATAAAATAAAATAAAAAACTACCTAGAAAACTAGAACTAACCAATTAATTAGCACCTCTTCTTGACAACAGTGCCATTTTCTTGAAGGAAAAATTGAAGTTCTAAATTTTCTTCTTACAAGTGCACAAATCAAAGATTCGTATAGCGCAAAAGCAAGGGTTTGTTCCACAGGGAAAGGGAAATTGAAAGGCTAGAGCTAGTAAACTAGAGTTAAACTAAAACTATGTGTGAAAAATGTAAATCAAGATGGTTTGCAAGTTTTGTAAATTAAAATCGAAGAAAACAATTAAATAAACTAAAGCTAGGAAAATAGCAAGCAAAAGACCAACAACCTCAAGAGTGTGTGAATATGGAAGGAAAATAAAAGGGAGCCGATGGAACCCAAACATAAATAAATAGTGTTGTTAATTTAACCTCATTAATGCACTTCTATCCCAATCTTTGGTTCAATCTTCTTTTTTATGTAACTTCTACCGTATGATGGCAGATTTAGTCACTTATCTTCAACTACTACTTATCTAGTGTGTATAGTACAAGCAAAAGTCAAAGACTCATTAAGCACGATAATTAAAGAACCAAAATTCACTTAAGCATGATGTATACTTTCATGAATTTCATTCATCCAATTAAGAGTAATAATCAAAGCTAAACATGATGTATACTCAACTCTAATTCTCAGATTAACCTAATCATTTAACTTGTATTAAACTGATATACAAATAACACAAATCAAAGATAAAGGGCTTGTCGAAATTGACTAAAAACAACTTTAAAATATATAATCTCAAAATAGGTTTATAAATCAACACCAAGCATTTATGTACATCTCACATCATTTCCCTAGTGTGGAAAATTAGTTAAACATCTCTATAAAATTAAAGAGAAAATAGAAAAGGTAAAAAGAAACCCAAGTGATGTCTAAGAGAGTCTTTATTCTTCAAGCTTGGTCTAGCTCATTCTCTCTCCAATAAAGCTCTTGATGTGCAACAATGGTGGGATTTGGAGATGTGTGGGAAAAATTATGTAAAAGATGATAATTTGAGGTGAAAATGGAGTATTTTGGAGGTTGGAGGTTGTGGCTTGGGAGCCACCCTTTGCTGCTTGCTTTTGGTAAAAGAGGGCTCAAAATGGGGTATTTATAGTGTTCCATGAATTTAGTACATAAAATTGGAAAATTATAAAAATATCCCTCGGTGGAAGATTATGGAAATACCCTCGGAGTGCTGGGTGCAATTTGCTGATTTGAGATCTAGCAAGACTAGGGATGGCCATTTTCCCGTGGGGCCCCAAAACCCCGCTCCCCCATTCCCATTTGGAGGAAATTTTTTTGGGGGAAATGGTGTAATTTTTTTTTCAAATGGGGTTGGGGATGGGGGGACCCGGCCCCATCCCCATTTCCCTATTTCCCCTATAAAATTCTGTAAATGGGGATGGGGTTGGGGGTAGGTGCCCCCATCCCCATTTCCCCAAAATATTATAATATTATAATATATATATATATATTTATATTTTCAGTTTTTTTTATTATTTATATTTTACTAACTATAATGGATTGTGCATTTGTGTGTGTTTTTTTTTGGTGTTATTATGATGAAACAACAACTAGCTTTCATTTAAATTTGTATCGGATGTTATTTTGTATTTCAATTTAATGGATGGTGCATTTGTGTGTGTTTTTTTTAATATATAATTTTTACTGATATAGGGAAAATGGGGGAATGGGGAAACGGGGGACACGGGGGAAACGGGGAAACAGGGAAAAACGAGGAAAAACAGGGAAAAAAACGGGGAAAAACGGGGGAAATTGGGGAATGGGGATGGGGATGGACCTAACCCCGCCCCAATTCCCCCATTGGCCATCCCTAGGCAAGAAGAGGGGGATGAAGTTGATACGTGGGGTGCATTTAGAAGTTGACATGGATGCATTTAGAAGCTGATTTGGGCTGCTCCAAAACGCACTGTGTCATCATAACACACCGTTTTACTTATGATGTGGATGCTTCTTGGCCTGATTTGATGGCGAATTACTTATAGTCCCTTTCATTCTTCCAAAATTAGCCAAACTTCAATCTTGGCTGAATTGTTACGCTTTTGCCTATGATTTATCCAAAATTACACCAACACTTCTAAATTATCAAAATCACTTGAAACACTTATTTAAACCCATTAAATACATAAAAATGCTTGGGAAACGAGCGCAAACAATAGGAAACGGAGATCTAAAATAGGTATATAAATAGTACGATCACATGCATTTTGAATTGCTATAGCATTTTATAACCATTTTTATTTATGATTTTATTAAGTTGTGAACCTCAAAACTAACATTTTGAATTTCATAAAACTCAGGTTCACGTTCAACTATGCAAATTTGAACTTGAACGTCATAAATATGCAAAAGTGGTTGGTCCATTAGTCACACTTGCACCATTTAGAGTTTGTGAGTTTGAGTCGTGTCCCTCCTTGTGAAACCCCAAATTAATTGTAATAACTAAAAAAACAAAAGTAAATAAATAAGTGATTATTTTTTAATCTACCGCGATGTACATCCTAAAGCTACTAATGGTTGTTAATGATTTTGGATCAAATGGAAACCTGAATATGCAAACCAAAATGGGCCGGACCATGTATCATCTTGGCCCATTAAAAATTTCGTTGGGACCAAAAGACTATCATTTACAATCCAAATAAATGGGTGCTACGAAATTGTGGGCCTAAATCCATCAATTGTTCTTTGCAGCCGATTCAATCACTCAAATCAGGTTTACTAATAATAAATTCTTACTAAATTTGTTTCTCATCATTTGAAGTTCAAATTATTTTTATTTTATTTTTTCAATACAGTGGAATTCAAAAGCCTTTTTTTTTTTGGGCTTCACAACTCCGAATTTTGTAATCAAGATTTCTTTTATGGAGTAAGGTTGATTATATCTTCCCTTCGATCAATATTTATTTAATAAAATTTTCTCCTACCATGTTTAAGATCATTCAACTAAAAAGTAAGCCGAAAGCCAATGACATAAGAGCATTTCCAATGCTATTATGCATTTGGAGAAAATAGAGTGCCACATAAGATAGATATTAAAAAAGTTAGAAAAACTCTCTCCAATGCTATTATCTAAGTTGAATATCGAAGATGATGTGACCAAAAAAAAGTAGAGAATATGGAGTTGGGTTTTTGATTCTAGAAACTCTCCTAGAAATGCTGACTAGAATTTCTAACTCTTTCCACCAATAAGATTAAAGCTTTCAACTCTTTCCACCAATAAGATTAAATCTCATTTAATTGTAAAATAAAAGATGAGAGAGAGTGTAATAATTGTTTTATTATGATTGGACATAAAATGGATGCATATTTGACTTTAGATAATTGCATTGGAGATGTGAATATGGATTTTTCTAATTTTTTTTTCAAAAGTGGGCACATAATAAATAGAAATGCTGATGTGGCACTATTTAGAAACTCAAAAAAGTATATTTGCATTAGAGATGCTCTAATAAGTTCTAGATAGCTAAATAATATTAGATCAATCTGTCCTTTTAATAAAACTTATTAATTTCAAATCAAAGAGTACCTCAACCCATATATAGTAATTTTAGATTAATTATCTCCACATCAACTTTTAACAAGCTACAAAAAGGTGCATGAACCTCTTGTTTGGGCAAGCACTGACCAAACCAAAAACGAAGAGTGAAGGAAATATTAATTGGAGTTGATTATCAAAGTTAACAGAGATTAATTAATTTATTAAGCGAATAAGACAAGTACCTAAACAAGCAAAAGCATCAATTTCAAGAAACTAGCTACCTAATTAATTAACATGATGATGAGTTTGTATTTACTGGTCAAACCAAGTCAACATATATAGATGTGCATGGTCTGGGTAGGCAAAGGCAACCAATGTGCTTGTAGACGAGCCTCGAACTCGATCAATCTCTCAGTCTCTGAGTCTCAGGCCTGTATATTTTTATATTTTTCTTTCTACTTGGAAATTGGAACCTGAACTGATCACCCATCAAAATGTCTCTCTCTCCTTGTAATAAATAAATAAAGAATTTTCTAGGGTTTTGAGGCCTCATTTTTATAGGATCATGCGCATGCAAATGACCAAACCGCATGCGCACTGCAACTGCAGCTTCACTCACTAGTCACTGCCTCTCTCTCTTCATGGGCCGGGTTTCTCTGAAAAACACCATAATCATGTTTTCTAACATTGTACGGGTCATGCTATATATGTTCCGTGCGTGTGTGATGTATTTTAAATGTCATCTTTGAGAAATATTATAGAGACGTAAACTTTAAGCATTAATTCGCGTTCAAACTCCACAAATTTCATAGATATATTTATCTTTAACAACTCCCTATACATAGATTCATGTTCAAATTTCATGAATATTCTAATGAATTACACAGCCCTAACATGTAGCGAAACCCCTCTCAATTTTTTAATAGATGTCGGAATTATGTATATATATATATATACACGCAGAGGCAGAGACGACAGAGTGAGAAAGAGAATGAGACTGATAAGCAGAAACCGATCTCTCTACTGATCTCGATGATTTTGTCTTTCCACTCCTCCTAGGATCTCCCACAAACCCAACTTTCCATCATTCCCTTTCTGTCATTGATTTATTACTTGTTTATGATCCTGTTTTTTTATGTTCATTATTTCTTGATGAAAAAACATTCTAATGGCAGCACAGCACAGCAGGAAGCTTCATTAAAACCAGCACATCTACTTTCAAGAAGCATGGCTTGCCTTCTACATGTGAATTGCGCACTTGCTAATTAATAATGGGGGCCTCTGCTTATATACACCTATATACATATATATATATATATATATATATATATTTTCTATTGTCAGTTCGAACCGACAAAAGATATATCAGTTCCTTACATGTGGGCCATTGGATTTAAATACTTTGACTTGGCTGCATGCACTTATCAAAGCATCTTTTAAATCCAATGACCCACATGCAAGGAACTGATATATCTTTTGTCAGTTCAAATTGATAATAGAAGGACTGTATATATATATATATATATACGGATTTTATATTATCAGTTCGAACTGACAATAAATATATTAAGACGAACAATGTGGATCATTAGATTTACATACTTTGACTCAAAGTGTATGCACTTGTCAAAACTTCTCCATAATCTGTGGTCCACATTCTTCGTCCTGATATATTTATTGTCAGTTCGAACTGATAATAGAAAGACCGTATATATATATATATATATTTATGTGTGTGTGTGCATGTGTTTTTTTTTACTTGGAAACAATATATAGTATATGTATATTTCCCTAGTTATTGTAGGGTTTACGAACCTAAATCAATATTATATCACACTAGCTACGCATCTGGGTCTAGGGCCGTCTCCAGATATTTTGGGGCCCGAGTGATTTTATGATATTAACAAAAATCGGGGCCCTATATAATACAAGATTATTTAATTTTAATTTTTTTTTTGTTTAAATCCGTTTGTGTATTTGTGTAGACGGTATTTGATTTGATTAATGATTATAATTATATAATCTGTTATAAAAGAACCCATTATAAAATATTTTTGTTTGGCCATAAAAGATTCAAAAAATGATTCAAGAAAAGCATAACAAATTGACTACACAAATACACAATACACATACATATCTGAGAACTGAGATCACTAAAGCTTAAAATTAATGGATATTAATCTACTATTATAAATAAAATAAATAATTAAAAGATAAATCAGAATCAACATGTAGAAATTAATACATAAACAAAAACAATGACAAATTTATTGGGCTTGAAGTTTTATTTTTATTTTTATTTATTTTTATTTTTTATTTAATGTTTAATTGAATTAGTTCATTGGGCCGAAAAGGAAAATATATTTAATTAGTTCATTGGGTCGAAAAGGAAAATATATAAATAAAAGCAGTAAAATGTTTGGATTTGGGCCCTGTTTAAACATTTATAAATATATTGGGTTTTGAGGCCCCAAAGAAAAGAAGTAAATTGAGCCAGTTGGGGGCCCTAGCAAAATGCTGGGTTTACTGCCCCCATGGGCTGGCCTTGTCTGGGTCGAGTGCTTTATCATATATAATGCATTGGGGTCGAATGCATTACCAATTATAAACGATTTGATATTGGTAGTTGAGTGTTGGTGTGATTCATGGATGTAGAAATCTTGTGTCTCTATCTATTGCTTTCTTGATTTCGAGTGTTTTAATTATTGTTTTGGGTTTTCATATTTCATAACGGTTATTATATGTTGAACCGAAATCAAAAATTTTAGAATGGTTAGATAAAATATATATATATATATATATATATATATTGAATTTTAAAGGATTTTTTTTTTTTTAAAGACTTAAGGTATTTTTAATCAAGTAACTAATTGGGAAAATTAGATTCATGATCATGTCAGACGACAACACAATTAGAAATGAAAATTATAGTGGTTTGTCTGTTTTGATAATTTGATTAATATATAATAGGAAAACTAATATTAGATTAATGATGGCCTATTTTATTTTATATATATATATCATGCTCCTGAGTGGGTTTCTTCATTGTCTGTGCATAATTACACAAGTGCATGTGTGTGTAATTATATATGATTAAGCATTTAATTTATTCTAGTTACAACAACTTAAGTACATGCACATCTGTAGCTGCTCCCATTCCATTGTCCCAATAATAAATAATAATGTATATTTTTCTTAATTTTCATGCTTTCTTGTGCACATTTGCACATGCACCAGGCAATTTGAGCACTAAATATTGTTATATATAAATTATTGCATTTTTATGACCTTGATGCAAGTTGTAGATTATTTAGATTAACCAAAATATATATATATATATATATATATATATATATACAGTCTTTCTATTATCAGTTCGAACTGACAAAAGTTATATCAGTTCCTTGTATATGGGTCACTGGATTTAAATACTTTGACTGACAAGTGCATACAGCCAAGTCAAATTATTTAAATCCAGTGGCCCACATGCAAGGAACTGATATAACTTTTGTCAGTTCGAACTGATAATAGAATTTCTGTATATATATATATATATATATATATATTATTGTTTACATTTTATTTTATTTTTCTTATATTAGCTAGGGCGTATTAGATGTATTGATTTTGAATCTTTGAGCCCCACGAACTTTCTGCACCAAATGATGCGTACATAATTATGTTAGGTAGTTTAAGTTTTTCGATCTAGTAGTAACCGGTAAGTGACATGGTATCAGAGTCACGTGTAAGCGTGTAACCCAATAGTCCTTCACATTTAAAACAAAAGAAAAAAAAAAAATCAAAACAAACAAGTTTATGCTTGTTAGGCCCAAAGAGATCGAGTTTAACCACCTTTGACCTAATTAGTTATTATGATTTATGATAAGCACTCTCTATAGACTGTGTTCATAGGGTGAAAAAAAATTAACAATTTTGTACTTTAATTTTTTGACCAGCTTAATGATAATAATCTGTTATGTGGTTATTCGCTATAACTCTTGGGGTGAGTTTGATGGTGGGATTTGATTGGATATGATTAAACTATTTTTATGGGATTGGATTGGATTGGACTAATTTAGTACTGTGCTCTTTTTAGTTCAATACGGATTAATACTGTTTCTTGTTTGGTATAACATGAGAGTGTATAAAAAATAATTGAAAATAATATATATATATATATTTGTGAGGTGAGTATAAAATTATATTAAATTAATTTTTAAATAAATAAAATCATTTTAATCAATTCAAAGAAAATAAAAATAAAATTATTTTAAATAAAATTTGATTAAAAAATTATTAAATTCTTTTTTGATTAAAATAATTTTTTTAAAATAAATAAAATAATTTTATAAATAAAATTTTTATAAATAAATAAAATTAATTTGAAATAAAATAACATTTAATTTTTAATTGAAATTAAAAATATATTTTTAAATATTAGAATAAAATAATATATATTAAATTAATTTTTTAATTAGATTAAATAAATTTCATATTTTGATATAAATAATATAATTTTTAAGAAAAGAACAGAAGGCCAACTCTTTGTCAAAAAATAAAAAATAAAAAATCAAAGGCGAGACTTTTTAGTCCCGATAGTCCTGCCACAATAGTATTATTTATCTTCATGGGATTGGGTTTCTCCAATCCCGTGTAGACCAATCCCATACAACAAACACACCCTTTGTGCCTAAGCCCCGGTATAATTACTCCTACATAGTGGTTGATTGCTCCAGACTTTTGTACTTCCTTTATTTATGATAATGTTTAGAGCAAACATTCCTTTAGGTTTTGTTGATTTGTACTTTTCAAAATTCTTGTGTTACTTTATTATTATTAGTATTATATTGGGAAGATGTAGATGATGATAGTGCTAAGGAAGTGCAATTTTAGTTGGGATGTCCTAGTATATCTACCGATTAATTCCAATCTCCAACAACTTTAAAAAAAAAATTAAATTCTTATATGAAGATAATATTTTCCTGGACGGGCATACAATTAAAAAACTTATACGGTCTTTTGCGAATTGGGTATGAGTTTCTCCTTGATCATTAATGTGTTCCCATCGAATGAGCTGGATTGCAACATATGTATGGGGCTCTTCCTATGATTGGAAACCAAAAACCCACCCAACCATTTCCTTCTTGAAGAAAGTGGTACATCATTAATTCCTCACGAATTGAATTTAGAAAACAAAATCAATGAAAGCATTACATGTATGCATTTGAATATGATGGAAAATTACACACATTTATGATTTATACATGAATGTGTGTGTATTTAAAAGCTCTAGAAATGCAAGAACACTAGCATTTGCCTCAACACAAAGCAATAATATTTTCATTAATTTTTTGTTTTTTAATACCAACAAAGAATTTAAAGCTCCCATAAAAATTCTTGAAGTTTTCGGACAATGACAGATATATATGGTCATACTCAAGCTGTTGATAGCAGAAGTTTCAATTTATTGTTTCAAAAGTTTCAGAACCTAAACAATGCCAAAATTTTCTAGTTAAGAATTATTATTTATTTATTTATTTATGGTAAATTGAAAAAAGATCCCTCGATTTTAGAAGTAATTTCAGAAATATGCAACTTTTCTTTGAAATCGTACAAACATCCCCTACTTTAGTCATCCTCAGTTAAAACTTAATTGTTGAGGGGAAAAGCGTCTTTTAACCTATTCATAAGATAAAATTATTATAAATTATTTATATAATAGTTAATTAATTCTTTTTATTTTAAAGAAAAAGAAGGAAAATGATGGAGAAAAAGTAATTTTTAAAAAAGCATTAAAAATAAATAAATCATTGGCACATGTCACTTAAGAAGACGTGGATCTCCTCTATGTAATATTGTTTTTATAGGAAGGTTGAGATAGTCATAGCATCTCACACTCATCAAACCCAAGGAAGAATAGGAAAAAAAAGAGAGAAAAGAAGAAGAAAGAAAGAAATGGTTAATCTTGAAAGTCTGGACCTAAAAAAACCATGCATTTGGATTGTATTTAAGGAGAGAGAGAGATATGTTGAAAGAATTTGTTGTTCTCCTGTAGCTAGAACAAACCGACAAGAAAAGTAAATGATAAAATAATAACTAGGGGTATTTTAGGTTTTTCCAACCAATAAGACCGTAAAAAGATTAAAATTAATAGTTAACCAGTAACATTAGGGGCTATTTGTGCAATTTAGCAAAAGGTTGCTTATAGCTGACATTACACCTAAACTTAAGGGCTTCGAATGCCATTTGCCCATTTATTTATTTGAATCGAACCGTATGATATGTTTCCAGAATCCGAACTCCTTACTTATAAACTTAAAGAATTTATAGTATTAAAATTTTGTTTTGTTTTAATATAGTCATATATGCAGCTCAAATAATTCATAATTCTTTTAAGTTTGTCTGAATTTTGATGATAATTCTCCTATTCAATAACAAGTCTTTTAAGTTTGTCTAATTTTGATGATGATTTCATGACAAAATTGTTAATTAGGTCAAGTCATACTAGTAATTACGGTGTATTAGAACATAAACTTTTAAGATTATTAGTTTTTGCAAAAAATTAAGAATCGATCGAATCTACGGGCTGCAGCACATGGGAATGCTTGCAAATAAATCAGATTATTCTTGAGATTACTTTGATTAGTCAATATGAAGATTATTCCAAAGAAGGATTTCCATTTTGTAATTAAAATTCAAATATTTGAAAATTGTAAAAGAAAATGTTGGTTTAGTTTCGTGGATTCTCATGCATGGCTGCAAGGCTATTAATCCATGTCACTGCCACCAAAATTGACAATACATTACAGAGCTTCATTGAATCCCACAAGCTGTCATTCTCCTCAATCTAATGCTCTCGCCTCTCTGCAACTATTGACACAGACACGAGAAAAACAAAAGGGTGGTTATTTTCATTTTCTTGGTATCCAAACAGAAAAATAAGAGATCACAACCCCCCAAGTCTCTGTCTTAAACAGAGTAAGTAAATTCAGGACCACATTAATTGCAGGAAAATATGAAACAAAATTTGTCTGAAAATTCTAACAAGTCATGGTAGGTAAAGCCGTTGAATAATGTCGAATCCACAAGGGAATTATTAAAACAAAGCACACACAATCTATCTATCATTGAAGATCTGTGAAATCACTATTAGATTTTGTAGAATGAATCAATGTTAATGAAACCCAACCCCCCCTTCATTATTTTTATTAAGTTAGATTTTCCAAAGATTTGGATTTTCTAAAAAAAATTCACATTTAAATAATTATTTTCTATTCAAAATCCGCATATGAGAATTTTTGGACTTCCACCAAGAAAAAAACTATAGAAAAGTTGAAAATTCTCAAATGCACATTTAAAGCCCAAAAAAAAAAAAAAAAAAAAAAAAAAAAAAAAAAAAAAAAAGAAAAAAGACAAGCTTTTTGTGTGTAACCTTAAACCCTCGCTATGTCTTCTTGAAATGCGTCTCTTTTCTGCAAACCAAACCCCAAAAAAAAAGGCCACTTTTTGTACCATTTATTTTCTTGCTTTAAACTCTCTCTCTCTCTCTCTCTCTCTCCACACTCTATTGGTGATTTGAGACTCCCACTCCACATTCTAATATAATCATTTTTGTTTTGTTAATTACAAACTTAATCACCCCTTAAAAAACAAAAACATCACTCAACCTTGCAAAAATTTGTCTTCCTCTTTTGTATATTTATAATTTTGTTTTAATAATTCTACTTTGTCTAAATTTGGTATCAAAATCTAGTGCCCAAATGATATGGTAGCTTTCTAATCTATTCATTTAAACACTAGATTTAGATACCAAATTTAAGTATAGTAGTAACTTCCTCACTTTTTTTTAAAAGGGAAGGAAAAGAATTTAAAAAAAAAAAAAAAAAAAAACCAGCTGGAAAAAGCTGGAAAACCTACTCCTCCAAGAAGCGTTTCACAATCTTCACGCTTGGTTCCAAAACCTGCCTCTCCCAAACACTTCTCCAATCAGAATCATCGTCATCAGAGCCGTCCATCAGCAGTAGTCGAAACGTCGCCGTTGCGTCCAGTCTACGTAGGTCCCACCCTGCCCTCCTCAGTCTCATGATCTTCCCTATCTGTCTCTTCGCCAACTGACGCGTGTTCTCTTTTATCTCCCTCACCGCCTCTTCGTATGCACCTCTCCGTACCCGATCCAAATCCTTATATTTCCCGGGCGGGTATTTCTTGAAATATCTGTGGAATTCGGGTACTCCGATTGCCTTTCTCAACCCGGCTGGAATTTCTAAGTCTCTATCCAACTCGTCCGAGTCGAAAAATTCGGCCAACTCTCTAAACATCCCCAAATCGAGCATGTCATCAACTCGCTTGTCTAAATATTCATATAAAACGGGTAATGACGAGTCTACCCACAAGAAACAACAGTCGTATCTCAACTTGGAACTCACTGAGTTTGAGTCGTTGAAAACGTCCGAGTCGGGATCGTATTCTTCGACGAGCAAAGAGTAGACGAACGAGTTGGACCCACCTACGAGAAAAGGAGTTCTTTTACGAGAAATAATGTCAGATATTGTCAACTCGGCTCGCTCGCGAAACTCGGAGGCTGGCAACTCACCGACCTCGTCCGTGTCGAACTCGCCGAGGAAATGGTGTGGGACTTCACGGCGGTCGTGGAAGGCAATCTTGTTGGTTGTGATATCGAGGCCCTTATAGACTTGCATTTTGTCTGAGTTGACGATTTCACAAGGAGAGAATCTGGTGGCAAGGTCGATGGAAAGCCGGGACTTTCCGGTGCCGGTGGCACCCATTATAACAACCATCTTGTCTTTTTTGCGTTGTTGACGGTGGTGGTGGTTGTGTTGTTGGACGCCTGAGGAGGAGACGGTGGCGGGGGCGGCGGTAGTACAAGCCGCCATGATGAGTCGTCGTCGTCTTCGTTTTGAAAAAGATGGCAGGGAGGAGGAGAGAAATGGTGAAAAAAAATGTTGTTGGTGGTGGAGGAAGTTGGCAGTAGTAGTTGTTGGTGACAAAACAGGTTTCATAACAGCCTGGCCTAGTCTGGTCTTTTTTTTTTTTTTTTTTTTTTTTTTTGGCTGAGTTATATAAGAGAATGAAAATAAAAACAAGGAAGAGAAAAGAAGACCTGAAGTTGTTGAAGGCAATACACATAAAAAGCCACAATCTTTGCGCCCGAAAGAGAGAAGACTGGAGAGTTTGGAGAAAACCAGAGAGAATTTGGAATGTTGCTGGGTGCTTGTTGTCTATATGACTATAAATATAGGGGTTCGGCTAACCTGTTTGTTTTTTCCACTGAACACTTAATGGCATTTAATGTGTGTCATTAAGTTGTTTTGTTTGATTTTTTAAATTATAAAGCCACTAAATGAGCTCTTAAAACTACTTTTTATAAAAAGTGATTTTTTTTTTCACTTTTTACTTAATGAAAAATAACTGAAATATATTTCAATTTATTTCTTCCAAATTTATCCTTATAAATTTTATTTATTTTCAGTTTTCTCTTCTCTCACACCACTTAACCATATTAATATATATTTTTTTCTTCTTACTATTTAAAAAACTTTAGCAGCCACTTTCAAAATAATAATAATAATAATAATAATAATAATAATAATAACAACAACAGAGATATAGATTTTATTTTATTATATTATTATTCCACATATATAGTATAAATATTGTACAGATTATTAGTGGCTGACTCTAATCTATTGTTATTTCTTAAACTAAAATTCAATTAACTTGTTCATTTATATTCTACGGGTTATATTTTATATGGCAGTTTTTTTTTTTTTTTTTTATTTATTTATTTTTTTTTTACAAATTTGTTATTATATTATTAAATTACTCTTTAGTTGTTTTTATTATATTAAAATATAAATATATAACAAATAATAGTTAAAAGGGTATAAATGTAAAAGTATTTACTTTAAGATTTTTGTAACATAAAAAAATAAACAACTTATCACTTATATTCAGTTTTCGGTGAAAAAAAAAAAAACAAACATGTTTTTCAGTTTTCAGTTTTTAGTCACTATTCAGTCTTCAGTACAATTCAGCACTGTTCAGTCTTCAGATGAAAAATCAAACGCAACCTTACTGTTTGGGATGTTGTTGGGTGTTTTAATAACCCTCGGATGTAATCTAATGGTTTAAACTAAAGAATCTTTATTAAATTTAAATAAAAAGTTTTTACTTGGAACCTGTTATACCGGTTGTGCTATAGAAAAACAAGGAAAGAAGTAACTGATTGTAAAAACAAATTATAATTTACATGTAAATGGCCATGGTTCTATAGATGCTTTACATATCATAATTTTGTTATTATTATAATTATTGTTGTTTTTTTAACTAAAAGTTTTTTTTATTAACAAACTCAAGTAGATATATGTACATGGTGCTCGTATTGTCACCTATAAAATTAATTTTAAAAAACCCATTTAATAAGTGTAGGTGGTCAATCTACAATTGATTTAGGTCGGATCAGGTTCGAATCAGGGCGAAGCAATTTGGTTTTAACCCGTCAAATCTATTGTGTCGAATGCTACGAAACCTACAAAAAGATAAAAAACAATACAAAACGATAGAAAATAAAAGGATTGAAAGGGGGTTATATAATCTTAGCCTTAGTTAAGCTTGGGCTGAGCGTTTAGATGTCGATTGTTTGTGATTGAAAGAAAAGACAATTTCTGGTGACCGGAGTTCGTATCTGATCAGAGTTTCAACACACCAAAGCTTTTTATCTGGATTTTTCAGAACCGAGAGCGTTGTGTGTCTATAGATGCCTCTATTTATAAATGTTTGGGACTGCCGGTTGTGGTTGTTGTGGAGTATCTGATCCCATAAATCTTGGTCGGATTTCCTGGGAAACGAGATCGTGGATTTGTTTGAATCCGGCTGAGCTATCTTCCTTCACTGTCCACCAATTTGAAACTAGCGACCAAATCAAGATGACTTAATGCTAGCAGGCGGGTCGACCCATGTTACATGGGTTGTTCCTAGATCCACACTTGATTAGTTTGGGCTTCTAAGTTGTTGGGCCTAGGAACCATTTTTGGCTGCCATAGTTTGTCCCCCACTCTCTAAGGAAGCATTCGCTAATTTTAGAGAGTGATATTTGTTGATTCGAGTGCGGATTCGATAGGATGTCAACTCGATTACCTATTCTAGAAAAGTCGTTTTCCTTCGTCGAGTCGAATGTAGGTTTGACAAGGTATCATTCTTTAATTGTTGCAATGTCGGGCGTATATATTTTTTATCGCGTCGTTTCCAAATTTTGACAGATAACCGGGTAGTCGACATTTACATGATCCTTGAGATGGTTTGCCACTCGAACTCTTCGCATGCTCAGTGGGAAGTCCAATCGATGGGACTGGAACGGTTGGGTAACCCAGGGCTGACGTCATGCCTTGTTTTTAACGCTTGGTTTAACTTTTTGAATTTTGAAACTAACCAAAAGGGTTACCCAAGTTGGCAAGTAACCACAGCTGTTGTGACACGTGGCAACCGCAGTTAAGTGTTGGTTTATTAACCAAACTTCTCCCTTAAGTCTCCCACTTTTCATTTTGTAAAGAAAAATTCACTTTTACTTTTCCAAAAAGTTACCTCCCGCTTGAAATTTCTACGAATCTTCATCAAAGTTAGTCGCTTTCCCGTCGATCTTTTTTTCTCTCGAAGGTACGTAAAGCTCTTCCCATCGTCGTTTGTCGTTTGGTTACACGAAGTCTATTATCTTGTGTGGGGAACCAGCGAAATTATCCCTGTTAGTGTTTTGCAAAACAAAACATGTATTTTTATTGAGTTCTTCGTTGTTACTTAGAATACTGATTGCGAAGGATTGAATCTATGTTGTGTTGTATATACATATTCCTCTTTTTTATTTGGTCGACTTATTTTCAAGCATGTTTAGGGAACTAGTAATGCTTTTATTCCATCAAATCTAGTTAGAAACATAGTTCTCTGTCTTGTGCGTTTTTTGGATTTTTGGGTTTACAATTGGGCTAATTGCTTTAGATGATATTGATATAAGCTTGTGACGTCACTGTAGTTAGACAGTCGCTTGACCTAGATTAGTTGAGGTTTTTTTTTGAATTGATTCAACTTCTCTTAGGTTCTAGATCTTGCGTAGAAACCTTAGGTTTTGATTTTAGATCTCGTATTTGTGAGATTGACTTGCATTTTTTGCATTTGTCAGTTTTTGGAGACATATCGAGTGAAGATACGGTTTCAAATCCACCAGTTAACTAGTCTACTAGTGGTTTGGAAAGTGAAGTTGATGGAGAGGTTGACTCTTGCGAAATTAATGTTGGGACAAAAATCGAGTACTTTGAGGACAAAAATGAGGAAGGCAACCGATGTCGGGACTGTAGAGAACGTCGAAGTTGATCCCAAGGGGAAATCTACTGCAATCGTGTTGACTAGACCTAATTCGACTCTGATCTTGTTCCCTCTTGGAGTGTCGGCGTTTAAAGAACCAATTGGCTTTCAGAAGAAGTCGAGCGACCTCCTTTTCTTCATCGATGAGGAATATCTCAAAGGGAAGAAAACGGAAGAGGTGTATGATGCTGGGTTGCTTTCGGCTTTCCAAGTAAGTTGATTTATTTTTAAAGTTTTTTCTTTTTATGTTAAGTATTCATGGCGCGATTTTCATTTTGTAGACTTTGCAGATGCACGTGCATTTACATGATAGATACAAGATTAGTAGGGAGAGGTGTGTAAAGCTTCAGAAAGCTAATGACACCCTTAGGAAGGAGAGCGACACGCTCGACAAGGCAAATAAGGTTGGAGGAGGAATTGAGGAGGTCGAGGGAGGATTAGGGTTGATAGCATGAGGAGGCGGAGAATTCGAAAGAGGTGATCATAGGGTTGGAGTGGCAGATTGCCAGTTTGAATGATCAGCTTACAAACATTACGGTCGAAGCTATATGTGGTGCCAGGGGGGCGCTTTTCAAAGAGTATTTATCTGGCAAGCATACGGAGTGGGGTTCTCAATCGATGCAAGCCGAGATCGATGAGTGGGCCAAACTTGAAAGACTCAAAGCTAAGGAATCATCGACTACAGGGGAAGTCGCATAGATTGATAATGCAGGAGAGGCTAATGAGAATCTTAGTGCTGCTAAGGGTTTGAATGTTCCAGTCGACGAGTCGACTCAAAATTAGTTATATCAATCACTTTGCTTTTCTTATTCTTTTTTTATGTTCATAACATTTGTGTTGGATGGGAGTGGTGTTTTAATTTCCCGTGTTAACTTTTATTTTTCCCTGGTATCAGTTGATTTTTTTTTTTCTTTTTTGTCGAACAAGTTCATCAACTTTTTTTGCGTAACTTTGTTCTGAATAGGAATGTATGACCATTGATCACCATAATTGTATTGCGATGTTGATGTTGACCGTTTTTGTCTTATTGCGTTGAACAGCTCACATGCATAATGATTTACAAAATATCGTGTACATGTGTAATCTGGTCGATACGACCATTTCTTTTTTTATTACATTGAATCGCTTACATGCGTAATGACTTAAAACATATCGTGTAAATGCGTAATCTGGTCGACATGACCGTTTCTTATTTCATTGAATCGCTTACATGCGTAATGACTTAAAAAATATCGCGTACATGCATAATCTGGTCGACATGACCGTTTCTTATTTTATTGAATTACTTACATGTGTAATGGCTTAAAAAATATCGCGTACATGCATAATCTGGTCGACACGACTGTTTCTTATTTCATTGAATCGCTTACATGCGTAATGATTTACAAAATATCGTGTACATGTGTAATCTAGTCGACAGAACCATTTCTAATTTCATTGAATCACTTACATGCATAATGATTTACAAAATAACGCATACATGCGTAATCTGGTTGACACAACCATTTCTTATTTCATTGAATCACTTTTATGCGTAATCTAGTCGTTTGTCCCCAATAGTATTCACCCAATCTGCCAGTATACGATGTCGAAAGAGAGTACTGGGAGTATTGAATCTGATCTAAGTTAGATTATGTTTGAAAATTCTTGCAAGTAGGATGTCATGTCGTTGCTAACCCTTAAATGCAGGATGTCACGTCGTTGCTAATCCCTTGAACGCAGGATGTCACGTCGTTGCTAATCCCTTGATTGTAGGGGCTCAGCTTTTATTGTTCATTAATCCCAGCCGTCCTGCAATGATTCGGGTGACTGCTTGTTGATGTCGACAGCATTGAAGAAATGAGTAGGAAAAAATGTTTTTTGTGAGCTCAGTGTTGCACTTAGTTGCAACTAAGTTGTCATCATTGCTCTTGTTTGGTGGTTTGTTAGTATCGACTGTAGATAGAGTGAATGTAATGGAAAGAAAATATACCCGAAATAGAAAGATAAGTTTAGAAGTGAAACTATTTTAAGTGCAGGGCATTCCAACTATTGTGAATTTCTCGACCGTTGATGCCTCTCAATTTGTACGCCCCTCGTCCTTTGACATCTGTTATTTGGTAAGGGCCTTCCTATGTCTGACCTAATTTCCCTACTCCATGTTCTCTGGTATTTTGAAAGACTTGTCGCAACACCCAATCGCCGATTTTGAAGGTCCTGATCTTCACATTTTTATTGTAGTGTCGAGCAACTTGTTGTTGGTAAGCTTACACTCTTATAGTCGCTTGCTCTCGGTGTTCGTTGAGATGATCTAATTCGAACGCCAGTTCCAAATTATTTTGCTTCTGTGTGGATTTTTGCTCCGAGAGGTGGTGAGTCGCATTTCGATTGGAATGACTGCTTCCGAACCATAAACAAGTGATAATGGTGTTTCTCTTGTCGATCATTCTGGGGTGGTTCGGTATGACCAGAGTATTTTGGGTAGCTTGTCGGCCCACTCACTTTTTTCGATTTCATGTCTTTTCTTTAGGGTGTTGATAATCGTCTTGTTTATCGATTCGGTTTTTCCGTTAGCTTGAGGGTATCGAGGAGTTGAGAAACTCAACTTTATCCCATACTTGTCGTAGAAATTTTATAAGTCGAAGGAAATGAACTGGGATCCGTTGTCGGTTACAATTTCTTTGGGTACGCCAAACTTGCAGATAATGTTTTTCCATACGAAATTGCGTACCTTTATGTCCCACACATGTTGAAAAGATCTTGCCTCGATCCATTTGGTGAAGTAGTTCGTAAGAACTAACATGTATACGACACCGCCAGGTGCTGCAAGTAGCTTATCTACAATGTTCATTCCCCATTTTATAAAAGGCCAAGGGGCCGAGATCGAATTCAACGTATTTGGAGGAAGGTGGGATACTTGAGAGAATTTCCTACACTTGTCGCAGGTCTTCACATGATTCTGAGAGTCGGATCTCATGGTTGGCCAGTAACAGCCAATTGCAATCGCACGATTCGACAAGCTCCTTGCACCGAAGTGGTTTCCGCAATCTTTGTGGTGGAGACTTTTGAGGACGTCGTACGAATTGTGTGGCGTCAAGCATCTCAAATACGGGCCTATAAAAGATTTCTTGTAGAGCTTACCGTATAGGATGCAAAACTTAGCTGCTTTTGCTGTAATCTTTCTGGCTTCAGCTCGGTCTCCTGGTAGAATGTCGACTTGAAGATAGTCGTAGAGGGGATCTATCCATGTTTTATTGTGGTCGTTGATTTGACTAACCTTTTCTTCTTGAATTGTTGGTTGTAGTAGATAAACTATCGAAATTGACTTAGGACCTTCAATCGACAATGTCGACCCAAGGTTTGCTAATGCGTCTACTCGAGCATTTTCCAACCGTGGTACTTGCAGTAAGACGAATGTGTCGAATGTTGACTGTAACTGTTTGGCTTTTACCAGATATATTGCCATTCTTTTATCTTTGGCCTTGTATGACCCGTTCATATGTCGAACGACCAATTGTGAATCACTTTGTACTTGTATGTTTGTTATTCGTAGGCCATTTTCCAAGTCGAGTCTAGCTATCAAGGCTTCGTATTCTGCTTTGTTGTTTGTCGCACGAAAATTGCAATGGATCGACTGTTCCAATGTCTCTCCATGTAGGGATTTGAGTATGAGTCTAAGTCCATTGCCTTTTATGTTGCTAGATCCGTCGATGGATAAGATCCAGGTTCCACTTGTTGGATTTTCAGTGAGAGCTACCAATTCCTGTTCAGCCTGCACATTCTCATAAGGAGTAAAGTTTGCAATAAAGTCAGCCAATACCTGTGATTTCATCGCTGTCCGTGGTTGGAACATGTTGCCGTGTTGTGTTCGTTTAGTTTGACCGCTCACTTCGTGAGTCGACCTGAAAGTTCAGGTTTATGCAATATTTTTAAGTGGGAATGAAGTCAATACCTTGATGGGGTGGCATTGGAAGTATGGCCTCAATCTACGAGCGGCTACGACAAGGGCCAAAACTAGCTTTTCCAATCGAATGTATCTTGTTTCAGTGTCTGATCGGTACATTTATGTACCTATTTTAGGCTCCTATTCCCTACCTTTTGTGCTCGGTTTCCAGCATTTTTGTGTATATAATATGTGTTTTAGCCTTGTGTAGGTTCATTTCCCTAAAGTTAGGTGTTTGAGCCTAAAGTGAAGGTTTGGAGGCAAAAAGGAGGAAAAGGTGCTGAAATTGAGATGGCTTGTGCAGAATGCCTAACTTGTGAAAGACATATCTCCCTCCCTAGATTGAACTGGGTGTCGAGGTACATGTTTTTGGAAATCCCCAAGAGTCTAGTTTTCATAGAACTTTACGGATCATGATTCCGGTCTTTCTAGAAGAAGATATGCCCATTTGAGTGACTAGTGCGCGGAGTAGAAAAATCCACAAGTTGGCACTGCGAGTTGGGACTGCGAGTTTGTACTCACCGCTAGATGGGACTACAAGTTTGTCCTAGTAGAATGAAGTCGCAGATCAATTCCAGACCCTTCTGCGAGTTAAATCTATGAGTTAGTCCTTGCAGCATGAAGTAGCATATTTTTTATGAGTTAAATCTACGAGTTTGTCCTCACAGATCTTGGTCGCAAATGTTGCCCAGAACCTTCTGCAAATTATATCTGTGAGTATGAACTCGCATATCTATGTTGGCAACAAATATCTATTTGCAGATCACATGATTTTTAAAGGCAAACTTGACTTTTCAACCCCAATTAATGCCCTAACCTTCAACCATTATAAATACACCCACTTGTTGGTCTTAGAAAATATCCTAGAATCTCATCCTATCCTATCTCATCTCACTTTACATTTTAGATATTTTACAAAATCTTACACCACAAAAGAGAGAGAGGAGCTCTCAAAGCTTCCATGAAGGTTCTCCTCCATGGGAAGCTCACCATCGCCACCTCTACACTTCCTCCATCCATCTTTGAAGTAGATCTAAGGAGAAAGGAGATCAAATGAAATAGAGATCTTGGTTATCTATTGTTGTATGTATATGTTCGATTGAAAGACACATCAGCAAAGTAGGCAGGAAATGCAAATGAGGGATAATGCCATGTCATTTGTCAACCAGTCAATGAAGGGAACGACTGACCATTTGCCACGTCATCTAGCCACATCATCAAGATCAGTAAAAACCAAAGGAATACTCATTAAAACAACCCAGTCTAGAAAAGGTAAAGATCGTACTCGTCGGAACCCTTACTCGACCCAGACTTACTCGGCCAATACAATAAAAGTAACTTTATTTCAGTATACCTCCTAGAGAAAGGATTCATCTAGATATAAGGTCTAAAAGCGTTGCACTTCAATAAGGACATAACCTTATATTCTCTTGGAAAAGTTTAAACAGGAAACAAGTCTCAATCCATTTACCATATCAGATTCCTAATGCAAATCAAATTGAGAACTCCACCACCAACACGGCATAGGCAAGAAAAAACCCTAACCAGCCCGGTATAAATAGAACCATGTAATCTACTGTGAGGGGGTTCGAAATTTGAGAGAGAGAAGAGAGCATTGTATAAGAGAGACAGTATTGAGTGTGTAACCCTACAACGATTCATAATATTATTTTCCTGCCCTCGAGGGCACCGTGGTTTTTTCCCTTTCTAAGGTTTTCCACGTAAAACTTGTTTCTTGCATATATTGATCTACGGTCTTGTTTTTATTAAATTTGATATTATTGATGGACATGTGGCAATCCAGAATTCACCGCCAACATCTCTAAACTCTTCTCTTTGTTTATTTTCTATTTCTTTGATGTGTAATCCTCAATAGGGAATATTTGTAACCTAACACTTGAGCTTGTTATATATGATCTTTACTAAATTCGATTTGGATGTTCACTATATTCTTTGAGCTTTGCTATATCTCTCTTTTCTTGACATGTATGTTGGTGAATGAGTAGAAATTGATGTGTTTTGTATAAGTGAGACTTTAGATTAAAACAATGATGTAGTGTAATTTAGTGTAAACAAACTTTGCAGTGTAAAAGTAGAGTCTCACTCTTGTTTGCATGTTGGTGATGAAAGGGAATCGATATGTACGGATTGATTTGAGTGAAAGAGCACATCCGGGTTCCAGTTGATCAATTGTGAATGGATCTTGATTGATAACTCTTGAATGGAGGGAACTTGATTTATGCATGATTATGCTAGATTAGGTTGTTTGGTGTTTTTGTGCTTAATAGGTCTTTGACCAAGAGACACAATTGCTCACTCCCTGATTTTGGTTGAGTGATGAATGAATTTCGGTATTCCTTAATCAACAAATGATTCGTAATAATAGATGATTTGGTTTCAGAATCCTTAATCGACTGAACTAGCCCTTGTATCCGAGTTGAATGATGCTTGAATGTTTATGATCAACATGACTTGCTTGTATGTTTGGTGAACTTATGTACCTATTGTAACCACTATCTTACATTTCTCCAAGCCACCTTTATTTTCGTAGCTAGGGTGCTTCGCCTTTAGTTTATTTGCTTGCCACTTTAAAATGCTTTGTAGTTTAATTGCCTTGCCTCTTTACATTGTTTTGTAGTGTAATTGATTTCCATTTACTTAGATTTAGAAAGGCAAGCACCCGATTACATTTCTATCCTTAGTGTAATTTAATTTAGTTTAGTTTTATTCACAACCTCAAATACACTACTACAAAAAATGCAAAAGAAATCGGTTTTTTTATATGGAAGAAATTGGTTTTTGAAATTTTTAAAACCGATGTCTTTTTGAGTGATTTAGAAAAAAAGCGCAAAAGACATCGGTTTTTAACCGATGTAAAACAAGAGAAAAGAAATCAGTTTTACTTAAAACCGATTTTAAAACCTAGGAGAAAAGACATCGGTTTTAGTTAAAACCGATTTAAAAACCCTGATGTAAAATTGATGTATTACAAAAAAAAATCCCACCGTCACCGACCTACCCCACCTCTGATAATAATGACAATTAATTGTCATTATGAGGAATCGAACTTCCAACCTCAAAGTCAAAGTGGTAAGCCTTTACCGCCTGACTACAAGATTGGATGTGTTAACAATTGCACAATATTTATATATAACCTATATAAGTTGTTAGAAATTTTTAAAAAATAATAATAATAAAATAAAATAAAATAAACTTGTTTGATAAATTTAAATTTACTCAACTAATCAAAATTCTAATTTCTACTACAAACATATATATATTAAATAAATTTTATTGGTGGGTTTATTTTTCATTTCATTTTTTTATTGTGTGGTTTTGTTTTCTGCTGGAGATATTTTTGTGCAAACTTTTTCCCTAAAACTGTATATTTTGGCAACGAAATAAATTTTTGCATCCACGTTGGGTTTTTTGATTTTTCGATTCGAATCCAACGGTATAAAGAACATAAAATTATGGGCGGAATTTTGAAAGTTATGATCAATTATTTAGTCAAAGGTCAGAAGCGATTGGAGATATTTTTGTGCAAACTTTTTCCTTAAAACTTGTAAGATCCTAGATCTTTGTTGGCTTGATTCCATTGCAAAACTCTCTTTATTTGTAATGATTAGTTGCTTAGGTTGTTCTTGGTGAAAAGAAGCTTCAAAGAAGAAAAGCAACGTATCTTGCAAATATTGTCTTCAAGAGGAACATCGAGTACTCAGATGCTAAGGTATTTAGATTCTTCTTCCTCTTGCAAGGCGTAAGCGCACACACACACAATTCATACATGTGTGTCCCTGCATCGTAGTGCAAACATTTGGTATAACACATTCACACACCTTTGAGTATGCACATGCATTGGTCTCTTATAGACAAATATTGTAGATTTGCATGTTTCATGACTATCTCTTTGATATGGCATACTTGTGTGAATTTGTGTTTGTTTGTTTGTGTGTTTTGTATTTTGGACTTGAATATGTTCTTATTTGATTCCTTATTGAGTCCTGGTCGTTTTGGTTACTCATTCATAAGGTTTCGAGTCCAAATGATGTAGCTACGCTACTTTGCATTTTCATTCGTTGAGTTGACTTCATCGTCATTTTTTGAGATGATTTCTCAACCATTTTTTAAATTTTTATAGTTTTAGTCATGTGTGAGGAAGTCACGGTTTGTAATCCGAAAACAGATTCAAAATCGGAGTTCGGATGCCCAAGATACGGCTGAAGAATGTGAGGGAGCGCGCGAGAGGCAAGCATGGCCAAAGGCCATGCATTGGCCACCACGTGTGGAGGCCGTGGGGCCCACAGCCAGAGCACCCCTTTGGTCTCGTGTGGCCCACACACCCCCCATGGGGTGCTGACGTGGTAGCCTTTGATTGGCTCACATCATCCTCTCTCTTCTCCATCTCTTTTCCTTCCATTTATATTCGAAATCCCATGCAGAATTCTTTACAACTTTTGATTTCTTATTTTGATCATCTTTCTCATTTCAACTCCGAATTGAGTGATTCAAAAGCCAAAATTGTTGGTCTTGAAGAGAGCTACAAACCCCAAGCATTTTTAGAGTCATTTGAGTTCATGATATTTCGCAGTTAGCTGATTTCAGTTCGTGACTCAACTTTTGTATGTGAAACTTCATCTTCTCACTTCATCTTTTGATCATCTCTTTTAATCTTCATAATTGATAGATGATATGTGTTTAGAATGTTGTTAGATCATATTTTAGTGGTGGTTGATCTATTGATTGTTAAGTTTTAGCCATTTGATTTCAATTGAACATATATTGCTAAACTTGACCTATCTTGAAATTGATTCTAGAAATGTTGTATATGATGTGCCTCATGTTATTTTCTAGGTTTAATTTCATCATCTAAGAACTAAGATTTTTGTGTGATATATTGAATATTTATATCTTGTTCTTATTGATTCACATGCTTTGATTTTTAGATACATTTGTGATTGTTTGTTGAAAGCATATTCTAGATTATCACTAAGCATGTTCATAGAGCTTGATTGATCATCTTGCTTTATTTGATTGTGTTTGCATCATTTGCATCACCTAGATTATCACTAAGCATGTTCATAGAGCTTGATTGATCATCTTGCTTTATTTGATTGTGTTTGCATCATTTGCATCACCTAGATCATTGCCTTGTAATAGGTGGAAGTCTCTTGCAAAGTGAGTGAAGCTTTGTCTTGAGCATGAAGTCTTGGCTAGGAAAGTGTTCTGGATAGCCAAGCAAGAAGTCTTGATTAGAGTCGGAAGGACTCGGATAGTCAAGCAAGAAATCTTCCTAGAGACGTGAACGTCTTGGATAGGAAGTTACTTCCTAGAGGTGTAGGACACATCTCAGATAAGAAGTAGGCTTGGTAGTTCACTTGCCCGAGGGTAGATTAGGAGGTGATAGCGTGAGCGGATATCATGTGTTGATAGCTTGAGTGTGTAAGTCCTTTTCATAAAGTGGATTGCTTTGCCAGTGGTTGTGGTATCAACCCGTGGATGTTTCCTCTTTGAGGTTTTACCATGTAAAAATACTTGTGTCAAGTTTCGTTTTTATGTGTCTTTATCTTTCATATGTTTGTATTGATTGCATTACTTGTATATTGATTTTCACATGTGTTGGTTAAATCAATTCAATTGTTAAGATTCATCAAGTATGCTTTTAATTATTGTATTCTGCATATTTTTTGTATATTGGAAGAATTTGGGCCTATACCTATTCACCCCCCCCCCCTCTCTAGGTATATATTACACTATATTTCTTAAGGGAATTTCAAAACTATATCTTTTGGCAACAAAATTGTAAGGATTCATATGTGTTGATTGGCTTATTTCGTGGACAAACCACAATTGGGGCTCTTTGTAAGGGTAGTCTAGGATTTGATATTCATGTCTAATGGCCCTTTCAAGACCTCAAGGTTTCAAGCACTCCAAAGGTATATCTAGTGCTTGGTTTTGTGCTTTGAAGAGATTAGATACACACACACACACATACACACATTCCATTCATATCCATTCTTTGTGTATAACATGTGTTTATTTATATGTGCATTCATGTTTAAAACATCTCTTCATGCTTGTTATTTTGATTGCATCTTGCATATCCAATTGCCTTGTCATGCTTAGACTTAGGATTGCATTTTTACAATGGGCGCTGTCAAAAGCGCTCTATAGAAGCGCTGTACGAACAGCGCCCATATGAGCGTTGTACAGACTTGATCGATTTAAATCGGTCGCTGTTGGGTCGCTGTACAGGCGTTGTACGTATAGCGCCACTCTGTTTTCCCGAGAGAACAGAGTTGGGGCGTTGTACAGGCGCTGTATAGAAGCGCTCTACGTATAGCGCCTAAGGCAAAATCAGGCCAACTTATTCAAAACGACCACACTTTGTTTTGGCCCCCTATATATATGCCACTTTGACTTTAGGTCAATAAAGAGAGTTCATATTCAGATTTCATACTTAGGATATTTTTCAAAGACAAGAAAAATTCCAAGAACTCATTTTTAATTACTCAAACACCTTTTCATGATCATCAATCATCATCTAGCATCATCTTTGATCATCTAGATGTCTTTTTGCATGGATTCTTCATCACACTTTGCTTGGTAAGCTTTTCACTAATATCTTACATATTTTGTGTTTTTCTTAACAAGCAATCTCAATTTATTACTTGTATGATTTTCATATATCTTTTGGATACAAGATTGAGATTAGTGTTTTGATTGTTTGAGAAGTTGTATTGTGATAGCTAATTAGGTTTTTGCTTAATCTTGATTAGCTAAACTATTTGACATGTCATTTAGTTTTTAATATCTAGGATTGCTTTAATTGCAAATTCATCATCTTAGATAAGCATATAGGGTTGTATTTGGATATTCATATATTCACTTAGGGTGTTAATCTCTTCATTGAGAACATAAGTCTTGTGTGTAGCATTCGGGATTAGGTTGCTTAGATCGCAAGCATTCGAACTAGGTTCACTCATACCGGGATTAGGTAGGTGTGTGATTACTTCCGGGATTAGGTTGTAATTTTTATCACTTAGTGGATTCGAGGTTCGGGTGTGGCTCACTTATTAGCCCGTGGTTTTCCCATGAGCGTTTTCTCGTAAAAATCAAGTGTCATTTAATTTCCGCATTTTATACTTGATTTATTGCTTTATCTAGTTAGGGGTAATTTCGTAATATTGACTTCACACGAAAAATTGGGTAATACGTTTAAAATCTATTCACCCCCCCTCTAGATAGTTTTATACACACCGTGCAATATTTGTTTCAGAAATAAATTTTTTTGTCCATGGTGGATTCTTTGATTTTTCGATACGAATCCAATGGTATAAAGAACATAAAATTCTGGGCGGTATTTTGAAAGTTATGATCAATTATTCAGTCAAAGGTCAGAATTGAAGCGATTGGTGATATTTTTGTGCAAACTCTTTCCTTAAAACTGTATCTTTTGGCAAGGAAATAAAATTTTTTGTCCACATTGGGTTCTTCAATTTTTCGATACGAATCCAACGGTATAAAGAACGTAAAATTCTGGGCGGTATTTTGAAAGTTATGATCAATTATTCAGTCAAAGGTCAGAAGCGATTCGCGAATCCGCGAGTGAGCTGTTTTCATCGCTCATTTTCACACTTTTCCAAATTGATTTTTGGAATATTTTCTGATTTAAAAGTGTTTGTTTGCATGTCTACTTTCTTGTGTCAGAAGTTGAGGAAATAACGTTGAGTATTTTTAGAGATGCGAACTTGAATGTGGACATAGGTCAGATTTGCATTGCAGAATTTTGCTTTTGAATCCACATCGGTTTTTATAAAAACCATTGTCTTTTGAACGCAAAATTTAAGACATCGATTTTTATAAAAACCGATGTCTAAAAGATTTTTTTAAATCGGTTATCAAAAACGGATTTCTTTTAGTGATTTCTAGTGATGTCTTTTAACATTTTTGTAGTAGTGACACCATCCGCATTATGCATACACTTCACACACACCATTCTTACCATTTCCATGTTCTATTTACATCGCTTTAATAAACGCTTTAGCTAGAGATAGTTATACGAATTCTACCTCTTTGTGGAAAAGACCCTTGCTTACTTGCTATACTAGTACTTTGACTCGTTGCATTTGCGAGGTAATTAGAATAGAAAAATATCTTTTTGGCACACCACAACAACGGTGTATCAGCGTCGAGTAGAGCTTTACTCACATAGTATACCAGATGTTGTGAGCCTTCTTCTTCCCTGACAAGTACGATACTCATTGCCGTGTCCGACACTGCCAGGTATAGGAACAAGGTTTCGTCGTCTTTAGGTTTCAACATCAATGGGGGTTAGACCAGATAATTCTTCAAGTCCCTTAGTGCCTTTTCACATTCTTCATTCCACTTGAATGTTATGTTTTTTTTTAGGGTATTGAAGAAGGGTTGACATCGTTTGGATGATTTGGAAATGAACCGATTTAGTGTTGCTACTCGGCCTGTTAATTTTTAAACGTCCTTGGTGCATTTTGGTGACTCGATTCCTTGGATCAATCGGATCAGATCAGGGTTGGCTTCGACTCCTCTTCGGATCACCAGGTAACCTAGAAACTTTCCAAAAGATACTCCAAATGAGCATTTAGTATAGTTAAGTTTCATACCGTATTTATCAAGAATGTCGAACGACTCCTGGAGGTGGTTAATATGATCTTGAGTGACAAGGATTTGACCAGCATGTCGTCGATGTAGACCTCCATCGTCGAACTGAGCATTCCGGTAAAAATCATGTTGACTAATCGTTGGTAGGTCGCACCTGCATTTTTGAACCCAAAGGGCATCACTTTATAACAAAATATACCTCTTTCGGTGACGAAGGCAATTTTTTCTTGGTCATTTGGATGCACCAGGATTTGGTTGTATCCGGAGAAGGCATCTATGAAACTAAGTAGTTCGTGTCCTGCTGTGGCGTCGACTTGCATGTCGATATGAGGTAGTGGGAATGGATCTTTAGGACACGCCTTGTTGAGATTTGTGAAGTCAATACAGATGCGCCATTTTCCAATTTTCTTCTTCATGACTAAGACATTTGCTAGCCAATCTGGGTACTTGACTTCTCTGACCGATCCGATGTCGATTAATTTTTGAACTTCATCGTTAATTATCTTGTTTCTTTCTAGTGTGAATTTCCTCCTCTTTTGCTTGATTGTTGGGTGGTCGGGGTCTACCTTGAACTGTGAACTACTACTTCCAGGTCAATTCAGATCATATTTGAGTGCGACAAGGCGAAACTCTTGCGACGTTCCTTCAGTAGGTCGATTAATTATTTTCAGATTTCTTCGGGTAGCCTGGATCCAATAAAGACTTTTCGCTTTGGCTAGTCTGGATCGATCGATATTTTGTCGAGTTCTTCCATCTTTGGCTTATCTGGAGTCGACTCGACCGAAGATTCCTGTAATTGCTATAACCGTTCTTTCTTTTTCTTCATAGCATTCTGGTAGCATTCTTTTGCAGCTCTTTGTTCGCCCTTTATCTCTCGTACTTCTGTAAGATCCTAGATCTTTGTTGGTTTGATTCCATTACAAAACTCTCTTTATTTGTAATAGTTAGTTTCTTAGGTGGTTCTTGGTGAAAAAAAGCTTCAAAGGAGAAAAGCAACTTCTCATGCAAATATCGTCTTTAAGAGGAAAATCGCATACTTGGATGCTAAGGTATCAAGATACTTCTTCCTCTTGCAAGGCGTAAGCGCACACACACACAATTCATTCATGTGTGTCTCTGCATCGTTGTGCTACATTTGGTATAACACATTCACACACTTATTGGAGTATGCACATGCATTAATCTCATATTGACAAACATTGTAGATTTGCATTTTCTAGGACTATCTCTAGGAAATGGCAGACTTGTGTGACATTGTGTTTATTGTTTTTGGACTTAAACATGATCTCATATGATTCCTTATTGAGTCTCGGTCATTTCAGTTACTCATTCATTAGGTTTCGAGTCCAAACAATGTAGCTACGCTACTTTTTGTTCTCATTCGTTGAGTTGTCTACATCATCGTATTTCAAGATGAATTCTCAACCTTTTGTTAAATTTTATTAGTCTTCATTGTGTGTGAGGGAGTCATGGTTCGTAATCCAAAGATGGATTCAAATTCGGAGTTCAGATGCCTGAATACTGCTGAAGAACACGTGAGGAGCGCAAGGGAGGCGAGCTATGGCCGAAGGCCATTTGGGAGAGATCCCATGAGGAGGCCGTGAGCCTCACGGCCCACACATCCCTCTGCCCCCATGAGGCTCACGTGCCTCACATAGGGTAGAGTGATGTGGCCTCCTTCGATTGGTCACTCAATTCCCCCCCCCCCCCCCCCCCCCCCCCTCTCTCTCTCTCTTTTAAAAACTCTCCTCCTTCCCTCCAAACACACTTGAAGAAAAATTGAAAAAAAGAAAGAGTGCAGATTTTCTTCGTGATTTTTGATTTCTTGTTTTTATCATAACTCTCTCATTTCAACTCAAAATTGAGTGATTCAAAAGCCAAAAATGTTAGTCTCTATGAGAGCTACAAATCCTAAGCATTTTCGGAGTCATTTGAGTTCATGATTTTTCACAGCAAGCAGATTTCAGTCTGAGTCTCATCTTTTGTATGTGAAACATCTTTTTCTAACTTTCTCTTTTGATCATCTCTTTTATTCTTCCTATTTGATAGATAAAATGTGTTAAAAATGATGTTAGTTCACACTCTAAGTTTGTATGATTGATTGATTGTTGAGTTTTAGTCTTGTGATCTTATTTGAACATATTTAGCTAAACTTGACTATACTTGAAATTGATTCTAGAAATATCTTGTATGATGTGCCTCATGATAATATCTAGGTTTAATTTCATGATCTAAGAACTAAGAATTTTTGGGTAAAACATTGAATATTCTTATCTTGTTCTTATTGATACACATGCTTTGATTTCTCGGTACATTTGTGATTGTTTGTTGAAAACATATCCTAGAATATCTCTAAGCATGTTCATATAGCTTGATTGATCATTTTGCTTTATTTGATTGTGTTTTGCATCATTTGCATCACCTAGATCATTTCCTTGTTAAAAGGTTGAAGTCTCTTGTTAAAGTGAGTGAAGCTTTAATTTGAACAAGAAGACTTGGCTAGGAAAGTATTCCGGATAGCCAAGCAAAGAGTCTTAGTTAGGATCAAGAGGATCCGGATAACTAAGCAAAAGTCTTAGCTAGGAGTGAGATACTCTGGATGGTTGAGCTAGGTAAGCTTGACTAGGATCTTTGTGATCCGGATAACTAAGCACAAAATCTTCCTAAAGACGTGAGCGTCTTGGATAGGAAGTTGCTTCTTAGAGGTGAAGGACTCATCTTGGATAGGAAGTAGGGAAGTGATTCACTTGGTCTTGAGGATAGACTAGGAGTTGATTGCATTGAGTGTGTATCTCCTTCATTCATAGCGAATTGCTTTCCCGGTGGTTGTGGTATCAACCTGTAAGGATTCCCATTTGTTGATTGGCGTATTTCGTAGACAAACCATAATTGGGGTTTTTGTAAGGTAGCTTAAGTGATTCAGAATCATGTTCAAGACCTTCTCATGTCCTCAAGGTTGACAAGCACACCAAAGGTATATTTCTGTATGCTTGATTTGCTTTGAAGAGATTAGTTGCACACACACTCTCACATCTCATGCTTAATTCGTTTTCTTGTATGTTGTGTATGTGTTGTTATTATGTGCTCATTAATGTTCATAAACATCTCTTCTTGCATGTTCTTTTGATTGCATATTGTTTTTCCAAATGCAATGACATGCATAGGCTTAGGATTGCAATTTTGCAAAGGGCGTTGTCGAAAGCGCTCTACAGATGCGCTGTACGAATAGCGCCCTTTCCGACCTGGTTGAAAGTTGGCTTTTTAATGCATCAGGTCTGATGCATTTTGAAGAGGCGCTATACGGGCGCTGTTCAGAAGCGCTGTACGTACAGCGCCCCTCTCAGACCCGAGAGAACAGAGCTGTGGCGCTGTTCAAGCGCTGTACAGAAGCGCTTTACGAATAGCGCCTAAGGCAAAAACATGGCAACTTATCAAAACGCACCACTTTGGTTTTCACACCCTATATATATGCCTCTATGCCTTTAGGTCAGTTGAGAGAGTTCAAAATATCATATATTTTCCTTAGAATATTTTTCAAGTGAAAAATTCTCAAAAGAACTCACCTTTAACCACTCAAATCAAATCCTTTATGCATCAAATTTCATATTGTATCTTCTATGCCTATATAGAATGCATCCATGCATGGGTTTGCATCATCACAACTTGCTTGGTAAGATTTTGATTAACTTCATCTTATTTTAGTATTTTTACTATCAAGCCATCTCTTTTAAATTACTTGTATGCTTTAGATCATATGCTAAATACAAGAAAAGAGAATTGATTGTGATGAATTGATTGAGTGTTATATTGTGATAGCTAATTAGGTTTTTGCTTAATCTTGATTAGCTAAGCTATTTGACATGTCATTTAGTTCTTGATATTTATGATTGATTTAATTGATTATATCATCATCCTAAATAAACATCTAAGGTTCCCTAGCCTTGTTTGTTATTTGAATATTCATACATATTCACATAGGTTGCATTATCTCTTCATTGAGAATTAAGACTTGGGGCTAAGATTGCTTAGCCTCAAGCAATTGGACTAGAGCCACTTTTAAAGGCCCGCGTGGTAGAAGTGGGGGGTTATTGACCGGAGTGTTAGACGAGGTCTACATAGGTTGTAAACTCCATTTCAATTAGTGGATTTCGAGGTTCGAGTGTGGCGCACTAAATAGCCCGTGGTTTTCCCCAATGGTTAGGTTTCCACGTATATATCAAGTATTATTTAATTTTCGCACCATATTACACTTGCTATATTATTGTGACTAGTTAGGGGCATTTTCATAAAATTGACATATATGCGAAAATTGGGTAATATTAGTTAAAATCTATTCACCCCCACCCCCCACTCTAGATATATATAGAACACACCGAGTTAATTTTTGTTTCACAACCCGTGGATGTTTCCTCTTTGAGGGTTTACCACATAAAAATGCTTGTGTCAATTTTAGCTTTATATTTTATTATCTTCCATATCTTACTTTGATTGCATCTCTTGTGTATTGATTTACTCATGTATTAGTTAAATCAATTCATTTGTTGAAACACATCAAGTGTGCATTTTCTTTGTTGTATTCTGTAAAATTGATTTTGGAAGAAATTGGGCATATACCTATTCACCCCCCTTCTAGGTATTTTATACACTATATTGCTTAAAGGAATTTCAACTCCTCATTTTGGTTGGGAACTTGATCATCTGGTGATAAGTAGATGGGATTGCCTTTATCTCGTGTATCCACGATCCACCCAGGATTGCATTGTATGGTGATTGGCAATCGAGCACCAGGAATTTGATGCAGAGGTTGACTCTTTCAATGTAGACTGGCAGCACGATCTCACCTAAGGTACTTTTTTGTTCTCCGCTGAATCCTGTTAACGTTGTCGTCCAACGACTAAGCTTGGATTTGTCGACCTGCATTTCTCTTAAACCACTGTTAAACAATATATTATATGAACTACCATTGTCGATTAAAATTCTTTTCGTTAAGTAGTTAGCAATGTGTAATGAAATAACGAGTGCATCATGGTGAGGAGAAAACAAATCTGATTTATCTGTGGACTTGAAAGTCACGGTCTCGTCGATTCTTGTTGGATGTTCCCTTTCGAGCTGTATCTCTATGTTCGACACTTGTCAAGTATGTCTCTTCGCGGCTGAATAGCTCACGCCACTGACTTCTAACCCAACTGTGATGTAGTTGATGATGTTTTCTGGTCGAGGCAGCTTCGGTGGGCTATCATTTGCCTTGATTTGTTGTTTCTTATTGTGTCGAGCAAGAGTGTGTTTTTCTTTGTTGGTAAGGAATTCCTGCAAATGTCCCTGATTCAAAAGTTCGGCTACCTCCAATTAAAGTGCGATACAATCTTCTGTTTGGTGGCCATGATCTCCATGGAATTCGCATCGAAATCTGAAGTCTCGATGTTCTGGGGGAGCGTTCATTTATCGTGGCCATTTGACAGTTTTCCTCATTTCCCTCATCACTGCTACAAGGTCGACAGGTTCGATGCTGAGGTCATATTCAAGGACTTGAATTTACGATCGACCTGCTATTTGCTGATTCTGACCGTACGACCGTCTGTCGTTTGGACCATTGTAATGGGTTTACTCATTGTGTTGGTCTCTCGTTGGATATGGTTCGACCCTTCTGTTGCTTGTTCGCCTTTCGATGCGATCATTTCATCTACTATTGTTGTAATTGTTGGCTTTCTCAACATAATTGGCTTCGTCCTCTTCCCTCTTAATCTGGGCCCATGCTTTTGCTAATACATCCTCCATGGTTCTGCATGGATATTTTGTGAGCTAATTGTAGAGGTCAGAGTCGAACTTAAGTCTTTTCCTAAAAATAGAGGTCGCCGTAGCCTGGTTGCAGTGTGGTATTTGAAGTTTTTCTCTATTAAAGCATCTTACATATGCCATAAGTTTTTCGCCACGCCTCTGAGTGATGCTGTAAAGGTCATCCTACTGTTTCTCAAGTTTGCAACTGCTTGCGAATTGCTCCACGAATGTATCTGTAAGCTGCGTAAAAGAAGTAATCGAATTGTTAGGGAGGTTAGTATACCACTGTAGGGCCGGGCTAGGCCGTTGAGACTGGAGCCGAACGCTTTGCACATGCATGCTTCCCTAAGGTCGCATGGAATTGCTGCAGTGAACATGCGCTATTTGTACTGTGCTGTATGATCGTCCGGTTCTGTTGTGCCCTCAAACTACTTCATGTTAAGGAAACTGAATTTCCTGGGCATCTCGACGAGGGCTATCGTGTCAATGAAAGGTGAGTCCACGAAGCTATTTACTATGCTTTTCTTAATTGGCGCAGGGACTCAGGGGATCCTTTGGATTAAGGCCTCCATTTCTATAAATCTACGAGAAAGTTCAGAGTCAACAAACAAATGTAAACCGGAATCAGATTTTACCAAATTTGGTGTCAACTATAATGATACTGGTATCATGAGAACATTATCCGACGTCGGATCAACGATTGGGTTTTGCTCTTGCAATGCTTTAGGTCGAACAAGCAAATTATTTAGATCGCGTTCGACTGGAATTGTTTGGGCCGCACTTTGATTCGTTTCAGCGTCGGGTATCAGTTCTGGCCTTTGTAGATCTACGAGTGCAACCAGGGCTGTTTTGTCGACAATACACTCGCTGTCAGGCGTCGGGGTCGGTGGCTTAGGTGCCACGTTGCTGGGAGTTTTGTCGATGATGGCCCTATAATTCGGCATTATGAGTTTGAACTGCAACATTTTCTGCTTCGAGCACTCGTAATTTCTCAACGTTCGCGGCCATTTGGGCAGTCAACATGGCGACCTAGTCCTCGATAGTTGGGGTGTTTCCGTCTCTTGTCATCCTGAGAAGGTTGTCTGCTTGATCCAACTAGGTTGTTAGGAAATTGTAATGGGCCCCACGGTGGGTGCCAAACTGTAGGTGGTCAATCTACAATTGAGTTGGGTTGGATCGGGTTCGAATCAGGCCTAAGCAATTTGGTTTCAACCTGTCAAAGCTGTCGTGTAGAATGCTACAAAACTTACAAAAAGATAGAAAACAACACAAAACGATAGAAAAGACAATTGATCATGGGTTATATAATCTTAGCCTTAGTTAAGCTTGGGCCGAGTGTTTAGATGTCGATTGATCATGATTTGAAGAAAAGACAATTTCTGGTGACTGAAGTTCGTATCTAATCAGAGTTTCAACACGCCAAAGCTTTTATCTTGATTTTTCAGAGTCGAGAGCACTCAGTGTCTATAGATGCCTATATTTACAAATGTTTGGGACTACCAGTCGTGGTTGTTGTTGAGTATCTAGTCTTAGAAATCTCGGCCGGATTTCCTGGGACACAAGATCGTGGATCTATTTGAATCCCGTTGAGCTATCGTCCCTCACTGTCCACCAGTTTGAAACTAGTGACCAAGTCAAGATGACTTGATGCTAGCGGGGTGGGTTGACCCATGTTACGTGGGCTATTCCTAGATCCACACTTGATTAGTTTGGGCTTCTAAGTTGTTGGGTCTAGGAACCATTTTTGGCTACCGCAATAAGTATACCTGGCCAAAAAAAAAAAAAAAAATTTGCTTTGTGCACCCTATTTAAATCTCTAGAATAACCATCTCATTCTTTTAATTTCCTTTTTTCATTCCTATCCTTAGAATAATTCAATATCCAATGGTTTTTTTTTTCTTCTCTTAAGAAAAAAAAAAAACTTAACCTCCAAGATTTTCTTTGTACATTTTCTTTCTTCATCTTCTTGTTCTTTTCTCAAACTTAAGGCAACTTGGAAATTATCAAAAATAAAATAAAATAAAAAAATTCTTACTTTCTTTGTGTGTGTGTGTGTGTGTCTGTTTTTTTTTTTTTTTTTTTTTTTTTTTTTTTTTTTAATATTCTTTGTAAGTTTAAAACCTTAAAGATGTACAACTAAAATAATTCAAATGTATACTAATAGATTTGTCCAACAATGATTACGAAAATATGAAAAGAGAATCGAAAAACAGCAGAAATTACAATGATTTATTATTGAATATTGAAACTAATTATAGCACGGTGTGTATAAAGCTATCTAGAGGGGGGGGGGGGGGGGGGGGGGGGGGGGGGTGAATAGATTTTACGCTTTTTACCCAATTTTTCGTGTTAGTCAAAATTACGAATTTACCCTCAAGATAATATAACAAGCAAGTGTAATATGGTGTGGAAATTAAATCAACACTTGATTTTTACGTGGAAACCCTCACGGGAAAAACCACGGGCTATGTAAGTAAGCCACACTTGAACCTCGAATCCACTAAATGTGCAAACGATTACAACCTAATCCCAGAAGTAATCACACACCTACCTAATCCCGGTATGAGTGAACCTAGTCCAATTTGCTTGTGATCTAAGCAACCTAATCCCGATTGCTACACACAAGACTTACCTTCTCTTGAAGAGAATACAACCCTAAGTGAATATGTGAAAATATCCAAAATGCAACATAGAGCAAGGGAAACCCTATATGCTTATCTAAGATGATTAATTTGCAATTAAGAACAATCCTAGATATCAAAACTAAATGACATGTCAAATAGTTAAGCTAATCAATATCAAGCACAAAACCTAATATGCTAGCACAATACAACTTCTCAAACATACATCATACTAATCTCAATTTTGTATCCAAAGCATACAAAATAACAATCAAGTATTTAATTGAGATTGCTAGATAAGAGAAACACAAAATATGTAAGATATTAGTGAAAAGCTTACCAAGCAAAGTATGATGAAGATTCCATGCTAGATGACATCTAGATGATCTAAGATGATGCTAGATGATGATTGATGATCATGAAATTGTGTTTGAGTAATTAAAAATGAGTTCTTTGTGTATTTTTCTTCTCTTGAAAAATATCCTAAGTATGAAGCATGAATAAGAACTCTTGTTAGTGACCTAAAATCAAATTAGCATATATATAGAGGCCATAAGTGAAGTGAGGTCGTTTTGAAATTTCGCCAGAAAAATACTCTGTGCGCTGGTGGACCAGCGCAGGACCAGCGCACAAGCCAATTTTGGCTTGAGCGCTGGACGACAGGCGCTGCCACCAGCGCCAGTCCAGCGGCGCCAAACTGGGCGGCCGGCGCTGGTGGACGGCGCTGGTTCACACCAGTGCACGACCAGCGGCGCTCCACTGGGCGATTTGCGCCGGTGAGCGGCGCTGGTCGACCGGCGCTGGTGGACCAGCGCACAGCCCCAAAATTGTATCCCACAAGCAATTTTGCAAGGGGTACAAAGTTAAACAAAAATGCATCCTAAAAGCCTAAATGCTATGATGTTATAAACACAAGATGCAATCATAAAAACAAGTAAGAAGAGATGTAAATAAGCATTTATGCACAACAAAAAGAAACACAACATACAAAGATTAAACATATGCATGAGTTGTGAGTGTGTGCAACTATCTCTTCAAGACAAGAAAGCACTTAGAATATTACCTTTGGTGCTTGTCAATTATGAGGTCTTCAAAGGGCCTAAAGCACTTATAACAACATCTAAACTACCCTTACAAAGAATCCCCATTTATGGTTTGATCACGAAATAAGCCAATTAAAACAACGGGAATCCTTACAATCTCCCCCTTTGGCTATTTCGTGACAAAACCATTACTCACATTGATTCCTCACAAAAAAAATAGAAACTACGGGATTACAATAATATTCTACATTACAAAGAGATAAGAGAATGCAACTTGAAGTCTTCAATCCTCTTGTAGAATAATCAATCCCTGAAAAGAGTTTCTAACATTTCCAATTCAAGTAAAGTGTGAGATTAATCATGTGAGAACAATACCAAGCATTTGCATTTGTAGAATTTAGGCATAACATTACCAAATGTATGCAATGTATGATAAATGCAATGCTCCCCCTCAAAGGGTTACTCCCCCTCAATGTTTTATCTCCCCAAAATGCACAATAGCTTCTCTATTTTGCAACTCCCCTTACAATATCCTACTCCCCCTTTTTGTCATGATATAGGCAAAGGAGTAGTCCCCAATCGGGTCACTCATAGCAACGAGAGATAGAAGCATGCAAGATATGCAAATACATATAAGTCACGTTATGCACTTCAATTAATTTGAGAGAAACAAGGAGATTTATTTGATAAAATGTGTGAATTCAACATGCTTTGCATACAAGACATATAGCATTCAAGTCCAAAATACAATGGTATTTGGCAAAGCAAATGACAAAGGTTTCTAATTCGAATTCAAACCAATTTCACCAATGTCATGGGAAAAGCAAGGATATAGAGATTATTGATTTCAATTTAAGAGTAATTATATCCAACTTTATAAGCGAAACATGGCATGAGCGACTTTGCACCCTATTTGATTTTTCCGGATAAGATATCCGTATGATAGTAACCATGTTCAACTAATAAAGAAAGAGAGACATTTGGAATGTAAATTCCTTTGAACGGATACAAGATCCTTTATTCATTTTGAGTCTCATAAGCTTTCACACAAATTTTGCATTTTTAAGAATATGCAATCATCAATTCATGCTTTTCATGTGAGCATGTTATATGAATTTCATGCTTTTTCATTTAGCATAAGCATGTTATTTAAGAAACATCATGTCATGGAGATAACTATAGGTCATTCACATCATACTTCCTATGTAAATCTCCTAGTCCAAAAATGCATGTTTGAACATTAATATGACATGGATTGTAAAACAAGCAAGGTTCACACTTATAGAATTTGAAAGCATATATACATATGTACAACCAAGCTTACTCAAGCAATCAAAAGAAGAGGCATAAGTTATTTCAAATTTTTTGCAAGTTACAAGAATGCAAAATAGCTCTCTTTGCTTGAGTTCCCCATATGGGGTTAATCATGGAACATCACTCCACAAGACATATCCCAATAGATCTACTAAGAGTTTTAAATCGAGTAGCATCTAAGGGTTTAGTAAATAAGTCCGCAAGTTGATCATTAGTACCTACATGTTCAAGTACTATGCATTTATTTTCAACAAGCTCTCTAATGAAGTGATGGCGGATGTCAATATGCTTAGTTCTAGAGTGTTGAACCGGATTCTTGGAAATATTAATAGCACTCATGTTATCACAAAAGAGAGTGATGAGTACCTTGATTGAATCCGTAGTCTACTAGCATTTGCTTCATCCATAGGAGTTGTGTGCATCCACTCCCTGCGGCTATGTACTCGGCCTCGGCCGTGGACAAGGAAATCGAGTTTTGCTTCTTGCAAAACCAAGACACCAAGTTGTTGCCTAGAAAGAAGCAACCGCCCGATGTGCTCTTCCTATCATCACAATTTCCTGCCCAATCCGCATCACTAAAGCCAACTAGACTAGCATTAGTGTCAAAAGAGTACCAAATCCCATAGTTGGATGTCCCATTCACATAGCGAATGATCCTCTTCACGGAAGAGAGGTGGGACTCCTTAGGATCCGCTTGGTACCTAGCACACACACCCACACTAAAAGATATATCGGACCTACTTGCGGTCAAATAAAGCAAGCTTCCTATCATGCCACGATATAACGTTTGTTCCACACTTTTACCACTAGCATCCTTGCTTAGCTTCAAAGTGGTACTCATGGGTGTATCACAATGTTTGGCATTCTCTAAACCAAACTTCTTCACTAGGTTCTTAGCATATTTGGCTTGGGTTATGAAAATCCCATTATCTAGTTGCCTAATTTGCAAACCTAGGAAGTAACTAAGCTCACCAACAAGACTCATCTAAAATTCAAGAGACATGACATCAACAAATTGTTGGACTTTGATGTTGTTGGTGGAGCCAAAAACTATATCATCAACATATATTTGAGCTATAAAAAGCTCATCATTGTCTCTCTTGATGAATAGTGTCTTGTCAACACTACCTCTTGTGTAGTTATTGTCAACAAGAAATTGAGTGAGGCGCTCATACCAAGCCCTCGGTGCTTGTTTCAACCCATAAAGTGCATTTTTGAGGCGATAAACATGATTGGGGTGGTGTGCATCCACAAACCCCTTAGGTTGTTCTACAAACACTTCCTCTTGCAAGAAGCCATTGAGGAAGGCACTCTTGACGTCCATTTGGTGCAATTTGAACTTGTGCACACAAGAGATGGACAAGAGAAGCCTAATGGACTCTAAGTGGGCAACGGGAGCAAAAATCTCCTCAAAGTCGATACCCTCAATTTGAGAGTACCCTTGTGCTACAAGTCTAGCCTTATTCCGCACTATGTTGCCATCCTCATCGGATTTGTTCCTAAATATCCATTTAGTGCCTATGACATTAATGGTCTTAGGCCTAGGAACTAGAGTCCAAACCTCATTCCTTTCGAATTGGTTTAGCTCTTCTTGCATGGCAAGAACCCAAAATTCATCATTTAAGGCTTCTTCAACCTTTTTAGGTTCAATTTGAGAGGTGTAGCATGTATAGCTAATAAGATTAGCAAGTTGACGTCTAGTCCTAACACCCTCATTAACCTCTCCAATGATATCTTCTTTATCATGGAGTTTCCTAACCCATGGAGCGGGTTCTTTAGAGTTCAAGAGAGGAACTCTATCAATAGGTTGTGTGTCATTATTGTTGACATTAGATGTCCCAACATTAGGTGACACCACAACCTCCTCCAAAGGAGAATCATCACTAAAAATAACCTCCTCCTCATGATCATTAGACTTGAGCCTAGTATCATCAAATACGACATTGGATGATTCTATAACACTTAGAGTCTTTAAATTGAAAACTCTATAGGCTCTACTATTTAAGGCATAGCCAATAAAAATACCCTCATCACTCTTAGCATCGAATTTGCCAAGTTGATCACGGTCATTCAAAATGTAGCATTTGCTTCCAAAAGTGTGGAAGTAGCTAACATTTGGCCTCTTGCCTTTCCATAACTCATAGGAGGTGTTTCTAGTACCGGGCCTTAGGAACACTCTATTTCCTATATAGCAAGCCGTGTTGATGGCTTCGGCCCATAGGTTCCTAGGGACATTGTTGCTAAGCAACATCACACGGGCCATCTCTTGGAGGACCCTATTCTTCCTCTCAACAACTCCATTTTGTTGAGGTGTCCTAGGAGCGGAAAACTCATGGGAGATGCCTAAGCCATTACAATAGCTTTCAAAAGAGGCATTCTCAAACTCTCTCCCATGGTCACTTCTAATCCGTTTTATGCTTTTAATATTTGAGTTCATTTCATTTTGTATTTTATTACAAAGCATTTTAAACTTATCAAAAGTTTCGGATTTTTCTCTAAGAAAATATGTCCATGTAAATCTAGAGAAATCATCAACACAAACAAAAATGTATCTCTTTCCACCCAAACTTTCGGTTTGCATGGGACCCATGAGGTCCATGTGGAGAAGCTCAAGTGGCTCCTTGGTGGTGAGATACTTACCCTTTTTGTGCATGCTTTTAGTTTGCTTTCCTTGTTGGCAAGGTCCACAAATACCATTGGCTTTCTTCCCAAGCTTAGGGAGGCCACGCACACAATTGAACTTTCCAAGGGTCCGTAGATCCCTAAAGTTCATGTGGCCAAGTCTTTCATGCCACAACTCAATTTGCTCATCCATGGACACATGATTTGATACAATACTAGCTTCAAGACAATAGCAATTGTCACTAGATCTCATGCCCTTCAACAAGGTTTGTCCATCGGGTTTAAGGATAGAGCAATAGTCTTTAGAAAACAAGACGGAATATCCTTCATCACTAAGATGTGAAATGCTAATTAAATTGGCTTTCAAGCCATCAACAAATAAAGCATTGGATAAGGAGGGTAATCCGGGAACGGAAATGGTTCCTTTCCCTACAACATTTCTTTTGGATCCATCACCAAAAGTGACATTTCCACCTTCCTCCATAACAAGAGTCTCGAAGAAACTCTTGTTTCCCGTCATGTGCCTAGAGCACCCACTATCTAAGTACCAAAAATTAGAAGAATTTACCTTCAAGGCTATTTGTGCGACATGGCAAACATTTTCATTCTTTCTAATCCACTTAGCAACAATTTTAGCTTTCTTAGTGGCCTTTGGTACATGTGCTCTACTATTTCTAGGATCATGCAAATCAATATTTTCATTCCTAGAAACATGCATCTTGGCTCTATTATTTCTCTTTTCAATCATGCTTTGTTTTCTACACATTTTAATATATTGAAAGCAATTTGGTCTAATATGACCATCACAACCACAAAAGTGACAAATAGGGATGAAAAAAGGAATCATACCTCGCCTTTGAGCACGTCCATGTCTTTGTGGATATGTGGGTTCAATCCATCTTCGTTGTTGAACCGGTCTTAGTTGCTTCCAAGCTTGAGGTTGCATGATTGGTCTCTTTCCTTTGTGAGCCAATTTGGGAGGAGTGTTGGCTTGAGGAACCTTAGGAGGTTGAGCTTGAGATTTCCTTCTTGGCCCCATTTTCACTTGTGCATTAGAACTTTGTCCTATTTCTAACTTCTTCCTAGGAGGTTGCACAAATGAAGTTTCTTCGTTCTTCAAGCTCTTGACAAACACGGTCTTGTTAGAGGTTGAGATTTTCTTGACATCTTCATACCCAAGACCTCTCTTGTCACTTGGACTCTTTCCAACACCAAGTAAATGATCAAGCTTCTTGGTGCTAGAATCTATCCTAGCCAAGGACCCTTTAACCTCAACAAGTTCCCTCTTCAAGCCTTCTTCACTTCTCTTGGATAAGTCTAACTCCTCAATTAACTTATCCTCTCTCCTCTTCAATCTTTCCACTTGTTCACTTAAGTGGTCATTGTGAGCCGAAAGTTCAAGGTTTTCTTCTCTCAACCTCTCAATCTTTCTTGTGCTTTTAAGTGCTAAATCATTGAACTCGGCATGGTATTTAGCAAGCACCTTTTGCTCCACAAACTTCTTCTTGGAACTAGAAGAGGAGTCACTTTCTTCTTCACTAGAGTCAATTTCCTCTTGACTCATCTCCTCTTTTTCACTAGCACTTTTGCTCTTGTGAGAAGAGGCAAAAGCTAGGAAGTTAGCCATGAGCTCTTCTTCACTAGAAGACTCATCTTCCTCATTGGAGTCATCACTACTCCCACTCCATGTGGCGGCCATCACTTTGCCCTTCTTCCTTTCATTGTGATTAGCACATTCGGGGGCAAAGTGACCAATCCCACCACACTCAAAGCATCGGACCCCTTTCCTTTCGGTCCTCTCTTGTCTAGGCTCAAACTTCTTGAAGGAACTCTTTTTCTTCAAATCTTGTCCTCTTGACCCAAATCCCTTCTTCTTCTTGAACCCCATAACCTTGTTGAACCTTTTCACAAATAAGGCAAGGTCTTCATCCGATTCATGCTTTGCCTCCTTTTCATCCTTAGATGCTTTCAAAGCTATTCCTTTAGACTTCTTAGGAGGAGTAGTGGTGCTAGGAGCCTTCCTAGACTCATATGCAAGGAGACGCCCAATTACCTCACTTGGCTTCATATCCATGTAGCCACTATTTTCTTCTATGGCCGTCACCTTTGATTCAAACCTATCGGGGAGAGATCTCATAATTTTTTGCTTGACTCTCCTATCCGAATACGGGTCTCCGAGTTGATGGCTTTGATTTACTATGTCCATCAATTTGATTTCGAAGTCGTTGAAGCATTCATCCTCTCCCATCCTAAGTAACTCAAATTGAGTTTGGAGGACTTGAAGCTTGGACTCCTTCACCACCTCGGTTCCCTCATGTGCAACTTGAAGGATGTCCCATGCCACTTTGGCAATCTGAGTATTCTGAATAAGCTTGTACTGATTCTCATCCATTGCACACATAATGGCATGCATCGCCTTCCTATTCCACTTTGAAGCCTCAAACTCTTGCGCATTCCATTGCGCCTTAGGCTTCAAAACATTTTGTCCTCCACCCGCAGGAGTCATCATAGGGAGATCATATCCGTCTTCCACCGCCATCCATGCACGGTCATGAATTTGGCATATGTAGGATTCCATCTTCCCTTTCCATTGGGAATAGTTCAATCCGGTAAGAAGTGGAGGCCTTGTGCTAGAAGCTCCTTCGTGGCCACCACCATTTCCACCGTTTCCACTCATAGTGTTTATGAATGAATGAAATGAATGCAAATGTATGAATGATCAAAAATCACACAAAATGCAAAACACACCAAAATAAGTAAGGATCACCTATGTATGTCTAGGAACCCGCTCTGATACCAATTGAAACTAAATATAACACGGTGTGTATAAACCTATCTAGAGGGGGGGTGAATAGATTTTACGCTTTTTACCCAATTTTTCGTGTTAGTCAAAATTACGAATTTACGCTCAAGATAATATAAACAAGCAAGTGTAATATGGTGCGGAAATTAAATCAACACTTGATTTTTACGTGGAAACCCTCACGGGAAAAACCACGGGCTATGTAAGTAAGCCACACTCGAACCTCGAATCCACTAAATGTGCAAACGATTACAACCTAATCCCGGAAGTAATCACACACCTACCTAATCCCGGTATGAGTGAACCTAGTCCAATTTGCTTGTGATCTAAGCAACCTAATCCCGATTGCTACACACAAGACTTACCTTCTCTTGAAGAGAATACAACCCTAAGTGAATATGTGAAAATATCCAAAATGCAACATAGAGCAAGGGAAACCCTATATGCTTATCTAAGATGATTAATTTGCAATTAAGAACAATCCTAGATATCAAAACTAAATGACATGTCAAATAGTTAAGCTAATCATTATCAAGCACAAAACCTAATATGCTAGCACAATACAACTTCTCAAACATACATCATACTAATCTCAATTTTGTATCCAAAGCATACAAAATAACAATCAATTATTTAATTGAGATTGCTAGATAAGAGAAACACAAAATATGTAAGATATTAGTGAAAAGCTTACCAAGCAAAGTATGATGAAGATTCCATGCTAGATGACATCTAGATGATCTAAGATGATGCTAGATGATGATTGATGATCATGAAATTGTGTTTGAGTAATTAAAAATGAGTTCTTTGTGTATTTTTCTTCTCTTGAAAAATATCCTAAGTATGAAGCATGAATAAGAACTCTTGTTAGTGACCTAAAATTAAGTTAGCATATATATAGAGGCCATAAGTGAAGTGAGGTCGTTTTGAAATTTCACCAGAAAAATACTCTGTGCGCTGGTGGACCTGCGCTGGACCAACGCACAAGCCAATTTTGGCTTGAGCGCTGGACGACAGGCGCTGCCACCAGCGCCAGTCCAGCGGCGCCAAACTGGGCGGCCGGTGCTGGTGGACGGCGCTGGTCCACACCAGTGCACGACCAGCGGCGCTCCACTGGGCGATTTACGCCGGTGAGCGGCGCTGGTCGACCGGCGCTGGTCGACCAGCGCACAGCCCCAAAATTGTATCCCACAAGCAATTTTGCAAGGGGTACAAAGTTAAACAAAAATGCATCCTAAAAGCCTAAATGCTATGATGTTATAAACACAAGATGCAATCATAAAAACAAGTAAGAAGAGATGTAAATAAGCATTTATGCACAACAAAAAGAAACACAACATACAAACATTAAACATATGCATGAGTTGTGAGTGTGTGCAACTATCTCTTCAAGACAAGAAAGCACTTAGAATATTACCTTTGGTGCTTGTCAATTATGAGGTCTTCAAAGGGCCTAAAGCACTTATAACAACATCTAAACTACCCTTACAAAGAATCCCCATTTATGGTTTGATCACGAAATAAGCCAATTAAAACAACGGGAATCCTTACAAATATATATCTCAATTTATTCAATCAACACGATAATTTTTTTTAATCCGTCGGTTGTTAAGGATTGAACTCATAATAATTGATTATATAGTCCAATCAAATTCAACGAACATAGAGCAATGTAAAAAATTGGCCTTTTCAATAAAAAAAAAAATATAATTATCTAAAATAATTAGAAATAAGTTCTTGTGCATGTGTCAAGTAGGTGTTGGGATTTGTGAAGCATGAAATTAGTCGAAGAAGTGAAGTCCGTAGGATTGCGACATAGACCACGAGGCATCAACTGTGGTGTGGACTGCAATCAATTCCAGAGGTGTAATTGCGGGGAGAGCGCGGTACACAAACCGACAGTACATACCACGATGAATTCCATAGGTTCTACTGCAGCGTAAGAACGGTGCACACACACCTTGGTTTTCTGAGCGGTGACAAACAGAGAAAGACAACAGTTTAGGGCGCGAGCTGTAGACCATTGTAGCGACTTTTTTCGTGCGAAACAGGAAATCTTGCATGGGAAGAAAATGACTCCTAAGTAAGTTTTGGCTTGCCTGAGTGCTCCCATATAAGTACTATTATTTCTCTATGATTAGGGATAGCAAGTGAGGCTGAGAGCAACCTGTAGAGAGACTGAAAGAGAGAGACAAAGAGATTGTAATCTAACTTTGATAGTGGATTGAGGGCAAGTGTGCTCTATGGATGTATGCAATTGTTGAACCACATAAAATCTTTTGTGCCGTCTTATTCTTTTCTTTATTATTTTCATATTATCTGTGTGTGTGATTTTGGTTTGCGTGACTCTGGATTGTAGATTTTCTACAACAGTAGGAAGCTTGTCGTAAGCTGAAAGCTAGACCTCGCTAGTCATGACTTTTGGTGAATGTTAATATATATATATAGTTGTGATCTTTAGCAATACATCAACATAAGAGCCACGGGGTCCCAAATCCTCAAGTGGTAGCTTGAACTGGCCCCACAATCGATGGCAAAAGGACCTCGAAATATTTTAGGAGAGGTGCTTCCGAGGTGAGGTGATGGCGAGGTCTTGTCTCAAGCATAATTCCTAATGTTAGATAAAATGACAAATTTCGTCATTAACAATTACTAAATATGTTTTTATATTTTTTGCACTTCTAATTATTGGTAAATATTTCTTTATTGATTCTAAATAAATTAAAACTATAAAATAAAGAAAAATATTAAGGATAAAATAAAATGAATCATAAAAATAAATTGACAATTTTAATACAATAAATTAAATTTTGAGATAACATCAAGTAAATTTAATTTAGTAACCAGAAACCGAGTATAGGCAAGAGGTTGACAATGATGACTAGAAAAAGAGAGTGAATTATTTTGATGCACAAGAAGATAAAAATTTGAGAAATAAATCGGAAATGAGTGCAAAATAATAAAAGACATTAAAAAATATTATTGAAATTAGAGGATAAAATTAAATTCATAATCATTTTTTAAATTAATTTTTAAAAAATAGAATCAACTTTTTTTTTTTTTTTTTTTTTGGAAATTGAATGTGGGGCACATGCCCCACCTATATCCAAGTCTGCCACTGATTCAATTGAAAGCAAGATCAATAAATATAAAAATAAAAATAAATTGCTACATTTATGTTTGTTTGATTACTATTTACATCATAATAGGTATACTCAACATTTAATTTGTAACATCACATCAACTTGTGATATATACATTCGAATGGTCATGGGCTATGTGATCCTAGCTACATTTTATTTTTAATTTTCAAATGTTCAAATGAACTTGTTACATACTAATATGAGCTTAAGTACCTATAATGTCAAAATTGCAACATCACATTAACTTGCAACTTTTACATTTATATGATTAATAACTATGTGATAATTGTAAATTCAACGTTTAACTTGCAACATCACATCAACTTGTAATATTAACGTTTGAATGGTTAGGGCTACATCATACTAGGTACATTCTGAATTAAAATTTTAAATGTTAAAATGAATTTGTTACATACTACGTAAGAATGGTTATGTCTATTATGAGTTTAAGCAACTATAACGTTGAAATTGCAACATCACATTAACTTGCAACTTTAATGTCTGTATGATTAATAAATATGTGGTAATTGTAAATTCAACATTTTACTTGTAACATCATGTTAACTTGGAACATTTACATTGCAATGGTTATAATCAACGTCACAATGAGTAAAATGATTTTTTTTTTTTTTTTTTTAAGCAGTTAAAATGAAATTTCTACATGTTACATCATACTAGCTACATATAACGAAATTGTGGGTATATATAATGTTAAAGTTGTAATATCACCTTGACTTGTAACATTTATGTTGGAATGATTAATAAAATTACATTATAATTGTTACATTCTACATTTAATTGTTAAGTTATTTTTATTTTTATTCTTTTTTATCCCTCTTATAAATAATATTTATAAATTTAATACTCTTAAAATATTATTTAAACATTATAAAAAAATTATAAAATTTTAAGGTAGTTACTGGTTTTAACTGGCTATTACCTGTTAATTATTAAAGTTTGGTGGCCACATGTCGTTTAAATGGAACTTACTTGGCCATGTAATGTTACTGGGAATAGAATCCCGGTAACATAGCCAATCCCTTATATATAGACATGTAGTGTAATGGTTGGGACAACTGTTCATTTTTCTCATGCTCCCCATGTATTGACATGTGTCCAGAAGTTAACTAGGGTTAACAAATTAACTATTTTATATTTTAAATATTGTTTTACCTATTTTATTCATCTTTTTATAATTAAAAAAACTAAATGTCAAAAGTTTATAATAAATCAATACAATAACATATTTAAAAAAAAAAAAAAAAAATTAAAACAATAAAACATTTCCATCACACCGTTTAAAAAAATCAAAAATCCTAAAAATCAAACATAAACACAAGTTTTCATCGGAAACTCAATAATAATAATAAAATAATCTAAACATAATAACACAAAAGCACAACCTAGAAAATCATCACCACCATCCATCTCAAAACGCCATCACCACTAGACATGACCGCGGTTCAGTTCTAACCATGAAACCGGACCGGAACTGGAGGCTACAGAACCGGACCAAAACCATAACCAGAACTAGTGAAGTTCTGGTTCCAGTTCCTTGGTTGCCAAAATCAGACCCGAACCGTCGATTCCAAACCGACGGTTCAGTTCGAGTTTGGAACCGCCGATTATACTATAATATATATTTTTTTATTTGTTTTTTTAAAAAACCTATGCCTACCTCTCTCTCTCTCTCTCTCTCTCTCTCTCTCTCTCTCTCTCTCTCTCTTCCTTTCTTTCTTCTTAAATCTGGTTCCATCTAATCTCTCTCTCTCTTCGATCACTTCTTCATTCCATCGCCGATCTCTTCATCGATCTCTGATCTCTTCTTTCTTTCTATCTCTCTCTTCAATCTCTTCCCTCTGAAACCCTTCAAGGTTTGCTAATTCAAATATAAATTGTTGGATGCATTGAGAGTAATTGATTTTTTGATTCTGGGTGGTGGTGATGTGTTTTCAGTCGAATGGGGGTGGTGGTGTGTTTTTGATTTTCTTGGTTTTGACAGATGATGATGGTGGATGGATGATGATGTTGAATTATTTAAAAAAAAAAACAAATAGGGAACCGAGCCATCGGAATCAAATCGAAACTGATGGTTCGGAACCGAAAACTGAAAATCGAACCGAATCAGGGTCATGACTAATCACCACCACTCAAACCCTAAAAGATTTGATTTATTTTCTGCGTTCTAAGACAATCAAACCATTAAAAAAAAAAAAAAAACACAATCAAACCATTGGAACAATCCACGGACGTGGTTGAAAAATATTTTCTTCCTAAAAAAACAAAACCCAAATTGAAACAGAAAAAATATATATTTGAAATCATCACTCACACCATCTGTTCATCACCATCAACACCCACATCACCATCTCAAGAAATCATCACTCATACCATCTCCATAAATCAACACCCACTCCACCACCCCACCAGAAATCAAACCCACTCTAATGTTGGATATGGCTTGAATTCTCCAATGGATACCAAACACGATTTACCAATGCAGAGACTTCCTGGAGACGTGAGAGCATTTGGGAGTATGAGGTTATGTTTGAGGGAGGCTTGAGGACATTAAAGAACAGAAGAAACGAAGAACAGCTCAAACCGCTACTACTGTGGCTTTAGTAGTGGTAATGGCAGCGGTAGGACACCGTTGTGAATTGTTTCGGCAGCATAAGCAGAGTGGTCCAACTCCAGTGTTACACACTACGGGTGGCGCTGTGGCTTTCACAGCGGCCATGGCAGTGGTCGACGATGATCATAGAAATCACGGTTTTCTGAGTGATCAAGTTCTACACGTGTTAGGATTCCCGTTGTTTTTAATTGGCTTATTTCGTGATCAAACCATATGTGGGGATGCTTTGTAAGGGTAGCTTAGATGTTGTTGTTATTGCTTAGGCCCTTTTGAAGACCTCACTATTGACAAGCACCAAAGGTAATACTCTAAGTGCTTACTTGTCTTGAAGAGATAGTTGCACACACTCACAACTCATGCATATGTTTAATCCTTGTATGTTGTGTGTCTTATTTGTGTGCCTTAATGCTCATTAACATCTCTTCTTGCATGTTAGGTTGATTGCATCTTGCATTGCCCATTGCCTTGTCATGCATAATCTTAGGATTCTCACTTTGCAAAGGGCGCTGTTCAAAGCGCTATACAAAGCGCTATTCGAACAGCGCCCATCATACCTGATGCAAAAAATGTCATTTAAATGCATCAGGTCTGATGCATTTTCTTTGAGCGCTGTACAAAGCGCTGTTCGTACAGCGCCTATCTGTTTTCTCGTGAAAACAGAGCAAGGGCGCTGTACAAGGGCGCTCTACGTACAGCGCCCAAGGCAAATTTTGGTGTCACTTATCAAAACGACCACACTTCATATTGACACCCTATATATATGCCACTTTGACTTTAGGTCAATAACAAGAGTTCATATTCAGATTTCATACTTAGGATATTTTTCAAAGAGAAGAAAAATTCCAAGAACTCATTTTTAATCACTCAAACACTTGTTCCATGATCATCAATCATCATCTAGCATCATCTAGCATCATCTTAGAACATCTAGATGTCATCTAGCATGGATTCTTCATCATACTTTGCTTGGTAAGCTTTTCACTAATATCTTACATATTTTGTGTTTCTCTTATCTAGCAATCTCATTTTAATTACTTGTATGTGATTTTATATTCTTTGAATACAAGTTTGAGATTAGTATGATGTATGTTTGAGAAGTTGTATTGTGCTAGCATATTAGGTTTTGTGCTTAATATTGATTAGCTAAACTAATTGCCATGTCATTTAGTTTTGATATCTAGGATTGTTCTTAATTGCATATTAATCATCTTAGATAAGCATATAGGGTTTCCCTTGCTCTATGTTGCATTTTGGATATTCACATATATTCACTTAGGGTTGTATTCTCTTCATAGAGAAAGTAAGTCTTGTGTGTAGCATCCGGGATTAGGTTGCTTAGATCGCAAGCAAAATTGGACTAGGTTCACTCATACCGGGATTAGGTAGGTGTGTGATTACTTCCGGGATTAGGTTGTAATCGTTTGCACATTTAGTGGATTCGAGGTTCGAGTGTGGCTTACTTACATAGCCCGTGGTTTTTCCCGTGAGGGTTTCCACGTAAAAATCAAGTGTTGTTTTAATTTCCGCACCATATTACACTTGCTTGTTTATATTATCTTGAGGGTAATTTCGTAATTTTGACTAACACGAAAAATTGGGTAAAAAGCGTAAAATCTATTCACCCCCCCCTCTAGATAGTTTTATACACACCGTGCTATAATTAGTTTCAACACGGTTTAGGAAGCGGGTGGCCAACTGTAACTTGAATCGTAGTCAATCACAAGCATGCGTTTAATCAGGAAATATTCATGGAAGAGGAAATAATTTGTTTCTTGAAGTTCGAATAGGAAAAGGATTTCTCCTTGAAAGAAGACTTGTCTTAAATAGGAAATAATATTTCTGTGGAACAAGTATTCTTGTATGACTAGGAGATAGATTTCCTTGTTAGTTTAAACTCCATATAATACATATAAATAGACCATAATAACTAAGTTATTAGGTGTGTGAAAAACACCTGAGAGCGGTGGAGCAAAATAGCAAATATTAGAGAGATCTCAAAGTAAGCATTGGGTGTAACTGGGTTTGGGGTATTATTTAGAGAGAGATCCTGAGTGTGTGGTTGTAACAATTTACTACATATTAGAACTTTCTCTTGTTGTCCTGACGACCATGGTTTTTTCCCTGATTTGGGTTTTCCACGTAAATTCTTGTGTTGTGTGTGATTGGATTTAATTACTTCTCTTCATCTTATCTTTTCTTTGTTATTGTGTTTGTTTGTGTTCTATCTGAATGCTTCCGCGCGCTATAGTGACGTTTGTTCGCCAACATCTAACTCCCACATCCACACAACCAGCACCACCCCACCATCAACAACACTACCATAAATCAAATCCACAACCTCTAGTCGCTGAAGAGATTTTTACCGCTGGAAAAAGAAGATCGTGATAGCCGAAGAAGTAGAGGACGATGGTGGTGTAATGACTGAAGATCACTGTTAGAGGATACCATAGGAGTTGGCGCTTGTAGTCGATCGGATCTACAATTAACTTTTGATCGACAAGGTGGGCATTGACAACCTATAAAACAAAAGAAAAAATAGCGGTGGCGAACCACAAGTGGGGGTGTTCTCTTGGGGGAACTCTCCGACGCCCAAGTTAGTTATTTATTTAATGAATAAAGCAAAGGAAATGAAGGATTACGAACCGTGTTGCTCGATATTTTGGGTCGAGCTTTTGGTCGATCTTGGTAGCTTGACTGGATATTTATTAGATCGTTGAGGATCGAATGAGGATTGGGTTGATGTTGGATGTCGATGTATTTGGTGTATCTAATCTCCAGTGAGCTCCTCCGTTTGATGTAGATCGATCGTACATTGGTTTGGTCGATCATTGAATTTGATCGAATTGACTTCAGTTGGGTGGTGGGCTCAATTAATGCAAAGGGTAGCACTATAATAAATGCTTAGTAATCTAGAGAAGAATTGAGAGAAAAGAGAGAACTTTTGCGTGAGTCAGTCAAAATTGGGGACCCTTTCTTTGAGAAAGAGTATGGCTTTTATAGTAAAGTTCTAGGAGTCTTCACCACTCAATGTCCTTTATGAGTGAGCCACGATCATGGGTCATTCATTGCCCATTTTGATTCATTTAAATCTGGTAATAAGGGTTGTCAAGCGTTGGGATTCATGTAATGTTTGACATGATAGCCACCCTTTATGATGTCTTTGACCACATGGTTTTTTGTTTAACTAAGATGGGTAAGATAGATTTTTGGGCTTGTTCTTTAGTTGGGCTAGGTTTGGGCCTTTAAGCCTATTTCTGAAGGTTTCTATGAAACATTTAACCTTTTTTTATAGTGGGCTCATTTAATGTGCTAGAGGCCCATTTTTTGACCACTACAGTTTGTCCCCACTCTTCAAGCTTGAAATATTTGTGTTGGAGAGTTGATAGACTTAAGTTCGAGGTCGACAGTTTGTATCGAGCTAGATCAAGAATCCTATTTGGTTGATATCGAGTGTGGAACGTTGATTTTTCGATGTGATTGGTTGCATTTGATTATTGAGTTCGATTATTATCGAACAATCTCGATTATCAAGTTCGATTACTATTGAACAATCTCGATAAAGGTTTTAACATTGAGACTTGGTCAATGGTAAATATCTAGCAACACATTGCTGGTGATGTATGGTTAGGTTTTTTCTTTACATTCAAGGACCAAATTCCCTAAGCATTTAGATATCTCATAGAGCTGATGTGGCGGGATTTTCAGGTGGGTGCATTTATCGAGGTTTTTAGAATTTGAATTGGCACCCTTTGGGTTTGTGAGTGATAGGTGTCTTTTCAGGTGATGTCATCCAGGTCATTTGAAACGACGCATTCCGTCAGATTGTGACACGTGTTTGTTGGAAGTTAATCAATTAAACCATCTCCACTTTCTTCACTTTGGATTTCTTCACTTTGGCAAAGGTAGAAAACTCTCTTTTTCTTTGTTTCAAATATCCATAGGCGCCTCTTCGACTCTTTCGAGCATCTCCGGCGAGTTTTCAGTCTTTCCTGTTGATTTTTCGGTAAGTTCCTTGTTTCTCACTTTTGTTTTCTGCTTTTGATTCCTTTTGTGTATTTGCTTAAATTTCTGGAATTTTTGCTTTTTTTTGCCTTTTAGACTTTCGAATATGTTTTGGGATTTTTCTTGGTGTTTGATCCGTATTCTTTGAATTTTTGTTTGATAACTTGTTTGTGATACTTTAAAGTAGAAAATAGAGCCTTGGATTTGGTGGAGGTGTTGACCTCTAGGGTTTAGATGTTGCATCGATTACCATGCCTAGGTTCTTACTAGGTCTTTGATTTTGATCCGTTGAGGTCAAGTAGATCTTGGAAAATTGATCGATTTAAATGTACTGATAGTTGTGGTTTAGAACTTTAGATAGTCGATCGAATAGGTGGTCGAATAGAACTTTAGATAATTGATTGATTCAGTTTAATAGATTGTCGAATAGAGCTTTAGATATTTGATCGATTTAGTTTCTTATGTTGTGGTCGCCCTTTTTTGAGATAGCTCAATCTGATTGGATTTTTCTTGTTTGACAACGTTTGGAGCTATGTCGAGTCAAAGCAAAGACTCATTAAGCTTGTCACTGGAGAAGATGATCGATGACTATCAGGGCGACCCAAGTGAGGTCGAACTTGATAAATCAGATTCAACATCTAATTCTGGCCATCATGGTGGGGTAACCGTTGTAGGCCACCCCACTATTTCGAGTGTGGGCGAAGTTAGAGTTAGGCTATCGAAGATTATGGTGGTAGGTCATTTGGTGACGCTTGGCGAGCTTAATATGGAACCGCCATCGAGCACTAAAAGTGAAATGGGGTGATTTTTGTTTGAAAATCCTGATTCAAAGTTAACTCACCAGGATGTTAAGAACATAGAGTTCGCGCTGGGAATTCCAAGTTCGATCAAACTTCGAGCAGTGGCTCTGTTCGAATATTCTGATTGGTCGATCCAGGGTTAGACTTGTTTTTACAATCTACCATTTAAATTAGGCCTTAGGCTCCCAATTTCTCCGCTTGCTCGTTAGTTGCTTAATTTCTTTGAGATCGCTCAGAGTCAGTTGATGCCTAACGGATGGAGAATTCTCTTGTCACTCGAGGTCTTGATCGAGAGGAGGAAGTTAGATTTCACTTTTGAGAATTTTTTGTATACTTATCAATTGAAAGAGCATGATACCGACTGTGGGAAGTATATGATCGCAGCTCGACACCACTAAGGTCACTTTATCTCCGAGCTTACGACCAGAGATCCTGATTGAAACCCAAGTTCTTTTTTCCCCAATGGGCTTCGGTCGATGGGGTTAGATTAACTTGGAACAATGTTGGTAGGTGTTCGATCATTCCATGTAGGCCTTGTTTTATTCTTGTACTTACTAATTTTTTTTTCATTTTTTGTCTTTCAGTAGGTCTGGATGGGAAAGCGAAGTCGATCCAAGGAGTGGACTACATGACAAGGACACAAATAATCCTCTCTATCGATCCTAAGGAGAGGAATTAGAGGGTTTTGTTGTAAGAGGATAGTCTGAGGAGGAGTTCCTTGTGGAGTCATACAACTTTTGAGCAATCAGGTAACCCTTATCCTTATGTCGAAGATTTAACCAAATACGCTTGGATAAGGCACGGGTTTGGGATTTTATGTGGTACTCAATTTCTCGAGCCTGTTACTGATGTCGAGCGAGCTTTTGTAGCATCAACGATGTCGAACCTCAAGCTTCTTTCCTCTGAAGAAGCTTTAAAGAGGTAGATGGGTACGATTGAAAAGCGAAAGGGGAAAAAAGTTAAAAATGCCCCAACTCTCCAAATCGTCGAGCCAACTAAGCATGTTACCCTCGTCGAGCCGTTTGAGCCAGCTGCCAAGAAATCAAAGAAGCGCCCTCGCACTGAAGAGATCCAAGATGAGGCCTTGGTCATCAGGTTTCCCTCCGATGTTTCCCTTTATTCGGATCCTGGCTCTATGTTGAAGCGGGCCGATCAGATGCTGTTTCCTGAGGACGAAGCTCGCCTCCCCAAGATTGGGGCTTCTCGAGCAGTTGATTGGGGTTTGGCTAGAGTTTATCAGGTAACTTATTTCTTAATTTTACTTAATTTTTCATTTAGGACTATGCACTGAGTTTTTTCTTTGCAAGTGTTAACCGCAAAAAATGGCAGGGGTCCAAAGAAGAATTTTCCATCCATGCCAAAGGTTATTTGAAGTAGAGGGACACTACAGAGAGTATCTAGCTACCCCGATAAGAAGCCAGACTGATATGTCCAGATATATTTTCTACAAATCCAAATCAAGATCAGGGGCACCTAGATCCCCAAGCAACAGGAAACGAAGAAGTCAAGGTCTGAAGGACCCTGCTACTTCAATATCCAAGTACCCCGCTACTGCTTTATCCAGTATCCCGGTATCCTGATACCTCGATACATAAGGAATACAGGTACCTCGACCCAGCAGGATACAAGGTACCTGGGTATCTCGACCCATCCTAGAAACAGTCTACCGGGCAATGGAAGACCAAGATGAAGAGAAGACTACCAAGGAAGAAATGGACCAACACACTAAGTAATCATAATCAAGCTCCAAGTAAGACGGTATACGCCAACATTTGAATACAAGGAAAGTTGACTTCTCCCGCCATCTTTAAAGCTCTACTTTGAATGGGATTAGTCAGCTCTGTCAAGATCGCCAAGGAAGGAAATAAAATCATTTGATTACGGGAATCATTCCCACGTCTGAAACAAGGCCACCATTAATGTCCTATTGATTGCTTAATTGATTGATTGACTATCAGAGTAATAGGCAAGAAAAGGGGACCTATAAATAATCGAAGACTCTTGAAAGAGAAAGGATCGAAAAACGGACTTTCGACCTACACCTTATAGCTTTTTTCCACTTATCGACTAGCACAAGATCGCCATCGCCAACCGTGACTCAAAGATCCATACCTAAACCTCCTAGAAACCTCCATTTTTTGTACTGTATCATTGTATCGTGTAAATTGCGTATCTTTATCAATAAAACAATGTTATCTCTCCATTTCAATAGATACTATGTGTTAATAGGAATTTGACCCTGTTAACATTTTCCTACTAACATTTTGGCACCGTATGTGGGGACTATCCTCCCAACCATTTACGAAGAGGCTACCTAGCTATACCTAGCAAACAAGAAGATGAGACTCTGATCCTCCCAAGGGCAGCCCGACCCCTCGGGACCCCAATCCCTCACTTCAACCTAGAGAGTTCAAAAGCGTTATTCAACCGTTCTTTGGTCTCCGAACTCTGAATTTGAATCCGCTTTTGGATTATGAACCGTAACTCAACAACACATGAGGAAGACTACAAAACTTTGACAATTGGATATGAAATTGACTCGATACACGATGACGAAGACAATGCATTGAAAGAGAACGTAAAGTAGCGTAACTTCCTCGTTTGAACTCGAAATCAAATGAGTGAGTAACCAAAATGACCGGAACTCAATAAGGAATCATACGAGATCATATTCAAGTTCAAAAACACCAAAAACTCAAACAAATAAACACAAGATCACACAAGTGTGCAATTTCCTAGACATAGTCTTAGAACATGCAATTTTACAATGTTTTTTCAATATGAGATCAATGCATGAGCATACTAATACTTGTGTGTGAATGTGTTATTACCAAATAAGCACAACGATGTAGGGACACATATGAATGCAATGTATGTGTGTGCGGTTAGCTCAACAATGCAGGGACACACATGTATGAATTGTGCGTGTGCGCACTTACGCCTTGCAAAAGGAAGAAGTGTCTTGATACCTTAGCATCCAAGAAAGCGTTTATCCTTTTGAAGACGATATTTGCATGAGAAGTTGCTTTTCTCCTTTGAAGATCCTTTCCACCAAGAAACACCTAAGTAACTAACCATTTCAAATAAAAAGAGTTTTACAATGGAATCAAGCCAATATAAATCTAAAACCTTACAATCTCCCCATTTGGCTAATCCATGGCAAAACCTTATCCTCACCATACAATATTCACTCTAATAAACTTATAGTTGATTGCATTCACTACTAGAAAAACCTTCAAAGATGACAGTTTTAAAAAACTGTCATAAATTATAATTTTTTTTTTAATTTTCATAATTTAATATTTAATTATAATATTTAATTAAATAACATTTTTTATATTTACCTCCCTCACCGCCGAACCATCGCCCACTACCGTCGTCGGCCACCCACCGCTGCCGCTGGCGTCCGGCCACCCACCGCCTTTCCATCCAAAAACCAATGGAATGCCTATTCCATTCCAAACTAAAATTTATATTCCATAAATACCCTTATATACCCCAACTCCATTCCAAAAATACCCTCCTTTCCAAAACTGTCAAGAAAGACAATTTTTATATATTATATATTATATAATATATTATACTATTATATTATTAGATATAATATATTTCATATATATTATATATATTATATTATTATATATATTATATATTATTATATATATTATAAATTATATATATTAGATAAATATATTATTTTATATATTATATAATATATATATTATATATGTATATATATATATATTATATTATATAATATATATATATATATATTATTATATGTATTATATATAATATATATGTATTTTATATTATATATTATGAATGTTTTATAATTAGGGGTATTTTGGTAAAAATACAGTTAACTCAATTCCATTCCGTTGTTAAACAATATATATAGTAATATATTTATATAATTTAAACATATAATCTATATATATATATATATATATATATATATATTATTTTATATTATATTATATATTCTATAAATATTATAAATATATAATATATATTATTTAATATATATATTATATTATAAAACATTCATAATATATAATTTTTTATTTATCTTTATTAATTTTTTAAAACTTTTACTTCCTATTTTCAACACCAAACAAAATCCCAATATGAATTTATTTTACAATAAGATATCAGTTTTTGGGCAAACCGATATTGGATAAGTTAAATTTTAAATTTAATAAATTTACTTTTAAATCATTTACTTTTGAAAAATTCAAAAAAATAAATTTTAAAATATTGTTTATTTATTTTGCATCCTCTTGTTTCATACTAAGAGACACATTAATAATCCAATTACCCATATAAATTAGTAATATGAGTTTTACATTTGTTTATTAAATTGTAAGATGCATGTTGAGAAATATCTCCTATGTAGTGAGAGTTGTATTCAAAATCATACTTATTACAACTGATGTCACGAGTCTCCTATAGGCTATATTTGGTTGGATGGAATGGAAAAAAAGCCATTCCATTTGTTTGGTTTGTTAAAATGCAATGGAATGGTGATTTCACCATTTTGGTGGAATGGGCATTCTATCCAAAAACTAATGGAATGCCATTCCATTATAAACTAAAATTTATATTCCATAAATACCCTCATATGCCCTAACTCCATTACAAAAATACCCTCAGCTCCTTTCCAAAAATAATATGTTATTATTATATATTATTACATTAATGATATTTAAATATATTTGTTTTATATATGTACTATATATTATTATTATATATTATATTATTAAAATATATATAACGATATATAAACATATATAATATAATACATTTATATATTATATATATATATATATATATTGCGCTGCCCTTAGGTGCAACGTTACATGATGCAACGAAATTTTTTTGACTGTGATCATGTCTTCTCTGGTACAACCACATCAGCTAATATGTGATTGTATGTTCTAACATGCAATCACAATTATTTAATTGTGTGATCACGTGCAATTCATATGCGATAACATTATATATATTTATGATCACATGTAAAAATATGTGATCACATACTATTTTTCAAAATTGTATGGTGTCATGTTGGACTCAAGAATGAGCCATATATATTATATTATATATATATATATTATATGTATTATATAATATATATATATATATATATATGTATTATATATTATATTATATTATTATATATTAATATATTAAATAATATATATTATATATTTATATTATATAAATATATTATTATATATCGTATAATATATATATATATATATATATATATATACATATTTATATATATAGATATATACAATTTTTCTATTATCAGTTTGAACTGACAAAAGATATATCAGTTACTTGCATGTGGGCCATTAGATTTAAATACTTTGACTTGGCTGCATACACTAGTCAAAGTATCTTTTAAATCCAATGACCCACATATAAAGAACTGATATATTTTATATCAGTTCGAACTGATAATAGAAAGACTATATATATATATATATATGTTATATTATATAATATATATATATATATATTATTAAATGTATTATATATAATATATATGTATTATATATTATATATTATATATTATATATATTATTATATAATATACTTTTATATTTTATTATTATTATTATCCATAATATATCATGTTATTATACATTCATAATTAGGGGTATTTTGGTCAAAATACAGTTAACTCCATTCAATTCCATTGTTAACCAAACAAAATAATACTGATTCAGAGACTAATTCTAAAGTTCCAAATAAACAAAAAACTTAGTTTTCCTTTCCTTTGCATTCTCATTCTCATTTCCATTATTATTCTGATTATCATTCCACCATGTAACCAAACATCATTATAGAGTATTGACCAATAACTCGACTATATATGTTTTAAAAAATATAATTTTATTAAAAGTTTTAATAAATATTTTTAAATATATGTTTATCGTAGAAATTAGAATTTTGATTAGTTAAATAAATTTAAATTTATCTAACAAGGTTTTTTTTTTTTTTTTTTTCTAACAACTCATATAGTTTATATATAAATATTGTTCAATTGTTAACATATCAAAGGTTGTAGTCAAGTGGTAAAGACTTACAACCATTGAACTTGAGGTCTCAAGTTCAACTCCCACTAATGACAATTAATTGTCATTATTGTCAGAGGTGGCGGCGGCGGTTCGGTTGGGCGGGGTCTGGCGCCGGTGGTCGGATGGTCGGATTGTGTATAAATATAAAACAAAAAATTAAACCTTGACAGTTTTTAAACTGTCAAGAAAGGTATTATTTTCTTGTAGTGTTTCTCTCATCCTCACATAACAAAGAGATCCTTAGACTAAAAAGTCGTAAAGTCTTCAAGAATCCCTCTTTGATCATCAAAGTACCTTCGAGAAAAATAGCAAACCAAACAAGAGATCTTCTCCAAAGAAGAATGATGAGATATTTTACCAAAAACAAATAAGAAATTACCTTATCTCAAACAAAAAGTCTTATGTCAAATAAATGTTCACTTTAAAGCTCTCCCTAAGATCCTTAACAATATCAAGCAAGAATTATTTTCTCCCCCTTAAGACAAGAATTTAAAGCTCTCCCTAAGATCCTTAACAATATCAAGCAAGAATTATTTTCTCCCCCTTAAGACAAAGTCTCAATTAAGCACAAAGAGGTACATTTCTCATACATTTGGAACATTTTTCCAGACATTGTGAGGTATATATTTCTCCCCCTTTTTGTCAAGGAATAAACAAAGGACACATGAGATAAAATACGAGATATTAAGCAAACAAATCGTATAGAAAGTGAAGTTGAATAAACTAAACTCCCCCTTAACATATGCTCCACATTATGATCACCAAGTAGACTTGTTCACAAGGGAATTAACACAATCACACATTCAAACAATAAGAGAAAATATTTCATCACTTTACAAAGTCCAAGAGAGAATCATAGATTTATATTAATCTCTCAAAAATATTCTCACATTGCTAATGAATCAAGCACATAAGCAAAATATGTGTGTCTGTGTGTGTGTGAATGCTTATAGCATATATATAAGGAATAATTGTGATTTCAACATGCAAACCATATCAACACCTATCCATCAAAAGCATTTTCAATCTAGGTCAAATCGATATTTATCCGGGTTTTTGCTTTAAAGAGAATAGATTTCAACATGTGAGCGTGTGTGTGCATGTGGCTCGTTTACTCATTTCTATTTGACAATCCGAGCATTTCACAATTCTCAACTATACTTCATTAAGCCTTTTATTTTTCATTTCTTTTAGGCTTAGAATCAAAGATTTTTTTTTTTTTTTAATGATTCTTTTCAACACTTCTTTGTTTTTTTCTAACATAAACATATACGCTTCATGGCGGTTTTCACTCATTACAATGGTGTAGCCCCTTCCTACATTGGGCAGCTGCACAAACAAGGTGTGTAGCCCTTTCCATGAAGGTGCTCGTTAAGTTCTATGTAGTTGTCGAAGCAAAATGGATACATACCATAGGTCATCTATCATGTACTAAGCAATAGGCTTCTAAATGCATGCATAATCTACATATTTTCAAACTCAATTACTCAAAAACTAAAACATATAAGAGAAGTATTAGTGCACTTTTCAAAAATAAGATTTTTCAAGCTCAAGTGCATGATCTAGAAGCAATAAAAGTTATTTGTTTAAGATTATTACTTCTCATTTGAGAGGCTCTTAAAGATATTGATATTCAAATAAAGTTTTGCTCATTAAGCCACTCAACAATCACACAAAGACACTAATTAACACAAGTCATGTTAATGGACCTTCTAAGAGATTTAAATCTCTCTTTGTCCAAGGGCTTGGTGAACAAGTCTGCAAGTTGATTCTTTGTAGGCATATGTTCTAGAGTAACAATAGAATGTTTAACTAGATCTCTAATGAAATGATGTCTAATGCCTATGTGCTTTGTGCGTGAGTGTTAAACCGGATTTTTAGAGATGTTAATAACACTTCAGTTGTCACAATAAAGTGTCATTTTTCCTTGTTCTATCTCATAATCCTTAAGGATTTGTTTCATCCAAAGTAATTATGTACAAGCACTTCCGGTCGTAATGTACTTGGCTTCGGAAGAAGAAAGGGAAACCAAGTTATTCCCATCATAAGAGTAACCGCTGGATGTGCTTTTACGGTCATCTATGTTTCCTACCCAATCGGCATCACAATAGCATACAAAGATATCATTGATATCAAATGAATATAATAGACCAAGATTATGAGTTCCTTTGATGTACCTAATGATCCTTTTGACGGCTTTTAAGTGAGATTCCTTAGGATTGGCTTAGAATCTAGCACACAAGCCTAGATTAAAGCAAATGTCCAGTCTACAAGCCGTTATGTAAAGTAGACTTCCTGTCATGCTTCCATAAAGGCTTTGATCAACACTCTTCCCTTTTTCATCTTTGTCAAGTTTAAGAGTAGTACTCATGGGAGTTTCAAATTCTTTTCCACTTTCTAGGCCAAACCTCTTAACTAGGTTTTTAGCATACTTAGATTGATTCAACATAATGCCCATGCTAGTTTGCTTCACTTTCATCCCTAGAAAATAATTTAACTTACCCACCATACTCATTTCAAATTCACTTGACATCACACTAACAAATTCATCAACCATGGTTTTATTGGTAAACCCAAAAACAATGTCATCAACATATATTTGTGCAACAAAAATATCATGATCATGATGTTTGATAAACAAATTTCTATCAATGCCACCTCTCCTATAGTTGTTCTCGATGAGATATTGAGTCAACCTATCATACCAAGCTCTTGGAGCTTGCTTAAGGCCATAGAGTGCCTTTTTCAATTTAAACACATGATTAGGAGAGTGTGGGTCTACAAAACCCTTAGGTTGTTCAACATACATTTCTTCTTGAAGGTATCCATTGAGGAAAGTACTTTTGACATCCATTTGAAATAATTTGAACTTTTTAAGACAAGCAATGGACAACAAAAGTTTAATGGACTGAAGACGTGCAACGGGTGCAAATGTCTCATCAAAGTTTACACCCTCAACTTGAGTGTAACCTTGAGCCACTAGCCTAGCTTTATTCCTCATAATCTTGCCACTTTCATTGGTCTTATTCCTAAACACCCACTTAGTGCCAATCACATTAATGTCTTTAGTTTGCATAGCCCCAACCCAATATTCATCAACTATTGCCTCATTTATATTTTTGGGTTCAATTTGAGAAGTGTAGCAAGCAAATGAAATTTGGTTAGCTAGTTGGTTCATAGTTCTAACCCCTTCATTCAAATCACCTATGATGTCTTCTTGATAATGTGAGTTTCTAAGTCTAGAGTGAGAATGTTCAACAACTTGGTCATCTTGTTGAGTATCATTTAAAGCATTTTCAATCTCTTGACTTGCTACTCCAACATCACTATCATTTTCATTGTTATGACTATACTCACATAGTGAATCCTCACTAGACTCATTGCTAGCCACATCAATAGGTGCATTAGTGTCATTAAAAAGATTTTCTTTAGGTTCATTGACACTTTTACCATCACACAAATCAAGCATACTAAGGTCATCTATTTTCACATTGATAGACTCTATAATAATCTTTGTAGTCAAGTTGAAAACTCTATATGTACGACTATTAATAGCATACCCAAGAAAGAAACCAATATCACTTTTAGCATCAAACTTTCCTAAGTGATCTCTATCATTCAAAATGAAACACTTACTCCCAAAAGTGTAGAAGTAACTTACATTGGGCTTCTTGCCCTTCCAAAGCTCATAGGATGTTTTTTTTTTGTGCCAGGCCTTCTAAATACTCTATTAGACACATAACAAGTAATGTTTACCACTTCGGCCTAAAGATTCCTACGAACTTTCTTGCTATTGAGCATGACCCTAGCCATCTCTTGCAAGACATGGTTTTTTCTCTCAATAACACTATTTTGTTGAGGAGTTCTAGGTGCCGAGAACTTATGAGATATCCCTAAGTCATCACAAAACACACTAAACTTGGAATTTTCAAATTTCGTCCCATGATCACTCCTAATGCGACATATTTTCTTAATAACGTGACCTTTTTCATTTTGAACTTGATTACAAAACTTCTTAAAAGAAATCAAAAGCCTCGATCTTGTTCCTAAGAAAATAAACCCAAGTAAACCTTGAGAAATCATCGAAGCATACAAAAATGTACTTTTTACCATTGATGCTCTCGGTTTGAATTGGCCCCATTAGGTCCATGTGCATAAGTTCTAAAGGCTTCTTGGTAGCAATGGAAGTGCTCTTCTTGTAAGGCACTTTGGTTTGCTTACCTAATTTACGCACTTTGGTTTGCTTACCTAATTGACAAGGTTCATAAACACTTTCTAGCTTCCTACCAAGACTAGGTAGACCTCTAACAATGTTAAGTGTTTCAAGCTTTTTTAAGTCTCTAAAGTTCATGTGACCCAAACGTTGATGCCACAAATCAAGCTTGTTGCACTCATGTGCCATGTTGCAAGTTAGAAGATCTATCTCAATACAATAGCAATTGTCTATAGACCTTTTCACTTTTAGGACAACATTGCCATTTTTATCAATTATTGTGCACACATCTTTGTTAAAGCTATCTTCCTTAAAGATTTCACACAAGTGAGTGATGCTTATTAAGTTAGCTTGTAACCCATTAACATACAAAGTATCGTGAAGTTTAGACAATCCGGGGATACATACTATTCCCTTGCCTAGAACTTGCTTTTTGGTGCCATCACCAAAAGTGACCTGTCCTCCATCCTTTATGACAAGATTCTTAAAGAACTCTTTGTTACCGGTCATGTTCCTAGAGCAACCGTTATCTAGGTACCAAGAGTAAGAGGAGTTGGCCCTAAGAGCAAATTGTGCAACTAGACATTTAGGTGTGTCTTTTCTAACCCACAGACTCTTTATAATACGCCTCTCACTCTTAGCACTATCATGTTTTGACTCAATGTTTGACTTTTTAACATGCACCTTGACCTTATTAATCACATCTTCAAATATATCAAACAAAGCATTATCAATTTTCTTATGCATAGTAGAGTGAGGCACAACATAAGATTTAGCAAGCAAATCATCAACAAGTTTCTTCACAACATGCTTTTCCAAGTTCTTCCTAGGTCTAGTTCTAAATCCATACATGGATGATTGCCTAGGACCATCAAAGACATATCATGTAAAGCATTATCAAATTTGCATTTTTGAATGTATTCAAAGCACCTAGATCGAATATGTCCTACCATATTACAATGATGACAAATAGGTATGAATTTGAAAAATTTACCATTTGCATTTGCTTCCAAAGCATTTGTTCTTCTCACAATTTTACCCCTTTGAAGTGCAACCCTTGATGCTTCACCTCTTGCATTTAAGGTTGACGCTTTTTGACTTTGATCTTGTTGAGATCTTCCATTTGAGTTCCTTGTTGATGTAGAGGCACCTCTGATAGCTTTAATTGCTTTACCTTATGAGAGAGTACCTACATTTGTTTCACCACTTGCTTTGACAAAAGTAGATTTGTTAGTAGAAGGAGTTATCCTATTTGACAAAACCTAAACCTCTTTTGTCACTAGGATGCTTTCCACTCTTAATGAGAGTTTCTATTGTGTTAGAACTAGATGACATCTTGTTAATCATCCTACTTGTCTCATCAAGTTTATCACTAAGCATCCTATTTTTTCCTAACATCTTCACGAGATTTACTAAGCCATTCTTCATACTTTTTCTCTTGATTTTGGTGCTCACTTAGTTTGGCTTTAAGCACATTCTCTAGCCTCCTAGCACAATCAACAAAACTATCCATTTGCTCAATTTCTTGCTTCAAGATGCTAAGTCTATATTGCTATCTTTTAAGTTTATTTCTAGACTTAGGATCTTGCCTTTAAGTTCATTGAATTCTTTTGAGCCTAGACCATGATTCTCTAGCTTCCTATTGAGGGACACATTGACTTTAGATAAGTGTTCATTCTCAAGAATGAGATCATTGATCTTTTTCTCATCTAAGTCAATAAGTTCAACAAAAGAAGCCATATAGGAATACACTTCCTTAATCATGACTATATCACAAGCAAAACATAAACACTATAAAGAAAGGATCTATCTAGTTGCTTCTAGACACCCGCTCTAATACCAAATAAAATTTCCTCTAGCAATTATAGTGTAAATATACCTAGAGGGGGGGGGGGGGGGGGGGGTGAATAGGTATAGGCCCAAATTCTCCCAAACTTCTTTTTCGCGAAACAATGATGTGCACACTTGATGTGTCTAACAAATGGATTGTTTTAATCAACACAATTTAGAATACAATTCACAAGTGATACAATCAATGAAAGATATGAAAGTAATGAAAAATAAAAACGAAACTTAACACAAGTGTTTTTACGTTGTAAAACCTCCGAAGAGGAAACATCCATGGGTTGAATACACAACCACCGGCAAGCAATTCACTATGTCAAAAAAGAGATACACATTCAAGGTAATCAACACATGATATACTCCCCAAGCTATCAACTACTAGTCTACCCTCGGACTACGTGAAAACACCTTGCCACAAGCTTTCTAACCGAGACAAATTGCTTGCCTCTAGAAAGCCACTCTCTAACCAAGACTATCCTTAAGTCTCTAGAAAGTTTTCCTTGATCGGTCTTACTTTAAGCCTAGCTCCTTGCCAAGTCTTCCTTGCTTAGTTATTCCGAGCCTCTTGCTCTTAACTAAGACTTCCTTGCTTGGATTTACCTAGAGCCTCACACTCCTCACCAAGACTTCTTGCTCGGACTTACTTAGAGTCTCACACTCTTTGCCAAGTCTTCCTCTGCTCTAAGTTGAAGAATCACTAAACAACAAGAGACTTCACACCTTTTGCAAGGCAAATGATCTAAGTGATACAAATGATGCAATCACAATCAAATAGAGAAAGTTGATCACACAAACTCTATGAACATGCAAGAGATAACTAGAATATGCTTTCAACACTCAATCACAAAGTTATCTAGAAATCCAAACATGTGAATCAATAAGAATTAGATTAGAATAATCAATATTGCAATCACAAATCCTAGTTCTTAGATCATGAAACTAAACCTAGAAATCAACAATCAAGCTCATCATACAAAACATTTCTAGAATCAATTTCATGTGAATCAAGTTTAGTTTTCAAATATGTTCAATCAAAATCACAAAAAAGCTATAACTCAAAAATCATTCAAACAAGTCTAAAACAGAAATTAAAATCAATCTAAACATTTTTCATCAATCAAGTAATAAGAATCATCAAGTTGATCATAAGAAAAATGCAAAGAAGATGATTACCGATAGAAAAGATGAAACTCGAACAGAGATCAGATCATCATGATAAATCTGGACATCTTTTCAACTTGAAAATGTTGGGACTTGTTTCTCTCTTCAAGACCAACAATTTTGGCTTTTGGATCACTTAATTCTGAGTTGAGATGAGAGAGATATGACTATAACAAAAATGCAAAAGTTGTATTGAGGTTTGCACGAAATTTGAATTTAAATAGGGAGGGAAATCAAATGAAGAAGGAAGAGGGGCAAAGTTGGAAATCATCCAACACCACCCTTGATCCCCATGGAGGTGCGTGGCCACCGTGGGGAAGCCGAGAGGCCTTCTTCCCGTGGTGGCCACGCGCCTCAATGGGAAGGAAGGGTGGTGGCCATTGCCTTATTTCCTTTCCTTTCCTTTCCTTTCCTTTCCTTCGCTCCCTTTCGCACACCTCACGTTTTCGGATTACGAACTGTAACTCAATGACATACGAGAAAAACTATGAAACATTAACAATTGGATATGAAGTCGACTAGATACATGATGACGAAGACAATGCATTGAAAGAGAATGTAAAGTAGTAACTTCCTCGTTTGAACTCGAAATCAAATAAGTGAGTAACCAAAACAACTGGAACTCAACAAGGAATCATATGAGATCATATTCAAGTTCAAAAACAACCAAAACCCAAACAAATAAACACAAGATCGCACAAGTATGCAATTTCCTAGACATAGTCTTAGAACATGCAATTTTACAATGTTTGTCAATATGAGATCAATGCATGAGCATACTAATACATGTGTGTGAATGTGTTATTACCAAATGAGCACAATGATGCAAGGACACATATGAATGCAATGTATGTGTGTGCGGTTAGCTCACCGATGCATGGACACACATGTATGAATTGTATGTGTGTGCACTTACACCTTGCAAGAGGAAGAAGTATCTTGATACCTTAGCATCCAAGAAAGAGTTTATCCTCTTGAAGATGATATTTGCATGAGAAGTTTCTTTTCTCCTTTGAAGCTCCTTTCCACCAAGAAACACCTAAGCAACTAACCATTACAAATAAAGAAACTTTTGTAGTGGAATCAAGCCAATACAAATATAAAACCTTACATATCTTAAATAAAGCAATTCTAGGCAATAGTTATCACAATACAACGCTTAATCAATCAACACAAATATCTCAATCTTGAATATAAAATCTAATCTAGATGCATACAAGTAATAAATGAGATTTCTTGCTAAGGGAGAACTTAAAAATGGATTAAAATGGTGTTCAACTTACAAAGTGATGTAGGAGAGATTATCAAAGATATTGTTGAAGATTTTTTATTTTAAAAATATTCTTGTAATTAATACATATTATTTTATTTCCATTTATTATATATTTAATTAAGTGTTTTTTCCTTTTCTGATTATAATTTGTTTTTAGCTTTTTATTCGGGATTCTTTCCCGATTTCGTTTAGGATCTTTAGGAGTCTAGGAGATTTCAAAATTGTTTCCTTTAAATAGATTGTATTAGGGTTTGGAGAATCAGTTGTTGAATTAATAAAAATTTTAGAGTGTTCTCTAATTATCTCCCAATTTCGGTATCTTGAGTGGATCAATGAATTTGAAGCCTATTATTCTGGTATCTATGCACGGATCAACAAATTAATATTAGGGTTCGCTTCTGGTATTCATGCGTGAATCAACGGATCCAAATCATTTATCCTTTCTTTTATCGATTGTTGTTTGTGTTGAATTTCTCGCTACCTCAGTTGGTATTTGAGGCCTATTATTCTAGTATCTGTGCACGGATCGACAGATTAATAGTAGGGTTCGCTTCCGGTATTCGTGCGTAAATCAATGGATCCGAATCATTTATCCTTGCTTTTATCGATTGTTGTTTCGTGAATATTCCACTGCATCAGTTTGGTATCAGAGCCACCGAGTCTACCATTGTGCTAGGCTCAACATCCACGACCACAACTAACTATCTTCCTCAACGCCAAAAATTCACCATCCATATTTATCCACACACAAAAAAAGAGCCGTGTTCATTCGGGATGACATTGACATGCCGCCGAAGAGACATCAACCAAAACGAATTCAGTTCATCATGACAAGAATCGAAGGATTTAGAGTTCGTCGTATAAGATCTCGGCTGTTAGCACTCAAAAATTTTATGCAAGTTTGTGGGATGAAGGCAATCAAAATTCGAGGACGAATTTTCTCCAACCTGAAGAGAATGATGCAGGAGAGATTATCAAAGATATTGTTGAAGATTTTTGATTTTAAAAATATTCTTGTAATTAATACATATTATTTTATTTCCATTTATTATATATTTAATTAAGTATTTTTTCTTTTTTTGATTATAATTTGTTTTTAGTTTTTTATTTGGGATTCTTTCCCGATTTCGTTTAGGACCTTTAGGAGTCTAGGAGATTTTGAATTTGTTTCCTTTAAATAGATTGTATTAGGGTTTGGAGAATCAATTGTTGAATTAATAAAAATTTTAGAGTGTTCTCTAATTATCTCCCAACTTCGGTTCCCTGCGCGGGTTAACGATCTTGAAGCCTATTATTCTGGTATCTGTGCGCGGATCAACAGATTAATAGTAGGGTTCGCTTCCGGTATTCGTGCGTGAATCAATGGATCTGAATTGTTTATCCTTTATTTTATCTATTTGTTGTTTGTGTTGAATTTCCCGCTACTTCAATTGGTATTTGAGGTCTATTATTCTGGTATCTGTGCATGGATCAACAAATTAATAGTAGGGTTCGCTTCCGGTATTCATGTGCGAATTAACGGATCCGAATCATTAATCCTTTCTTTTATCAATTGTTGTTTGGTGAATCTTCCGTTGCACCAGTTTGGTATCAGAGCCACTAAGTCTACCATTATGCTAGGCTCAGCATCAACCAACTTCCTCAACGCCAAAAATTCACCATCCATATTTCCCAAAAAAAAAAAAAAAAAAATACTTATTCTTTTGTTTTTCATGAAACTAAGATTGTGTTACTGCCAAGTAAACCTTCTGAGAAGATGAAGTCGCATGGAGATAATACTAACTTGCTATCTTATGCAAAATTTGAGTTGAAGGTAAAGGAATCGGAAACGGTGTATGTGTTGGTGGGAAAAGAAACAAGTGTTGAATTGGAGGATCCTGAAGCTGCAGCTCCTCTGATTTCGAAATTTGCTAATGTGTTTTTAGAAGAATTACCAGAAGGACTTCTGCCCCTACGTGACATTCAACATCATATCGACTCAGAGCCAAGGGCTATGTTACCAAACAAGCCACATTATCAAATGATTCCTACTGAGAATGAAGGATTACGGAGACAAGTTGAGGAGCTACATTCAAAGGGGCATATTTGTGAGAGTCTTAGCTCGTGTGCTGTACCTGCCCTGTTAATACAAAAAAAAAAATGGAACCTGGAGGATATGTGTCGATAGCCGCGCAATTAACAAGATTACTGTGAGGTATCGTTTTCCAATTCCAAGATTGGATGATTTGTTAGATCAGTTGAGTGGGGCACATGTGTTTACCAAATTGGACCTGAAGAGTGGGTATCATCAGATTCGTATTCGGCCTGGGGACGAATGGAAGATAACTTTCAAAACGCGAGAGGGATTATATGACTGGCTAGTCATGCCTTTTGGGTTGTCAAACACGCCCAGCACCTTCATAAGAGTAATGAACCAAGCCCTTCGACCATTTATTGGTAAGTTTGTCGTTGTATATTTCGATGATATCTTGATTTACAGTGCAAACCTCGAGCTGCATATTCAGCACATTCGGGAAGTGTTATGTGTTCTACGTAGAGAAAGATTTGTTGCTGTAGCAAAAAAGTGTGCTTTTATGACGCCAAAAGTTTTGTTTTGGGGTTATATTATTTCTGGAGAGGGACTACAGGTGGATGAGTCCAAAATAGAGGCAGTAAGGCAGTGGCCCCGACCGAAAACAATTACTGAGGTATGCAATTTTCATGGGTTGGCATCGTTCTACCGCCGGTTCATTCCGCACTTCAGTAACATTATGGCACCTATCACTGAATGTATGAAAGGAGTCAAGTTTCAGTGGACAACCGAAGCATAAGAAGGTTTTCAGCAAATAAAAGAGAAATTGACAACCGCCCCTATACTTGTCTTACCAGATTTTTCTCAACCTTTTGAGTTGCATAATGACGTCTCCAAAATGGGCATCAGAGCTGTTCTGAGTCAAGCTGGGAAATCGGTGGCATATTTTAGTGAGAAACTGACGGGGTCTCGAGTTCGTTATTGCACGTATGATATAGAATTCTATGCTGTGGTCCAAGCGGTGAAACACTGGCGACATTACTTATTCCACCATGAATTCATTCTATACACTGACCATGATTCGTTACGGCATCTCCATAGCCAAGATAAGATTTCTGCCCGTCATGCTTCATGGTCTGCCTACCTTCAACAATTTACATTTGTTCTAAAGGATAAGGCAGGTGTTACAAACTGAGTGGCTGATGCTCTAAGTCGAAGAGTCAATTTGTTATTAGCAATGACTGTACAGGTACTAAGTTTTGATTCTTTTCATGAATTATTTGATTTTGACCCGTATTTTTCTGAGGTGATGGCTGCTATACGAGTGGGGGAAAATTATGAATTTGTGTTGGTAGATGGTTTTCTATTTCGGGGAAAATCAACTTTGTGTTCCCAATTGTAATTTGCGTCTGCAAATTATTAAGGAGTTACATGGTGAGGGCCATCTGGGCAGAGATCGTACTCTTCAGCTAGTCAAGGCATCCTACTTTTGGCCAACAATCCTGAAGGAAGTGGAGAGATATGTCGAAAGATGTCAGATTTGTCAATTGTCTAAAGGAAAAGCGACTAATGCAGGTCTGTACATGCCATTACCTATTCCTACTCAACTATGGACAGATTTGAGTATGGATTTTGTTTTGGGACTGCCAAGAACCCAATGGGGTTTTGATTCCATCTATGTATTTGTTGATCGATTTTCTAAGATAGTTCATTTTATTCCGTCTCAAAAAAACTACTAATGCTGTAAAGGTTGCCCAATTGTTCTTTTGGGAGGTATATCGTCTTCATGGATTACCTATGTCAATTGTTTTTGACCGGGACACTCGATTCCTCAGTCACTTCTGGCAGAGCTTTTGGAAGATGGTTAATAGAAGGTTGGGTTTTAGTAGTGCATATCACTCACAAACGGATGGACAGACGGAGGTAGTGAACCGAGCTCTGGGAGATTTACTGAGATGTTTGGTAGGGGATAACGTCCGATCATGGGATCTGAAACTTAGCCAAACCAAATTTGCCCATAACCATGCTGTCAATAGAAGTTCTGGGTTTAGTCCGTTTCAAGTTGTTTACACATTGGTTCCTCAAAGCCCTCTAGATTTATTGCCTCTGCCTAGCAAGACTAAGATTCATGGAAAGGCTGAAGATTTTATTCAAGGATTATAAGAAGTTCATCAGTAGGTGCCGAAAAATCTGTTATAGTCAGCACCGAGATACAAGCTGGCCGTTGACAAAAAGCGGCGTCATTTGGAGTTTGATGTAGGCGATTTTGTATGGGCGGTCCTCACAAAGGACATGTTTGTTGTGGGGGAATATAATAAACTTGCTGCTAAGAAGATAGGACCCCTCAAAATTTTAGAGAAGATTAATCCAAATGCTTATCGCCTGAAGCTTCCTAGCCACATTCGTACTCATGATGTGTTCAATATCAAGCATTTGACTCCTTTTCATGGCGACTCTTCTGATGATGATACTGTAGGAAATTCGAGGATGAATTTTCTCTAACATGGGGAGAATGATGCAGCAGCATTGGATTACATAGCATTGGAATATATGGAGGGGTGGGATAGGAAAAAGACCAAGGAAAAAGGCCATACTAGGTCGGGCGACGGAGTCGGAATGACATGAGATTTTCACAGTTGATGCGTTTCGGCGAGATCTTCAATAGTCAACAGCTATTGAGGCAAACCCTTTTTTAGCCGAATTCCTTTGTTTGGGTCCCGAAAAGGCCGTTTTTGCCGTTTCAAGAAAGTTTTGTATTTGCAATAAATTGAGTTTTCCAATTCCGAATTGACTTCCGTCAATTCCGGTGTGCTTAGGATTCTCAATAGTATTAGTTTTCGCATTAATATCATTTTTGCCTTTTTTGGTAATTTTTCGTTTTAGGGCTCATTTTCGTGTTCTGTAAGGAATACGATTAGGTTTAGGATTTGTTTGTTTTTTTTTTGGCTAATTAGTTTTTGATTTATAAAATTTAGAGTTTCTCTTGTTTTCTCCCAATTTCGGTATTCTTTGTGAATCAACGAACTTGAAGCCTAATATTCCGGTATTCGTGCGCGAATCAACGGAACTTTAATAGGTCGTTTTCAATTTGTTTCTTGCAGGTTTTTCTTGACAGAGCTTCTGCTACATTAGTTTGGTATCAGAGCCACCGAGTCTACCGTTGTGCTAGGCTTAGCATCCATGACCACAACCAACTATCTTCCTCAACGCCAAAAATTCACCATCCATATTTATCCACACAAAAAAAAAAAAGAGCCGTGTTCGTTTGGGACGACATTGACATGCTGCCGAAGAGATATCAACCAAAACGGATTCAGTTCATCATGACAAGAATCGAAGGGTTTAGATTTCGTCGTATACGATCTCGGTTGTTAGCAATAAATTTTTTTATGCAGATTTATGGGATAAAGGCAATTAAAATTCGAGGACGAATTTTCTCCTACCTGAAGAGAATAATGCAGGAGAGATTATCAAAGATATTGTTGAAGATTTTTGATTTTAAAAATATTCTTGTAATTAATACATATTATTTTATTTCCATTTATTATATATTTAATTAGGTGTTTTTTCCTTTTCTGATTAGAATTTGTTTTTAGTTTTTTATTCGGGATTCTTTCCTGATTTCGTTTAGGATCTTTAGGAGTCTAGGAGATTTCGAATTTGTTTCCTTTAAATAGATTGTATTAGGGGTTTGGAGAATCAGTTGTTGAATTAATAAAAATTTTAGAGTGTTCTCTAATTATCTCCCAATTTAGGTATCTTGAGTGGATCAACGAATTTGAAGCCTATTATTCTGGTATCTGTGCGCGGATCAATAGATTAATAGTAAGGTTCGCTTCTGGTATTCGTGCGCGAATCAACGGATCTGAATCGTTTATCCTTTCTTTTATCGATTGTTGTTCGTGTTGAATTTCTCGCTACCTTAGTTGGTATTTGAGGCATATTATTCTGGTATTTGTGCGCGGATCAACAAATTAATAGTAGGGTTCGCTTCTGGTATTCGTGCATGAATCAACGAATCCAAATCATTTATCCTTGCTTTTATCGGTTGTTGTTTTGTGAATATTCCGCTGCATCACGAAGTCACATGTGTTGAAGAAAACCCAGGCAAGAAAGCAACCTAGATGAAGCTAGATGATGCTAGATGATGTTTGATGCACATAGAAATGGTTTTGAGTGATCAAAGGTGAGTTCTTGGATGATTTTCTCTCTTAGAAAAAATTATAAGTTAAAAATATGATTTTGAACTCTCGTGAGCTGACTTAGAGATAAAGTGACACTTATATATGAGGTCACCATAAAGCTCTACCGTTTTGACCATTTTTTAAAACACTTAGCCGACACAACTGCTATGTATACCGCGGTACAGGCAAGTTTCTGCACCGCGGTACGCAGAGCGTGTAGGCTTTAGAATCTACCACTATAGAGACCACCCCAGAGGCAAGTGCACCCATACCGGTGCAAAATCATCAAGTTTTGAACCTGATTTGGACTGTTTCCCATGCAAGTGTACCTGGCGCGGTACAGGCAGCGGTAAAGAGAATATTTTTCTTTTCAAATAATCAAATCACATATAGTCTATATATGCAATATGTGCAAGTGTGAAATGTGAAGAGAATGCACACATGAACAAAGAATACATATACGAGCATGAGAAGTGTGTGTGTGCAACTAAGTCTCTTAAATGTAAATTAATCATAAGTGATTTACCTTTGAAGTGCTTATCATCTTGAGGTCTTGACAAGGCCTTTGTTGAGCTTGATCACCAACAATTTAAATGCCTAAGTTACCCTTACATTTCAAACCCCAATTGTGGTTTGTCACTGAAATAAGTCAATCGAACTTGAGGAACTTACAATTACCACTCACCACTCTTGGTTCAATCCTAGTGATATCCCTCGATCCACTACTCTTGGCATGACCACCTCATAATCTACCATACGAGCCTTATCGACAATCAAGATCAAATCACAAAGTTATTCTAGATTCAAGTTCATGTTCATCAAAATTAGCTAAAATGATTATTCAATTAAAAGAATGCAAAAGCTAATTTTGAAACTTCACTCATTTGAATCAAAATCATTCTAAACATCTTTCCTTAATCAAATAAGAAGATCCAATAAGTTGATCATAAAAGAATTGTAGAGAAGATGACTCACTTACAAAATGATGAACACACGAATGAAGATCAGATCACTACAAAACATCTAGATATCATTTCACTTTGAAAATGCTTACGGATTATTCCTTTCTTCAATACCAATATTTTTGGCTTTTGAATTTCTAAAATCGAAGTTGAATTGAGAGAGATATGATCAAACATAAATTGAAAAAGTTCTTAAAATTTTTTGTACAAGACTTCTTCAAATTGAAAAATGAAAGGGGAAAATGTTTTAAAGGGAGGGAAGGTGATAGGAGAGAAGAGGATCTCGGCCAAGCAAAGTCACCTCTCTACCTCACCACCCCGAGGAGGCACGTGGCCATCTCGGGGGCAGAGGGTGGTCCTCCCTAAGATGGCCACAAGCCTCCTCGGGGAAGGGTGGCAAATGGCCTTTGGCCATTCACTTCTTCCCTCGCGCTCTTCTTGTGCTCTTCAACTGTTCTCTGGCCTCTGAACTATGAACTCGAATCCATTTTTAAATTACAAACTATGACTCTCTCACGCACAAGGACGACTATGAAACTTTGACCAGAAATTAGGAATTTGACTCGATACACAAAGACGAAGACCATGGACGATCGACACACGAAAAGTCAACTCGAAACTCGAAAACTAATGAATGAGTAACCGAAACAACCGGAACTCAGCAAGGAATATTATGAGAACATATTCAAGTCCAAAATCCATAAAACACAAACAAACAAACATAAGAACACTCATGTATGCCATTTCCTAGAGATAGTCCTATAAAATGCAATTTTACAAAAGTTGTTAAATTAAATCTAATGCAATATGTGCATACTATAATATGTGTGTGAATGTGTTATACCATTTTAGCGCAACGATGCAGAGACACAAAAGTATGCAATATGTGTGTGTGCACTTATGCCTTGCAAGAGGAAGAAGAATCTTGATACCCTAGTATCCAAGTAAGCACATTTCCTCTAGAAGACGAACTTTGCATGAGAAGTTGCTTTTCTCCTTTGAAGCACATATCTACCATGAGTCACTTAAGCAATTAGTCATTACAAATAAAGAGAGTTTTGATATGGAATCAAACCAACACAATTCTAAAACCTAACACATTGTTTTTCCCTTCATTAAGGGTTTCCACATAAAAATGCTTGTGTCATTTATATTTCAACACTCTTTTATCTCCATCTTTTCTATTCATTACAATTACACAAATATCAGGTAGGCGACTTGACTGCATTTCCATATCAACTCGGGCGCCGATATGCATACGTGTCACTACTAACTAGATTTCCCAAAAATCAACGTCAATAATCGGCGCTAGAATGAGGGGGTGAACCTCCCCATGGGCTCTAATCCACCTCCACCACCACGGACCAACATAGGATAATGAAGTAATAACCAACTACCCCTGGTGAAGGATTCGATCTTGCCTCAACAGGAGGAAGTAGAGCCTGGCGTGACATTGACTTACCATCAGCTCCAGACAATCATGGCTCAATTATTCGGAGTATTAGGGGGTAACACGTTTCAAACCCCATTGGCAGATCACAACCAACTCCCCACCTCTTGGTCAAAGCCCACAAAGGAAGACTGAGGTCTAAAATACATAGGAAGACACTTGATGCTCCTATAAAGGCACCCAAAGAGAAGTGAGTTGACCTAGAGGATCGTAACATTTTGGGGGCCTAAAGGCGTTGCGCCAGATGGAAAGCTAAGGTAGGCGAAGAGACAGTAATTGAGAGGCCAACTGTGTCTATGCACTCTCTTACAAAGAGCTCGAACCCTAAGTCCCCTAACAGGTCAAATCGCCAATACTCTAGTTCACCATCACATAGAGATCATATGAGAGACCTGCAGAGATCGGAGACATCCCATTCGCGAAAAGCTGGCCCCAAAAAATTATAAAGTCATCACATGGAAAGCGAGTATGAGGGCAAACAAGACAGTAGGGGATCTCAAGAAGACCTTATCGAATCTATACGAGCAGCCTTATCCAACAAGGAAGGTCCATATAATCAAGAAGCTGGTAAATCTAAAGATGTCAATGATCACCTGAATTAGTTCAATGAGGTGATAGATGGAATAAACTCGGTGTCAATGGTATTCGATAATGAGTTGTTAGGCGGTTTAATTCTTACCCAAATGCTGAAGAGTTGGAAGACGACGTGTCAATCGATCGCCAATTCATTTGGGAAAGAAAAGATAAGCTTCCAACAGGTTGTATAAATGATTATGACTAGGGAGATCAGGATGCGTGAAGAGGGATCATGGGCATCATCTTCAGCACTGAATATGGAAGGTAGAGAAGGTAGGAAAAGAAATCAGAATAAGAATCAACGGGGAAGATCCAAGTCTAGGAATCATCAAGGCAACAATTTAGGTAACCAGCAGTGAAGCAAGAAAGATATGGAGTGTTGGAATTGTGTGAAGATGGGTCACTACTCGAGTGATTATAGGTTTACCAAGAAAGATGATGGTAGAATGGTGCGAACTGTGTTTTTGATGAATTAGACGGAGTCTTGGGTGTTGGACTCAAGGATGTCATTTCATGCCATCTCACACATGGAGTTATTCAAGAACTACATCTTCGAAAATTTTGGTAAGGTGTATATTTGTGACAATCAAGCATGCGACATTACCGGGAAGAAAGATGTGAGGATTCAGCTGAATGGGTCTATTTGGAAGCTTGACAACATGATGCATGAACTGGACTTGAGGAAGAATTTGATCTCTATAGGACAGCTAGCGTTAGACGGATATAACGACTTTCATAGAGATAAGTGGAAAATCTTGAATGGAGCTATGATAGTCGCCTGAGGAATTAAGAACTGGTCTCTTTACATGACTACTGATGCATATGGTTCGATCGTAGTGGCAGAAGGTAAAAAGGATCTTAATCTGTGGCACTAGAGATTTTGGCACATGAGTAGTCAGTGGCTGATGTGTCTGCATTCGAGAAGGAAGTTGCTAAGGTTAAATTTTGTTTAAGTAGATTGCCGTGAGAGTTGTAGTCTTGAGAAGCAGAAACGAGTGAGCTTCAAAAAGATTGAAAGATAACTGGCAAAGAAGAAGCTGGAACTAGTGCACACCGATGTTTGGGGTCTGGCTTCAATCTCATCAACCAGGGGTAAATAGTATTTCATCACATTCATCAACGATCATTCCAGAAAGGTGTGGGTTTACTTCTTGAGACATAATTTTGAGGTGTTTGAAGCCTTCAAGAAGTGGAAGGCCGTGGTTGAGAATGAAACAAGGTTGAAGATCAAGAAGCTGCGTTAAAACAATGGTGGAGAGTATGAAGACAACAAGTTCAAGAAGTTTTGCTACCATATTGGTATTAAGCTCATAAGGATGGTGCTGGGGAAACCACAACAGGATGTTATAACAGAGCGGATGAATAAAACATTTACTAAGAGAGCTAGAAGAATGCACCTACTGTTAGAGTTGCTGAAGCAGTTCTAGGCAGAGGTAGTCAATACGGCAACATACTAGATCAACAGAGGGCTATCAAAATATTTAGAGCTCACAATACCATAGGAGTTTTGGACTGGGAAAGAGCAAATTGGATGCCAAGTCAGTGAAGTGTACTTTGGTGGGTTATGGTAAAGAAGAGTTTGGATATAAACTCTAGGACGACAAAAACCACAAGATGATCAAGCCTAGAGATGTTGTCTTCAATAAGAAGGTTATGTACAAGGACATGAACAAACATACATCTGAGCAGGGAGAGTCAAACTACTTTAGGCCAGAAGATGTATTGGGTGGTGGGATTGTGGAACGTGATAAATTTTAGCAAGATGAAGAGCAATGTGTGCAACCCCACATCGAAGAACCTATACCATAGAAAGATGTTCCAGCACCACAAAATCCGATTGATCAAAAGGTACTGAATTCACAGCTTATAAATGCTTTGAGAAGATCCACATAGGCCCAAAGTACATTGAGATGAACCATTTGCCCACATAAGCCAAATATGAAGTATTTGAGCTATTTGTTGCTAACATATGCGAGAGAACCCGAAAGCTATGATGAGGCATGTTAAGGAGAAGATGCAAACAAGTAGGAGTTTGTGATGAAGGATGAGATGAAGTTACTTGTATCCAATCAGGCTTGAGAGTTGACCGAGTTACCAGAAGGAAAGAAAAACCCTACCCAACAAATTGGTGTTTCAAATCAAGGAGAAGCAAGATGATTCCAAAAGATACAAGGCGAGATTGGTGGTTAAAGGTGTTAGGATTTTGGTTTGTGTTGGTATTTATTCCATATCAAAATAATTATTTTCTTGTATTGATTAGTGGTCTTAGAATTGATGATTCAAAGCTTCAAAGAAAGACTTAGTTATATTTCATGCAAGATGGTGTCTTAAAAAGGGAATAAGCTACATTGCTCATCAAAGGTATAATTGACCTCATTCCTCTTACAAGGCATAGGCACACACACACATGGCATTCATATATGTCCCTGCATAGTTGTACACTATTGGTATAACACATTCACACACTTGACAAAGTATGCATATGCATTAGATTTAATTTGATAAACATTGTTAAATTGCATGTTCTAGGACTATCTCTAGGAAATGGCATACTTGTGTGACATTGTGTTTATTTATTTTCATTTAATTGATTTTAGACTTGAACATGATCTCATATGATTCCTTATTGAGTCCCGGTCATTTCAGTTACTCATTCGTCAGGTTTCGAATCCAAACTAGGAAGCTACGCTACTTTGAGTTCTCATTCGTTGTGTTGATTTTGTCCTCGTATTCCAAGTCAAATTCTCATCCTTTTATCAAAGTTTCATAGTCATCCTTGTGTGTAAGGGAGTCACGGTTTGTAATCCAAAGACAAATTCAAATTCAGAGTTCAGAGGCCCGAATACGGCCGAAGAACGTGAGAGGAGTGCAAAGGAGTCAAGAATGGTCAAAGGCCATTTAGTGGTGAGCCCGTGAGGGGCGCATGAGCCTCACGGCTCACACACCCTCTCTGCCTTGTGAGGCTCATGCACCTCTCACGGGGTGGTGAGATGGCTAACAGTGATTAGTCATCTCTTTCCATCTCTTTCATCTCTTTTAAGTTTCTCATTTCCCTCACATTTCATTTCAAGAAGAAAAATTAGAAAACCTATGTGCAAAATTTTCTCTCCAAACTTTCTCACTTTCCAAACACCATAACTTTCTCATTCGGACTCCGAATTGAGTGATTCAAGTTGGAGAAACTTCATAATCAAGTACTCTACCTTTTCCAAGTGAGTTTGTAGTTGTTTGATCTAGTTTTGTGGTGGTTCTACCTTCAAAACCAAACCAGCTCGTGAATCATAGGTATTTGACTTATCTTTGTGTTTTCTTCTTTTAAAACCTTTGATTACCTTGGGTTTTCTTCTTCTATACGTATGTGTATGTATGATGAATGCTATTGAAAAAGATAGCTTCATAATCAAACATAATCATGTCTAATTAGAGACAAATGTGAACTAATTTTCCTTGATTCTAGTTTCTCACATGTTTGAGTGTTGTATTGTGATTAGTTTGATATATAGGGTTATTTTGGATTGATTGATTCATTTTATGATCAATAACCTTAGCATGTGCTTAGATCTTCTAATTGAATAAATCTAGGATTAGCACTTGTGATTTTGTATTTAGAGCCTAATTGGATTTAATTAATTATTCATTATATCCTTGCTCTAAATGTTGGCTAGAATATACATTGAACATATTTTGTGATTCTAGCATTTTTGTGTATGTTTCTAATATCTTGAATATGTGCTTCATGTATATGATTTATTCAAGTGTTAGATTTGTGAATGAAACTATGAGCCATATGTGTTAGGTGTTTTCACATGCTCTAGGTTTTAATTCAAGTTTTATATCTAGACTATTTTAACTTGTGTTCTCACATGATTAAGTCTAGTTTCCATGGAATGTATTGATCACATGTTCTATGTTAAATTGTTTGTTTGCATCATTTGCATTCATTAATCATACTAGGAAGTCCTTGTAAAAGGCATGAAGTCTTGGTTAGGACATGAGGTCCGGATAACCAAGCAAAAAGTCTTAACTAGGACAAGAGGTCCAGATAGTGAAGTAAGGAAGTCTTGGTTAGGAGAAGAGGTCCAGATAACCAAGCAAGAAGTCATGGCTAGGATCGGGAAGGTCCGGATAGCTATGCAAGGGAGTCTCCCAAGAGGCATGAGTGCCTTGGATAGGGAGTTGGCTACATTATTGGTAGGCCCGAACGTTTGGTTAGACATAGACTCCAATAGAGAGTGGTACATGGGATGTGTATGCACTCTTGAGGAATTTCTAATCTTCCAACGATATTGGTTAGACATGGACTCCAATATATGGTGGTTTCGTACCATTAAGGGATTTCTTATCTTCCAATTGGGTCGGGTAGACATAGACTCCAATAGAGAATAGATCATAGGTTGGTCACTTTTAAAGAATTTCTAATCTATCATCCAATATATATAGTACCCAATGGTTGTAGTTCAACCTGTGGATGTTTCCTCCTTGGAGATTTTACCACGTTAAAAAATCTCTTGTGTCAATTTTTTCTATCTCTCTCTTTCATTTTTGTATATGTGTATGTTTTAATCTTGTTTCATAATATTCACTTGTGATGTATTTGTGAACAAGATTTTGTTAAGTGTGATATGTAAGCAGATCATTTGATCATAAGTTGTATATGTAATTCTTTTGTACATTGATTCTTTTGTGTATGGTTATTCTTTGATTGACACTTGTAACATATTGGACATTATTGGAAATACAAGTATTCTTTATTGTTGTGTTTTAATGTTATTCTTCCTCTTGCTTCTTGTGGATGTATAGACAATGCTTTAATGATTACATGATTATCTTGTCTATACTTGTATTTTTGGTTTATGTGTTGTAATGTAAGCTACCTTGAGGGACAAACTTGCATTTGTTTCAAGGGATTGAAAAAGGTGTAAAAACCTATTTCACCCCCCCCCCCCCCCCCCCCCCCCTTCTAGGTATGCTTTAGGCAATTTAACTACGTTTGTATATTTCAAAAGGCTTTTGGTAAAGGGAAGGTATTGACTACACTGGCATTTTTTCTCTTGTTGTTAAACTAACTTTGATCCGGTTAGGGTTGAGCATTGTTATAGCAAAAGGATTATATCTCAAGCAGTTAGAAGTCTAGACAGCCTTTCTCCATGGTGATTTAGAGGAGGAGATATACATGTAGTAGCTAGAGAGGTTTGCGATAAAGGGCAAGGAATAGTTGGTCTGTAGATTGACAAAGAGCTAGTACGGTTTGAAATAGGCTCCCTATCAGTGGTACAAAAAGTTCGATGGGTTCATGCAAAAAAATTGCTACTTCAAATGCAATGTTGACCTTTGTTGTTACTTCAAAAAGGTTAAGTCGAGTTTCATAATACTTCTACTTTATGCTAATGACATGTTATTAGCTGGTGCAGATTTGGAAGAGATTAACAATTTGAAGAAGTAGCTGTCGAGCAAATTCGAGATGAAGGATTTAGGTGCAATAAATCAGATACGTGGAATGAGGATTAGCATATACAAATGAAGAGGTACTTTGCAGCTATCTTAAGCAGAGTACGTTCGTAAGGTGTTACAGAGGTTCAACATGGACGATGCAAAATTGGTTATAACACCATTAGCTAGTCACTTCAGATTGTCCAAGGAGCAGAGTTTAGAGACAGACGGAGATAAGGACTTCAAGGCTAGAGTTCTGTTAGGTTTTTGGTTTTTCTTGGCATGTATTCCATATCAAAACGATATTGTCTTGTAATGTTTAATGGTCTAAGATTTGAAGATTTAAGTCGTCAAAGAAACTCATGCAAGATGCCGGCTTCAAAGAGAAATGTGCTTCATCGGTCTACAAAGGTATATAAGACCTCATTTCTCTTACAAGGCTAGGCACACACACACATGGCATTCATATGTGTCCTTGCATGGTTGAACATCATATATATATTATTTTCACACACTTGGTAATGTATGCTCATGCATTAGCTTTAATTTGATAAACATTGTAATTTGCATGTTCTAGGACTATGTCTAGGAAATTGCATACATGTGTGATTTTGTGTTATTTTTTTCATATTTTTTGTTTTGGACTTGAAAATGATCTCTTATGATTCCTTATTGAGTCCCAGTCATTTCGGTTACTCATTCATTAGGTTTCGAGTCCAAACGATGTAGCTATGTTACTTTTTGTTCTCATCCGTTAAGTTGTTTTCGTTTTCATATTCCAAGATGATTTCTCAATCTTTTGTCAAAGTTTCATAGTCTTTGTTGTGTGTGAGGGAGTCATGATTCGTAATCTGAAGACAGATTTGAAATCGGAGTTCGGAAGCCCGGATACAGCAGAAGAACGCGAGCGGTGTGCGGGAGAAGCAAGCGAGGCCAAGTGGCCAAGCTTGGCCACCACGTGTGGAGGCCGTGGGCCACACGGCTAGGGTAGGCCTCTGCCCCCTTGTGGCACACGTGCCCTACACAGCCAGGGGGTGACATGGCACCTCCTGGTTGGCCGGTTTGCTCCTCTCTCTCTTTTCCTTTTAAAATCTCAAATTCCCTCCCATTCATTTTCAAGAAGAAAAAAGTTGAATCCCGTCAGATTTTTCTCTCTAATTTTTCTCATCTTTCAAACACCATAACTTTCTCATACGAACTCGAAATTGAGTGATCAAGTTGGAGATTGTTCATAATTGAGTCCTCTACCTTTTCTAAGTGATTTGGCAGTTGTTTGATCGACTTTTCTGGTAGTTGCACATAGAAAACCGAACCAGCTCGAGAATCCAAGATAGTGTTTATATCTTTGGGATTTCTTCTTTTATAACCTTCAATTACCTTGGGGTTTCTTCTCTATATGTATGTGTATGTATTATGAATGCTATAGAGAAAGATAGCTTCATAATCAATTTTAATCAAAAGTCTAATTAGAGACATATGTGAACTAGTTTCTTAGATTCTAGGTTTTTCACATGCTTGAGAGTTGTATTGTGATTAGATTGGTATCTAAGATTATTTGTGACTTGATTGAATAATTTTATGATTTATAATCCTTGAAATGTGTTTTGATCCTTGATTGATGTAATCTAGGATTAAGGCTCTTGTATGTGTTTTTAGAGACATTTAGGATTCAATTGATTTATCAATATATCCATGCTTTAAATCTTTGGCTAGAATATTCATTGAATAAATTTTATGATTCTAGCAATTTTTGTGTATGTTTATGACATCTTGAATATGTGCTTCATGTATATGTTTTTATTCAAGTGTTATTTGTATGAATAGAACTATGAGCTTTTGTGTTAGATGTTTTTCACATGCTCTAGGTTTAATTCATGTTGTGGCATCTAGATTACTTTACTTGTGTTCTCACATGTTTAGGTCTAGTTGTTCCATGGAATGCATTGATCACATGTTCTATGTTGAATTGATTGTTTTCATCATTTGCATTCACATGATCACACTAGGAAGTCCTTGTAAAAGGCATGAAGTCTTGACTAGGACGAGGAGTCCGGATAGTCAAGCAAGGAAGTCTTGGTTAGGACGTGAGGTCCGGATAACCGAGTAAGAAGTCATGGTTAGAGTTAATAAGACTCAGATAGTATGCATGGAAGGCTCCCTATAGGCATAAGTGCCTTGTGTAAGGATTCCCATCTTTTGATTGGCTTTTTTCGTGGACAAACCACATATTGGGGCTTGATGTAAGGGTAGCTTAGGTATTTGATGGTTGGTGTTTTACACAACCAAGGCCCTCTCAAGACCTCAAGAGAAGAATCACCAAAGGTAAATTCTAGTGCTTACTTGCTTTGAAGAGATCTAGTTACACACACACATAACTCATGCATAAATCTTATTCTTGTATGTTGTGTGTTTTATATGTGTGCATGCATGTTCTTGAACATCTCTTCTTGCATGTTTTATTTGATTGCATCTTGTTCATTGAAATGCCATGACATGTTTAGGCATTAGGATGCAAAGCCATGAATTCTATTCATGCATGTTGAAGTGATTGCATCTTGTTCATTGAAATGCCATGACATGTTTAGGCATTAGGATGCATTCACTTCCCACACTTGCACTTCATGATTAGTCTTAAGTGTGGTGTAATTCGTTTCCGTTTATGTGATCGAAAATGTCCGCGCTTGCACGATGGTGTGCATGTCTTAGTGCGATGATTGACCACTTGAGAAGGTCTTATTCTTCTCTTAGATAAGTGTTAGATTTGGTTGGATTGTTTGGAGTAAAATGTCTAGTTTCAAAAGATTGGATTTCAATGTTTAAATGATTTTCAAAACTGACCTATGTATGGTCTTGTGGCCATAACTTTTTACACAAAGCTTCAAAATGAGTTTTGAAAATTTCTGTACAAACTAGACACCCATACCTTTCCAACGGTATATTATTCGTAATATTTCATGACCGTTTGGATTGGTTTTAAAATCTCCAAAGTTACAACCAAAACAGGGCAACTCTGTTGTTGTCCGTTTCTGACCTTTGGTCACTCAATTAACCATAATTGTTTCTATAGACATTGAAATATCATTCTCTAAACACGAGTAGAAAGTAGACATCCATACCTTTCCAACGATATATCATATGAAAGGTTTCGATGTCGTTTGGTCATGTTTTGAAGCGCTCGAATCTTGAGCCGCTGCACTGATGCGAGTACCGTGAAAATGCCCATAATTTTTCCATTTCTTTCAAAACGACATAGTTTCACTTGGGCATTATAAATACATATCTTTCTCATCATTTTGAGGGCTGAGCCACAAAATCAAACCCTAGAAAGAGAGGCTCCATATTCTTGAGAGAGAAAGAGAAACTTGAGAGAAAAAGCTTAAAGATTACATCTTTATCTCTCTAAACCCATTCCCACATGCACAAATCATCATCTAGGCATCATCTAGGTTCATCTAGCATGTGCTATTGCATGGGTCTTCTTCAACACACATGGTATGATTTGTTGAACACTTTTATCTTACATAATTAGTGTTTTTACTTATCAATTTATCTCTTTTATCACTTGTATGTTCTTTGAGTAATTTCTACATACATGATTGAGATTATGTGTTGATTGGGTTATTTATGTTAGCTAGGTTTTCATGCCTATTTTATATCTAGCTAATTAATCTCATTATATGATTGAGATTATTTTTGATAGCTTAATTGATTAGGTCTTTGTTGCCTAAAAGCTATGCCATAAACATTCTTATGTGATTTATTTATAGGTTGATAAATTGTTTTTTAATCAACTAGTTAATCTTTTGAATGTTTGTGAGTTTTTTGTGATAGCTTTGTATCTAGGATTGGTTATCTTTTACTTAGCTAAAGTTGTATGCCATAACATATAGCTATTTTCATATCTAGGATTGATTTTATTGTCATCATATAATCCTAGGTAAGCATTTAGAGTACCCTAGCTCTATATTGCATATTTGGATATCATTGCATATTCACTTAGGGTGTTGATCTCTTTGGAGAAGTAAGTCTTGTGTGATAGACCATGATTAGGTCGGACACCGGGATTAGGTGGTCACATGAGCAAATTAGACTAGATCCACTTTTACAGGCCTGTGGGTAGCGGTAACGGGTTATTGATTGGGATTAGATCGTAAACCGGGATTAGGTTGTAAACGTTATCACAATTAGTGGATTCGAGGTTCGAGTGTGGCGCACTTACCAGCCCGTGGTTTTTCCCATGAGGGTTTCCACGTAAAAATCAAGTGTTATTTATTTTCCGCATTTTATATTTGATTTATTGCTTTATCTAGTTAGAGGTAATTCGTAATATTGACTTCACACGAAAAATTGGGTAATACGTTTAAAATCTATTCACCACCCCCCCCCCCCCCCCCCCCCCCCCCCTCTCTAGATAGTTTTATACACACTGTGCAATATTTGTTTCACCTTGGATAGGGAGTTGGCTTGTATGTTGGTAGGCCTAGGCGTATGGATAGACATAGACTCCAAAAGAGCGGGGTACATGGGATGTGTATGCACTCTTGAGGAATTTCTAATCTTCCATCGATGTTGGTTTTGTATGTTGTCCAATATATGGTGGCTTCACATCATTGAGGGATTTTGTACTTTCCAATAGGGTTGGGTAGACATAGACTCCACTAGGTAGGTGAGCTAAAGATTGGTCACTTTGTGGAATTTCTAATTTACCTTCCAATATATATAAGTACCCAATGGTTTTAGTTCAACCTGTGGATGTTTCCTCCTTGGAGGTTTTACCACATTAAAAAATCTTTGGTGTTAATTCTTCCTATCTCTATCTCTTATATTTGTATATGTGTATGTTGTTATCTTGTTGCATAATATTCACTTGTGATGTATATTGTAACAAGATTTTGAAAAGTGTGATTTGTGAACTTATGTCTTTTGATCTTATTTGTAAATATAATTCTTTTGTATATTGTATTTCTTGTGTATAGCATTATTTGATTAGAATTGTAATACATTGAACAAATATTGAAATACAAGTATTCTTTGATGTTGAGTTTATGTGTTCTTATAACTCATACAACTAATTGATATTCATAGACTATCCTTATATGATCATATGCTTATCTTGTCTATGTATGGAATTATGGTTTATGTGTTGTATGTAAGGCTACCTTGAGGGAAAAACAAAAGTTTTTTCAAGGGATTGAAAAAGGCGTAAAAACCTATTCACCCCCTCCCCCCCTCTAGGTATGCTTTAATCTATTTAACTCCGTTTGTATACTTTCAAGTTCCATATTTCTCAGCCATTAGAAGCTTGATGTATGACATGGTTTGCACAAGACTAGATATTTTCTATGCAATGGGAGTTGTGATCATCGAATATAGGCAAACAACACTAGAAAGAAGTGAAGTGCATCCTAAGATAACTGCGGGGTACGAAAGAGAAGTGTATAACCTTAAGAATAAGTGAGCCCAAGCTGTAAGGTTATATGGATTCCGATTTTGCTAGAGAGGTGGATCATAAGAGGAGCACTACATGATATGTGTTCAAAATAGAGAGTACTGTTATTAGTTGGGTTTATCAATTGTAGATGGTAGTGACGATATCTACAACTAAAGCGGAGTATATGGCTGTGACGGAAGCTATCAAGGAGCTGATATGGTTACAAGGGTTGTTAGCAGAGTTAAGATTCGAACATGTGATGAATGTGTTTCACAGTGACAGTCAAAAATGCGATACACTTGTCAAGAATTCAACGATCCATTATAAGACCAAGCATATAGGCCTAAGCTACCACTTCATTCGATTGTTAATTGAGGATAGGGTGTTAAAGCTTATGAACATTATAGGGAGCAAGAATCTGGCTGACATGTTAACCAAGAGAAACTGGAGTTGTGCGCAACTTTAGTGGGTCTTCAAGGTTGAAGACAAAAGGGGATGAGCGTTTCATAACTATTCACTAGTCATTGAGGAAGAATGCCTATTCAAGTTCCAGTCTTCAAGTGGGAGATTGTTGGGTTTGTAAAACCTGACATCAGCCTAAAGAATCACAAAAGAAAGCAAAGTGTGGTATAAACCATGGTACACCAACAACGGTGCATACTGTGGTAAATCACAGTGGTTTCTTGTGAAGTAGATTGTGGTATAGAGCTCGGTATAACATACCGCGATAGAAAAGTTGGTAAATCTCAGAGGGACACTGTGGTATAGGGCGCGTGCTGTAAACCACGGCCCATATTGTGATAGACAAGAATTTTGCACTGATTAGGAAAAATTAGGCTTAAAGAAAAGTGTTTCCGTATAGGATTTGGCTACTCTAATGCTCTGATATAAATACCATTGTTTCCCCCACATTATTAGGTGACCTAAACAGTGTAGAAAATAACAAGAGAGACTGAGAGCAACTTGTAGATATATTGAAAGAGAGAGATGGAGAGATTGTAATTAACTATGATAGTGGATGTGTGCTCTATGGTGGTAGGCTTTGGCTGAACCACGTAAAATTTATTTTGTCGTTTCTTTTTCTTCTTATTGCTTTTGTAAGTCCCACAATTTTGTAATTAGCTTATTTCTGTGACAAACCTCAATGGGATCCCTTGTAAGGGTAGCTTAGGCTCTTCATGTTGCCATCAAGATTATGATAGTGATCGTGATTAGAAAGCTTACTAGCATTCCAAGTGCTTCAAAAACAAGATCTTTGAGGTACAAACTACTTGATTTGTTCTCGTGAAGAGATTAGGTGTACACACTCACAATTCATTCATTTGTATCATTTTTAATGTGCCTTTCACCCACTTCACACCTCCACAACATTCATATAGTTTTAGGTATGTATGACCGCTTGAGAAAGAGAAATTTTCTTTTTATCGTGGTTTGGGATACGGTATGTATACCGTGGTGGATTCTAGTGGTTACCTGCCGAGTGTATCACGGTAAGTTAAATAGTAGTTTCAAACACGGCCGTTTCAAGTGACCACACCGCAGTCTGGGGCGCAGTATAAGAACCGCAGTGAATTCCAGAGTGTTAAAGTGGTTGGCTTACACAGTGTGTGCACTGCGTTGTCTGAACAGCCATTCACGCTTGATCTTGGTGTTACCCTAGTTTGATCAACCGATAATTTTATATCCATGACCTTGAATTGTATGATATGCATTCTTGAGCTCTCCCTTGAAAAAGGGCTATTGATGAATGGGGTGCAGCCACCCAATGTAAGAAAAAGCTACCTATGCAAAATCGAGTGTAAGCCATCAAAAGAGTTATATGTGCATAAAAAAAAAAATAGAAAACATGCTTTCTAGGTTGAAAAATAAGAATATAAATGGAGAAAAACAAAAACGGTTGGATATTTATGATGATAGTATGGGGAGTAGCATAACAAGACAAAATAAGTCTTGAAAAAAAAGGGATGATTTAGTAACACTTTGCACACACAATGCTCACATGAATCTATATCATTCTTTTCTTGCAATATGGTCATAAGTTGGTTTAACTTCTTGTGGAATTCTTTTTTATATGTGCCTTGCATGGTCTCATACATGTTCTAAGTTACTTCATGTATTATATTGAAGGCAATCTTCACACACACACAATAATTTTGAAAATCTCTGTGAATCCTTGGTTTAATTTCTTAAGTTGCGTGTTGAATTTGATCTATTGGATATGCAACATAGTTGTGGGTAGCTTTCTTTGCCAAAGAAACCTGATACGGGGAGTTCATTTGGCTATCTCAAGACAAAAAGGGAGAGTAGTATGAGAGATAGGGGATTTAAAATTTTGTTCTGTTTTGGGCAAAAAAGGAGAAAGTTAAATATTGAGGGGGAGTAACTCTTTAGGGTAGCATGCATCTCTCACATGTGCTTGTTATCTTGGAAAAGTTGTTTGGTATTTGTTTCTCACAGTTGTGCACAACAGATTAAAGGCATTGAAAATTGATTTTTAGGTATCTCTTTATAATAGTGAGAATGTTATCAATGTTGACAATAGCTTCTTTTCTGCGATTTTTTGTGAGAGAGTGGTTTTGTCACGAAATAGTCAAATGGGGAGATTGTATGTCTCACCATTTTTTAATTGGCTTATTTATGTGACAAACCTCAATGAGATCTCTTATAACGATAGCTTAGGTTTTTCATGTGACCATTAAGATCGTGATCGTGATTGGAAAGCTTCATGGCATCCCAAATGCTTATAGAACAAGAGCTTTAATATATAAAGTACTTGACTTATTCTCGTGAAGAGATTAAGTATACACACTAACAATTCATTCATTTGTGTCATTTTTAGTGTGCATTTCACCCCTTTCACACCTCCAAAACATTCATATATTTTTAGGTGTGTTTGACCGCTTGAGAAAGAGAAATTTTCTCTTTAGTGGTTATATCGCGGTGGATTCTAGTGGTTATCCACTAAGTGTGTCGGGTGGGTTAAACAACTGTTTCAACCGCGGTCGTTTCCAGTGACCACACTACGGTCTGGAGTGCGGTATGGGAACCGCGGTATGCACCACAGTAAATTCCAAAGTGGTAACGCAGTTGGCTTATGCGATGTGTGAACCGCATTGTCTGCACAACGGTGCATGCCTTGTCTGCATGTTGCCCTAGTTCCATGATATGGACCGCGGTATGTGTACCGCAGTCGACGCATTTTTATCAAAATGCACAACTTTGTTTGGGCTCTTTATATAAAGCCCTTTTTCTCATCAAAGAAATACAAAAATTTAACTTAATAGAAAGAGAATAGGGTTTCTAGTGAGAGAAAGCTATAAGATAGCTTCTTTTACTCTCCATCCCCATTTCAATGTGTGATTAAAGCATCATTAAGCATGGGTCTTCATTAACTCTCCTTTTGTTACGTAAGACCAATATTCTATATCATTTATTGTTCTTAGTCTTTCTTTTACTTCACATTTATCGCATATTTTAAAGTATATGGAGATTGTTATGGAGTTAGCTAATAACTAGAATTGTTGGATATTCATATTCACATCTAGTTAACCATTTTTATTTTTGTCTAGCATAAACTTGCATTGAGCATTCAAACATGTTCACTTAGGCATTCATTCTCTTCTAGAGTCCAAGTCTTGTAGCTACATGTGGTAGTTGTACAAATCACTATTAAAAGCTCGCAGGTAGATAGGTTAAAGTTACAATCCTTGAGAAGAGTGACTAAGGTTATCAACTTAAGATGTAATTAAATTATCATATGGTGGATTTCTATAAGTGGCTAGTGAGGCTATTCTCATGGCTTTTTCTCAGTTAGAGGCCAAAAATTGATGACACCAAAATGGCTACTCGCAATCGTACGAGGCCGGTGAGTGTAATACAATGATAAATAAAGTTCGTTCCCACGAGGAGGTGCAATTCATCAACTATTCTTAGTTTAATTGAATTAGAAAACTGATTAGAGTGTGTGTTGTTTATGCACTATATCAAATTATTGCTATAAAAATATATATTATATACAATAGTATTTACAAAGATAGAATGGAGAGGTGCAGAATTACAAGGTTACACTAAGAAGATGACTCCACCAAAACAATCACACAAATTCATACAAACATGCCTATCAATGTTGAAAGTCATACTCACTTAATCCTCGCCAATATTCTCTCAAGAACAACAAAGGCTATACCTACATGCACCAATAACCTATCTCTCGATGGTTAACCGAACTACACAGGAGTTCATTAAAAACTATGAGACACATTTAGTGACTATACATTCAAAGCCTTGCGTTTCTCTACCTTACTCTACATACATTGGACATTTAATCGAGTACGTTATGTGCATCTCCTGTCGGTCCATAACACAACAAACAAAGCTCATTTAAGTGGTGGCTAATCACTCAAAAGCATTAAGAACTTAACCACTCAATCATCATCAAACATATTAAATAAAAAAGGCAACAATGTTAGGTTTACATCAAATCCCTAATGAATGAAAGTACAAATCAAAGAAGAGACAAGAAATGCAAAGAAAGAAATACAAAAGTGAAAGAAAGAATAACCCATCTGCTACCAGGATTCGAATGCTGGGTTTTCACGATTTTCAATCAGATGTCTCTACCACTAGATGATCATGACAAGTCTCTAATCTTTATAAATGCCCAACTCTCTCATAAAAGAGAAAGCTCTCTACTTGTCTCTATAGTCTCCCTTAAGATGGATGGCTTAAAAGGGAAACAAGCTTACCACACAACAATGTACATCAAGTTGATTGTTAAGCATTAAGTACATTCAATTTAAGTAAGGGTTCATTCTCTTGATTAAGGAAATTGCTAAAATCAATTCATCACTCAACCAAAGCCATAAGATGAACAATTGAGTCTTAAACCAAAGACCAATTAATCACAAGAATATAAAAACCAAAGCTTAATCTAGCATGTCAATGCATCAACCTTTTCTCATTCTTTAGAGCTAATTCTCAATCATTCAAATCATTCTAAACATGACATTTTGGATCTTCTATCAACATACATACAATCATGGGATGTTACATTACACTACTCCTAAATTAAGTTATTCTACTCCTAATCTCATTCATGAATACACATCAATTTTTAACCTTCATACACATGCATGTCATAATTAGAGATTAAATCATAGATATAACAAAGAATAGAACAAGACCCAAATAAATTTAAGAACAACTATACATTAATAGCACAAGTGTAGGTTTACAAATATTCTCAAATAGGGATTAAACATTAAAGAAAACAAAACCAAAAAAAAAAAAAAAAAAGATAAGTTGTAGAGAAAACCCTTGAGGAAATCTCCTCCAAAGCCTCTCCATTTCTTTTGTTGTTACTTGGCTTGAAATTAGTTCTTAGAGCCCTCATTTTTCCTTGCAATCTACTCTAAGATGGGTGGAAGAAGTGTGGAAGGTGGTGGTGGTGATGTATGGTGAGCTCCCATGGAGGAAAAACCTCCATGGGAGATTAAAGCTTCTCTCTTATTTTTAGGGAAGAAGATGAAGAAGGAAGAAGAGTTTGTGTAAGGCCTGAAGAGAGGTGGGAGAATGAGAAAAAATGAGGTATTTATAAAGTGGGGAGGTTAGGGCACGAATTTAGGGTGAAAGGACAAGATTACCCCTCTAAAATGGGCTGAAAATCGCTAAATTGCAGCCTAGGGCACTGTACAGTCAATGTACAAACAATGCTTGTACATCGGTAAGTCTTTGGAATTATTTTTGGCCTTGGGCACTATTCGGGCGTGGTACGTAGGGCGCCTAAACATTGCTTCTTCTTTTTTAGTCGTTTTTAGCTTTGAGTACCGTTACGAAAATATGAATAACTCTCTCTAAAAAACCCAAAATTACAATCTGTAGAACCACTAGAAACTAGACATCCTTAGCTTTTCGAATATATGTGGCACGAATCCCAGTTCAATCAGAAGAGAGAGATATGACCCCCGAAAGTTAGATGTTCTGCACAAGACTTTACCATTTCAACCCTTTTAACCTCCAAATCTCTTCAGTTAAGCTCTAACACCTTATTTATGGATTATTACCTACACAAAGCTTACAAAACACATTAAATAACAATAATACCCTAGAAACGAGCGAAAACACTAGGAAATTATGGCTACATCAAGTGTAGAAATGAATATTATCAAAGGTTTCCCACGTAAAATTCAAGTTTTGTTCATTTTTCGCATTTATTACATGATTTTACTATTGGTTGTGTTTTAATATTGATTAGTCAAAAAATTGGTACCTTAATTGATTAATAACCCATTCACCTCCTAGGTTGTTTATACACATTTTCAATTGGTATCAGAGTGAGTTCCTAGATATACTTAGGTATATCCTTGCTCCTTGTTTCTTGCATTTGTGTTTTGCTCTATCATTTCATTAATTTCATCAAACATTATGAGTGGGAGTGGAATATACAAAGAGGGAGCTTCAAATTCAAGGCCACTGTTACCTATCGGTGACAACTACTCGTTTTGGAAAGGAAGAATTGAGCCTTTCCTTTCAGCTATTGATGAGCATGTCTAGATGGTCATAGAAGACGGTTACTCACCACCAACTATGACAGCTGAAGATGTAACCACTATTCCCAAACCCAAGTCTTAGTGGACTGCTCAAGAGTTCAAACAAGCCAAGTGGAACTCTAATGCAATGCATGCCTTGTTTTGTGCATTGGATGACAATCAATACAAGCTCATTCTAATCACAAGAAATGCACATGAAGCTTTGGATCAGATCCTCCAAACTACTCATGAAGGAACACAAGCAATGTAATTGTTAAAGCTCCAAGTTCTTCAGACTCAATTTGAGACTATTAGGATTGATGAGAACGAGTCCTTCAATAACTTTCAGATTAAGTTGATGGACATTGTCAATCAAGGTCATCAACTAGGAGATCCTTACTCTAAACCTAGAATCAATCAAAAGATTCTAAGATCTCTTCCTGGTAGATTCAAGTCAAAGGTGACGATTATTAAAGAAAATAGTAACTTGAAGAATTTTAAGGTGAATCAACTCATAGGGAAACTACAAGCCTATGACTCTAGGAAGCTTACCACTCAAACCAAGAAGCAAAAAGGGATTGCTTTGAAGGCCGCCAAGGAGGATAGTGATTCCAATGTTGACATTGCTCTCTTAGTGTAGAAGTTCAAGAGATTCATGAAGCATGATAAGAAGGGAATGAGATCCAAAGGAAAAGTGTTAAGTGCTTTGAGTGTGGTGGAATCGGGCGCATTTACCTGGATTGTGGGAATTTGAAGGAAAAGCGGAAAGGAAAAGTAGTAGCCACTACTTTAAGTGATAGTGATGACCGAGAAGACAAAGAAGACTCATCGAATGATGAAGATCATGTGGCAAACTCCACTGCTTTCGCAACTTCTCACATGAATGATGATGAAGAAGATAACAATGCATTGATTCTTGATCTTGAAGAACAAGCAGGTGGAGATTGATTTTGATCTTGAAGAACAAGTTGGTGGAAATATTGCTAGAAGTGATGACGAGATGGCTAATGAAGGAGAAAATTACCAAAATGTCGATGAGTCAAGTGATGAGAGTTCATCAAACTCCGGTGATGATAGTAGTGATGATGAAATTTGAAGGTTGAATCGTGCTGATCATGTACTTTCAATTTTTGCACTAATATATTACTTTCAATTCTTGAATTCCAATAGTTTTTTTTTTTTAAGCACTTCTTATATATATATATATATACTTTTTTTTTAGTTCTTCTACTATGCATAAAAATCAAACACGTATGATCCATTACGTATTACTAACGTAGTAATTAACGAAGTTTTTCTTTAAAGCGTTAAAGATCCTATTAAACTACATTAACGAAAATAAGGCATGTATTTTCTATTCTATTAAAGAATTAAAATACATCCTTTATATATTTCTTTTGTAAAAATCTGACTTAGGGCTTGTTTGATTTTTCCATTTAATACTTAATGGCACTTAGGGGTCGTTTGTTTGTTTTTTTTTTTTTTTTGTCTAAATTTATTAATAAAAAAAATCAAGTTATTTTGTATGTTGTCCATGTTTCCGGTGTATATAATTGAGGAAACCATTTTTGTTGTTTTGGTTTCCTAGATCATATGCACCAGAAACCAAATAAAAAAGGATATTTAATTTTTATTTTATTTTATTATTTTAAATAAGTTTCTGAATTATATACACCGATCTCTATAAGAAGTGATTAGTTTTTCTATTTCTTTCTAAAAGTTGTTTAAAATAATAAATATGTTAAATAAACATCTTTACACCATATCAAATTAGGATAAATTTGGAAATATATCTTTTTTGGAAGGATAGACTTGGAAGAGAATATTTTAATTGTAATCTAGTGATTTGAAATTAAGTTAAAAGTCAGGATTTCTTACTTTATTTTTTAAGTTGTTTTTTGATATTTTTAAGTTGTTTGACCACTAAAAAAAAAAAAAACAACAACTTAATGAGTTCAATTCAGACTCATTAAGTGGAAAAAACAAACAACCCCTTAATGTGTTCCGTTAAGTTATTTTTGTTCGATTTTTTAAGTAACAAAATCACTTAAATACCTCCAAAAATCACTTGTTTATAAAAGTGAAATGTTTTCACTTTTCACTTAATAAAAAACCACTGGATTTTATATCAATTAATTACTTCCAAAACTATCCTAACAAATCTAACTTATTTCCTATTTTGTCTTCTCTCACAAACCTAACCATATAATTTTTTTTGACACTACAACCTAACCATATAAATATTACCAATTAACTTCAAATTCAAATCTCCAATATATATATATATATATATATATATATATATATATATATATAATTTTTCTATTGTCAGTTCAAACAAATATATCAATTCCTTGCATATGGGTCATTGGATTTAAAAGATGTTTTGACAAATGCATGCAGCCAAGTCAAAGCATTTAAATCCAATGGCCCACATGTAAGGAACTAATATCAGTATGAACTGACAATAGAAAAACAGTATATATATATATGTATGGATGTATGTATGTATGCATTTATATTTATAAATTACATCATTTGTTTTATGAATACATTATACATAAACGTGTTCCCAATTAACTCAAATTCAATTCTCTAATATATATGTTTATAAACTACATTATTTTTTTCAAGAATACCAGCTAACTTCAAATTTGAATCTCCAATATATCTATTTATAAATTACATTATTTCTATTTATAAATTACATTATTTGTTTTATGAATTTATTGGTAATGCAATTATATAAGGTTTGAATGATTTTGCTAGTATTTAATTTCATTTGATGCAATAATTTATATAAATTTGAAATATTATTAATAACGAAATAATTTTTTTAGAATTATTAAATTTGTCTTTAATATATTAAAATATAAATATATAACAAATAATAGTTAAAAGGGTATAGATGTAAAAGTATTTATTTCAAATGTTTGTAATTTAAAAAACAAACAACTTATCACTTATATTCAGTTTTCAGAGAAAAAAAAAAAAAAAAAAAAACATGTTATTCAGTTTTCAGTTTTCAGTTTTTAGTCACTATTCAACTTTCAGTAAAATTTAGTAATATTCAATCTTCAGACAAAAAATCAACCGCAATATTAATAGTGCCTAGCACATGCCTAACTATATCAAGTATGTAATGCTATAGTAGCAGTTTTATAAAACCATAAAAATAAAAATAAAATAAAAATAAATAAAAAATCCGTAGATACAAAATTGTATAATGAGTATGATTTTAAATTTTTAATATACATATCCAATAGTTTTAAGAAAGAAAATCTTGGAGAGAGAGGAAATAAAATAAATTAAGGATGGATAGATAGGGGAAAGAGAAATATATTTTTATTAAATCCTAGCCATGTAAATCTGTGAGATCTAACGACTATAAAAGCATATTAAATATTGTGTCAAAAAAACGTGTCCCTCCGGATCGGTCCCCATATATATAAATATGGATAATGTTTGAATGTTGACCAATCAGCACCTAAAATACTGATCCACCAATTGAAGTGTAGTACGTAGCCCAATTTGTGAAAAATGTAAGAAGATAAATATAAAAGATAAAAGAAAAAATAACATGTACTACACTTCAATTGGTGGGTTAGTATTTCGGGTGCTTACCGGTCAACACCCAAGCATTATCCTATAAATATTAGTGTTAACAGTGGGAAACAAGAGAGAACATCATGGAACATTGGGGTTCTCATATATGTTTTAATGCTGATATAATGCTCTCCCATAAGCAGCCCGCACCTCCGGCTGAGCCAATTGCGTCTGGCTGGTCCACCCTTATAAAACGCACCACGGGCCACAACCACATGCACCATTGGTGGTGATCTCATTAGACAGTGAGCGTGCATTGATCCATCTTTCACATGCCCAACATGCTTCCCATCTCCATTAGTTTTCAATTTCTTTACTTCTAATATGTTTGGACATGCCTTGTATTGTATTTCCCCAACCTTACAAATTATTACAATTTATGCTCATTTTTTTTGGGAGCCAAAAATATACGAAATAATAATTTATTTATTTTTTAAGTAATCTTCGTCATCTCATGTAATATATATATATATATATATATAAAAGCAGAAATTCTATTATCAATTCGAACTGATAAAAGTTATATCAGTTCCTTGCATGTGGGTCACTGGATTTAAATACTTTGACTTGGCTGTATGCACTTGTCAGTCAAAGTATTTAAATCCAGTGGCCCACATACAAGGAACTGATATAACTTTTGTTAGTTCGAACTGATAATAGAAAGACTGTATATATAAGTATCATTAATTATATGTGATAAGATAAGTTCAAATCCTGAGTCGAGAAAGAATATAACTACGAAAAACGAAATGTATCATGTTTTGGGAACACATTGAAATGTAGATTTTTATGCATGTCTTAATTTTTTCGTTCTTTTGGTTCAATTCAATTCATCTTTTGGGCAGCATTGAATCAATAGAAGGAACAAACATTCCACATAAGAATATATATTTTGATTTCTTTAATGAAAAATAAAATATACCTATATATATATATATATATATATATATCATGAACCTAAGTAATGCATAACAAAATATTATACTAGTTACGTTTGTCAATTTTTGGTTCTCAATATTTAATAATTCTTATGACAAACTGAAAATTATTCATATAATTCCACTTTCTTGGATGAGGTATGCTTACGAAATTTGGAACATTTCATATTACAACTTCTTCTTCTTTTTTTGGGTAAATCATATTACAACTTCTATGCTTAATTTGTCTAATATTTATAAACTACTGATGTAGTTTCTAGTTTTTTTTTTTTTTTTTTTTTTTTATCCAACCAAGTAATTCAGGACCTCATAACCTTCAATACAATCGAGTTAAAAGTCACATTACTTTTAGGGTGGGTACATATATGATATATCAATTTAAAACTTTTTTTTTTTTTTTTTTTGCCTTCAATATAATATTCAACAACCGGTTTATTATTATCTAAGGTGTTACCCAAAAAAAGGTGTTACAATGAGATAACAAATAATGAGGATCCAGTATGACAGCTCCTTAAAATGTACGGTATGTGTGAAGATGTGACAGTAAAATGATTTTATGGGGTCTCTCAAGTCTCAACTAAAGATTATGGTTTCAAGTGATTATTCCACACTCTCTCTCTCTCTCTCTGGTCCTCAAGGCTTCGGGAGCCTTGATGAGGTCCCTTCTTGCAAAACGAAACAACAAATGTGAAGGTGAAGTCAGCGGGGTTGCTGGCGTTTACGCTCCGATGCTCAAGTCAGAGAGGAAACTTAGGAATCAATCTCTTCAAGGAAAAATGATACAAGTGAGTATGAGAAAACTTAGACTTAGAGAGAGAGTCCACCATTTCATGGTGAAAAATGGGATTTATAGGGTTCTGAATAGTAAAAGAGCTAAGGAACTAAGGATGTAACTTCTGGTAGTGGGAAAGCAACTTCCCCTCTACTGCATCCCTCACCCTTCCTTTTACCTTTCATGTGGTGGACACACGCCCTTGAGGGCCCAGATACGTCCAGGCAGGCTTTGATTCCTTGTGTCGTCCAGCTGCTCTTTTCCATTCCTTTGATTGGTTTGGCGTTTTAATTACCACTTGTCCGTATGGAGTTGCCTCCCTTAATTGCTGACATGTCAAGGAGAGTCCTTAGAGCATCTCCAATATGATTATATATTTGGAGAAAATTTAATACAACATAGAATAGGTAGAAAACGAGGTAAAATTTGAAACCGTCTCAAATACAACCAAGTCTCTATACAATATCCTCATACTAGATATTGTATGGAGACTTGGTAGTATTGGGATGCTGATTTCATAGTTGCTTAGTATGGTTTAGCAGAGTAGATAAGTCTAAGGGGTGGTTTTAAACTCGGTGGGGTTTGATGTTGAAGAATTTGAAACTGCCTCCGAGACTTATCTACTCTGCTAAACCATACTAGATAAACATGAAATCAGCATCCCAATACAAGGAATCCCATGAATCAGACTCCCATCAGCTGTTCAATGAGCTTGATTGCTTCATTTTTTATTTTTTATTTTTTTTTCTAAAAAGAAATTGAAATAAAAAGAAGGTGATGGAGAGATTGGATCTCCATGGATGAGATCAATTTGGTGGTGGGTTTTGCTGATAAAGACTTAGAGAAGGATAGAGAGATTGGGTTTTTCAGAGATGGATCCATGGAGATCCGATCTTCATTTTTTTACTCACTTTTAGATAAATATTTGTTGAGCTTTTGTTCTTGATTTGCAAAACATAGGGGTTTGTACAATACAAGAACATTTGTCTAGAAGCACATTTTAATTTATTTTAAATTAATATTTGTTTTGGTTTTTTATTGTTAATTTAAATTATAGAGAGCTGATGTGTCCGGTTATGATTGGACAAGAACATCCATTATTTTTTTTTTTCTGTTTTTAAATTTTTTTTAGAAAATAAATTTTTGTTGTTAGTTTATATTTATAAACCATTTTAATATTATTTATTTTTGAAACTCAATAAATCATTTGACAAGGGTAAAATCATATTTTTATACATATAATTAAAGTTGACCGTTAGTATTTTGGTTTTTTTTTTTTTGATAAGGTTGTTGGGGTCTAGACCAACATATTATTAAAGAAAAAAGAAAGAGAACAAAAGAGAACAGAAAACAAAAAAGAAAGCAGACTAACAGAACCTAAAAGAGGGTCTGCAACAAAAATCGTTGAAAATAAAAGAATTGCAAAAACTCGGAGCTGTCCACCACCATGTAGGAGAGACGATACTGGGGCTCCTGGAAGCTAAACTATCAGCAACTTGGTTACCCTCCCGATAAATATGAGTGACAGCAAAGTCCATTTGAGAGATTAAACGCAAACACCTATCCCATGCGGGCCGCCAACGCCAAGGAACTTTACGAGACCTAGAACGAAGGATATTCACTACAAAAGTCGAATCGCTCTCCAACCATAACCGATGCCAGCCAAAAGTCCAAGCATAATCAATAGCGTGAACAGCAGCAGCCAATTCAGCCTCAAAAGCAAAGCAGACACCAAGAGGAATAGCAAAACAACCTCTAACGAAACCCCTACATGTGCGAAAAACCCCTGCACAACCAGCAAGACCAGGACTACCAAAAGCAGCCCCGTCCGTGTTAACCTTAAGACAGCCCGGCGGTGGAGGATGCCAATTAACCTCTAAAATGCGAGGAGCCTTGGGAGGACGACCAGAGACATGAAGCCGATGAAGAGTCTGAAGCTCAGCCACTGAATTCTTCATAGTGCCAGACTGGAGGGAGTCTGCCTCGCGAACAGAACGCCAAATCATGGAAAGAGCATCGGCAAAAACGGGCTTGCCACCCTCAAAGGTGGCTTGATTCCGGAGGAACCACACCACCCAGAAAACCGTGATGATAGAAACCCGCCAGAGGGCTTGCATTTGAGTGCTAAAGACAACCCTCATAGCTTCTTGCTAAAGGTCCAAACAAGTACCATCCAACTTAAGCTTATGGCCAAAAGTAGAAGAAACAGCATCCCACAACCCACGAACAAAAAAACAATCAAGAAAAAGATGCCTCAAGTCTTCCTCAGCAGCACAGCAAAACCGACAACGAGAAGGAGAAATAAATCCTCTGGCACGCAACGCAATGTCCATAGGAATCTTACCATGAAACAATCGCCAAATGAGGACAGAACGAGAAGGAGGAATAAAAGACGCCCAAATTTGCTTACCCCAAAAAACAGAACTCCCAACCTCAGAAAGAGAATCATAAGCAGATTTACAAGAAACAACACCATCCAAGGAACATGTCCAAACTAATGAATCTGGATCAGTACTAACCACCACCTTCTCAATCTCCGAAGCAACAACTGGATGAGAAGCTTTAAATGAAGCAGGAATATCCCAACCCGTGGCATCTGAGTAAACATCACCCACAACAGAATCCAGCGGAGGCTGTAACGAAGACCTATCCTCAACCAGATTAATCAACGGATCTCCCAACCAGTTATCCGTCCAAAAACGAACTTTAGAGTGACGACCAACCAGCCACCTAGATTCAATCATCAGGGGAGTATAATGCAATTTTAGGCCTGGCCAAACAGAAGAAACAACATACCATGTTCTAGGTCTGTGATCCTGGGTGAAAAACCTAGCCCGAAGATATGTGAAAATGAAGGACTCCTCAGTTAACAACCTCCAAGTGAACTTCTTAAGCATGGCCTTGTTAAGAATACCAAGGTCTTTAACACCAATACCACCACCATCCTTAGGCCTGCAGCAAGATTTCCAGGCAACTTGGACAGATTTACGACCATCGATCGAACCAGTCCAAAAAAAATTCCGAATAGCAGCATTTAAATCTTTCAAAAGAGAAGAAGGCCAACGATAAACTTGAAAAGAATGCAGGAAGGAACCCATAATCACAGAATTAATAAGACATAACCGACCTGCCATTGAAAGAGAGAAACCCTTCCACGATTCCAATTTACTTATAATTTTAGCAGCCCATGGGATCAACCATCGACGTTTAGGCGCACCAATGAAAAGAGGGACCCCTAGATAAGTCATTGAATCACCACCCTTGCGCATCCTAGACATTGAGAGAAAATTAGCAATTCGAGGCCCAGAGATGTTTTTGCCAAAAAATATGGAAGATTTATCCCAATTAACTCGCTGACCCGAGAGAGAGCCATAGAGAGCAAAAGCATCTAAAATCACTTGTAAATTCTGAGGAGAAGCCCGGCAAAAGAGGATAACATCATCAGCATAGCGAAAATGTGAAGGGGCACGCATCCCAGCCGAAGAAGAGATGGAAGTCATAGAGCCCGAGTCTACTAAATGCGTAAGATATCTGCTCAAAAAATCTTCCGCCAAACAAAAAAGAAGAGGGGAGAGAGGATCACCTTGCCGCACACCACGCGAACAGGGGAAATAGCCATGAGGGGAACCATCAATAAGAACTGAGATCCTAGCAGAATCAAAAATAGCTGCAACCCAACCAATAAAAATCTCAGAGAAGCCAAAACACCGAAGGACTTCGAAGAGAAAAGGCCAACTAATGGAATCAAAAGCCTTACGAATGTCTATTTTTAAAGCCAAGTGCCCACCTCGACTACCATTATTCAACACATTAAAACATTCAGAAGCACCGGCAATACAGTCTCCAATTTGACGACCCTTAATGAAACCAAATTGATTAGGAGAGATAATGTGGGGGCAAATTCTGGCCAAGCGATCAGCAATAATCTTAGTGATAACCTTAAACAGGAAATTACCAAGAGCAATCGGGCGAAACTGATCGATCAAAAGAGCATTTGGAATCTTCGGAATAAGGACTAAGAAATTAGAATTCAAACCTGGAAAAACTCGACCAATGTGAAAAAAATCCTACACAGCTAAAACCACATCATGTCCCACAATTTCCCAACAATGAGAATAAAATCTGCCCGAGAAACCATCAGGACCAGGAGCACTCAGAGGATCCATGGAAAAAACCGTATTTTTCACTTCATCAAAAGAGGGAACTCGAAGAATCGAAGCATTCTCATCAACAGTAACTAATGAAGGCACATGCTCTCTAATCAAAGAAAAGTCTGAACTATCATTGCCAGGATCCGAAAAGAGATGCTGATAAAAAGAGGAAACGTGCTCACCAATTTCAGTAGGGTCATAAGAAATATTCTCACCAATTTGAATAGAGGAAAGAGGCTTATTTCCCCCTCTACGCTTCAGCAAAGAATGAAAAAATTTAGAGTTCCGGTCACCCTCAGCAAGCCACCTGACTCTACTTTTCTCTTTAAGAAAAATCTCCTGTTGTTTTAGAACCCTATCCAAATCTGCAAGAGCGTTAGTCTCAAGACGAAAAAGATCTTCTGAAAAACCTTCAGAACCAATTCTACCCTGAATAAGCATCACCTTCTCATTAGCATTAGTGACATTCAAGGCAATATCCCCAAACACCTCCCAATTCCACCTCCTCAAAGCCATTTTCAATAGCTTCAACTTATGAACAACAATCCCAGCACCACTCCCAGTGACAGAGGAAGACCAAACCGATCTAACCAAATTAAGAAAGGAGGGATGAGAAACCCACATACCTTGAAATCTGAAGGGCCGTGGACCCGGCGAAATACCCGCAGCACAAGAAACCAATAAAGGGTGATGATCTGAATGCGATCTAGGCAAGGTAACACATGATATCTGTGACCAAGCAGCCAGAAAAGAATGGGAGCATACAGCTCTGTCTAATCGAGAAAGAACCATACCCCGCCTACCCTGGCCGATGCGGGTATGAAAAACACCTTTCGTTTCAATGTCAACAAGATCACAAACCGTTAAAGCAGCACGGAAATCATCACAGGAGATAGTAGAAACGTTACCAGTAGTCTCATGAGCGCCTAGAACCGAGTTGAAATCTCCAAGCACAAGCCACGGATCATCTGAACTAGCAATGTCCATAAGAGAGTTCCAAAGAAGTCTACGGGAGATGTAGTTCACACTGGCATAAACAAAAGAGATCCGATGGACAATCCCGTAAAAATTAGCAGAAATAGTAACATGTTGAGAGTGAGACAGAACAATAGTAGCATCTTGAAAAGTAGTAGACCCAAAAATCCATATACTAGGAGTACCTCTAGCATTAGAACCAATAAAATGTAACCCCATAGAGCGCCAAAAGGTAGAAGAAATTGAATCAAAAGCACACAACGGTTCAGCAATGCAAACAAAATTCGGTTTATGACGAGAACAGAAATCTTTCAAAGTACGTTGGGTATCACTGTTAGCAATACCTCTACAATTCCAATAGAGGACAATCATTTATGTAACAATTTATTCTTAGCAGCCCTAGTTTTGGGCGAAACAACACTAGCAACCTGTGTTTTATTCTTCTTACCTTTTTTAGCTGTAACTTCCTTCCAACCTGAATCTTCCAATTGATCTGTCCAAGAGACTCCTTCGGTGGGGTGACTGAAGTCTGATTCGGTGCCTTCGCTATCTGTTTCAGAACTAACTTCACCCTCAAGAATTGGCTCTACCATGGGAGGGTCTAACAAAGGATCCAGATTAGTAATAACAGGATCTGTCCTAGCAACAACATCATCTACACGCTCAGTGTGTAGTGGGTCTATGAAATCATCTAAAAGAACAGCGTTTTTCAAGGCCTCTCCTTGTCTAGTGGAAATGATTGGCCTGCGGGAACTAGAAGAGGCAACTGGGTCTAAAGTTGTCTTGTGTGGAAGAGAGGTTGCAGCTTCATCGGGCTTAGTCGTAATGGCATCAATACCTGACTTAATATTCTCCAGGACACGAGAGGTCGGAACATCTCTTGACTGATGTTTTGGTCTGTACTCTTGTCTAATTCTGGATCTTCCCCTTTCCAGATTTTTGTCTTTTGACTCGGTGGTGATATTCCCTGTAAATCGAGTCGCATGGTGACATGAGGCGGCTGAATGACCAATTGAGCAACAAACCGAGCAGAAGCTTGGAACATTCTCAAAGTAAAGAGTCAGAAATAAACAATCTTCCCCAACCTCTATCATGATAGAATCAGGTAACGGCTTAGAAAGGTCAACATCAATCAACATGCGAGCAAAGTGTCCATAATCACCCTCCAGGGTAGCCCTGTCAAACTTTAAAGGAATACCGACCCCACGTGCCATGTCTGAAAGGATTTGAGGGTGCCAAAACTCCCAAGGCAAATCATAAAACCGCACCCAAATTTGAGCATTCGTCGTGCGCTGTGTGTTGGGATTAAAGTTCTGAGTCCATGGCTGAAGCCTTAGAATTCCAGGTTTCAAATGAAATGATCCGATGCCCCAAACTTGTGCTTAATCTTCCTTGGAATTCAAAAGTATCTGGAAGAATCCCCGTCCAAGAGAGATGAGACGCCATTGAGAATTCAATTTCCAAATAGATTGAAGTTTTTCTTTGAGAGCCAATATCTTCCATGGTTCCTCTCCCTTTGACAAGATAACTCGACCGATAAGAGAGTAACTGCAGAGTTTCAACCGTTCTTCGTAAGCTTTCGGGTTGACTTTGATTGCAACAAAATCACCTTTTTTCTTCGGAGCTGAAGAAATCGGAGCAATGACGGAGGATATTGCTTGGGCATAAGATTTCATTATTGGTGTGGGATTTGAAAATCCATCCATACGAGAGTCAGTTTGGATTGAAGGGACTCTAACCTGCGGTTCAAGTTCAGGAAAAAGATCCGATAACTCCATAGAAGCCATAGGACAAACAAACAAGAGAGAACAATTAAATAACAATATTTTATTCAAGATTTAAATATATAATTGCTGATTTCATCTCAACCAAAGAAGAAGCTGCAGTTGACGGTGGCAAGGCGCGGAACAAGCAGCGGCGACCGAATAGTGATTGGACGACCGGAATGGCGATCGGAAAGCAGCAGCAACCGCACGACCGAAGAGCAGCGGCGACCGGACGATCGGAGAGTGACTGAAGTGCGGTGATGTGATCTGAGCGACGGAACGTGCAACGACCGTGTGATCGAGGTCGACGACAGATCTGGAGGTGATCGAGGTCGACGACGGGCTGATGATGACTGCGGCCGGCCTTGGTCGGACTGGATCTGGGACTTGCGGCGGCTGTCTGGGACTTGCGGCGGCTAGGGTTTAGTCGGTCTATAATCAACTTAATAGGACATAAATTTACTATAATGCAGAACATCCGCAATGACCGTTAGTATTTTGGTTAAATGAACTAAAGTAATATATTTTGGAAAAAATGGAGACTTAAGTTGCTAATATGATAAAGACGTTTAAATAAGTGACATTTCGTCAAAAAGTTGGGACTTTAATGAAATTACCCATTTATTAATTTAATTTAGGGATCAAGGGTATTTTAGTCTTTTAAAGGAAAGAGAAAGTCAACAGTGGGTGTGATTATCAATTAATGATAAAGTTGTTTCTATGTGTAAGAGGTCAAACCTCATGAAGGTTGAGTGCAATTTGCTCTAACAATTAATATGAACAATCTAGACCATTGATTTTTTTTATATTAAACACGTGGCAATAGAGTATGGAGGTGAGGAAAATTAAGGTGATGAGAGGATTCAGATCCTGTTTCCAACAAAAATAAGATCGATGTCGGTCTAAAAATGGGTTCATGATTAAGAAATTAGAAATTAATATTTCCAATTATAGCTTAGTAAAATCAAAACTTATTGAGCCCCCAGGAGCGTAGCTCTGCTAGTAGATGTACAAGCTCAAAATTTAGGCAAATGACTCCTAAGTCAGCGACTTGAATCCTACTAATGGCAAAAAGCTCCAAAAAAATAATAATAGTTAATCTAGATAGATGGATAGATAAATACTACTTAAAAAAAATCAAAACGTATTGAAATGATTTTAATTGATTTTAATGGCATTGATGGCCATAATTATTGTACCAAGTGGTTGGAATTTTCCAATTTAAGAAGAATATTTTGGTATTGAAATGGCCCCTACATTAATGGTACATCCCTTCTGCTGAAAAATATCCAATTAAAATTTATTTTGAAACTTGGATTCATTATAAATGAAAGCTAAAGCGATATGATTGAAGAAGACAATGACCAGAGAAGCTCAATAAATTAAATAGCATACAAATGATGTAGATCGAAGTTAGATCATAGAGAGTTGTTTGGTTTAATATGAAAATAAAATGGATTATATTGGGCTTCATAATCACATTAATTTAATTCAAATGGTTGTAAAATAAATGAAAGTTCTCAAGATAGATATGTAGGGTCATTTAAATGCTTATTGTGGTCATCAAGGAAGTGACAGAGAGTCAATAGGAACATAGCTCAGCTGGAAGGTGGACGAATTTGAAGTTTGGACAAATAACTTACAGATCAACGACTTGAATTCTACCAATGGTAAAAACTTTTAAAAAAAAATATCTGGTCTCAAATTAATATATATCATATAAAAAAAAATTTAAAAATTAAATAAAAAAATAGAAAAACTAAAAAAAAAAAGGAAGCGACAGAGGGATGATATAACACAAAAGAGTTGAGCTAGTTACAAACCGTATATATAATTTGAGGTGATTGATAAGGAGAGGTATTATTATGGGATTTTGTTTTTTTATTCTTCAATTATCATGAAAATAATGCATACCCTTCTTTGTTATGTTATGTGTATCATGACACAATAATTTAGTCTTACCATCCTCAACTACTGAATTGACTCTCCAACCTCACTCACCGACAATGTGTAATGTGCCGGTTAAAGCCGGCGAGTTTCCTTAAGAAGGTTATATATCAGCATCACCAATGACTTGCTTTACCACCGACCGGATAATAAGATTGCAAGACTACAATATGTGGGTTCGTTCCTTTCCTTTATATTGATTAGACAATTAACATTGACTATGGATGGATTTTCGATGATTGAAGTAAGATTATGGCCCCAAATATCTGTTTGATTTTTGATAACATTGACTCATAAAGTGAAGTTTGATTAGATATACGATCTAGGATCTGGCCCCGCGCGCTGTCTAGTCAAAATATGCCAAATGCAATGCGATCAGCACACGAACGTCTTGATGTGAACATGAGGTCTAATTATCATCAGCTCTGCGACACATAGAATCCATATCTACAATTCTTTATTAATGAAATTAATTAGGAATGTGAAGTTGAACTCTAATACACTTGTTGTTAACGTATCAAACATGTGTACACTTATCCAATCATATCATCATGTCTTAAATTATTGAAGTAATTAGCTGTTACTAATCAGTTTAAACTTTTAGGTCACTGATAATCGTAAATATATGGTCGATACCTTTATTGTGTTTATCTATTTGGAAATGAAAAGTATGAGATGAAGTGTGAATGTCTCCGTCCTTATATCAAAATTCAACATTATCTGTGTCTAATTTCAATAACTGATAATTATTTCACGTTTTGTATTACTTTTGGTAAACTTTACATTTCTACACTTACTTTTTCAAAATAAAACAACTCTTAGTTGGATGCATTCAACATTAACAGCTTAGATATAATGTTTTTCTCAATTCTAATATCAAAATTCAACATTAATTGTTTCTCATTCCAATAGGTGATATTTATTTTACTTGTACTTAGTCGTTGGCAGCATTTAACCTTACCAATGCAGATCCAATGTTTTTCCGTATCTTTATATCAAAATTCTAATATATATTATTTACATCCAATTTCAGTAGCTTATACTTTTTCAAAAAATTATTTCAATAGCTTATGTTTATTTTACCTTTAAGTTATTAGTTTTCATAAACTTTCCATCTTTCTAAGAAAATTTATTTTAAAATGCAACGTTACTTAGTCGTGGGATTTTATTCAACATTATTTACATCAAATTCTAATAGTTGATGTTTATTAGTGACTAGTTTTTCAAAAGCGCGCTTTGCATAATTCCTCGAGAACTTATTCAAAATAAAAATTTCTTAGTTGTTGGATGCATGCATCTGACATTAAGGACTAGGATCCAAAGATTTTCCGGCCCCATCCTTATACCAAAATTCAACTTCAATTATATATATGAACGTCAAATTCCAATATCTGATATTTAGTAGTTATTTTTCATGAATTTCGCATAATCTTACAAAATCTTAATAGAAAATAAAACAGTTCTTAATTGTTGGATGACATCTCTATTCATGGATCTTTTTTAAAAAAATTTTTTAAGAAATGGAATTTTTCATGGATTGCTTAATGCATGCAACAACTGAAAATGCATACATGTGTGGATGACTGGATGTAAAAATTAACCATGCAATTAATCTTATATGGACTATGGTTAGCTAAACTAAAGATAATACCGAGGAAACAAATCATATTAAAATTTTAAATCACTGAAACACAAAAATGATCAAATTTTAGACTACTTAAATGTCAAAGTAATGATGCAGAAATCTATAAATTCAATTGTCGGCATATCCTTCAAAATCTGAGTGCTGAGAGCAACTCCAATGTTGGACACCAAATTTTATATCTTTAGAAAATATGTTTATAACTCTAATGTTTCACACCAAATTTTATACCAAAAAAAAATCTTTAAATAATATTTTTCCAATAAGTCTTTAAAAATATTATAAAAGTTTAACATTAATAAAAGTATAATTAATAAGTAACTTAAATATATATATATATTAGTATTGGTGTCTTTTTAAAGATCTCAATGAGATCTTTCCAATGATATATTTTTATAGAATACAGATTGTTATACTTAAGTATGGGAAGATTAAATTAGGAATTTTAAAAAGTTTAAATGCCAAACTTGGTGTGTTACTATAGCTATACCAAAAATTTGTTTTTTAAAAGGTGTGAATTTGTGCATTAGTTGGAGTTTATTTTTACATAAATTTTATGTTTTGGTGTCTTCATTGGAGTTCTCTGAACTCAGTTCAGCGATTAAAAACCTTTCCAAATTCCAATCATGTCACTATCAATGCTGTTGTTGAAGATTTCATAGCCTTAGGTCCAAGCTACTCGATCGAAGACTATGAACGAAGGATGTGAAATTCTATCAATTATTTTTATACAGAGGTAAATATACCGATAATCCCTAAAGTTTGATATAAATACAACCAATTGGACAATTTGATCTTTTCATAAGTTCAATTTTAAGAAAAAGAAATATCTAAGTAGATAATAGCATACCAATGGCCTACCCTGGTGGTTGGAGTCTTCAGGTGGAAGTTCTACTAACAAGGTTCAAGCCTTGATATTTGTAAATATTTATCCCACCTTTGGTAATAAAATCCCAAAGTCAGGGCCTGTGAAGAGCCCTCTGTCTGGTTGTGTGCACCATAGTTTATATGTTACTTCTCCTCGATAGTGGGTGTCCCCAATAGTGGGAGTAATATTCTGGACCGTGCTTGTAGGCTCTAACCTCGCTACCGGCAGCAGTTGTAATTCAAAAATAAATAAATAAATAAATGAATAAAAAAAAAACATATATTAGCATTTGCTCTCTAACATCATTTATGACAAACTTTAGGGATCATTAGTGTATTTACCCTTTAATTTATGGATTTGGAGCCCCTTTCCACCTCATATATATATTCATATAGATTTTCTACCAAATTTAAATGGTTGTTTATTGGTATGGTGGGAGAAAATTTCGCATTAATGATGAGATCATTCCTATTTGACATTTTCACACTTTAGGAAAAAGAAAGGGCGAGAGAGAGAGAGAGAGAGTAGATTTGATGTAAGACGTTAGATTCATTGGGTCCATTTTGTTATCAAAGTCATGTATACACAATATTTTATTATAAATAAATGATAATTCCATAAATAATTTTTTTTGATAATATAGGTGATATCCTTCAATCCTTCATGCCGATTTCATTTATTTATTTATTTATTTTTTAAATATCACAATAATTTAGAGTTCAGAGATAAACAAAAAGAACACAACTCGAATACATAATTTCATATATATGTGATTGAAGAAATAGGGTCGAAGAAAGGATTTTATTATTCGGGTGGACTAAATTAATTTTTTTTTTGGGTATACACTTTCAGTACGGCGACTCAAAACGTAAGACATTATTTGTCTTAATAAACATAATTTCGTACTCAAGCTATACTGAGCGGTAGTACAAAGACCAAAGATTTTTTAAACAAACCTTAAAATAAAATTTTCCTAATGATCTTTTCCCCTAAAAACATTTAAAATGATTCAACTAGGAAACATAGAAAAAATAGCAAGCGAAAAAATTAAATGCATAATTGTTCGGACTTTATCAAATAAAGTAAAGAATTCAAAATTTATTATTTATTTATGGAATAAATGAAGAATGGAGAGAAAATAGAAACTTTAATGTGTTTGAGTGTTAATAAACACTAATGCTAGACAACCCAAAAAACCAACCCAAATGATGGAGCAAGTGGTTTATTATTAACAACATCATCTCATGATTTATGTGGTAATGACAACTCATTTTCCAAATCATTTAGGTTGAATTTTAGATTCATTTATTTTGGTTGTATAGTATTACTTGTCAATAAAATATGAACATATTACTCTAATGAATTTATTGATTAAATCTCAATTAAATTAAATTATAAACTGAACCATTTTTGTGAATTATTATGTCTTTTATTTTATTTTTACTTTTTCTTTATAACAAAAACAAACACTTTAATTATTATTATTTTTCACTTTTCTTTTATTATTTATTAAAGTTAGCATGGGCTAAAGCCTGGGCTAAAACTTACAAATGCCTTCGCCCCTGTGAGGAATGCACAACTCGAATAGACAATCTCATGGTAACGCATCATTAAGCCAATATTATTATTTTTCCGAAGATTTTCTCTTTTGCTGGTATCAAGGAAGCCTTTGGATTGTGAAGGTTATCTTTTTTATAAGAAAGTCATTTTTTTTTTTTTAAAGGATTATAAGAAATACATTAATAACATATTTTAATAAAATTGGACTGATCTAAGGGGAAAAAGCATCACAAGCGATCATATGCTGAAAAACCCTTAGACAGTATCCATAAATATAAAGATAAAAGATAAGTAAATTGTGACAAAAAGCAACAAAGCACAAAGAATTAGGGGAAAATAACCTCAAACAAAAGAGGCACGCAGGCCACACCAAAAGAAAAATAAAACATCAAGAAAAACGAAAAGCTTCCCGATCCATGCAGTCATTGCCAACTAAAGAAGAACAGAATGGCGGAGCAGAGAACCACCAAGAATCAACCTGAAGCTCCAAAGCATGCTTAGAAAGCGTATCTACAACCTGATTCCCCTCCCTGAAAATATAGGAAACCTGAAAATCCATCTGCGAGATCTGGAAGATGCAGCGCTGCCATGCCTTACGAACCCTTCAAGGAACCATCACAAAACGAGAAGAAAGAAGTTGAACCACATAAGAAGAATCACTCTCAAGCCAGATTCAATGCCACCCATACTTCCAAGCAAAATTAATAGCCAATGAGGCCGCCAAAGCTCGGCCTCAAACGTGAAAACCTAACTAAGAGGAATAGCAAAGCAACCCTTCACAAAGGCTTTGCAGTTCCGAAAGATACCACCACAACCACCAACCTCCGGAGAGCCCATAGCAGCGCCATCTGTATTCACTTTGATCCAACCAGAAGCCGGACCGATCAAACCACACTTGATCACCAGGGTTTTAGAAGGGAGACCCCGAAGACCAAATTGATGAAAAATAAAAAGGTCGTCCATAAAATTATGCATACAACCAATATCCAAGCGATTAGCCTCTAAAACTACATGCCAAACCAAAGAAAGGACGGAACTAAAGTCCACCAACTTCCCTTCAAAGATCCACTGATTACAGGCAGTCCACACCCCCTATCATTGCATGGATAGCCACTTTCCATAAAATCTGGACATGCTCACTAAAGGAAACTGATATGGCCTGCAAGAAGAAGGATTGCCAAGTTTCGGTAGAGACACGTCGCTGGAAAGCTGAGAAAACCGCCTCCTAAAGAGCAACCGCCAGGGGACAATAAAGAAAAAGATGATCTGCAGATTCACTACTAAGCCCACAAATACTGCAACGAGAAGCCAACTGGAACCCAGGCCTACAAAGGTGATCCTCAGTAGGAAGCCTGTTCAACAAAAGACGCCAGGTCAAAGTTGAGCGAGATAGGGGGATAAAACTGTTAGGATTATGCTCAATAGCAAGAGTGTAATGTTGTAATTAACAATCTTTTTCATATTAATAAAGTGATTTCTGGTTTAACAAATCGTATAGCATTTATAGTTTAATACTATAATTGTCAAAGAATAATCATAAGGTCTAAAGACTATGAGAAAAGAAGAATTGTTCATACATCTGGATATGTATGTGGTAGACACAATTCTTTAGTTAGTCTTGAATATTGTTCACAACTTAAGTTAAAGGTTGGGCACCTTTATCTTGTTAAAGTTGTAGAATTCTTTTTGCTAGCATTTGAGTGGGAATCAAATGAGATATGATGAGTCTAAAATCATCGGAGTGTCTTCGAGCAAAAGAATCTAGTGCACTGGGTGCATTGAACTGGATCACAATGAAATACTTTATCTATAACCGTCAGTAGATAAAAGTCTTTTCATTATCAGGACAATCGGAGAGTCTATCTTAATCCTGAGATAAGTGATGGACTTATGGTTGCAAGTGATATCATTTGAGTTATCAATGAGTACGATTATATCGCATAGTCTATCCTCGATAGTTTGGTGATATTCATTTGTTAATCGATAAAGGACTTCATTTATAGATATGGACATCGTGGCTCCATTTATTAAATGAGAGTATAATATCATCATATGGATGTTTTGAGGTAATTGGATATTAAATCTCAACGTTGAGTTTTCGATAGTGTCTATTGAAAACATGGCTTCTGGACAAGTCAAAATATCCAAGTTCAAAACATGGTCATATGAGTAAATATGGTAACTTGGAGAGTTATAGGCGGTCTATGAACTCTTGGCGATTACTAATATTAATCACGAGGATACACTTATCTCCAATATGATTGTCTAGGGTATGAATGAGGAGCATCTTCCTTTCTATCTTTATTTAAGAGTTCAATTTTAGCTCTTTAGTGGAATGAGTTAAAATTAATGGATCAGACCTAAGTGAATCATTTGTTGATTGTGATTAGGTTATGTCTATTGAAGCTTAAATTTAGATGGCCTGCCAAGATCCCCAATCCACACGGACTTGCATGGATCACTTGATATATTCTACCGGACCAATTTAAGGGTCCATCTAGAATTGCATTTAATATATTAAGAATATAATTTGCACATTATTATGTAATGGGCTGCTCAATTATATTAATATATTAATGAATGACATGTGGGCTTATTTCTTTTAGTAAGAATAGGTCTGGTTCACATGTGAGCTTTTTATTTAAAGTCCAATGGATTAAATGAAATAAGAAAATAATATATAGCCCATTGTTTAAGTGGGGCGGCAAGAAGGTTTTATAACCTAATATATTATTTTGTTTCATTGTTTTAATTAAATAAGAATTAATTAATTTATTAATTAATTGTTTAATTAAGAAACAAATATTTTCTGAATAGGAAATATATTTCCTAGAGTAATACTATTGTAGTAGTTTACTAAAAGTAAAAGACTTGTTTGATAAGAAAATAAATAATTAATTTTATTTATATAATCAAATAAGAAGTCTTTTTTATTTAGTCAAATAAAGGAATAAAAGATCTATGAATTAAATTAGGGTTTGAAGTCTTAAACTAATAGGAATTAGGGTGTAATACAAACTCCTTTTGGCTTGAGAATTGCGACAACCCTAGTTGTTTTAGAGTAGGATTTTCGGCAACCCTAATAGAAAAGAGGAAGCAAATTTAGGCCACCTATATATTCACACATATAGAATTCGGCCACCCTATGCATTGTGCTTGAGATACATTTTCTTCTTCTTCTTAATTCATAGAGAGCATTATTTTATTTCTACTAAAACATAAAAGAGTGATAGATTATTCTTTGATGGTACACTATTTTCTTGTTCATCAATAAGCTTGTGTGTACGAACATCGATTAGGTTCACGCGAGTTTCGATCATTAGATTGAGAACTCAAAAGTGACCGGAATAATCTTAGTCTTCTTTTGATTGTTTTTGTAACTAACAAAGAAAAGAAAAGTTTGTTTGTCCATTCACAGGTTTGCAATTCAAAGAAAAGGGAGACCACGCTCCTAGGTGATTCACGTTCGTGCTAGGATTGAAGATCTTGCGGATTACCATCGACGTAAGTCAATCGGATCACGCGACAAAAGGTATTCTTCTTTTGTTAGATAATATATATGTTTAATTGATTAAGGGTTTAAGGTTCATAAAAAGGAAAAATTTTAAAAGTTACTAAATCAATTTTTTAGTCTCGCTTCTGCTGCATTACTATGGTATTTTTCCCTAAAATTGGTATCAGAGCCTAGGTTGAACCCTTTTAATTATTAATTAACGTATATATACGTGATCGATTTCATTTTATTGTGATTATGCATGTTTAGAAAGAGATGGCACTCTAGGTATTCGCATATATATTACATGTGATGTATGGATTTATATATGTTTTATGTGGATTGTTATTGCTCGATTTTGGTCTTAGAATTTCAATGTATTTTAGTTATGGAATTGTAACAAGAATGGTGGTCTATCATCGCCATAATTCCTTCTTGGTAGTTGTAGGTTTTATATTTTTTTTATTTATTTAGTGCAGTATTTTTACTGCAGTTTTTTTTAATTTATATGTGCAGTTTTTATTTTTGTAAAAGTACCTGCAGTGATAAAAAAAAAAAAAAAATTTAATACTGCAGTATTTTATTTGTTTAATACTGCTGTAATATATTTAGGTGTTGAAGATTCGAAGACACGAAGAAAAACGAAGCAACCGGAACCGAGAACGAGCACCGTGCGCACCCTAGGAGTGGATTGGGCTGCGCATGGCAAGCCCATAGCTTGGTGGGCTGCGCACGGCAGCCCTGGGAGTCCTTCATGGGCTGCGCACTAGCAGCCCCTTTGTGGGGTTGTGGGTTGTGCACGCGCATGGGTTTGGGCCGAAGGATGAGCGTATGGTTGATGGGCCACTTGAAGATCTTGTATTCCTAAACAATTGTAATTTACTTGTTTTTCTAGGATGGGCCAAAATTGTTGCTATTTAATTTATGTTTAAATATTACAATATTTGTTATTGTATGATAACATGACATATAGAATAGGAGTGCCACTCATATATCTCTTTTGGTATGAACATGCATTGAATGATTTAGGTATCTAAATTGGCATCTAGATAACTTGGTAAATCATTCTATGGGATTTAATCACACGCCTTAAATAATTGAGTGGGAGAAGGTGTTTTTGTAACACCTATGGCCTCCAAGGTTAGTTGAGCTTAATTATTTATTGGTAATCCCCCCAAGGGGCGTCCATGAATGGAATTTAGCAACATACTTCCTTACAAGGATAGACTAGACAATGGACTCAAACGAGATCTACTCCCAAGGAGGGATTTTCGTGAGAGAAAATTGAGGGTCGATATCTTGGTAACACACTCAATGTAATTTTATTGATATCCTCCCAAGAGTTCTTGTCAGTAAAATTGCAAGGCTAAAATTGAAAACGCTGGTTGTTATGTTAACAATTAGGTGGGACCTAGTCTAACTAGTAAATGGTGCGAACTCCCAAAGGAGGCAGTAACATTTATGGGTGTTGGATCACCGTTGAATTTTATGATTGAGTTATTTATTTAATTCAAGATAAATATTTAAAGTGCTTTATCATGATTATTTACTTATATATGTTTTGTTTTTATTCAGAAATCATGACCCCATCACTTATAACATCCTGAAAGACAACACTTTAACTGGAGATAATTATGTCACATGGAAAAGGAAAATTGGGTGTTGCTGCAAAGTGAAAAACATAAGTTTGTTCTAACTACTCCTAAACCACCTGCTCCTAATAATGAATCTAGCATAATGTATAGAGATGAGTATGAGCAGTGGAAGACTTCAGATGATATGGCAAATGTTACATTATGGCCACTATCTCTGACGTGTTGCAACAGCAGCATGAAGGAATGGAGTCCCTGCTGATATAATGATGTCTCTAGAGGAGATGTTTGCTATGAAGTCCAGGACGACTAAGAGAGAGGCAGTGACTGCTTTTATGAATCTTAGGATGAAACTTGGACAGGCTGTGAAGGATCACATGATGAAAGTCATAGCACATCTCAACATTGTTGAACTGCATGGCGCTGAGATAGATGGTGAGATAAAGATTGATATGGTTGTCAATTCATTGTCAAATTCCTTTGATCAGTTCAAATTGGACTACACTTTGAACAAAAAGGAATACACCTTACAAGGCCTGATGCAAGATGTTCAAAGTGCTGAAAAGATCCTTGTGAAAGGCAAGGGTCAAGAGATTCATATGGTTGGTAAAGTTGCTACTGTTAAGGCCCGTCAAAAGGTCAAGAAACAACAGAAGAAAAAGCAACTTGGGCCTACCAAGAAGAAGACCAAGAAAGTAACCAAGATCAAAGGGAAATGCTTCCTTTGTGGTGGAAAAGGGACATTGGAAAAGAAATTGCCCAAAGTCCCAGAACAAGAAGGAAGAAGGTAATTTGAATTATCTTGAAACATGTTTTTTGGCAGATTCTACAGATTCTTGGATCATAGACTCTGGAGCCACTATCATGTTTGTTATTCCTTGCAGGGGTTCCAAGAAAGGAGAAAGCTGAGTAAGAATGGAACGTTAGTGTCTGCAAGTGCAGTGGGAGATATTAGAGTTTATTTGGATTCTAGAAGGCATTTAGATTTGATAGACGTTTATTATGTACCTCAATTCAAGAGGAATTTAATTTCAGTTTCTTGTTTGAATAAATTTGGATATTCGGTTACTTTTAATAAAGTTTTTATTATTAGTAAGAATGACAAAATTATTTGCCAAGGTACATTGGAAAACGGTCTATACTTTTTGCATAGAAATATCTCTCACTCGTTAGACACAGAAATAACGGAACCTAATCATAAAAGAGTTAAAATTATCAATCAGATGAAACCTACCTATGGCATTTACGCTAGGTCATATTAACCTTAATAGGATTAAAAGATTGGTATGTGACGGACCTTTGAGTGACTTAAAGGTTGATGATCTACCAACTTGTGAATCTTGTTTGGAAGGTAAAATGACCAAAAGGACGTTCTCTGCCAAAGGTGCAAGAGCCACTGAATGTTTAGGATTGATACACACTGATGTATGTGGACCTATGAGCATTCAAGCTAGAGGTGGATATGAGTACTTCATCACCTTCACAGATGATTACTCGAGATTTGGTTATGTGTATCTCATGCGACATAAGTCAGGATGCTTTTGACATGTTCAAAGCATTCAAAGCTGCAGTGGAAAATCAGCTTGAGAAACACATAAAAATCTTGAGATCTGATCGTGGTGGAGAATATCTATCTGGTGAGTTTCAGCAATATCTTATTGATAATGGGATAGTTTCTCAGTTTTCTGCACCAGGTACACCTCAACAGAATGGGGTAGCAGAAAGGAGAAATAGAACTCTTTTGGATATGGTTAGGTCTATGTTGAGTTATTCAACACTTCCTATTTCTTTTTGGGGATATGCTTTACAAACTGCTATATACATTCTAAACGATGTACCATCTAAGTCTGTTCCTAAAACACCGCATGAGTTGTGGACTGGGCGCAAGCCTAGTTTACAACACTTAAGGATATTTGGTTGTCCTGCGCATGTGTTAAAAGGAAAGACAGAAAAGATGGAGTCCCGTTCGGAAACATGTATATTTGTAGGGTATCCAAAAGAAACTAAAGGATATTATTTCTATAGTCCTTCAGATCTTAAAGTATTTGTTTCGACAAATGCTAAATTTCTGGAAAAGGACTATATGAATGATTTTGTGCCTAGAAGTAGAATTGTCCTGAATGAGATGTCAGGAGATACAATTCCACGAGAGGTTACACAACCTAACCCAATTGTAAGTTCCGATCCAACACAAGATCAACAACCTACCATTCCTCGTCGTAGTGGGAGGGTTAGAACACAACCCGAAAGATACATCGGTCTGGGAGAATCAGTGGAGAATCTCCCGGACGACGATGATCCCTATACGTACAAGGAAGCTATGGAGGATGTTGATAGTCGCCATTGGCAAAAGGCAATGCAATCCGAGATTGAATCTATGTTCGATAACAAAGTCTGGTCCCTTGTAGACTTGCCTAAAGGGATAAAACCCATTGGGTGCAAGTGGGTATACAAGAGGAAAAGAGGTATGGATGGAAAGGTGGAAACCTTTAAAGCTAGATTGGTAGCTAAAGGGTATACACAGAAAGAAGGTATCGATTACGAGGAAACCTTCTCTCCTGTGGCCATGCTTAAATCCATTAGGATACTCTTATCCATTGCAGCATCTTTAGATCTAGAGATTTGGCAAATGGACGTCAAGACAGCTTTCCTAAATGGAAGTCTTGACGAAAGCATCTACATGATGCAACCAGAGGGATTCATTGAAAAGGGCCAATGGATAAGGTATGCAAGTTGCAGAAATCCATATATGGATTAAAGCAAGCATCCAGATCCTGGAACATAAGGTTTGATCAAGCTGTCAAAGGTTTTGGATTTATTCAGAATCCTGACGAACCTTGTGTATACAAAAGGATTAAAGGCGACAAGTTGGTTTTCCTGATTCTTTATGTTGATGATATACTACTCATTGGAAACGATGTAGGTGTATTGACATCAGTAAAAGAATGGTTAGCAAAACAATTTGATATGAAGGACTTAGGAGAAGCAAGTTTTATTCTAGGTATCCAAGTAATAAGGGATAGAAAGAATAGAACGATTGCATTATCCCAAGCTTCATACATAGAAAATCTTGTCTAGGTTTTCCATGCAGGATTCCAAGAAAGGTATGTTACCTTTCAGACATGGAATCAAGCTTTCTAAGGAACAAGTTCCTAAGAATGAGCATGAAGAGCAATTCATGAGTAGAGTTCCATATGCCTCGGCAGTTGGAAGTCTCATGTATGCAATGCTCTGTACTAGACCAGATATTTGTTTTGCTGTTGGCATAGTTAGCAGGTTTCAATCGAAACCTGGTCCTGATCACTGGACGGCAGTCAAGCATATTTTCAAGTATTAAGAGAACGAGAGATAATATGCTTGTATACTCTGGAGGGGATTTGGTTCCCGTTGGGTATACAGATTCTGATTTCCAATCAGATTCTGACTCCAGAAAATCCACATCAGGGGCTGTGTTTACTATTGGAGGAGGAGCAGTTATATGGAGGAGTATCAAGCAATCTTGTATTGCTGATTCCACCATGGAAGCTGAGTATGTTGCTGCATGCGAGCTGCCAAAGAGGCTGTTTGGCTCCGCCAATTCTTGATTGACTTGGAAGTGGTTCCTAGTGCGAATAAGCAGATCACTATCTACTGTGACAACAGTGGAGCAGTGGCTAATTCGAAAGAACCAAGAAGTCACAAGAGAGGTAAACACATTGAAAGAAAGTATCATCTTTTAAGGGAGATTGTTCAAAGAGGTGACGTGACGATTACCAAAATCGCGTCAGCAGAAAATCTAGCGGATCCCTTCACAAAGGCTCTACCTCAGAAGAGTTTCGATGGGCATCTAGAGAACATGGGCTTGAGAGATATGACACATTTGCTATAGCGCAAGTGGGAGATTGTTAGGATTATGCTCAATAGCAAAGTGTAATGTTGTAATAAACAATCTTTTTCATATTAATAAAGTGATTTCTGGTTTAACAAATCGTATAGCATTATAGTTTAATATATAATTGTTAAAGTTGTAAAATTCTTTTGCTAGCATTTGAGTGGGATCAAATGAGATATGATGAGTCTAAAATCATCGGAGTGTCTCGAGCAAAAGAATCTAGTGCACTGGGTGCATTGAACTGGATCACAATGAAATACTTTATCTATAACCGTCAGTAGATAAAAGTTTTCATTATCAGGACAATCGGAGAGTCTATCTTAATCCTGAGATAAATGATGGACTTATGGTTGCAAATGATATCATTTGAGTTATCAATGAGTACGATTATATCGCATAGTCTATCCTCGATAGTTTGGTGATTCATTTGTTAATCGATAGAGGACTTCATTTATAGATATGGACATCGTGGCTCCATTTTATTAAATGAGAGTATAATCATCATATGGATGTTTTGAGGTAATTGGATATTAAATCTCAACGTTGAGTTTTCGATAGTGTCTATTGAAACATGGCTTCTGGACAAGTCAAAATATCCAAGTTCAAAATGTGGTCATATGAGTAAATATGGTAACTTGGAGAGTTATAGGCGGTCTATGAACTCTTGGCGATTACTGATATTAATCACGAGGATACACTTTCTCCAATATGATTGTCTAGGGTATGAATGAGGAGCATCTTCCTTTTCTATCTTTATTTAAGAGTTCAATTTTAGCTCTTTAGTGGAATGAGTTAAAATTAATGGATCGGACCTAAGTGAATCATTTGTTGATTGTGATTAGGTTATGTCTATTGAAGCTTAAATTTAGATGGCCCGCCAAGATCCCCAATCCACACGGACTTGCATGGATCACTTGATATATTCTACCGGACCAATTTAAGGGTCCATCTAGAATTGCATTTAATATTAAGAATATAATTTACATATTATTTATGTAATGGGCTGCTCAATTTATTAATATTTAATGAATGACATGTGGGCTTGTTTCTTTTAGTAAGAATGGGTCTGTGAATAGTAAGAATGGGTCTTGTTCACATGTGGGCTTTTATTTAAAGTCCAATGGATTAAATGAATAAAGAAAGAAAATAATATATAGCCCATTTGTTTAAGTGGGCGGCAAGAAGGTTTTATAAAACCTAATATATATCTGTTTCATTGTTTTAATTAAATAAGAATTAATAATTTATTAATTAATTTTTTAATTAAGAAACAAATCTTTTCTGAATAGGAAAATATTTCCTAGAGTAATACTATTGTAGTAGTTTACTAAAAGTAAAAGACTTGTTTGAAAAGAAAATAAATAATTAATTTTATTTATTTAAATCAAATAAAAAGTCTTTTTTTATTTAGTCAAATAAAGGGATAAAGATTTATGAATTAAATTAGGGTTTGAAGTCTTAAACTAAATAGGAATTAGGGTGCAATACAAACTCCTTTGGGCTTGAGAATTGCGGCAACCCTAGTCCCTTTAGGTTAGGATTTTCGGCCACCCTAATGAGAAAGTAGAGAAGAAAATTTGGCAACCTATATATACACTCTTATAGATTTCGGCCAACCTAATGCTTGGTGCTTGAGATTCTATTTTCTTCTTCTTCTCAATTCATAGAGAGATTATTTCATTCTACAAAAAACATAAAAGAGTGTTAGATTATTCTTTGATGATATACTATTTGCTTATTCATCAATAAGCTTGTGTGTACGACATCGATCTAGGTTCACGCGAGTTTCGATCATTAGATTGAGAACTCAAAAGTTACCGGAATAATCTTAGTATTCTTTTGATTGTTTTTGTGACTAACAAAGAAAATAAAATTTTGTTTGTCCATTCACAGGTTTGCAATTCAAAGAAAAGGGAGACCACGGTCCTAGGTGATCCACGTTCGTGCTAAGATTGAAGATCTTGCGGATTACCATCGATGTAAGTCAATCGGATCACGCGACAAAATGTATTATCTTTTGTTAGATAATATATATGTTTAATTGATTAAAGGGTTTAAGGTTCATTAAAGGGAAAATTTTAAAAGTCACTAAATCTATTTTTAGTCTCGCTTCCGCTGCGTGCACTACGGTATTTTTCCCTACAAAAACGGGACCAAACATCTCTCCACCAAACAACCTGAGGAATATCACGGAGAGACTAGGAATAAGCAGCCTTGTAAGAAACACGACCATTTCGAGAATTAGCCCAAACCAGAGAATCCAGAACAGGAGAAATCGTAATCCGATCAATCCGAAAACACAGACCTGGGAAGTACGCTCGAAACAATCATCGAGACCCATCTACCCTCATGAATAAAATCTGAGACCCTCGCCCGGAGTGGATTAGCTAAATAATCTAGAATCCCTAAAAGCTCCAAAATGGGAACCCCTAACCAATTATCCCACCAAAAGTCTCGTTGAGAGTTCTCACCAATCAGCCAGATACCTTCCTTAAGAAGGGAACATAATTTGTCCAAAGAGAAGACCTAATCGAGGAGGTACATACCCCCATGAGGCTTCTGCAAATGCCTAAGATCCTCTCCTGAAGAAATGAGAAAACAAAACCATAGAGGTCATAAACTTCCAAGTGAATTTCCACAAATCGAGTCATTTAGCAACCCAAGATCTTTTAGACCAAGACCACCCTAAGAGTAAGGTCTACAACAACGATCCCAAGAGACTGAACCAACTTAGTCTCCTTACAGAACCAGTCCACAAAAAGTTCCTCAACTTGCGGTTAATCAATGACAGTAAAGAAGAAGGTCACTTGTAAATCATGAAAGGACTGCACAAATGAACCATGATGACGACCGATCAGAGTAGCACGACAGCCAGAGAGCGGGATGTGCCCTTCCATTAGCGAATTAGACAAGATTCATTCCAGTAATAGGTCGTGGACACCGCCTTTCGAGGCTTACCCTGAAAACAAAGGGACTCCTAAATAAGAAAACGGAAGCTGCCCAATCTGGTATGCCAACTAGAGACTGCAAACTACCAATCCGAGAGGGGGAGACAAAAGATCCGAAATAAATAGAAGACTACCTAGTTAACCAATGGCCTAAAATATCACCATAATCCCAAAAGCACCCATGATATGCTTCAGATTCTTTGAGTGCTTTTGTAAAAAGATGAGAACATCATCTGCATAAAGCAAATGAGTTGGAGCCAAAAAAAAACCTTGGGAAGAAATTGGCAGAATCTGAGAAAAACTCACCAACCTCGTCAATAATCTCCTAAGGAAGTCCTTTACAATACCAAACAAAAGTGGAGAGAGTGGATCTCCTGACAAACCCCTCTAGAGCAACAGAAATATCCCTCTGGGACCCCATTTAGTAGAACTGAAAGCCTAGACGAACGAAGAATGCCGTCTATCCAATCCATAAAAATAGAAGAAACCCAAAAGCCTGAAGCACTTTACAAAGGAAAGACCAATCCAAGGTGAAATACATTAATCCTGACGAACCCCTCTAGAGCAACAAAAATATCCCTCTGGGACCCCATTCAATAGAACTAAAAGCCTAGACGAACGAAGAATACAGTCTATCCAATCCACAAAATAGAAGAAAACCCAAAAGCATGAAACACTCTGCAAAGGAAAGACCAATCCAAGGTGTAAATACATTAATAACATATAAGGTAAGTGAATAAATAATTTATTATTTTTTGGTATTACAAATTTGAGAATTAAAGGAGTAACCTCAACCTCAATTTCATCTCCAGTTACCAGGTATATATATATATATACACAGTCCGGTTCTCATGTGGACATCGCATATAACTTTATGAGGATATTAAATGTGAGCCACTAGTTTTGACAAGTACATACATACTTGAGTCCAAGCATGTAAAACTAGTGGCTGACATTTAATGTCCTTATGAAGTTATATACGGACGTCCTCATTTGAAAATTTCTTTATATATATATATATACTCTTTCTACTATTAGTTCATCATGATAAAAATATATCAGGACGAAGAATGTGAACCACAGATTATGAAGAAGTTTTGACAAGTGCATACACTTGAGTCAAAGTACGTAAATCTATTGGTCCACATTCTTCATCCTGATATATTTATATGAGGACGAACTGACAATAAAAAAATTGATATACATATATATATATATATATATATATATATGTAATATGTTCAAGTCAGTGCGCATTGATACTCTTTCTACTATCAGTTCATCTTGATATAAAATATATCAGGACGAAGAATGTGAACCACGGATATGGAGAAGTTTTGACAAGTGTATACACTTTGAGTCAAAGTACGTAAATCTATTGGTCCACATTCTTCATCCTGATATATTTTATATGAGGACGAACTGACAATAGAAAAACTGATATACATACATATATATATATATATATATATATATACATATATATATATATATGTTCAAGTCAGTGCGTATTGATATAACTTCGTCAGTGCGCACTGATATAACTTCGTCAGTGCGTTAGATATAGACCATTAGATTTATATACTTTGACTCAAAGTGTATGTACTTGTCAAAACTTCTCCATAATCAATGGTCCACATGCATTTGTACTGGTATGAACGGGACGTGGATCGTATATATATACAGTCTTTCTACTATCAGTTCATCCTGATATGTTATATATCAGGATGAACTGATAACAGAAAAATTGTATGTATATATATATTGGAAATAGTGGAAAATAGTACTCATAAATATATAGTGGAAATAATGGGAAATAGTACTCTTTCTATGTTGAATTTTGAAAGTATCACTAGTTTAATAAGTTAAGTTTAAAAGACACTAATAAACTAAATATCCTCATCTCTTTCTTTTATTACGTTTATGTCATTTTTAGTTTTTTTTTTGTTTTTTTCAAAAACCTCTATTGATAGTGGTCTCCATCAATGGAGATGAAAGACCTTCATTGGAGGTTAAAATTGGCCTCTAATGGAGGTCTTGATGAAGAAGATGACCCAAAAAAATTGGGAAATTTCATTTTTTCCCAAAAGTCTCAGAAATTGTAAATATACCTAATAAGTATCAAAAACTACCTAATAAGTCTCAGAAAATACAAAATAAGTCTTGTAAATACAAAATAAGTCTCAAAAACACACAAAAAAACACGAGACTTTCTTGTGAATGTGTTTTAAGGATATTTTTATCAAATCAACAATTTATGTGCTATTAAAACTTAAGTTATTAAATTGGTAATAGTCTTAAAACTCACTCTTTAAGGAGTGCTATTAAATTTTTGAATATATATATATTTTATTGCTTTATAAAATAAAATATTAAACCTTATTTGGCATGGTTTTTAGAATCTGTTTAGGTTTTAGGAAAAAAAATGACTTCTACAAATGTTTGGTTGCATTAACCGAGCTTTTAATTTTGAAAGTTCTCTAGAAAAAAAAAAATATATATATATATATATGAAGAAATAGGAAGAGGATAACTAGTAGATGGTGTGAAAATTATGTTCACAAGTGCACGAATCGTGGTGATCCGTACAATGGCAAGTAGAGTTCGTTCCATGGGGAAAAGCGATTATCGAGTATAACTAATTCAAATTAAAGTTAAACTAAAGTAATCATATTGTTGAGATTTAAATTGAATTAAATATGAATTAAACTAAGAAAACAATTAACAAGAGATTGGTTGAATGTGATTATGATATGAGAAGAACTAGGTCATCAATGATCTCCAAATATAAATACTCAATGTAAGGAATTAACTTAGTGAACAAGATTCAATTAATTCAAGGGTTCATTCTTTATATTTAATATGACTGATGCAGCAGCAGACATGGCATTGGATTACATTGAGGGATGGGACCACAAGAAGGCCAAATGATTATACTAGTGCGGGCGTCGGAGTCGAAATGGCGTGAAACTTTCACGGTTGAAGTGAATCACCGAGATCTTCAAAAGTAACAACCTTTGGCAATGAGGCATGCCCTTTTTTGGTCGAATTCCATCAGTTAGACCCCCAAATTGCTGTTTTTGATGTTTTAGGAAAGTTTTGTTTTGCAATAAGTTTAGTTTTTCAAGTCCGAATCAACTTCCGTCAATTCTAGCTTGCTTAGGATTCTTAGTTTTATTTGTTTCCGCATTTAGCTCAAAATTGCCTTTTTTGGTAATTTTCGTTAATTAGGTTAATTAGTCTTTCCTTGCTTAACAAGGTTTCAGATTAGGTTAGGGTTTGTTTACTTTAAATAGACCAGTAAGCCACTTTTGCTATCAGTTTTCGTTTAATAAAATTACAGAGAATTGTTTCTCAACTATCCAATTACAATATCTTTGTGAAGATTGTTGTATTTGAAGTCTGATATTTTGGCATCTGTGCGCGGATCAACAGAGTATTAGTAGGTTGTTTCTAATTATTCTTGCAGGTTTTTCTCGTAAACGCTTCTGCTACACCATATATTACCGTATTGCCACAAATGAGTCACATATCCCAGTTATTATTCACCATTAGGCTATGGTGTGAACAACAGTCGAAAACTCGTTAAGCATAAGAACTAAGAACCAAAATCTATACTTTGCTTGGGCTTATGCTAAAGATAAATTTCATTCATTCAAGTGAGCCATGATCAAGACTAGGTTTGGTCTATACTCTAATCCCAATTCTCAAATAATCTCAACCCTAAATTCAAGTCAATAAATAATCATCCACCCTTGGTCTATGGTGTGAATAAATCAAAGACAATTAAAGAATCAAGAAGTTAAGCACAATGAACAAAACAAGAATTGAATTGATTCACAAAAGATTCACATTGATTCCCTAGTTATGGAATTAGTTACACATGATGGAATTGAAAGTAAAAGAGATTGAAATAGAAAAAACCCATGATGAACGCCAAGAGATACTTCAAGTTGATGGACTCCACTTGAGCAAGTTGATATCTTCTTCTTCTCTCTTTAATCTTCAATGTGCAACAATGGAAGTTGGGTTTTAGTGATGGAAAGTGACTTGAAGAAGTAGGACTTCGGTTGGAGCTTATATGGTCTAACTCTTGGAGAGAAAAGAGGTTGTACTTATGCTTTCCCAAAATTAAGGCTTCACGTCACTCCTTATCCAACGAAAATTACGATCGACTACGGTATTAGTGGTGGACTCACTAGAATTGACCGCCATTTGTACCGCGGTTGATGCTTTGCCTAAGCTATGGCTTTTTAGCCAAAACCTTTGGAATTTGCAACGGTTTGTCCTTTTTGCCCTGGCCGCGATCTAAACCGCGGTTTATGCCCATTTTGCCCTTTTCTTCATTTTTTGGCCCATTTTCTTCCCGGATGCCTCCAAACATATAAAACAACTAACTTACTTGAGAAACAAGCGCATTACATAGGAAATAGAGGACCAAAAATCATATATAAAATAAAGCATTCAAATACCCCCAAACATATCGTTTGCTAGTCCTCAAGCAAAACTAAAAACAAACCTAAAATCTAAAATAAAACCTAAACTAAGCAACGTTCTTAGGGAACAAGATAGTATTGAGCGTATACTATAAGCCTTTAAACCTCTAGATGTCCCTAGTAAGAGGAGTTTTTTCTCCTGGGGTTTCCAGTTATGATACCTACAAACATATCTTGCAAAACCACTAACCAAGATGTGCTCGAGTTATGCCATTCTAAGACTATGCATACCAAAGCCTAAAGAAAGACAAAAATTATGCCACTCATTTGAATGCATTGCTAGTTAATGACAGCCCATGCTCAAGACACTTAAGCTTCAAAAACAACATTCATCAAATGCCATAAAATAATTCGTCTCGACTCTAATCCTCAAAGGATATCACTCATACTTTCACTCAGAACCTAGGAAAATACACTTATAGATCATATATGACTGAAGATTATGCACAAGAAATTTCAAGATATAATCGCATATATTAATAACATAGGAAAACACTTCAATTTATGCAAAAGATCTCATGAACAAAACCAGATATTAAGAACAAGGCAAAGCACATGTTTCCTTACTCTCGAACCAGCATTCCCAAAAGATCAATTATGACTTTTTCTTGGTTGTAACAGGGCCATCAGGTGAAAGCTTAAAAAATGGAAAGGGAAAATCAAAAACCTAGGATCATATCAAAGATTCTTCAACTAATCTTCAATACTTGGACAAATTTCTTTGAATTCTTCATTTAATTGCACATCCAAGCTCTTGACACTTTCAACGCTTGAGCAATCTCTTCGATTCTCACTTCAATGCATATCTTAGTCTTCAAAGCATCACTTTCCCACTCTCAAACTCCTCTTGAGGAAATACAATTATTTTGCAATTTATACAACTTTATTGCATTCATTTGTTGCTCCTTTTGATTCTCTCATCAATTTATTTATTTATTATTATTATTTTTTTATCAAGAATTACATTTGAGAAGAATCACACAGCTTCATATTTATCTTTCACGTCTGCATATTTGGATTGAATGCAGCTCATTCCTTCATCTGTTTTTGATATGATTATTTACAAAGTCACCTATCAACTCTCTAGTTCTTCATATCCCCTCAATATGATTCCAAGCTACAAGGTATGGCTAAATTATGGTTCATTGGGTTACAGTTAATACAGGTGAAGAAAGAAAAAGGCTATTTGTATTTGGCTTCAATTTGGCTATGGAACACACACACACACACACACACAAGGTAGGAAATATTAAGGCCTTTTAAGAGAGCTAAGCACACATTGCTTATGTCACTTCTAATGGTTCAACCAAATCAAGAGCAAGTCAACATGTGATACCTTTTGTAAATGAATGTTATTAATATCTAATGCATCACCTATTGAGATCAATTCTAATGCTGAGAACCTAATAAGTGTTTAAGAGTAGAAGCAAATAAACCCTAGATATTTACGTTTTTTGGCCTGGTAAACTAAGCATCCTATCCAACATCGCATAAAAAGCATGTCATAAATTTGTAAAATGTAATGCAATACTCTAAGTGGCTAGACGTTAGTCTAAACTCATGATTAATCCATACTTGCTCTAAAGGCATACCTAAAATCATCTCAATCTTGGTTAATTTGTAGAAAAGACAGACTCGAAAAAATAAAATCTGACTCATTTACACAAAAACACGAAAATCCACTCCCGTAAACATAAACTCAACATTGTTCCCTTCCCAATGTTGAAACATTAAAGCACTTGGAACAAATGAGTAGTAGGACTTCGGTTGGGACTAATAAGGTCTAATCTCTTGGAAAGAAAAGAGGTTGTATTTTATACTTGAAAGTAATACAATAACGCTCGGTGTGTATGATAAATATAATCTAGAGGGGGGGGGGGGGGGGGGGGGGGGGGGGAATAGATTTTAACTATTATTACCCAATTTTCGCAAGCAAATCAATTTTACAAAAATGCCCCTACTAGTCAAAAAGACAAACAGGTGTAATAAGATGCGGAATTAAATAACACTTGATGTATACATGGAAACCCAACCACTGGGAAAAACCACGGGCTGTTTAGTGCGCCACACTCGAACCTCGAAATCTACTAATTGAAATGGAGTTTACAACCTATGTAGATCTCATTTAACACTCCGTCAATAACCCCCCACTTCTACCACGCGGGCCTTTAAAAGTGGCTCTAGTCCAATTGCTTGAGGTTGGACTTGAGGCCTAAGCAATCTTAGCCTCAAGACTTAATTCTCTATGAAGAGATTATGCAACCTATGTGAATATGTATGAATATTCAAATAACAAACAAGGCTAGGGAACCTTAAATGCTTATCTAGGATGATGATATTCAATTAAATCAATCCTAGATATCAAATGCTAAATGACATGTCAAATAGCTTAGCTAATCAAGATTAATCAAAAACCTAATTAGCTATCACAATACAACACTCAATCAATTCATCATAATTAATTCTCTATTCTTGTATTTATCATGATCAAAAACATACAAGTAAATTAAAAGAGAATAGCTTGATAGTAAAAATACTAAAATGAGATGAATTTAATCAAAATCTTACCAAGCAAGTTGTGATGATGCAAACCCAATCATGGATGCATTCTATATAGTCATAGAAGATGCAATATGAAATTTGATTCAAAAAGGATTTGATTTGAGTGGTTAAAGGTGAGTTCTTGATTTGATTTTTTTCTCAAAAATCTCTCTTTTAAGTTTAGGGTTCTAAGGAGTTAAAGAACTTATTCAGATAATGAGAAAGTAAGATATTTATAGACATCAAGAATTGGGCATGTGAAAAGACAAGTTTGCCCCTGAAACGCACCGATCGGCGGTTTCAAACGGCGGCCAGGCCGCCGTTCGTAACCGCCGAATTGAACCCGAGAAGACCAAGGGAACAACGGCAGTTTCATTCAGCGGTTTCGTGACCGCCGATCCAACCGTCGAATCAAACTCGAGAGAAAAAATCAATCAGGTCAAAACAGCGGTTTCGTTCGGCGGCTAGGCCGCCGATCATAACCGCCGATCACCAACAGAGGTGAAAACCAAGGAGAAGCCAAGGGCATTCTCCGTAGGCGGTCTTCGCGCGAAACCAAGCACTCATTAGTGCAAGCGCGGACGTTTCCGAATTATATCGGGAAACAAATTACTAAGCACATATACACACAACAATATATCAATCAAAGTGCTAGTGTGTAAAGTGACATGTGAAGAGTATGCACACAAGAACAAGTATGCTAAGTGTGTGTGTGCTAACTAACTCTTCAAAGAAAACCAAGCACTAGAAATTATACATTGGCGTGCTTGTCCCTTGAGGTCTTGGAAGGGCCTTCGAGCTTGAAGATCAATCACCTAAACTACTCTTACACAATCAACCCCATCATGTGGTTTGTCCACGAAATAAGCCAATCAAGATATGGGAATCCTTACAATACTTTCACAAAATTAGGGCTTCACGTCACTCCTTATCCAACGAAAATTACGTTCGACTGTGGTTTGTACACCACAATCGATTCAGCAGTGGATTCACTGGAATTGACCACCATTTGTATCGCGGTTGGTACTTTGCCTGAGCTGCGGTTTTTTTTTTTTTTTTTTTTTTTTAAGTGGAAAACCTCTAGAATTTACTGCGATTTGTCCTTTTTGCCTTGATCGCAATCTAAACAACGATTTATACCTATTTTGCCAATTTTCTTCATGTTTTGGCCCATTTTCTTAACGAATGCCTCCAAACACATTCCTTAGGAAAAATAACCTACCATGTCCAATAAACATATAAAAACACCTAAATTACTCGAGAAACAAATGCATTACATAGGAAATGGGGAGCCAAAAAACATATGTAGAAATAAATTGATTAGTAGACTTACCTTATGACTATGGATCCTCTTGAGCTAAGTAGCATAGGTCTATTTTCTTTAATTGGTTCGCTGGGATCATTATGTGTTAGAGAAAAAGATAAAGATGGTAGAAAAAGAGAATCTTCTAGAAAGAAAGTGAAAATTTAAGAGCTAGAAGTCAAAGGGTGGCTCTATCACCCATATTAAAAAATTAAAATTATTAATTTTACTCTCTCTACACCCTTTAAAATACCAACTATCCTTTAAGTATTTTTTTTTATATATAATTTTAAATATATATTATATCTCATTACACCCATTTATCTTCACTTACTCACCAGCACAAAAAAAAAAAAAAAAATGTATATACAATTTCTTCTTTAAATAAATAAAAAAAAAAACGTACAGTTTCTTCATTCCCTTTAACAAATATTATAGAATTTACTCAGATGAAAGAAAATATTATATTCAAATAAAACTCAACAACTAAGATTTTACTTGTGAAAAAATAAAATACAAATTCAACTCTAAAACTATTTTTTTTTTTCGTTGTTACTTTCGAATAGATGTATTGAATTATCTAAAATACCATGAAATCATAATGGTTTACACACTTAATCATCGTCATAGAAAACAACAACAATAATTATTAAACAACAAACAATATGCAGCTTCTTTTGTCTTTAAAAATAAATAAATAAATATATATTATATATATATAAACTATTTTTTCAATTACAAACAAATCAATTTTTTTCATTTAAAAATTGGTTTTTTTTTTTTAATCCATCCACCAAGTTTTTCGGTTTACAAACCAATTAAATTAATAAGAATTTGTAATTGAATTAAAGTAAAGTGAGTGAGTGAGTGAGTTATGTTAGAGAACCGTGTAGACTTGATTGAATTCTACAACTGCTTAAAAAGAAAAGAATTCTACAAGACTAAAATTGTAACAATTTTTATTCAATCATAAAACAACAATAAAAATTAATGAAAATATACCTGAATGCATTCGGAATCTATGAAATAATTTTTTTGTTCAACCATTCATTAACTTTGTGAAAAAAATATATATTTCCTAATTGATGTTGGGTTTAATTAAGTATATATTATTAGGGTTTATGATAGATCGGGTGTTCAACTTATAGGTGTGAGAAGTAAATTTAATTTTCAATTATAAAACTATGTATTTTAAGTAAATAAATGTAAGAGTATTTTAGAAATAAAAAAAGTTTTACTAAAACATTAGTGTATAAAAATATTGTGTGGGTGGTAATAAAGCCACCTCAAGTCAAATTTGTATTGTATTTAACATTTAACATTTGAGTAATGCTAAATGATATGGCACAATTAAAATCCAATCATTTCTATCATGCAATTCTAATAATAATAAAAAAAAACTCAAAGACCCACATCATTTGAGCACAAAATTTAGATACTAAGCTTGAACAAATTGCCAATGTGGTGTGACTCTCCAAAGGGAGACTCCACCACCACGGTTCAACGCTCGGCACTGTGTATATATATACACTAATTATTTCCTTGTCTCACCTCATGTGTGAGTGTCCTCTCCCCTCTTGTGGGAATAGTTGTCTGGGCTGTGCTAGTAGTGTCCAATCCTCGCAGGGTCCCGGTAGTTGTTGTACATTCAAAAAAAAATATTAAGTAACATTATTGTAATGGCTAAAATTTAATGTTTTATTTTAAATTTTTTTAGTTTTTTTATAAGTTTTTTTTAATTAAAAATCATTTAAGTTTTTTAAAAAATATATACGCTTCCTTTTTATTATTATTTTTGTTTATTTTAACTTAATAGTCAAAGACATACAATTCAATGTTGCATCAATCATAACTATTGCTAGTCACTTCAATCACACTTTATAGGGATCTGATACATTAAGTTCACTTCATTCTTACAATTTCAATCAATCTAATCATAATTAAACTCCTTTTCAGAAAAAAAAAAAAAAAAAAAAAAATCTAATCATAATTAAATATTCAGATTTTAAAAAAGGGCAAATTGCATAAATATACCTAAACTTAGGTCTAATTGCATGCATAAGTAACCTTTGTTCACAATTACAATGACATCCCTTCCGTTACTTGACTTCTATCAATTCTAACGATTGACCACCCTTTTAGTGCCAACTGACTAAAATACCACTAGTTTAACATTTTATCCTTTTAAAACTATTACTATTTTTTATTCTTTAAAATTAATATTGATATAGTAACAATTGATAAATAAAATAATAACTCAATGATTCGTTTTAAACCTCATTTTCTTCCAAATTATCATGAAGATCATCATCATCATCCAAATCAATATCATCACTAACAAAAAAAAAAAAAAATTACAATAGCAAACAACTCCACCGTTGGTGGAGGATCTTCTCCTTGCATGAAGGAGCATATAGCTCCTGTACCGAGAGCAATCTAGCTACTCTAAAGAGGAGTAAATTTGCTCCTCCTCACGTGAAGCTGTTTCTCATTAGATCCACTGCTTATCTCGTTGAGTCATCTTCGTTGCCTCCACCTAAGATTGATCTTCAATCTCATAGAGATGAATGCACTTTATTAGATGGAGCAACATTTGACAGGGCTTCTTTAGTGTTAACGCAATATTAACCTTTACTTTTATTTTATTTTTTATTTTTTATTTAAAAAATTGTTTTTGAAACTAATAGAGATTGGAGGTTCTAGATCTCTCCACTAAGGATTTTTTTTATTTATATATAAATATAAAATTATTTGCAAGGGCAGAGATCGTCTAATTGATGGAAGAGATCAATTTTTTAAAAATAAATAATTTTATAAATAATTAGTAATTTTTTTTTTCCATTACAAAAGTCAAAAGACGGTTTTTCCCCTTGGTCGTTAATTTCAAACGTTTCATTGCTAACGGCAGGCAGTGGCGGATTTAAAGGGGGCCCATAGAGGCCATTTTTCCCTGATCAATGAAATCTCATGAAATTTCATTTGTACATAAATTAATATAGTCTAGCATGTAGGCAATAAGTATAGCCTGGCTCCCTATTATATTAAAATATAAATTAATTACCAATGTTTTTTTTCCATAATTCAAGTTTCAATAAAAGTAGGAGTTAAAATCAATAATAGATATTAATTTCCTATTTGAAAAAGAAAAAATATTTTAATTTCCTATTTTTTAACACGTTATTGTATAGTCTAATATATATATATTCCAAATACAGATACCAATAAAAACACTTGGAAAGAAGAGGTCTCTCTTCTTTCTCTCTCTTCAGTTTTTCTCTCAACTCGCCCAGACTTCGCCGCCTCAATTCGTTGCCGGCTTCTTGCTGTGGCAGCGGGAGTCGGCGGCGATGTCGCCCCTCCGGGCGGTCTTCTTCCTCGAGCTGAGCCTACCTGGTTCGGGTGGGGGATTTCTGCAGCTGCTACGATGGCCCTGGAGATCGTTCGGCCGACCCTCTCTTGCCACCGAGCGGGTCTTTTTCCGGCCGACTCCAGCAGCTGTCAGATCGGCCCGATCCTCTTGGTTCCCGCCAGATCTAGAGTGTTCCAGCATGAGCAGCGGTCCGAATCTTGTGTGTTTTGCCATGGGCTGCGATCCAGCCGGATCCTCTCCGCCGGGACCCTTGCCGGCAGCCGCGGGCCTCCTTCCTCCAGTCGGTGTTAAGTTTAGTCGGCTGTTTAGTAGTTTTTAGCTTTTCAATTTAGTCTCTATCCTCTTTGTGAGGTTTTTGTTTGGTTTCGATCCTCTTAGTGAGGTAGTCTGTCCCACCTTTGTGTGTGGGTTTTTTTCCTCCTGTTTGTGGGACTTTAATCTGGGCTGTGCTTGTGTGTCATTTGCTGAAGAGTCCCAGTTATAATTGTAAACATGTTTTTCATGTTTACTTCCCTGGATCTGAATTCCAGGTGTTGTAACTTGTAAGCCTTTGGCTTATTTCCATCAAATATATATATATATAAAGATTTTCACTAAAATAAACTAAGTAAATATTTTCCTTTATAAAAAAAAAAAAAAAGTAATTGTGTACTCTTATGCTTATTTTGTGAGGTTAATTACTACTGTGATTTTGATAAATTTAATTTTGTAGTTTATTTTAAAAATTTATTGAAAATTATTATAAATTAATTTGATAGTCATTAATATTATAAAATTAAATTACGAGTATGTAAATAATTATGATTTATATATATTAATGATATAATGATATTTTATGTGTTTTCTTATCATTTAAATTAGTGTAAATATATTAGTCATTTTATAAGGCTTTAATTAAGCTATTAAAAATTTATGTTTTATTAGTTGGGAACTATTAAAATAGTGTTGTTATACATATCGTTAAGATTAGGCATAGGTTTTACAACCAAATGAAAAATGATTTTCTAACAAACTCTTATGTAATTGAAATGAATACTGAAGAGAAAATTAAATTGATTTGGTTAGAGATGATTTCCTAAATAGAAAAGAGTGATGTGTTACATTTTAATTTTCAAAATTAATGTCTGTTTTATTTACATAAATTTATATCATTACCTTTGATACTAAACAATATCACTTTTTTTTTAATAACTTAATTTTTGAATATTAATATATTTGTGTTGGGTGACCATGAATATTAGTTATTGTCTTGTGGCTTGAATACAAGTCTTCTTAAACTTAATTAATGACTCTCAATCTTAAAAGTTTTGTTCGGTTTTGAGGGGAATAAAAACTGTATATATATACTAGCCCACTGATGTAGCAGTAGACTTGGCATTGGATTACATTGAGGGATGGGATCGCAAGAAGGCCAAATGATTTCTGCTAGTGCTGGCGTCGGAGTCGGAATGGCATGAAACTTTCACGGTTGAAGCGAATCGTCGAGATCTTCAAAATTCACAACCTTTGGTTGTGTGGCATGCCCTTTTTTTGGCCAAATTCCATCGTTTAGACCCTGAAATTGCCCTTTTTGCCATTTTAGGAAAGTTTTGTTTTCGTAATAAGTTGAGTTTTCCAAGTTTGAATCGACTTTAGTCAATTCTAGCTTGCTTAGAATTCTTAGTTTTATTTGTTTCCGTTTTTATTTCAAATTTGCCTTTTTTGGTAATTTTTGTCAATTAGGCCCGTTTCCTTGCTCAACAAGGTTTTAGATTAGGGTTAGGATTTCTTTACTTTAAATGGCCATGTAAGCCGAAAGGCTACTCAGTTTTGATTAATAAAAAATACAGAGAATTGTTTCTCAACTATCCAATTACAATAACTTTGTGAAGATTGTCGTATTTGAAGTCTGATATTCTAGCATCCGTGCACAGATCAACAGAGTATTTGTAGGTTGTTTTCTAATTGTTTCTTACAGGTTTTTCTCATTATAGCTTCCGCTACACCACCCACTCTAACAAAAAATCCTAGATATGTTTGTGCATATTTACCAAAAAAAAATGTTAATACTTGGACTTGGACTTGGAATTAGTTATTATTGACATAATTGAAAAGGTTTTTAAAAATACATAAAAAATAAATATAAATTATTTATTTAAGTTTTTATTTAAGCTTTTAGGTTGTTAATATTTATCCTTTAAAAAAAAAAAAAACATAATTAAACCTTTGAGCGGAGCTGGTGAAAAACGAAAATGATATAGAAAATTAGTAATTAAATAAAGGGATAATTACCCTAGTGATCATCCATTTGATGACACACTATCAAAATAACCACTGCATTGGAAAGTTGTTCTAAAATGGCCATTTTTGACGAACTTTGTGACACTAATGACCATTCTATCAAATGAATGGTATTTTGGTAAATAAAAGGATGACATTAATTTATTTTAGATGTTTTTTGGAAATCAATTTTTTTTTTGAGTATCATTTTGGTAAATAAGAGGATGACATTAATTTAGTTTAGATGTTTTTTGGAAATCAATTTTTTCTTTTGTTTTTTGAAACGAATAATTATATTTAGAGTGCGTAAATATATGTATATATATATATATATATATATATATATATTTATACATGTTTGAGATAAGTTATACGTATATACACACACTAAATATAATTATTTGTTTAAAAAAAAAGATGGTTTAGATCAATACACATGTCTCTTCTTTATTTTTTAGATTTTTTAGATTTTGTAACCTTAATCTTCTCAAAAAAAGAAATATATATATATATGTTTGATATATGCTATACATATGCACACACACTAAATAGAATTATTTGTTTCAAAAAACAAAAGAAAAAATTGATTTCCAAAACACATCTAAAATAAATTAATGCCATCCCTTTATATACCAAAATGCCACTCATTGGATGTAATGGCCATTAGTGTCACAAAGTTCCTCAAAAATGGCCATTTTGGAACAACTTTCCAATCCAATGGCCATTTTGATAGTGTGTTATCCAATGGATAGCCACCGGTAGAGATGCACATTTGGGGAATGAGGATAGATATAGGTCCATTGTAAATACAAAATAAAATCCATTAGTGCATTACAAATACAAAATAAAGTGTTTCAAATAATTAAAAGTTTCAAATTGTATATAGTTAAAAGAGTAAATGTGTATATATAGTTAGGGTTTTCAAAGAATAAAAACAAAAATTAAAAATATATATTATAATTATATTTATATATGTTTGGGGGAAATGGGGAAATGGGGATGGGGATGGGGATGGGTCATTTCAATTTGGGGATGAAAATCATCCCTCCCCCTATTTCCCCATTTTCCCCCCAAAAAATTCCCCAAATGGGGATGGGGACGCGGGGATATGGGTATTCGGGGGTAAATGTGCAACTCCAGCCACCGGGGTAATTATCCCTTAAATAAAATAAAAATTATATATATATTATGACATCAATATTTATATATATATTTTAAACCATGTTATACATCTCATACTAAAAAACTTAAATACAAATATGTATAGTTTTTTCAAAATAAACATGTGCAGCTGCTAAGTGAAGAGCAATTATTATATCTGACTCAATTTCATATAATTTTTAAGGCTAATTGGCAAGAATACCCCCTGAACTATACCCGAATGTACACCTTACCACCTATACTCTTTTTTTTTTTGGCAGTAAACCCCCAGAACTATCATAAATTTGCAATGGCTAATGGAACCCTAATTCCGTCTAGGGAAAATTACACTAAGTTCCCCAGATTAATTATATAATTGCATTAAACTGGAAAAATATAATAATATGACACGAATACCCCTCTGACCAATTTGTTTTTTAAAAATAAATAAATTTAAAATTGAAATAATGGTTAAATAAGAATTAAATTTTGAATTTTATTATAAAGACAATTAAATAAATAGAGAAATGAAAAAATTAAATTGATATAACAATTATTTAAATTATCTTTTTATTTAAATATCTCTAAATATAAAACTCAGATAAATATTTAAATTATTTAAGAAAAATAAAAATAATGGTTACATAATAATACAATTCCCTTTCAAAAAAAAAAATAATAATAATACAATTTTGATTTTTTTTTTTTTTATAAAGAAAATAAAATCTTTAAAAAATTAAAACATCTTAAAAATCTCTACCATCAATCTAATAGATGGACGGTGGAGAAATATTTATTAAAACAAATTCAAATAAAAAAAAAAGCATTTTTTTTAAATTGATTGATTTACCTCAATTTTTTTTTTTTTTTTGAAATAGATTGATTTATCTCAATTACAAAATAATAATAATAATAATACAAATACAAATTTTAAAAAATTGAACATCACTCCAATTAAAAACACATATAGAAGAATTAAAAATTAAATTTTTTAATTTTTGGTTTCTGGGTGTTGCAAATTTAAATATTTTTATTTCTTTAGAGAAGGAAAATTTTTAAGGATTGGATGGAGAAATAGATGTTCATTTAATTAGGTGAATCGATGTTCATTTAAAAATATTTATTTAAAATTTTTTATTTTAAGGATTTCTCTTCTCTATGTTCATTAAGTTAAAAAATTAATTTATAAAACACAATTCACAAACCAATAAACGAAATCCAATTAAAAAAAATTAATAATAATAATAATAATAATAATAATAATAATAAAAGAACATTGATGGATCTTCATTAATGGAGAAACTTATTATTATTATTATTATTTTTTTGTAATTGAGATCAGTCAGTCTATTTAAAAAATGCTTTTTTTATTTGAATTTGTTTTAATAAATATTTCTCCACCGTCTATCTCTGAGATGGATGGTAGAAATTTTAAAGATATTTTAATTTTTTAAAGATTTTATTTTCTTTATAAAAAAAATCAGAATTGTATTATTATTATTATTATTATTATTGGAAGGGAATTGTATTATTATTTAGCCATTATTTTTATTTTTCTTAAATAATTTAAATATTTATATGGGTTTTATATTTAGGGATATTTAAATAAAAAGATAATTTAAATAATTGTTAAATCAATTTAATTTTTTCATTTCTATATTTATTTAATTGTCTTTATAATAAAATTCTAAATTTAATTATTATTTAACCATTATTTCAATTTTAAATTTAATTTTAAAAAAAAAAAAATTGGTCAGAGAGGTATTCGTGTCATATTATTATATTTTTCCGGTTTAATGCAGTTATATAAATAATCAGGGAAACTTAGTGTAATTTTCCCTAGATGGAATCAGGGTTCCGTTAGGTTTCCGTTAGCCATTGTAAATTTATGATAGTTCAGGTGGTTTACTACCAAAAAAAAAGTATAGGGGGCAAGGTGTACATTCGGGTATCGTTCAGGGAGTATTCTTGCCAATTAGCCTATTTTTTGATATATTTATCTTATTTTTTGATATCTTTATATTTAACAAAATGAGGATAAATAGTTCTGGTGTTTGAAAAATTCTCAAATTTTGTTCGTAGTAGATTTTATTTAACTTATCTTCCATAAAAAAATTCAAATCAAAATTCATAAAAATATATGTGATTTCTTCAAGGTATTTACCGAAATTAAAATAAGGTATACGTCACTTGATAACTAATATATATATTTAAATATTACATGTGAATGTATATAACTAGATAATTTATCTATAGCAAAGCCAATAAATAAAAAATAATAATATGAAATCTACCGACTTTTAATTAGCTGAAAAAAATAGAAAATAAAAACATCTTAATACACACTTTTTGGACTAGAAGAAAATCAGCTTTTATATATATATATATATATATATATATTGATTTGTTTGATTAATGATTCTACCAAGCTGTGGCGGTAAAGAATCATATGAGCTCATGTCATCTTACCACCAAGTCCAACAGGATGCTTTTATATATTCTTATAGTTGAACAAATATATACATACATATTATTTTCTTCCATCAAGGTTTGAAAACAATCATTTGAGGTGGGTCCAGAAATTTTACTTTCAACAAAATGGACGACTTATTTAAGGTACAATTCCAGAAAAAAAGAAAAAAAGAAAAAAAGAAAAATAACATTAAGTCTCCAACATATAGTCAAGCAATACGGTCATGTTCATGCATGCATGCGCATCAAATCAAATATCCATCGCGTGCTTCACAAAACATGTTTTCATTTCTAAAAACAGGAGCTTTTGCATACATAGATTATTGTTTCCAATTTGAAAACGAAAAAGTGAGAGACTTTTTAAACACATAAAGTAGGATCTTTAGTATTTGTTTTTCTTCTAATGATTATCATGATCATATCTTTAAAGAGATAAAGGTGATGGTCAATAATTTGATCATACAAAAAGCAGAAATGTATATTTGAGTCAGAAAACAGACCCACATTATCGATATTTCAATATAATCCAATGCAGAAAAGATAGAAAGTATTGATGAGACATATGAACATATATCTAGGCAGTGATCACCAAATTCTAAAGTGGTATCTCGATATGTGTGTGCAATAATGTGAATAATTGAAGATTTTCAGTACGAATGTTCATATATATACTTTATTAAAATATAGTCTTTTGTTGTTTGATCGATCGGTGAGAGTAAATATATTACTAAATATTTCTCTGTAGAGAATAATTCTGAAATTAAGGTAATATATATATATATATATATATATTTTTTTTTTTGAGATGAGCCTCCCATGAAGTATACATATCAATAATAATCATTAACCCAATTATGCTGAACTATTGAAATATTATTAAAATTGAATGTAGCTAGAAAAAGTTAAATCTTAAGTTGGACTTTTTTGAGTTTTATTTAATTGAAATACATGATTTCCTCATATTAAACCTGAAGTTTAAAATTATTTCAGACACCATAATAAATATAATCTCTTTGTATCATCAGAGTCAGAACTAATAGTGGTTTGAGATCATTAGATTATGCATTTCAAACATCATTATATATATATATATATATATATATATATATATGAAGAAATTAAACATTAAAACATTAATGTATAATTGTTTTTCAGATGCTATGAGGAAATTTATTATGGATATAAAAATCAAAAGATGGATACATATCTAGTCAAGGATAGTCGGGGGCAATCATATTGAATCTTACCTTAGAATAGAATGCATAATGCAAACTATGAACATTGATGCAAAGAAATAATAACTAAGCAAAAAACAATAACTAAAGGACAATCCAATTAAAGAGACCAATCTAAGCATAAACCTATATAGGGCCATCTTCAGACAATTTAGAACCCGATCTATTTAATGATATTAACAAAAATCGGGGCCCATAAAAAAAATTATTATCATTAACATAAAAAATTAAATAAATAATTATTCTTTTACTAAATAAAACGTAATCTACCTAAATTAAACCAAAAAGCATTTATCGTATTTAAATTTTCTATTCTTCTTGCTTTCCAAAGTGCAAATTTACTAATTATATTACAACCCTTAAGATTAGCTAACATTTTTTTTTTAATAGATAACATAGTCAATCCACTCAACATATCCTGTGACATTATTGACCGAAGATAATTTTTAATCAATTTCAATTTTGAAAAACTTCTCTATGTAATTAGGGGTGGGCAAAAATCCATTGAACCGAATCAAGCAGGTCAAATCAGTTCATTTTTCTCAAAACCGAATTTCCTGGTTTGGTTTCCGGTTCTATGGTTCGAACTGAGAACCGATGTATAAAAAAACCCTAGTTTTTCAGAATGCATTCAGCAGTCAATACTGCTCGATCTGTGCTATCTCTTGTCTAAATCTCTCAACTCTAAAGACAAACCCTAAATCTCTCAACTCACATCTCTCTCTTGTCCTCTGTTTCTCTCTCTCATCCGACGTCCTGGTGCACCACCGCTTCTCTGCTTCATTATTTTGCTCTCACACATAACATTTCTCTCTTCTTCTTGTTTCCCTTCAATTGTATGATTTGTGTTGACGGTGATTTTTGATGGTCACCGAGTCAATGATTTATTTTCGAATTGCTATAGTTTATGAACGAGAGTGATTAACAATCAAGAAGAAATAATAAGCAATTACGTGATAAAACTCCAATGATTGGAGAAACATCCACGGGTTATTGCCTTAGCAACAAAGCCAAATTCACTATGAAGAATTGTTACAAAAATATTGCCTTATAATTTCTCTTTTTCTCGCGTGCCCCCTATTTCTGTATAAATGGGCTACTTATACATGTTGCTATTAGGGTTTGATGCTGCCGCTAGGGTTTGGTACTTGGTGCCCAAGTTTTGGGCATGTATTCTAGTCTTAAACGGATTCTGCTTCCTTTTTTATTTGCGGGAAAAATATTTGTTTTCCTTATTTGAACTCTGAGCAGCCACACCGTTGCTTATCGTGGAGACGCTGGTTTCTGATTATGTCCTGTGTTTGGAATATGAACGCTGGTGACTATCTGTCTTATTAACTCCCGAGTATGCCCGAGTGTGCCCGAGTGTGTGCCCAAGTAAGATTTATTGCCCGAGCTGATTGTCTTTATTTGCGGTCGGGCTACTTAATCTTTTTCCGAGTAAGTTGTCGTGGGGGATTTCTGCTTCATAAGTTGACTTATTTTGACTCCTGCTTGCATGGCCTTTTATGGCGATGACGTGTCTCTCACGACTATTTTTACCTATAACAATTTGTATTATATGAGATAATGTAATTGTTGCATATATGTAGAATCGATTTGAAATTTTTGCTTCATTTTATTGCTTTCTTTACAAAATTTTGAGAAACTACTCACTTCATCTGGCTCTGCTTAGTTGTTATTTCTAGTTTTCCACTGTCACTAGATAATTGTTCACGTCTTCAGCTGTTAGGATTTTGAGTCATGATGGCATTATTATATATCAAAACGACATTTCTTTTGTATTGTTTAGTTGTCTAAGATTCACGGTTTATCATGATTTAAGGAAGTTGGGCAACTCTTGAAGCAAAGTGAAGCCTTCAAGAGGAGTAAGCGTTATTTCACTTCAAAGGTATATTAAGACATCAATCCTCTTGCAAGGCGTTTAAGTGCACACACACACACACATACACTGAAATATACAAATGTAGTTAAATTTCCTAAAGCGTACCTGGAGGGGGGAGGGGGGGGGGGGGGGGGGGGGGGGGGGGGTGAATAGGTTTTTACACCTTTTTCAATCCCTTGAAACAAACGCAAGTTTGTCCCTCAAGGTAGCTTACATTACAACACATAAATCAAACATACAAGTATACACAAGATAAGCATGTGATCATTAAGGCATTTTCCATACATCAACAAGAATCAAGAGGAAGAATAACATTAAAAACTCATCAATAAAGAATACTTGTATTTCCAATAATGTTCAATGTATTACAAGTATCAATTAAAATATAACTATACAAAAGAATCAAAAAACAAAAGAATTACATATACAACTATGATCAAAATGATTTGCTTACATATCACACTTAACAAAATCTTGTTCACAAATACATCACAAGTGAATATTATGAAACAAGATTAAAACATACACATATACAAATATGATATAGAGAGGTAGAAAGAATTGACACAAGAGACTTTTTAACGTGGTAAAACCTCCAAGGAGAAAACATCAACGGGTTGAACTACAACCATTGGGTACTATATATATTGGATGATAGATTTAAATTCCTCAAAAGTAACCAACCTATGATCTATTTTCTATTGGAGTCTATGTCTGCCCAATCCCTATTGGTAGATAAGAAATCCCTCAATGATGCAAAACCACCATATATTGGAGTCTATGTCTAACCAATATCGTTGAAAGATTAGAAATTCCTCAAGAGTGCATGCACATCCCATGTACCACTCTCTATTGGAGTCCATGTCTAACCAAACGCCCAGGCCTACCAATAATATAGCCAACTCTCTATCCAAGGCACTCATGCCTCTAGGGAGCCTACAATGTATAGCTATTCGGACCTTCCCGATCCTAACCATGACTTCTTACTTGGTAATCCGGATCTCTTGTCCTAACCAATACTTCTTTGCTAGACTATTCGGACACCTTGTCCTAGTCAAGACTTCATGCCTTTTACAAGGACTTCCTATGTGTGATCCATTAATGCAAATGATGCAAACAAACAATTCAATATAGAACATGTGATCAATACATTCCATGGAAACTAAACTTAATCATGTGAGAACACAAGTCAAAATAGTCTAGATATAAAACTTGAATTAAAACCTAGAGCATGTGAAAACACCTAACACATGTGGCTCCTAGTTTCATTCATGTTAGGATTCCCTTGTGTTGATTGGCTTATTTCGTGGACAAACCACATTTTGGGTTCTTTGTAAGGGTAGCCTAGGATTTGGTATTCATGTCTAATGGCCCTTTCAAGACCTCAAGGTTTCAAGCACTCCAAAGGTATATCTAGTGCTTGGTTTTGTGCTTTGAAGAGATTAGATGCACACACACACACATTCCATTCATATCCATTCTTTGTGTATAACATGTGTTTATTTATGTGTGCATTCATGTTTAAAACATCTCTTCTTGCATGTCATTTTGATTGCATCTTGCATATCCATTTGCCTTGTCATGCTTAGGCTTAAGATTGCATTTTTGCAATGGGCGCTGTCAAAAGAGCTCTACAGAAGCGCTGTACGAACAGCGCCCATCGAGCGCTGTACAGACTTGATCGATTTAATTCGGTCGCTGTTGGGTCGCTGTACAGGCGCTGTACAAAGCATTGTACAAAGCACTATACGTACAACGCCCATCTCAGGCCTGATAGTCCAGAGTTGGGGCGCTGTACGTACAACGCCCATCTCAGGCCCGATAGTCCAGAGTTGGGGCGCTGTACAGAAGCGCTTTGTACAGTGCCCAAGGCAAAATAGTGGTGTCACTTATCAAAATGACCACACTTCATCTTGACACCCTATATATATGCCATTTTGACTTTAGCTCAATTAAGAGAGTTCATATTCAGATTTCATACTTAGGATATTTTTCAAAGACAAGAAAAATTCCAATAACTCATTTTTAATTACTCAAACACCTTTTCATGATCATCAATCATCATCTAGCATCATCCTTGATCATCTAGATGTCTTTTTGCATGGATTCTTCATCATACTTTGCTTGGTAAGCTTTTCACTAATATCTTACATATTTTGTGTTTTTCTTAACAAGCAATCTCAATTTATTACTTGTATGATTTTCATATATCTTTTGATACAAAATTGAGATTAGTGTGTTGTATGTTTGAGAAGTTGTATTGTGATAGCTAATTAGGTTTTTTGCTTAATCTTGATTAGCTAAACTATTTGACATGTCATTTAGTTTTAATATCTAGGATTGTTCTAATTGCATATTCATCATCTTAGATAAGCATATAGGGTTTCCCTAGCTCTATGTTGCATTTGGATATTCATATATTCACTTAGGGTGTTATTCTCTTCATTGAGAAAGTAAGTCTTGTGTGTAGCTTTCAGGATTAGGTTGCTTAGATCACAAGCAAATTGGACTAGGTTCACTTATATCGGGATTAGGTAGGTGTGTGATTACTTCTGGGATTAGGTTGTAATCGTTTTACACATTTATTGGATTCAAGGTTCGAGTGTGGTTTACTTACTAGCCCATGGTTTTTCCTGTGAGGGTTTCCACGTAAAAATCAAGTGTTATTTAATTTCCTCGTTTTATACTTGATTTATTGTTTTATCTAGTTAGGGGTAATTTCGTAATATTGACTTCACACAAAAAATTGGGTAATAAGTTTAAAATCTATTCACCCCCCCCCCTCTCTAGATAGTTTTATACACACTGTGCTATAATTTGTTTCAATTCACAAATCTAACACTTGAATAAATCATATACATGAAGCACATACTCAAGATATTAGAAACATACACAAAAATGCTAGAATCACAAAATGTGTTCAATGAATATTCTAGCCAACATTTAGAGCAAGGATATAATGAATAATCAATTAAAACCTATTAGGCTCTAAATACAAAATCACAAGTGTTAATCCTAGATTTGTTCAATTAGAGGATCCAAGCACATGTTAAGGTTATTGATCATAAAATGAATCAATCAATCCACAAATAACCCTAGATATCAAACTAATCACAATATAACACTCAAACATGTGAAAACCCAGAACCCTAGAAAACCAGTTCACATATGTCTCTAATTAGACTTGATTAGGTTTGATTATGAAGCTATCTTTCTCAATATAATTCATCTTACATACACATACATATATAAGAAGAAACCTCAAGGTAATTAAAGGTTATAAAAAAAGAAAACAAAAAGATTAGTCAAATACCTATAATTCACGAGCTGGTTTGGTTTTGTGGGTAGATCCACTAGAAAACTTGATCAAACAGCTGCAAGACCACTTGGAAAAGGTAGAGGACTTGATTATGAAACTTCTCCAACTTGAATCACTCAATTTTGACTTCGTATGAGAAAGTTATGGTGTTTGGAAGGTGAGAAAGTTTGAGAGAAAATTATGCACTTGCATTTTCTAATTTTTTTCTTCTTGAAATGAATGGAAGGGAATGGAGGAATTTAAAAAGGATGAAAGAGAGGGAAAGGGCAGCCAATCACATGAAGCCACCTCACTACCCCATGAGAGGTGCGTGAGCCTCACGGGGCAGAGAGGTGGTGAGGCTGTGAGGCTCACGACTTCTTCACATGCCCAACGAAGCTTGGCCGTTAGCTAATGCTTGCTTCCCTTGCACTCCTTTCACGTTCTTCGGCCGTATTCGGACCTCCGAACTTCAAATTCGAATCCATCTTCGGATTACGAATTGTGACTCCTTCACGCATAAGGAAGGCTATGAAACATTGATAAAAGGTTGAGAATTCGACTCGGAATACGACAACGAAAACAACGAAAACAACTCAATGAATGAGAATGCAAAGTAGCGTAGCTTCCTAGTTTGGACTCGAAACCTAATGAATGAGAAACCGAGATAACCGAGACTCAATAAGGAATCATATGAGATCATGTTCAAGTCTAAAAACAATAACATGGAAACAAATAAATACAAGATCACACAAGTATGCCATTTCCTAAACATAGTCCTAGAACATGCAATTTCACAATATTTATCAAATTAAATCTAATGCATGTGCATACTTTGTCAAGTGTGTGAATGTGTTATACAAAAGGTGTACAACTATGCAAGGACACAAATGAATGCCATGTATGTGTGTGTGTGCCTATGCCTTGTAAGAAGAATGAGGTCAATTATACCTTTAATGAGCAATGTAGCTTATTCCCCTTTTCAAGACACCATCTTGCAAGAACCGTAGCCGAGTCTTTCTTTGAAGTTTTGAATCATCATTTCTAAGACCACTAATCAATACAAGAGAAACAATGTTTTGATATGGAAAACATGCCAACAAAAATCAAAAACCTAACAATCTCCTCCTTTGGCAAATTCCATGTCAAAACCCCTATACATAGACTAAAACAATTACAAAGAAAATTGGTCACAATGAGTTACAAATTTTTAAACAAATTTTCAACCACAAGTCTTGAACTTCGTCTTGGTATTCTCTTGATATCACCTAAATTCAACTTGAAAGCACAAGAATATCCAATAGACAACACATATGGCAATATACATACTTTGGCAAGAAAATAAAACATTAACATTCAAATGGATCATGTATGCTCCTCCTTAATACATGCTATCCAACAAAATATTCTAGCCAAGATCAACAAAAATATTACATGCCATAAAGTTCAAACTTGATACCAAATACACCAAAAAAAACCAAAAAAAAAAAAAAATGAAACTAAGCAAGCTAGAAACTATCATATATCTCCCCATATTTCTCCCCCTTTTTGGCATGATATGAAGCCAAAAAGAAAGAATAAGAAAATATACCTTAAGACCATTTCTAGCCATTTATGCCACCAAGGAAAGTTGTGCGATTTGATGATCTCATATAATGCTTGGTAGTAGATGCTTTGCTTTCCAATTCTTTGATCTTCACATCTTGTAGGACTACCTTAGCATTGAGTTCGTCAATATTCCTTTGTGACGCCTCAATCATCCTTCTTGACTCTTCAACCTCACTCTTCAATTGCATAGCCCACTTTGGAAGAATAGTTGTGCTAGATACAAGGCTTGAATCATAAGATTCACCAAAGAGCCTAAATGTATCACAAGACTTTCCCTTTTCCTTATATGACATGGTAGCCATACATTTATCACTAAAGTTCCCTAAGGGAGGAAGTAGCACATCATCATCTTGTTTCTTCAATCCTTTAGTCAAACACAAATGAGAAATAAACCCCGGAAATTCCAACTTCTTATCCAAACGAGTTGAACAAGCCGTAATCTCAATATGTTCTATAAGCGCTTCACCAAGGTTTATGGGTTTGTTAGTCACTAAGGCATACACAATCTTGATCTTCTCTTTTTTTAGTTTGGTAGCATTAGAAGATCCAACAAGATTGACACATACAAAGAGATGCCAAAATGCACTAACCTTAGTCAACTCACTTTGCCTAATAAAGGCTCGTTTTCCCCACTCAAAATCATCATTGTCATAAAGAGTTCTACCCAATTCATTGAGGTTCTCCAAGACATTAACATCAAGGAAATCCGACTCAATATCATAGGGTAACTCAAGAAACTCATTCAAGATCCTCGAGTTGACTCTAAAGACAACACCTCTCAAATCCAGTAAGGCATTTTCAAAGAAAGTATTTTCCTTATACACATGATAGAATTCTCTAACCATGGTTTCATTCACTATTTCTAGCATGTTAATCCAAGTACTCCATTTTTTTTCATCAATGAACTTATGGACATAAGAACCACTACAAGAATCCAAATCCATACATTTTTCTTGAATGATCTTTTTGAGCCCAAAAATCTTTAAAAGTTTCAACTTGTTATTTTTGGCTATCTTGGAAGAAGTAGGATTGGGTTTGTCAATAGGTTTAGAAGGGTTGTTATTCCCAACTTTCTTAGATTTCCCCACGACTTTGTGTAGTGTATCACTAAAACACGAAAAACAAACATGAGTGGAAACATCAAAGCAAATTAGTGACCAATAAACAAATACAAAGGCAAAAACATCATTTTTGAACAAATCAATATGCATATAAGGAATTACCATAGCATACTTAAGATTAATCAAAAACAAGAATAATGTCAACAAACAACAATCTTGAAGAACATGTGAACATATCATAAAAGAGAACACAAATTTAGCATGTAATGCTCCCCCTTGATAAATGCCCTATCTAAAATCTAGATAGACAATTGTATTCACAAAAATAGCCACACAATCACATCACCAAGCAATTTTTAATAGATTTTCTCAAATAAGCTCCACATAGCAATGAGAGTTACATCAAGATTTTCAATCACTCTCATTATCAAGGTTCTTATTGATAACAATGTTGAATCTAGAATAAAATTCTTCTACCACTTGATTCATAAGAATATCATTGATATTTTTTTTTTCAACATTACTAGCAACACATGCTTTGTCAACTGTAGCAAAATTTGCATTCTTCATTGAGGGATTTCACACTTTCCAATAGGGTTGGGTAGGCTTAGACTTCACTAGGTTGGGTGAGCTAAAGATTGGTCACTTTGTGAATGTTCTATGTTTACTTTCCAATAATATAGTACCCAATGGTTGTAGTTCAACCCGTGGATGTTTCCTCCTTGGAGGTTTTACCACGTTAAAAAAATCTCTTGTGTTAATTCTTCCTATCTCTTTCTCTTATATTTTAATTGTATATTTTATTATCTTGATTCATAATATTCACATGTGATGTATTGTGAAGCAAGACTTTGTATAGTGTGATTAGTGAATTCATTCTATAGATCAATTTTGTATCATTGATTCTTTTATATATTGTAATTTTTGTATAGTGACATTTTGATCACTCTTGTAACTCATTGAACACTTATTGAAATACAAGCTTACTTTGTTGTTGTGTTTATTTGTTCTTATACCTCACATAACTTGTTGATATACTTAGACTTTGCTCTTATGATTGTATTATTGTATTGTCTATGTATGTCTTCCTTGGCTTATTGTGTTGTGTGTAAGGCTATCTTGAGGGACAAACGAAAGTTTGTTCAAAGGTTTGAAAAAGGTGTAAAAACCTATTCACCCCCCCTCTAGGTATGCTTTAAGCAATTTAACTTCGTTTGTATACTTTCAAATTGGATTTGTGTTTGTCTATGGGTTTAGTGGGGTTGCTAAGTCCGGTTGACTTATTTATTCCCATGACTGTGTAGAGAATCACTAAACACAAAAACAAGAGTGAGTGGAAACAATCAAAGCAAGTTAGTTAACGACAATACAAAGGCATATAGCAATATAAGGAATCACCATGCATATCAAATATATGAAATTGCATCTTCAAGAATCATCATATCAAACAAAGAATATGCCAACAAATATCAACTTGAAACATGTGAACATATCATAAAAGAGAACAAAATCTAGCATACTATGCTCCCCCTTAATAAGTGCTCTATCTAAGATCAAGATAGAATATTGTTCACAATGATATTCACACAATCACACATTCAAGTAATTTTTAAAGAAATCCAACAAGATAAGCTCCACAAACTATGAGAGGAACACCAAGATTTTCAACCTCTCATAATTCTTCTAAAATTGCTAGAATATCAAAATACTTATAAACAAAAGTGTGTGTGTATGTGTGTGTGCGAATTTTGCTTCAAGCATATGTAAAGAAGCAATTTGATAATCAACATGCAAACCATATCAAACATCTATTCATCTTAAGCTTTTCCATAAAAGTTCAAATCGAATATCATTCGGAATTTTCGCTTATAAGAGAATAAATTTCAACATATGAGCGTGTGTGTGCATGTGGCTCGTTATTTCATTTCTATTTTTCAACTTGAGCAATCTTGATTTTCAACTATAGTCATTTAAGCCCTTTTTGTATTAAGGATTGAATCAAAGAATTATTATTATTATTATTATTATTATTGATTCTTTCTTTTTCAAAACTTCTTTGATTTTTCTAACGTAAACATATACGCTTCATGACTGCTTTCACTTATCATAATAGTGTAGCCCTTTCCTACATTGGGTTGTTGCACAACAAAAATGTGTAGCCCTTTTCATGAAGGAGCTTGTTGAGTTCTATGTAGTTGTCGAAGCAAAATGGATACTAACCATAGGTCATCTTTAATGTACTAGTCATAGAACTTCAAGATGTATCCACAACTTACATATATTCAAACTCAACTTACTTAATCAAGATATATAAGAGAAGCAACTTGAATTTTTGAAAACCAAGTTTTATGGCTTACAAGTACATGATCTAAAAGCAATATAAAGAGACTTACTTAAGATCATTACTTCTCAAGAAAGTAGCTTTCAAAGAAAATGAAGCTCATATTTTTTTCAAAAATATGCCACTCATCAATCAAACTAACAATTCACACATCATGATTAAGACCAAAGTGAACAACATCACCAAAAGAACTTAAAAAGGCAAATGTCAATGAGAACCATATGAACATTATACTCACTCTCTATTATGACACGCTTCATGATGTAGTGCAAATAAGGAGTTGAGAGATGAAAAACCAAGAAAGCAAGCATTAGATATAGAAATACCTTAGCAAGCTTTTTCATCAAATGCAAAGCCTTTGCCTTTTTTATGAGCTCTCTTGGCTTATTTGTCCTTATGACAACAAGTTGTTGGTGTGTCATCCCAAGAGAATAAAGACTTAACATTTCAATTCAATCACAAAAAAATGACTTTCTTTAAAAGTCTTAACAAAATTATTACCATATAGATTTCAAAAATTCAACTTCCCTAAAGTTAATCAATGAATTTAGACTATCATAACAAATTGTGAGATAGCTAAGTTCATGTCAAGTTATAGAGAGACAAAGCTGGCAAGTTAAGTTTATTAACAACTTGACATTAATCTTAAAGCTAACTCACATGTGCAACTTACATTAATGGTAAGAGCACTCACCCTTGACCCATTTGGTCTTGGGTGAACTTACACAAACACCTTCAAGATCTTTCTTGACAACAATGTTGAATCTAGAATAAAGACCTTTTACAACTTGATCCATAATAATATCATTGATACTCTTCTTTTCAACATTATTAGCAACACATGTTTTGTCAAGATTGACAAGGTTTGTTTTCTTCTTCTTGTTTCAAACTTTCTTAACATGCTTTGTAACAACATCATGCTTTTCAATTTCTAATGCCCTAGCATGCTTGAATTGAAGTTCAATCTCTTTATCCCTAAATGCATTTCCTATTTTGCAATATTCAATGTATTTATAGCACTTGGGTTGCAAAAATGACAAATAGGTATAAAAGATGAGATTGTACCTTTCAAATTAGAAGAAGCACTAGTGGGAGTTTGGAAAGATACATTGTCCTTCATTTTACCTTTGGCTTTGGAACGTTTCTTCTTAGTAGATTTCTTGTCATTGATGACCTTCGCCTCACTTGTATGAAAGTGATACTTCTATGAGCTTCTCCTTAACTACCAAGCCACTTGAAACTCCTTGAGGATGAGCAAACTCCACTATCTTGTCCATCTTGATCTTGCCGCTAGCTATGTTCTTTATGGTATCCTTTGCCATTTCGATCTTTTCAAGATAGTTTTGCTCTCTATCCTTTAAAGTTGAAACAATCTTCTCTTTCTTATGGAAAATCTTTTCCACCTCTCTAAGCTTCTTAAGAAGTTCATTTTTCTCACACAAGAGCCTACGAGTGGTAGCAACAAACTCATCCACTTAAGTCTTGATCAAATCATCCTTCTCCTCAACCTCTCTCAAAGCTTCGTCCCTTTGCTTCTCAAGGTTTTTTTTATCTTAGCCATAAGATCAAGATTAGAGATCTCTTGATGATTTGGATCAATCTCCTTGTCTAAAGATACTTGACAATCTTCCTCTAGCATAAAGTGAGAAGCCGTAAGAGCAACAAAGTTGCTAACAAGTTCTTCTTCACTTGAGGACTCATCACTTGAGCTTTCCTCTTCACTTGAGCTTTTCTCATCACTAAAGCTATCATCACTCCATGTGGCCGCCATAGCTAGCTTTGCCTTTCTTATCCTTCTTAGTCTTCTCGCTAGGACACTCCGAGGCATAATGACTAAGCTTTTACAATTGAAGCATTGAGCCTTATGATTGCTCTTAGCTTGACCACTCTTCTTATTACTTGGAGTAAATGACTTCTTGACTTTCTTTAGAGAATTTGCCACTTGGCTTGGCTCCTCTTCTCATGAACTTTCTAACCAAGAGTGTCATCTCCTCATCATCGTCTTCACTTTCTTTATTGATGGCCTTAAGAGCTATTCCCTTACTCTTGACTTTAGGTTTCAAGCTTGCCTCATAGGTTTGAAGTGATCAAAGCAATTAATCGATGCTCATGCTATCAACATCCTTGCTTTCTTCAATAGCCATCACCTTAGCCTTGAACTGTTTGGGTAAAGACCTTAAGATCTTCCAATTAAGGCGCTCTCCGAAGATTGGTACTCCAAATGCTTGACATTGGTTGGCTATGTTTAGAAGCTTGAATTGGAAGTCTTTAAACTTATCATCTTCACTCATTTGCAAATTTTCAAATTGCGATGTAAGCATTTAAAGTCTTAACTTCCTAACCGCCTTAGTTCCCTCATTGGTAACATGGAGAGCATCCCATGCTTCTTTAGCGGTCTCTAAATTTTGGATGTATGAGAATTGACGACTATCCACTCCTCCAAAGATGGGATTCACTGCCCGATGATGCCACTTTTCCAACCCAAACTCATTTGCGGTCCATTCACTTATAGGCTTAGAAACAATAGATCAATCTTCGAGCATCTTGTTTGGAGAGTTGTATCCCTCTTCCACCATCATCCATGCTTTCTCGTCAATGGATCAGATGCAGGCTTTCATATGAAGTTTCCAAAAGCCGTAGTTATAGCTTTGAGTAACAGAGGTCTAGAGTTCGAAGCTCCTTCGGACATTGTCTCTTCTAGAAGGACCGTGACTCCAAAAACCTTACAATCAACCATGAGTGTATCCGAATATCACTAATTGCCTTTTAACGACCCGCTCTCATACTAATTGAAATATATAAATGTAGTTAAATGGCCTAAAGCTAACCTAGAGGGGGATGAATAGATTTTTATACCTTTTTCAATCCCTTGAAACAAACAAAAGTTTGTCCCTCTAGATAACTTGTATCACAACACTTTGACTATATATAACATATGTAGACAACTGAAAAGCATATTCAATTAATCATTGTCAATCAAGTCTACAAGTTGCAAGTGAAGGAATTATACTAAAACTAAAATCAAGGAATACTTGTATTCACCTTTATGTCCAAAATCATGATATGATTATTTACAAATAAATCAATATACAAATAAAAAGATATTTACAACTTTGATCAAATAGAGTTATTGCATTCCACACTTAAAAAAAATATTGTTTACAAAGAAATCTAGAAGAGAATTTTATCAACAAGATTCAACCATACACATATACAAATATAAAAGAGATAGGGATAGGAAGAATTAACATACGATCTTTTTTAACGTGGTAAAACCTCTAAAGAGTAAACATCCATAGGTTGAATTCACAACCATTGGCCAACTAACTTTTATTGGATGATAGATTAGAAGTTCCTCAAAAATGACCAACACATGATACACTCCCTATTTGATTCTATGTCTACCCAACTCCATTGATAGATTAGAAATTCCTCAAAAGTGAAAAACACATGAAACACTCTTTATTGGACTCTATGTCTACTCAACACCTGGACCTATCGACAAAAGAGACATAGCCAACTTTCTATCCAAGGCAATCCATGCCTCTAAAAAGTTTCCTTGCATAGCTATCTAGATCACCCCAACCATAGCCATGACTTCTTACTTAACTATCTAGATCTCCCCGATCATAGTCAAGTCTTCTTGCTTGGCTATTCGGATCACTAAGATCCTAACCAAGACTTCATGCCTTTTACAAGGACTTCTTAAGTGTGATCCAATGAATGCAAAATGCAAACAAGCACTCAACATAGAATATGAGATCAATACATTATATGGGAACTAGACATAAGCATGTGAGTTCACAAATCAATGTTGTCTAGTTACTATACATGAATAGAATTCTAGAACATGTGAAACACCAAAATACATTTAATTCCTAGATTCATTCATGCAACTAAAACTTGAATCAAGCATATACATTAAGCACATATTCAAGATTTCAGTAACAAACAAAAACATTCTAGATTCACAAGAAATGATCAATAGTCCTAGCAAATATTTAGAGCACCACACAATAATCAATTAAATCTTAATTAACTCTAAATACAAAGTCAAATGTACTAATCCTAGATTTGTTCAACTAATGAGTCCTAGCACATGATAAGGCTATTGATCATGAAAATAAAGTCAATCGAATCACAAATAGCCCTAGATAATAAGCTAGTCATAATACAACTCACAAACATGTGAAAAACTAGATTTAACAAAACCTAGTCCACATTCAAGTCTCTAATTAGACAAGACTAGCCTATAATTGAAGCTCTACTTCTCAATAGCATTTGTTCAAGTAACATACACATATAGAGGAAGAAAACCCAAGGTAATTGAAGACTTTAAAGATCAAAACACAAAGAGTAGATCAATACCTTGGAAATTCGTGCAGTCCTGAATTTTAGTGTATAACCACCATAAATATTGGACTAAAGACTTCAAACTTACTTGGAAAAGATAGAAAACTCCAATACGAAGATTTTCCAACTTGAATCACTCAAATCAGATAAGAAATGAGAGAGATATGGTGTTTAGAATTTGGGAAAATGTATAGTGAAAATTCTGCCCTTATTTTTCTTTCTTTCTTTCTTTCTTCTTTTTAATGGAAAATAGGAGGGAAAAAGGAATTTAAAGAAAGGGAATAAGAAGCAATTGAACCAACCAATGGAGGGCTACCACCTCAGCCTCCCGTGGAGGTGCGTGAGGCATGTGGCCTCCACGAAGGCAGAGGGCATCCCTTCCCGTGGAGGCCACGTGCCTCCATGGGGAAGGGGTGCAATTGGCAATTTACCACTCCTCTTCCCTCACGCACCTTACATGTTCTTCGACCGTATTTCAGCCTCCGAACTCTGATTTTGAATCAATTTTTGGATTACGAACCGTGACTCCCTCACACACATGGACATCAACAAAAATTTCATGAAAAATATGGAAATTGACTCGATTCACAAGAACAAAAACCATGTACGATAAATGTACAGAAAGTTTCGTAACTTCCAACTCGTAACTTCCAACTCGTAACTCGTAACTCGTAACTCGAAAACTAATGAATGAGTAACAGAAATGAACGGAACTCAGTAAGGAATAATATGAGATCATATTCAAGTCCGATATCACAAAAAAAACAAACAAACAAACACATAAATACACAAGTATGCTATTAACTAGATATAGTCCTAGAACATGCATTTTAAAAAATTTGTCAATTTAAATCTAATGCATGTAAATACAATGATATGTGTGTATGTGTTATACCAATTGAGCATAATGATGTAGGGACACATATGGATGCAATGTGTGTGTGTACCTAAGCCTTGTAAGAGAAATGAGGTCTAAATGTACCTTTGATGTAAAATGAAGCTTATTCCTCTTGAAGACTCCATCTTGCTTGATAAGTTGCCAAATATTCCTTGAAGCTCGAATCATCATATATCTTAGACAACTAATCAATACAAGTGAAAGGTTATTTTGATATGGAATCATGCCAACACGAATTTGACAATCAAGCTAATGTTTATGTAGGTGGCTACCTATGTGACATGACTTCGCATTAAGTAGAAATTGAAGAAGAAGAGGATTTTCCGAAGGACAATCAAGCTAGACATGATCACTTGACTTCGCAACTCAATGAAGAGAATTTCAAATCAAAGACCACCAACTTCAACTTGATGGTAAGAGTTCAAACTCTTGAGAAGGAAAGAGATGAAGCTTTGAAGGAAGTTGAAGTGAAGAATGAAGTGATCAAATGTAAAGAAAAGAAGATGGTTGAAGATGCTCTTGTGTTAGAAAATTAAATGAGTGATTTTGCTAATAATTTGTTTTTCTTGAAGGAAACGATCAAAGACAAGGAAGAAGAGTTGGCAATCATGAAGAACCAAGAGCTTGGTAATCTTCATGAAAATTCAAGTGACTTAGGCTTTGTAGATGAGCAAGTGGAGTCTCCTACAACCAAAGGCAAGTCACTAAGGAAAAAGAAGATTTCAAATGCCAATTCTTCCAAGGTCAAGAGCAAAATCAAGAAAGTAAAGAGCCTTCACCATTGGTATACTCTCAGTAACATTTAGGAATTTGTTTCGGTTTGTCATTATTGTAATGTGGTTGGTCACATTAGGCCTAAGTGTTATGAATACATTAGGCAATGCAAACTTGGAATTATGCATCATGAAAATGTTGGTAAAAAGTTGCCTAATCTTTCTCCTAAGCATGTGGTTAAATCTAGAGTCATAAATAACATCTCTAAGTTTATCCTAGTTTGTCATTTTTACAATATTGTAGGGCATATTAAATCTATATGCTATCAGTATATTAAACAATGCAAACTAGGGAATGAGATGCATGCTATTGAGATGAGAAAATCTTCTTTGAATGTTTCTAAACATGATAACACTTTGAATTATCATGTTGTGCGTGATAATGATAATCATGTGAAGAAAATTGTCAAGAAGATTTGGGTGAAAAAGAGTGTTTCACATGATCATATGCATAGTCTTAATGATATCTTTGTTGATGGCAATAATGATGTGCTTAACATGAGTAATATCTTTATAGAGAAGATAGTTGATGATTTATCTTCTAGATATAATATTGCCATGAGAAATGATCATGATGGTTTTTGTGTTAGTGCACCAAAACCAAATGGGTCAAGGGTGAGTGCTTTTACCATTAATGTAAGTTGCACATGTGAGTTAACTTTAAGATCAGTGTCTAGTTTTTTAGTAACTTAACTAGCTAGTTTTTTTTATCTATAACTTCACATGAACTTAGCTATCTCACATATAATCATTATGATAGTCAAAATTCGTTGATTAACTTTAGAGAAATTAAATTCTTGAAATCTATATGGTGATGAATTGTGTTAAGACTTTTAGAGAAAGTCATTTTTATATGTGCTTAAGTTGAAGTGTTGAGTCTTTATTCTCTTGGGATGAAACACCAACAACTTGTTGTCATAAGGACAAACAAGCCAAAAGAGCTCATAAAAAGAGCAAAGGCTTTGCATTAATGAAAAAGCTTGCTAAGATATATCTATATCCTAATGCTTGCTTTCTTGTTTTTCATCTTTTGACTCTATGCTTCAATAACATCATGTAGCATGTCATTAGGGATGGCAATGGGCCGGGGTCGAGTTCTAGTCAAGTCCTACTAGACCTAGACCCAGACCCAGACCCATAAAAAAAAAATTAGACCTAGACCTAGACCCATGAAAATTTTCGGGTTCGGGTTCGGTTCTAGACCTATAGGTCTCGAGCAGACCCAAACCCGCCCTGAAATTTCATGGGTCCGGGTCTAGACCCGCGGACCCATGGACCCACGAAACCATAAATACACTAAAAATCACCTGTTTTGTTTTTCCTTTCTATTTTTACCTATTCAATTTGTAACTAGTAAAACCTGTCTAATACATGAATAATTAACTTGAATTTAAATAAAACAAAATAACAAAGATGATTCACTATTGAGTTGAGAATTGAAATAACCACACAAATAGAATCAATAAACCATAAAGTCATAACTCATAAACCAACATTAAACATTACACAAATAGCATCCGAAAACAAACACGACTAATTTAAAATCAATGACATAACAACTAAATCATTGATCATCAATGAATCAATGACATTCATCCTTCATTTCCTCTCCACTTCCAATTTTCAAAGTTCCATTCCATGACTCAAGCTTTTCACAAAATGGTTGTTGATTCCTACAACATTAAATTTAAAATCAATTTAGTAAATATTCAAATAAGATCAAATAGTAATAAATTCATGACAACAAAATGAGTTTACCTCATCATCATCATTCATCATCATCTTCCCCAAAATTAGAAGCTTCAAATTTGGTGACAGTGACAATAACTAGAAAAGCAAAAAAAATAAGTGTCAATAATATCATGTTTCAACTTTCAAGCTACAATTACAATACCAATAAATTCAAGCTAGAAAAATGAGATCAAAAAAGGGGATCACAAGTAAAAATTGCAAGAAAAATGAGATCAAATGTGATTCACAAGTGATATAGCAATAGATATATTATGACACACTAGATAACAATAGATAAATATCGAAATGTGATTCACAACAAGTTACAGGACATATATATATTATGATCCTGGGTAACAATAGATAAATGCAATTACAAACACACAAACATCTATTTAGTCTTTATCTCATATAGCTTATATGAAGTTATTCATCAGGATGCATCTTAGCAACAAAGCATTAAAGATTCAAAATCCTTCAAAGCTAATAAATCAGCAAGTTGAACTCCAACCACAAGATCACAACAACCTAGATAACCAAACCCCAAATTCAACAGAAACACAAATACCCAGAAATGAAAACTAACCACAAAACACTAAACTGTCAATTAAATGCCAAGATCAGCAAAGAAAGTTTAGTCAATCAATCAACACAAAACCCTAAAAGAAAAAGAGAAGTTGGAAAGAAGGGAACAAAAAACAACTAAAAACAAGTTGATTTATGACTAATGTAATAAACTTTTTAAATACAAGCAAAGTACAAATACAGTTTGTGATGAGAAAACAAAGTATTTATATATATTAAAAAAAAAAAAGGACCATTAGAGATAGACAGTTACCTTGATTGAGAAGAGAGTGTTGAAGTGGTGAGCGGTTGATGGAGAGTGGAGCTATCGACGATCGAAAAGGTGGAGTAAGAAGCAAAGAAGTAAGAAAGTGGAGCTGTGGTCTATGAGTTGCGGTAGCAACAAGAGTGGAGTTGTGGTCAGTGAGCTGCGGCAGCAAGAAGCAAAGAAGAAATTAGGTTTAGGGATTTAGGGATTTATATACTATGTAAAATAGTCAGGTCCATGGGTTCGGGTCTGGTTTTTTAACCAGACCCAGACCCAGACCCAGACCCAGACCCTAACCCAGACCCGAACCCAAACCCAAACTCGAACCCGAACCCGAACCCAATGCGGGTCCTTAATTTTGGACCCAAACTTGACCCACGACCCAAATTTAAGGACCCAGACCCAGACCCAGACCCAGACCCATGCAGTTTGGGTTCGGGTCCGGGTCCAATTGCCATCCCTACATGTCATATTAGAAAACTAGTATAGCTTCCTATGGTTCTTTTTGACATTCGCTCTCTAAAGATCATTTAGCAAATTGTTCATAATGATCTCATACATGATGTATGAAATGTCTGCTTGAATGATGAGTGGCTTTCTTTTGAAAAAATCTGGCTTCATACTCTTTGAAAGCTACTCTTTTGAGAAGTAATGATCTTAAGTAAGTTTCTTTGTATTACTTTTAGATCATGCACTTTTAAGCCTTAAAACTTGGTTTTCAAAAGTGCACACTTTGCTTCTCTTATATGTTTAGTATGAGTAAGTTGAGTTTGAAGATATGTGAGTTATGGATACACCTAGTAGTCTTTTGACTAGTACATGAAAGATGACCTTTGGTTAGTATCCATTTTGCTTCGGCAACTACATAGAACTCAATAAGCACCTTTATGAAAAGGGCTACAAATTTTGGTTGTGCAACAACCCAATGTAGAAAAAGGCTACACCATTATGATGAGTGAAAGTCGTCATGAAGTGTATATGTTTATGTTAGAAAAATCTAAGAAGTGTTGAAAAGAATCAATATTAAAAATAAAAATAAAAATAAAAATCTTTGATTAAAAAGCTTCAAAAAGCTTAAAAGGAGTATAGCTCAAAATTGTGACTACTCAGGTTGAAAAACAGAAATGGAATGACGAGCCACATACATACACACGCTTATATGTTGAAATCTATTCTCTTATAGCAAAAATACCGGATGACAATCGGTTTTGACCTTGAATGGAAAAGCTTAAGATGAATAGATGTTGATATGGTTTGCATGTTAATGATCCAATTACTCCTTTATATATGTTTGAAGCAAATTCACACACACACTTGTTTTGCTTTCAAGTGAATTTGATATGCTAGCAATTTTAGAAGAATTATGAGAGAAATTAAAAATCTTGGTGTATTTCTCATAGTTTGTGGAGCTTATTTTGTTGAATTTCTTTAAAACTGCTTGATTGTGTGATTGTGTGGATATCATTATAAACAATATCCTATCTTGATCTTAGATAGAGCATTTATTAAGGGGAGCATAGTATGCTAGACTTTGTTCTCTTTTATGATATGTTCACATTGCTTCATTGTTTCTTGAATCTTCAGAATGCATGAAACTTATTTTGTAATAATTGTATGAGTGTGTTTGCAATCAATTCCTCTTTGTTTGGGGTTGATATGATCGAGGTTGCAATCAATTCCTTCTTATTTGAGGTTGCATAATTTCTTACTACTGCATCCAGCACAATGCACAAGGGATGGTTGCCAATGATCGGCCTACTATAGTCATTCATGGTCCTTATTGGCTCGATTGGTTCTGCTAGATCTTGTTGGATAATGCGATTTCTTTTGTCTGCCATTGCTACTTATATGATGCGATCAATGTTATCGTTCAAAGGTAATAATTCTCCTTGAAGAGATCTTCTACCTTGCATCCACTGTTAAGACCTGAAACAAAAGACAAACACACACAAAACTATGAAAAATAATAATAATAATAATAAAAACTAGAATTCGAAGACTTGGACAAGTAGTGAGTGGCATTATTCCACTTACAATGGAAGAAAATGAATACCAAATAGATTTGTCCGAAGATGTTAGGTAACCGAAGATTCTCATGGTATGGTCCTAAGTTTTTGAAATCCTCTTTTCTCGTTCTTTCTTAACCTTCACCCAATGGCCTCATTATAACCTTAATGAAAGTCTAACTAATTTGTTGGTTATCCTTGCTATTAAGTATAGGTGAATCATGTGTTTATCTTGTTCATAATGTTTGATTCTATTAACCGAAAATTATCATTGGGGTGATTTTTCCAATTAAGAATTCAAGGGGGACTAGGATCGGGGTAGACCTTAGTCGGAGAGGTATCAGGTAGTTCGATACCTTTAGTTTCCTAGGAATTCACTAAGAATGGTGTATAATCATAGTAAGGAGAATGGATTCAAACAACTAATAGAACGAACACTTAACTCACATTCATGGTAAATACATGGTAGGGTTACAATCTATAGTTATAATTATGTGATCAAAAATAGGCTAAATGGGCGATGGCGATGGAGCTTTAGTGCATGTCGATAAGTGAAAAAGTAAGAAGTAGGGTTTCGGTCCCCTTTCTCTATAATCATACGATGAATATATAGGCCTGTTTCTTGTTAGACACTCCTAGAACTTCGGTCTAGGGTTTTAGCAATTTACGGGTCTTTCCTTGGTGATCAACGAATTCGTCGGGGAATTGATCCCTAAAATCAAGTGATTCCTCTTTGAACTGAAAGAGTTGACTCCACCTTTAAATGAGACTCTTGAATGGCAGGAATGCACGTACTATTCTACCTCAAACGATGGCGTTTAAGGCTTGTCTTTCTTCTCAGATTGCTGTTCGAGGTACTTGCTTCTTGCTTCAGGTGGGGTCGGAGCACTGGGATTTTTTATTTAACACGTGACTTATTCACTAGGTGCCTATCACTAGCTTTTAGTGGATCGGGATACTCAAGTACCTCGTCTTCTTCACGTTTTTTTCTTGAATCACGCATCGACCGTATCGGTATACAGGGGTACTCGGAGTCAGACGGGTATTAGAATCTTATAACAGTGGAATCCCCGGAGCTTTGTTTTCGGGGTTTCTGGGTACTTTCGGGGTCTTGGAAGTTTTAGACCTGATCGGGGTAGGTAAAAGTCCCTACCTTGGCCTTTCGTAGGAAGGTGGGGTGTTTGGATATCTTTTCCCTAGTAGCTTTTATCCCGACATAACTTCTGAGACCGGTGGAAAATTCTTCTTTGATCTCTGCCATTTTTGGCAGTTAACAGAAGTCCCCAATGACTTGAACACCGGTATCTTACTGGGGTTGGAGTTAGGATTTCTAGTCCGCTTAAAGAATTTTCTATTCTGTCCGCCCCTTTAGTCTCGTCCGGTTGGGTTCCATTACTAAGGAGGAGATCTTCCTTGTATACAGCAGTATTTAATGTTGATCCACATGTCGAACAGTGGTTGCTTCGCGGATTCAAACGGGCTGTTTTTGGTGCGGCTTTCTCGAAACTGTCTCGCACATGTCTCCAGCCATTACTCCTTGTTTCCTTCCATGCTCCGGTAACCGCTCGCACATGTCTTCAGCCATTACTCCATATTTCCTTCTATATTCCGGCAACCGTCCAACTTCTATCTGTAAATGCACCACTTCTTCCCTCATTTGCTTACGCTCACTTGTCTTTCAGAAATCAAGAGCCAAAATCTTTTTCCCTCTTTTGAGTTTCTTCCTTCTTCAGGAGTTCTCTTCCCTCTCACTCTTCTTGCTACAATGGTGTCCTTATCGAAACTTCCTACCTCTACTCATGATGCTCTTTTATCCTCTTTGCCTTCTTGACCTGCTTCCTCAAGCTCTCATTCAAACTCAGCCAATCCTCCTGACGGTCTTAATAAACCTTTGAACACGCAACAGGCGGATTAAGAGGGGAGTTCCCCGTTAATCAAGGGAAAGAGACATGATCGGGGCGAAGGCGACGTTACTGGTGATGGCATTCCGCCCCAGCGTCGTCGTTCTGGTAGGAATCCTCGAATCGGGTCAGGTTTCCACAATAAGCATTACGACCTGGTCTAGATTGCGGATGAAAAGGATGGTGCCGATGTCGACGACAAAGAGGACGAGGAGGAGGAGGAGGAGGAGGAGGAGGAGGAGGAGAAGGAGGAGGAAGGGGATGATATCCCGACTGTCGATTCTACCGAAGTTCTTATTGGGCCCCTGCTCCTTTTCGATGATGGCTGGATCATCTCGGATTCGGTATGCACAACCGGTACCCTAGCCCGACTCAAGAAGGTTTACAAGATCCTAGACACGATCAGTCTCTCTCTCCCTTATCGAGGGTTTGAAGTATGTATTCCCCCTCTAGGTTGTCCGTTAAGTCATGTAGCCACCTTTGAATGTGGGGTCCGGCTTCCTCTTCATCCCTCTCTTCGTAGGTTGCTTGTTGCCTTAAAGCTAGCCCCGCTACAAAGTTCACCCAGATTTTGGAAGAACCTGACGGGGGTTCTTGGTGCTCTAGAAAGAGCAATGTAAAAAAGAAAATATTGAGAAGGAGCCCGGCTTCGATGAGATCCGCTATGTTTATCAAGTAACTAGCATGGTCCCTCGAGGTCAATTCTACCTGCGGCCCAAGAACAATATGCAGTTTGTTGTCCTCAGGGTGAATGTGAAGTACAACCAGTCCTGGAAAGATGAATGGATTATAGTTGAGGGCGATTAGGGGCATTCTGTATTCCTAGATGGGGCTAAGTACCTGGTTCCTACCTATTTCTCTCCGAAAGATAAGTGGAGCACGAGCGTACTTTCGACAGAATCCAGGAGGATTCTTAAGAAGATCCAGGATAGGAATTATACCAATTCGAAGTATCCCGCTTGTGATCCCTTTGAAGGTGCTCGGTTGGAGCGGTATCTGAGGATATCTATTGCACATCTGGGTAGGTTTTGCTTCATGTCCTTTCTTCTTTCTTTTTTTATTTTTTTCTTTTTTTACTAATTCTTCTTCTAACAATTTTTGCTACTCCTCTTCTCTCCTCTTCTCCTTATTCTTCCTTGTTGGGGTTTTTGCCCTAAAGCTTGTAATTTGTAAATATGATTTGAACATAAATAAAAGAAGTAGTACATTCATTCATTTTATGTCATACTTTATATATATAACATGTGCACTTAACATCCAAGATTGCCAAATGTAATTTTGAACTGAGTATATGAGTGTCATATACAGATGGATGTAGTTTGAAACGAGCAATCTAAAGAGTCCGTAGATAGCAAATAAAGCTGGATACTTTATTTGTGGTTAATCTACAGCTGCGGTCTATTTCGTAATGTACGGTGATCCTATCCTAGATCATTCATATGGAGATATGAGAATGGAGGCACCTTGTATGATGTGATCATATGAATCTCTCTCTAAGATCCGTTTAACAATGAGATTCATATATATCAACTAATGATGGCTATATGTGGGTGATCTTAATCCTGAGTGTCTTATCGACTCCTTCAGGTTAGATCGTGGTCTTTGATATACCAAGGGTGAGGTCGGGGTTACATTCCTGATCAATATGCTCCATATGTTGGGATCGCTGTTTGGCTTGTGGTTGGGAAGGTTTGTACACAATAGTGGAATCCACTCCTTTTTACGAAAAGTAGACGGTAGTTCCCTTAAGTGTTGATTCGGGGCTTGAACAATATGAGTGCTCTCCTAATTCCGTAAGGAATGTAGGATTTATTGTTCATTAGAGAATCAATGGTACTTAAAGGAAAGATATAATTAGTGGGGTATAATAGACATTATGACCCAGCTCTAATTATGAACTACTTGTGGAGGATTATACCATATGTAATAGCTATATCGATGGACACCGAAAGTTATTGGTTTGTGTAAAAACGTCTACAGTTGAGAGAGTACAGCTTCGAGTTTTTAGTGGAATAACACTGAAGTTAATAATCATGAAATATTAATTAAAGAGTTTAATTAATTATTTCTAAGGATTATTGGAGCTCAAAATACTGTGGGTCTATTAGGTCCCTTTACTAGCCCGATCGATTTAGGTAACAAGGGTCACAGTTAATTAATTGGATTGTCCAATTAATTATGTTACGAAAGTGACACGTATATATTTGGGAATTAATTGAATAATAAGATTATTTAATTAATAAATATTAATGATTAAATTAATTAAATAATTAGATTATTTAATTATGCGATTAATCATTAAATGGAGGGTGTTAGTTGATATTTGGATTTATGTGAAGATAAAATAATAGGATTATTTTATTTTTACTAAATCAATTATCTAAGTATTTGAATTTAAGTTTGAATTTAAAATACTTATTATCCCTTTCTTAATATATTAGATATATTTGAAAAGGATAATTAAAGAAAGGGTTTTTAGTTAATATATATATATATATATATATATATATATATATGATATATTTAATAACTAAAGTGTATCCTGACAACACACCAAAGAGTGAAGAGAAACAAAAGTGGGTGGCGGCCAAGAAGGATCAAAAGAAAAAAAATATATATAAATTTTTAAAATTTTTTTTTCTTTTTGTGTGGCCTAACCTAAGACATACAAACAACAAGAGTCGTTTTTGTGTGTTCTTCTCTTCTTCTTCTTCCATACAGGTTCCTGAATACCGTGACGCGCCCACACGCTGTTACCAGTTCCGGGAGATAGCGAGGAAGATCAAGTGGTTCAAATCAGGAGCAGATCGTATTAAAGTGAAGGAGCCTCCTACGTAGGTATGAAGAAAATTGTTTCTTCTCTTCTTGTTTATATGTTTTGATTTCGATTCTTTTGTTTTACTATTCCGAAAAATAGATCCTAGGATTTATCAATTGTAGTATTTTTTTTATGAAATAATTTTTTTTTAAAACCTTCCGCTGCGTGATTGGTAAACCAGGGTCCTAACATTCCTTAGGATCGTTATATCCGGATCCCTTTCTAGCAAACTCTCCTGTTCCTTCTCCCCTCGGTATCAGTGCTACCTCCGGGTCCTAGTCACTCGCATCAACCCCTCCTATTGCAATTCCGGAGTTGGTCTCGCATTCTCCTACTTCACCTCCAGCAAAGGTCGCAGTATGTCCATCCTTGAGCGAGATGCTAGCACGGGCTGCCAAAGCCAAAGTTTTTTCACTTTCTACTCTGAAACAAACTTCTAGTGTTTCCGCTGCCCAATCTGCCATAATAGTTCCTCCCCCTCCTCCTCCCCTCACTGTTCCAATCGAGCTTCCAGCTAGGAAGAAGAAAGAGAAGGTTGTTACTGCTAAGGCTACTCCCCCCACCGTTCTTCTCTCTGGATCGGGGTCACGAGACTATAGCTAGGAGGAAATCATCTCCAAGTTCATCGCTGCTTGCCCTGGTGGGGTGATTGGATGATTTACATATCTATTTGAGGTCCCCATTTCCTAGATTTTGTACTCGTTGTCGAGTGTGTTTTTGTATATAATGCATTGTGTGAGCATTGTGTAGGTTATATGCTCTAAAATAAGGTGTTGAGCATAATTGAAGAGTTTTGGAGGTTAAAGGGCTGAAATTGGAAATTTTAGTGCAGAGCTTTCAACTTTTGGGGGCCATATCTCCCTCCTCCGATTGAACTACGTTTTGTGTAACCTATTTTCGGAAAGCCCCACGAGTCTACTTTCCAACGCTTTTTACGGACTGCGATTCCGAGTTCTCTAGAGGAAGTTATGGCCATTTTCGTAACGGTGCGCGAAGCTGGAAAACTTCACCCGAGAGAGATGCGAGCCCAAGGCGAGCTCAAGCAGCTCGCCCCTCAAGGTCGCTAATCTCTCGGGTTTTCAACAGTTTTCTTCAACCAAGAGCATCCAAATCACCCCCAGGTCGCCCCAAGCTCGCCCTTTTGCCCAAAATATGTTAAAAATCAAGATTTTACCTCCTTGCCCTTGACCTAATTCATTCCTCTATATAAACCTTTGATATTTTTAAACCACACAAGCTCTCTCACCCAAGAATAGTCACCAAGACCTCACCTTTACACATTCCTCTTACTCTCACCTTCCATCTTTCACAACCCATCTAACTTCCATAACTCCCTAACATCCAAACACACCCATCACTTCCATTTTACCACAATCACCATCACTTCATCTTTTTGGCAAAAGAGAGTTGAAGAAAGAGCTTGGAAGAGGAAGAAGCAAAAGGAGGAGGAGCTACTCTACATAGTTTCTTCTATTACTTTATTCTCTTTCATTTTCTTTATTATAGCCATGTATTCTTTTGAGCATATTTATTGTATGGCTACATTTTGTGATATGAGCTAAACATTTAGTGCTAGGATTTGATGAAACCCCACCCATGACTATTTATATGTATTGACCTTTGTTTATTCATTTTATACAAGTGTGATTTGTATGGGTATTTTAGTGTGCTTAAAGCTTTCAATTGATTGATCTCCTTTTGAATGAATCTTGTGGTGTGTTATGTACTGACCGGAGACGCACACCACGTGTTCGATAAAATGCCCTCTATGCATGTCTAGAAAAGTACACCCACTTAGGCTAGCGTATAGGATTCGTTTAGTGCGCCAACAAACTTAATGAACTCAATTCGTATATTCCGGGTAATCGAGAGATAGGCTTGGGTACGTTTCGTGTGTAATCTACTTTGCTTGACCAAGATTGTAGGTTAATATTAGGGTGCATGAATCTACAAATTGCATGAGTATGTTTTGGGTGAATAATTGAGTCTAAAACGGAAGTCAATTGAGGGTGGGGTGTAGTCAAGTCCTAGCATGTTTTTCTTCGATATTACACTTGAGTTTATTTTAGTGTTATTTTATTTCTTGCATTAGCATTAGTCATTAGATTAAATTAGTTTAATTTACTTAGTTTAAATATCCTTTTTCGCTTGTTTGAATAGCATCTAGGCTAATCAATTTTGGTAATCGATCACTCGATCCCTGTGGGAACGAATCTTATTCATTGTTACACTACTCTCCGACCTCGTGCTATTGCGAGAGTCATAAAAGAGACTAGCCATGGGGGCCTGCTGTCAATGTCTTCCCTGTCTATTGACATCCTGGCGACAAAGGGGGCTTCTCTGCTTGCTGAGGTACAAGTCTTGACCATTTAGCTTGTTGAGTATAAGTTTTTTTTTTTTTTTCCTTTTTATTTTTATTTTTATTTTTTTTACTTACTATCTTTCTTCGTTTTGTAGGGCTTTAAATTTGCTTTGGTAATAGGGCAGCAAGTCATTGCCCTGAAGAAAGCCAACTTGGCGTTGCAAGCCAATTTGGAGGAAACTAAGGATGATCTAGCCCGAGCCGAGGAGAATGTTACTTCCTTGGTCCAAGCTGCCTCCGAATCTGAGGCTGGTAGGAAAGCTGCCTTGGTGGAGCTGAAGCGGATGACACATGCCTATGACATAGAAACTATCAAATCAACACGCCGCCAGGCTGAGAGAGTGACTATCAAGGTGGAGATGGCTGTTCTCCTGCATGAAAACAGGTCTCTACGGGGTTCCATGAGCATTCTGGAATCTATAGTGGATTCTTCCTTTGGGGATGGATACTTCACTACATCATATGAAGTTGCCAAGGCGTTTCCTCCTCCCTTCGACTTGCAAACCACCCTTAACTGGGATCGAGATCAGATTATGGCAAGGGCTGCCCAATTTACTAACCAAGACCAGGGAGGTTCTTCTCAAGCTACTATTATTCCTGAATCTGTCGAGAAGGATACTCAGAGTCCCCTAGCTACGTAAGATGATTTAAGGCGGGACTCTAGGCGTCCTGCTGAGGTAGTGGATCCTCCTGTTGGAGCGGTTATGGCAAGAGCTGGAGAAACTCATGATGCTGCATGTGACAAGGGAGCTAAGGAGGGAGGTGGATCCGGGCAAGAAGAGCTAATGGGGAAGAAACAATGAAGGATGATTTTTATATGCTTGAATGTGATTCGAGTAAAGCTTACTTGGACTACTATAACGCTTAGCTTCAATATTGCCTGGTTGGCAATAGAGGAATCCGCACTTGTTTTATTTTCTGGAAGCAATTCTTGGACTATAGTCCCCTTAGCATAAGTTAGCAGTTTTTTTTTTTTTAGCTAAGTAAACTTGTCTTAAGTATGGAACCATCTTGACCAGAAAATCTTGACCCGGGTATGATACCCTGATTTGAACATTATTTGTTTAAGTATAGAACCTTGATGAATCTCTCATTGGGGATCTTGATGATGGACTTATCATGATCGCCCATCAGGATGAAGAATTTGACATCTTGAAATGGTGGCCTGATTCCTCGATGCCTTGTCCTGGAAGGCCATTAAAACCATTTTAATACCAGGATTTTATATGTGATATGGAGAAATGTGGTGTCGAGTATCCCGATTAGGTGTCTTGATCCTTTAGGCGACCTGTCCTGGTAGGTCACTAAGGCCACTTTAGCACCATGTTTTTCATGTGAAGGTATGGCGATACAACGCAGTAAGTATCAAGTATCCCGATAAAATATCTTGATTCTTTGGCGGTATGTCATGGTAGGCAACTAAGGCCACTTTAGCACCAAGTTTCTCCTGGGGAGGAGAATTCCCCATCCGAGGCTTCAGGAGGTCCATATAGGTAGTGTCTGGCAGGCAACTACGCCACTTATGCGTTTATGCACCAGATCCTTCCTGGAGGAGGGTATACCCCGACCAAGGCAGTAGGAGTGCCGTGTGGCCTTTTCTGGTCTTGAGGCGATCAAAAATGGCGAAACTTGCTAGGTGAACTTAGGAGAATCACGTAGGAGAATAAAAACTGACTTTATTGAATTTTTCAAAAGCGAATACAAAGCAAAATCGGGGTATATATATATCAGCAGAATACCAACCGAGATAACATTCCTCTTCAAATTCTAAGGGTAAAACCTTTTGAGGTGATCAACATTCCAAGTGTGATCTATCGAGTAGCCATCCATGTCTTTTAACTTGTATGCCCCCTTACGAACCACTATCTTTATCAGGTATGGACCTTCCCAATTGGGGGCTAGTACCCCGTAAGACCTCTTCCGGGTATTCTGGGTTACCTTTCTAAGGACTAAGTCCCCTTCCTTAAAATTACGAGTCTTTACCATTTTATTGAAGCATCGGGCTATCTTGCTTTGGTAGGCCGCAACCTGTTCTGCAGCTTTGTCTTGCTTCTCTTCAAGAAGGTCTAGATTGGCTTTCAACTTCATTTCATTTTCTTCTAACTCAAAGGTGTTAGACCCTAAAAGATGTTAGCCTATGCTCGATAGATGAGACTGCCTCTGTTCCAAAAGCAAACGAGTAAGGGGTTTCTCCGGTTGCAGTCCTCTTGGTAGTCCGATATGCCTAGAGAACATTCAGAAGCTCATCAACCCATCCCTCTTTCTTCTGTTGGAGTTTCTTCTTGAGGAGCTTCTTGGTAGTCTTGTTAGTAGCTTCTACCAACCCATTAGACTGAGGATGAGCTAGCGAGGCCAGACGAAGGTTAATACCCCGCTCTTTACAGAAAAACCTAAATTTGGCATTGTCAAACTACTTACCAAGATCGATGATTATGGCCATCGGGGTACCAAATCTACAGATGATGTTTTCTTTGACAAAACTCGTGGTGTTGGCTTCAGTTATCTGGACCAGTGATTTTGCTTCCACCCACCGGGTAAAGTAATCTATGGCTATCACGACATGCTTGGCTTGACCAGGTGCAGTGGGAAGTGGCCCGATCAGGTCTAGTCCCCAGATAACAAACGGATATGTAAGGATTCCCGTTGTTTTTAATTGGCTTATTTCGTGATCAAACCATATGTGGGGATTCTTTGTAAGGGTAGTTTAGATGTTGTTGTTATTGCATTAGGCCCTTTGAAGACCTCATTATTGACAAGCACCAAAGGTAATACTCTAAGTGCTTACTTGTCTTGAAGAGATAGTTGCACACACACACAACTCAGGCATATGTTTAAACTTTGTATGTTGTGTTTCTTTTTGTTGTGCATCAATGCCTATTTACATCTCTTCTTGCTTGTTATTATGTTTGCATCTTGTGTTTATAACATCATAGCATTTAGGCTTTTAGGATGCATCTTAGTTTACCTTTGTTCCCCTTGCATGATTGCTTGTGGGGTTCAAAATTGTAGGCTGTGCGCTGGTCCACCAGCGCCAGTCCACCAGCGCAGCTCACCGGCGTAAAACGCCCAGTGGCGTGCCGCTGGTTGTGCGCTGGTGTGGACCAACGCAAGGCCACCAACGCCAATCGCCCAGTTGTGCTCCGCTGGACTGGCGCCTGTGTGTGCGCGTGACGACCAACGCCAAAGCAAAAATGTGCTTGTGCGCTGGTCCTGCGCCTGTCGTCCAGCGCAGGTCCACCAGCGCACAGAGCAATTTTCTGGCGTGTTTTCAAAACGACCTCACTTCACTTATGGCCTCTATATATATGCTAACTTGATTTTAGGTCACTTACAAGAGTTCTTATTCATGCTTCATACTTAGAATATTTTTCAAGAGAAGAAAAATACACAAAGAACTCATTTTTAATTACTCAAACACATTTTCATGATCATCAATCATCATCTAGCATCATCCTTGATCATCTAGATGTCATCTTGCATGGAATCTTCATCATACTTTGCTTGGTAAGCTTTTCACTAATATCTTACATATTTTGTGTTTCTCTTATCTAGCAATCTCAAATTAATTACTTGTATGTTATTTTTATATACTTTGAATACAAGATTGAGATTAGTATGATGTATGTTTGAGAAGTTGTATTGTGCTAGCATATTAGGTTTTGTGCTTAATATTGATTAGCTAAACTAATTGACATGTCATTTAGTTTTGATATCTAGGATTGTTCTTAATTGCATATTAATCATCTTAGATAAGCATATAGGGTTTCCCTTGCTCTATGTTGCATTTTGGATATTCACATATATTCACTTAGGGTTGTATTCTCTTCTAGAGAAGGTAAGTCTTGTGTGTAGCAACCGGGATTAGGTTGCTTAGATCGCAAGCAAATTGGACTAGGTTCACTCATACCGGGATTAGGTAGGTGTGTGATTACTTCCGGGATTAGGTTGTAATCGTTTGCACATTTAGTGGATTCGAGGTTCAAGTGTGGCTTACTTACATAGCTCGTGGTTTTTCCCGTGAGGGTTTCCACGTAAAAATCAAGTGTTGATTTAATTTTCGCACCATATTACACTTGCTTGTTTATATTATCTTGAGGGTAAATTCGTAATTTTGACTAACACGAAAAATTGGGTAAAAAGCGTAAAATCTATTCACCCCCCCTCTAGATAGTTTTATACACACCGCGCTATATTTAGTTTCAATTGGTATCAGAGCGGGTTCCTAGACATACATAGGTGATCCTTGCCTATTTTGGTGTGTTTTGCATTTTGTGTGATTTTTGATTATTCATACATTTGCATTCATTTCATTCATTCATAAACACTATGAGTGGAAATGATGGAAATGGTGGTGGCCACGAAGGAGCTTCTAGCACAAGGCCTCCACTTCTTACCGGATTGGACTATTCCCAATGGAAAGGGAAGATGGAATCCTACATATGCCAAATTCATGACCGTGCATGGATGGCGGTGGAAGACGGATATGATCTCCCTATGATGACTCCCGCGAGTGGAGGACAAGATGTTTTGAAGCCTAAGGCGCAATGGAACGCGCAAGAGTTTGAGGCTTCTAAGTGGAATAGGAAGGCTATGCATGCCATCATGTGTGCAATGGATGAGAATCAATACAAGCTTATTCAGAATACTTAGATTGCCAAAGTGGCATGGGACATCCTTCAAGTTGCATATGAGGGAACCGAGGTGGTGAAGGAGTCCAAGCTTCAAGTCCTCCAAACTCAATTTGAGTTACTTAGGATGGGAGAGGATGAATGCTTCAATGACTTCGAAATCAAATTGATGGACATTGTAAATCAAAGCCATTAACTCGGAGACCCGTATTCGGATAGGAGAGTTAAGCAAAAAATTATGAGATCTCTCCTCGATAGGTTTGAATCAAAGGTGACGGCCATAGAAGAAAATAGTGGCTACATGGATATGAAGCCAAGTGAGGTGATTGGGCGTCTCCTTGCATATGAGTCTAGGAAGGCTCCTAGCACCACTACTTCTCCTAAGAAGTCTAAAGGAATAGCTTTGAAAGCATCTAAGGATGCAAAGGAGGCAAAGCATGAATCGGATGAAGACCTTGCCTTATTTGTGAAAAGGTTTAACAAGGTTATGGGGTTCAAGAAGAAGAAGGGATTTGGGTCAAGAGGACAAGATTTGAAGAAAAAAGGTTCCTTCAAGAAGTTTGAGCCTAGACAAGAGAGGACTGAAAGGAAAGGGGTCCGATGCTTTGAATGTGGTGGGATTGGTCACTTTGCCCCCGAATGTGCTAATCACAATGAAAGGAAGAAGGGTAAAGTGATGGCCGCCACTTGGAGTGGGAGTAGTGATGACTCCAATGAGGAAGATGAGTCTTCAAGTGAAGAAGAGCTCATGGCTAACTTCCTAGCTTTTGCCTCTTCTCACAAGAGCAAAAGTGCTAGTGAAAAGGAGGATTTGAGTCAAGAGGAAATTGACTCTAGTGAAGAAAAAGTGACTCCTCTTCTAGTTCCAAAAAGAAATTTGTGGAGCAAAAGGTGCTTGCTAAATACCATGCCGAGTTCAATGATTTAGCACTTAAAAGCACAAGAAAGATTGAGAGGTTGAGAGAAGAAAACCTTAAACTTTCGGCTCACAATGACCACTTAAGTGAACAAGTGGAAAGATTGAAGAGGAGAGAGGATAAGTTAATTGAGGAGTTAGACTTATCCAAGAGAAGTGAAGAAGGCGTGAAAAGGGAACTTGTAGAAGTTAAAGGGTCCTTGGCTAGGATAGATTCTAGCACCAAGAAGCTTGATCATTTACTTGGTGTTAGAAAGAGTCCAAGTGACAAGAGAGGTCTTAGGTATGAAGATGGCAAGAGAATCTTAACCTCTAACAAAACCGTGTTTGTCAAGAGCTTGAAGAATGAAGAAACTTCATTTGTGCAACCTCCTAGGAAAAAGTTAGAAGTAGGACAATGTTCTAATGCACAAATGTGAAACTAATTATAGCACGGTGTGTATAAAACTATCTAGAGGGGGGGTGAATAGATTTTACGCTTTTTACCCAATTTTTTCGTGTTAGTCAAAATTACGAAATTACCCTAAAGATAAAATAAACAAGCAAGTGTAATATGGTGCGGAAATTAAATTGACACTTGATTTTTACGTGGAAACCCTCACGGGAAAAACCACGGGCTATGTAAGTAAGCCACACTCAAACCTCGAATCCACTAAATGTGCAAACGATTACAACCTAATCCCGGAAGTAATCACACACCTACCTAATCCCGGTATGAGTGAACCTAGTCCGATTTTGCTTGCGATCTAAGCAACCTAATCCCGATTGCTACACACAAGACTTAGCTTCTCTTGAAGAGAATACAACCCTAAGTGAATATATGAAAATATCCAAAATGCATCATAGAGCAAGGGAAACCCTATATGCTTATCTAAGATGATTAATATGCAATTAAGAGCAATCCTAGATATCAAAACTAAATGACATGTCAAATAGTTAAGCTAATCAATATCAAGTACAAAACCTAATATGCTAGCACAATACAACTTCTCAAACATACATCATACTAATCTCAATTTTGTATCTAAAGCATACAAAATAACAATCAAGTAATTAATTGAGATTGCTAGATAAAATAAACACAAAATATGTAAGATATTAGTGAAAAGCTTACCAAGCAAAGTATGATGAAGAATCCATGCAAGATGTCATCTAGATGATCTAAGATGATGCTAGATGATGATTGATGATCATGGAAAAGGTGTTTGAGTAATTAAAAATGAGTTCTTGGAATTTTTCTTCTCTTTGAAAAATATCCTAAGTATGAAATCTGAATATGAACTCTCTTAATTGACCTAAAGACAAAATGGCATATATATAGGGTGCCAAGCCAAAGTGAGGTCGTTTAAGTAAGTTTCAAAGAAGCGCGCCAATCGGCGGTTTCAATCGGCGGTCGGTGGCCGCCGATTACAACCGCCGAATTGCTCCTGGCGAAACAGGGGAGAAACGGCGGTTCCATTCGGCGGTTTCGTGACCGCCGTTCCCACCGCCGAATTAAACCCGAGAATGAAATCAATCAGGTCTGAAACGGCGTTCCATATCGGCAGCCATCCAACCGCCGATTCAACCGCCGAATTCAAACGGCGGTTTCATTCGGCGGCCAGGCCGCCGATCACGACCGCCGATCACCAACAAAGGTGAAAACCAAGGAGATGCCAAGTGCATCTCCATAGGCGGTCTTCGCGCTAAACCAAGCACATTCTAGTGCGTGCACGGACGTTTCCGAACACTATCGGGAAACGAATTACAAGACACAAAAACACACAACAAGATACAACATCAAAGTGCTAGTGTGTAAAGTGACATGTGAAGAGAATGCACACAATGAACAAGTATGCTAAGTGAGTGTGTGCAACTATCTCTTCAAGATAAGTAAGCACATAGAATTTACCTTTGGTGCTTGTCAATAGTGAGGTCTTCAAAAGGGCCTAAGCAATAACAACAACATCTAAGCTACCCTTACAAAGCATCCCCACATGTGGTTTGATCACGAAATAAGCCAATTAAAAACAACGGGAATCCTAACAATCTCCCCCTTTGGCTATTTCGTGACAAAACCACCACTCACATTGATTCCTCACATAGAATTAGAAACTACGGGACTACAATGATTAACTACATTACAAAGAGATACGAAAGTAAAAACTTCAAGTCTTCAATCTCTTGTAGAACAATCAAGCCCTGAAAATAACGTTTCTAGCATTTCCAATACAAGTAAAGTGTGAGATTAATCATGTGAGAACAATACCAAGCATTTGCATTTTTAGAATTTAGGCACAACATTAGCAAATGTATGCAATGAATGATAAATGCAATGCTTCCCCCTCAAAGGGTTACTCCCCCTCAATGTATGTTCTCCCCAAAATGCACAAAAGCTTCTATATTTTGCAACTTCCCCTTACCATTTCCTACTCCCCCTTTTTGTCATGATATAGGCAAAGGAGTAGTCCCCAACCGGGTCACTCAAAGCAACGAGAGATAGAAGCATGCAAGATATGCATATACATATAAGTCACTTTATGCACTTCAATTAATTTGAGAGAAACAAGGAGATTTATTTGAGAAAATGTGTGAATCCAACATGCTTTGCATACAAGACATATAGCATTCAAGTCCAAAATACAATGGTATTTGGCAAAGCAAATGACAAAGGTTTCAAATAAGAATTCAAACCAATTTCACCAATGTCATGAGAAAAGCAAAGATATAGAGATTATTAATTTCATTTTATGAGCAACTATATCCAACTTTATAAGCGAAACATGGCATGAGCGACTTTGCACCCTATTTGATTTTTCCGGATAAGATATCCGTATGATAGTAACCATGTTCAACTAATAAAGAAAGAGAGACATTTGGAATGTAAATTCCTTTGAACGGATACAAGATCCTTTATTCATTTAGAGTCTCATAAGCTTTCACACAAGTTTTGCATTTTAAGAATATGCAATCATCAATTCATGCTTTTCATGTGAGCATGTTGTATGAATTTCATGCTTTTTCATTTAGCATTAGCATGTTATTAAAGAATCATCATGTCATGGAGATAACTATAGGTCATTCACATCATACTTCCTATGTAAATCTCCTAGTCCAAAAATGCATGTTTGAACATAAATATGACATGGATTGTAGATAAGCAAGGTTCACACTTATAAAATTGAAAACATATATACATATGTACAACCAAGCTTACTCAAGCAATCAAAAGAAGAGGCATAAGTTATTTCAAATTTTTTGCAAGATACAAGAATGCAGAATAGCTCTCTTTGCTTGAGTTCCCCATATGGGGTCAATCATAGAACATCACTCCACAAGACATATCCCAATAGATCTACTAAGAGTTTTAAATCGAGTAGCATCTAAGGGTTTAGTAAATAAGTCCGCAAGTTGATCATTAGTACCTACATGTTCAAGTACTATGCATTTATTTTCAACAAGCTCTCTAATGAAGTGATGGCGGATGTCAATATGCTTAGTTCTAGAATGTTGAACCGGATTCTTGGAAATATTAATAGCACTCATGTTATCACAAAAGAGAGTGAGAGTACCTTGGTTGAATCCGTAGTCTACTAGCATTTGCTTCATCCATAGGAGTTGTGTGCATCCACTCCCCGCGGCTATGTACTTCGGCCTCGGCCGTGGACAAGGAAATCGAGTTTTGCTTCTTGCAAAACCAAGACACCAAGTTGTTGCCTAGAAAGAAGCAACCGCCCGATGTGCTCTTCCTATCATCACAATTTCCTGCCCAATCCGCATCACTAAAGCCAACAAGACTAGCATTAGTGTCAAAGAGTACCAAATCCCATAGTTGGATGTCCCATTCACATAGCGAATGATCCTCTTCACGGAAGAGAGGTGGGACTCCTTAGGATCCGCTTGGTACCTAGCACACACACCCACACTAAAAGATATATCGGGCCTACTTGCGGTCAAATAAAGCAAGCTACCTATCATGCCACGATATAGAGTTTGTTCCACACTTTTACCACTAGCATCCTTGCTTAGCTTCAAAGTGGTACTCATGGGTGTATCACAATGTTTGGCTTTCTCTAAACCAAACTTCTTCACTAGGTTCTTAGCATATTTGGCTTGGGTTATGAAAATCCCATCATTCATTTGCCTAATTTGCAAACCTAGGAAGTAACTAAGCTCACCAACAAGACTCATCTCAAATTCAAGAGACATGACATCAACAAATTGTTGGACTTTGGTGTTGTTGGTGGAGCCAAAAACTATATCATCAACATATATTTGAGCTATGAAAAGCTCATCATTGTCTCTCTTGATGAATAGTGTCTTGTCAACACTACCTCTTGTGTAGTTGTTGTCAACAAGAAATTGAGTGAGGCGCTCATACCAAGCCCTCGGTGCTTGTTTCAACCCATAAAGTGCCTTCTTGAGGCGATAGACATGATTGGGGTGGTGTGCATCCACAAACCCCTTAGGTTGTTCAACAAACACTTCCTCTTGCAAGAAGCCATTGAGGAAGGCACTCTTGACGTCCATTTGGTGCAATTTGAACTTGTGCACACAAGAGATGGACAAGAGAAGCCTAATGGACTCTAAGCGGGCAACGGGAGCAAAAGTCTCCTCAAAGTCGATACCCTCAATTTGAGAGTACCCTTGTGCTACAAGTCTAGCCTTGTTCCGCACTATGTTGCCATCCTCATCGGATTTGTTCCTAAATATCCATTTGGTGCCTATGACATTAGTGGTCTTAGGCCTAGGAACTAGAGTCCAAACCTCATTCCTTTCGAATTGGCTTAGCTCTTCTTGCATGGCAAGAACCCAAAATTCATCATTTAAGGCTTCTTCAACCTTTTTGGGTTCAATTTGAGAGGTGTAACATGTATAGCTAATAAGATTAGCAAGTTGGCGTCTAGTCCTAACACCCTCATTTACCTCTCCAATGATATCTTCTTTATCATGGAGTTTCCTAACCCATGGAGCGGGTTCTTTAGAGTCCAAGAGAGGAACTCTATCAATAGGTTGTGTGCCATCATTGTTGACATTAGATGTCCCAACATTAGGCGACACCACAACCTCCTCCAAAGGAGAATCATCACTAAAAATAACCTCCTCCTCATGATCATTAGACTTGAGCCTAGTATCATCAAATACGACATTGGATGATTCCATAACACTTAGAGTCTTTAAATTGAAAACTCTATAGGCTCTACTATTTAAGGCATAGCCAATAAAAATACCCTCATCACTCTTAGCATCAAACTTGCCAAGTTGATCACGGTCATTCAAAATGTAGCATTTGCTTCCAAAAGTGTGGAAGTAGCTAACATTTGGCCTCTTGCCTTTCCATAACTCATAGGAGGTGTTTCTAGTACCGGGCCTTAGGAACACTCTATTTCCTATATAGCAAGCCGTGTTAATGGCTTCGGCCCATAGGTTCCTAGGGACATTGTTGCTAAGCAACATCACACGGGCCATCTCTTGGAGGACCCTATTCTTCCTCTCAACAACTCCATTTTGTTGAGGTGTCCTAGGAGCAGAAAATTCATGGGAGATGCCTAAACCATTACAAAAGGTTTCAAAGGTGGCATTCTCAAATTCTCTCCCATGGTCACTTCTAATCCGTTTAATGCTTCTAATGTTAGAATTCATTTCATTTTGCAATTTAGTACAAAGCATTTTAAACTTATCAAAAGTTTCGGATTTTTCTCTAAGAAAATATGTCCATGTAAATCTAGAGAAATCATCAACACAAACAAAAATGTATCTCTTTCCACCCAAACTTTCGGTTTGCATGGGACCCATGAGGTCCATGTGGAGAAGCTCAAGTGGCTCCTTGGTGGTGAGATACTTACCCTTTTTGTGCATGCTTTTAGTTTGCTTTCCTTGTTGGCAAGGTCCACAAATACCATTGGCTTTCTTCCCAAGCTTAGGGAGGCCACGCACACAATTGAACTTTCCAAGGGTCCGTAGGTCCCTAAAGTTCATGTGGCCAAGTCTTTCATGCCACAACTCAATTTGCTCATCCATGGACACATGATTAGATACAATTCTAGCTTCAAGACAATAACAATTGTCGCTAGATCTCATGCCCTTCAACAAGGTTTGTCCATCGGGTTTAAGGATAGAGCAATAATCTTTAGAGAACAAGACGGAATATCCTTCATCACTAAGATGTGAAATGCTAATTAAATTGGCTTTCAAGCCATCAACAAATAAAGCATTGGATAAGGAGGGTAATCCGGGAACGGAAATGGTTCCTTTCCCTACAACATTTCTTTTGGATCCATCACCAAAAGTGACATTTCCACCTTCCTCCATAACAAGAGTCTCGAAGAAACTCTTGTTTCCCGTCATGTGCCTAGAGCACCCACTATCCAAGTACCAAAAATTAGAAGAATTTGCCTTCAAGGCTATTTGTGCAACATGGCAAACATTTTCATTCTTTCTAATCCACTTAGCAACAATTTTAGCTTTCTTAGTGGCCTTTGGTACATGTGCTCTACTATTTCTAGGATCATGCAAATCAATATTTTATTCCTAGAAACATGCATCTTGGCTCTATTCTTTCTCTTTTCAATCATGCTTTGTTTTCTACACATTTTAATATATTGAAAGCAATTTGGTCTAATATGACCATCACAACCACAAAAGTGACAAATAGGAATGAAAAAAGGAATCATACCTCGCCTTTGAGTACGTCCATGTCTTTGTGGATATGTGGGTTCAATCCATCTTCGTTGTTGAACCGGTCTTGGTTGCTTCCAAGCTTGAGGTTGCATGATTGGTCTCTTTCCTTTGTGAGCCAATTTGGGAGGAGTGTTGGCTTGAGGAACCTTAGGAGGTTGAGCTTGAGATTTCCTTCTTGGCCCTATTTTCACTTGTGCATTAGAACTTTGTCCTATTTCTAACTTTTTCTTAGGAGGTTGCACAAATGAAGTTTCTTCATTCTTCAAGCTCTTGACAAATATGGTCTTGTTAGAGGTTGAGATTTTCTTGCCATCTTCATACCCAAGACCTCTCTTGTCACTTGGACTCTTTCCAACACCAAGTAAATGATCAAGCTTCTTGGTGCTAGAATCTATCCTAGCCAAGGACCCTTTAGCTTCTACAAGTTCCCTCTTCAAGCCTTCTTCATTTCTCTTGGACAAGTCTAACTCCTCAATTAACTTATCCTCTCTCCTCTTCAATCTTTCCACTTGTTCACTTAAGTGGTCATTGTGAGCCGAAAGTTCAAGGTTTTCTTCTCTCAACCTCTCAATCTTTCTTGTGCTTTTAAGTGCTAAATCATTGAACTCGGCATGGTATTTAGCAAGCACCTTTTGCTCCACAAACTTCTTCTTGGAACTAGAAGAGGAGTCACTTTCTTCTTCACTAGAGTCAATTTCCTCTTGACTCAAATCTTCCTTTTCACTAGCACTTTTGCTCTTGTGAGAAGATGCAAAAGCTAGGAAGTTAGCCATGAGCTCTTCCTCACTTGAAGACTCATCTTCCTCATTGGAGTCATCACTACTCCCACTCCATGTGGCGGCCATCACTTTACCCTTCTTCCTCTCATTGTGATTCGCACATTCGGGGGCAAAGTGACCAATCCCACCACACTCAAAGCATCGGACCCCTTTCCTTTCGGTCCTCTCTTGTCTAGGCTCAAACTTCTTGAAGGAACTCTTTTTCTTCAAATCTTGTCCTCTTGACCCAAATCCCTTCTTCTTCTTGAACCCCATAACCTTGTTGAACCGTTTCACAAATAAGGCAAGGTCTTCATCCGATTCATGCTTTGCCTCCTTTTCATCCTTAGATGCTTTCAAAGCTATTCCTTTAGACTTCTTAGGAGGAGTAGTGTTGCTAGGAGCCTTCCTAGACTCATATGCAAGGAGACGCCCAATTACCTCACTTGGCTTCATATCCATGTAGCCACTATTTTCTTCTATGGCCGTCACCTTTGATTCAAACCTATCGGGGAGAGATCTCATAATTTTTTGCTTGACTCTCCTATCCGAATACGGGTCTCCGAGTTGATGGCTTTGATTTACTATGTCCATCAATTTGATTTCGAAGTCGTTGAAGCATTCATCCTCTCCCATCCTAAGTAACTCAAATTGAGTTTGGAGGACTTGAAGCTTGGACTCCTTCACCACCTCGGTTCCCTCATGATGCAACTTGAAGGATGTCCCATGCCACTTTGGCAATTTGAGTATTCTGAATAAGCTTGTACTGATTCTCATCCATGGCACACATAATGGCATGCATCGCCTTCCTATTCCACTTAGAAGCCTCAAACTCTTGCGCGTTCCATTGCGCCTTAGGCTTCAAAACATCTTGTCCTCCACCCGCGGGAGTCATCATAGGGAGATCATATCCGTCTTCCACCGCCATCCATGCACGGTCATGAATTTGGCATATGTAGGATTCCATCTTCCCTTTCCATTGGGAATAGTTCAAACCGGTAAGAAGTGGAGGCCTTGTGCTAGAAGCTCCTTCGTGGCCACCACCATTTCCACCGTTTCCACTCATAGTGTTTATGAATGAATGAAATGAATGCAAATGTATGAATAATCAAAAATCACACAAAATGCAAAACACACCAAAATAAAGCAAGGATCACCTATGTATGTCTAGGAACCCGCTCTGATACCAATTGAAACTAATTATAGCACGGTGTGTATAAAACTATCTAGAGGGGGGGTGAATAGATTTTACGCTTTTTACCCAATTTTTCGTGTTAGTCAAAATTACGAAATTACCCTCAAGATAAAATAAACAAGCAAGTGTAATATGGTGCGGAAATTAAATTGACACTTGATTTTTACGTGGAAACCCTCACGGGAAAAACCACGGGCTATGTAAGTAAGCCACACTCGAACCTCGAATCCACTAAATGTGCAAACGATTACAACCTAATCCCGGAAGTAATCACACACCTACCTAATCCCGGTATGAGTGAACCTAGTCCGATTTTGCTTGCGATCTAAGCAACCTAATCCCGATTGCTACACACAAGACTTAGCTTCTCTTGAAGAGAATACAACCCTAAGTGAATATATGAAAATATCCAAAATGCATCATAGAGCAAGGGAAACCCTATATGCTTATCTAAGATGATTAATATGCAATTAAGAGCAATCCTAGATATCAAAACTAAATGACATGTCAAATAGTTAAGCTAATCAATATCAAGTACAAAACCTAATATGCTAGCACAATACAACTTCTCAAACATACATCATACTAATCTCAATTTTGTATCTAAAGCATACAAAATAACAATCAAGTAATTAATTGAGATTGCTAGATAAAATAAACACAAAATATGTAAGATATTAGTGAAAAGCTTACCAAGCAAAGTATGATGAAGAATCCATGCAAGATGTCATCTAGATGATCTAAGATGATGCTAGATGATGATTGATGATCATGGAAAAGGTGTTTGAGTAATTAAAAATGAGTTCTTGGAATTTTTCTTCTCTTTGAAAAATATCCTAAGTATGAAATCTGAATATGAACTCTCTTAATTGACCTAAAGACAAAATGGCATATATATAGGGTGCCAAGCCAAAGTGAGGTCGTTTAAGTAAGTTTCAAAGAAGCGCATCGCGGTTCAATCGGCGGTCGGTGGCCGCCGATTACAACCGCCGAATTGCTCCCGGCGAAACAGGGGAGAAACGGCGGTTCCATTCGGCGGTTTCGTGACCGCCGTTCCCACCGCCGAATTAAACCCGAGAATGAAATCAATCAGGTCTGAAACGGCGTTCCATATCGGCGGCCATCCAACCGCCGATTCAACCGCCGAATTCAAACGGCGGTTTCATTCGGCGGCCAGGCCGCCGATCACGACCGCCGATCACCAACAGAGGTGAAAACCAAGGAGATGCCAAGTGCATCTCCATAGGCGGTCTTCGCGCAAAACCAAGCACATTCTAGTGCGTGCGCGGACGTTTCCGAACACTATCGGGAAACGAATTACAAGACACAAAAACACACAACAAGATACAACATCAAAGTGCTAGTGTGTAAAGTGACATGTGAAGAGAATGCACACAAGAACAAGTATGCTAAGTGAGTGTGTGCAACTATCTCTTCAAGATAAGTAAGCACATAGAATTTACCTTTGGTGCTTGTCAATAGTGAGGTCTTCAAAAGGGCCTAAGCAATAACAACAACATCTAAGCTACCCTTACAAAGCATCCCCACATGTGGTTTGATCACGAAATAAGCCAATTAAAAACAACGGGAATCCTAACAAAATGAAAATGGGGCCAAGAAGGAAATCTCAAGCTCAACCCCCTAGGGTTCCTCAAGCCAACACTCCTCCCCAATTGGCTCACAAAGGAAAGAGACCAATCATGCAACCTCAAGCTTGGAAGCAACCTAGACCGGTTCAACAACGAAGATGGATTGAACCCACTTATCCACAAAGACATGGACGAGCTCCCATACGTGCACAAAGACAAGGTATGATTCCTTTTTTCATCCCTATTTGTCACTTTTGTGGTTGTGATGGTCACATTAGACCAAATTGCTTTCAATTTATTAAATTGTGTAGAAAACAAAGCATGATTGAAAAGAGAAAGAATAGAGCCAAGATGCATGTTTCTAGGAATGATAATATTAATTTGCATGATCCTAGAAATAGTAGAGCACATGTACCAAAGACCACTAAGAAAGCTAAAATTGTTGCTAAGTGGATTAGAAAGAATGAAAATGTTTGCCATGTTGCACAAATAGCCTTGAAGGCAAATTCTTCTAATTTTTGGTATTTGGATAGTGGGTGCTCTAGGCACATGACGGGAAACAAGAGTTTCTTCGAGACTCTTGTTATGGAGGAAGGTGGAAATGTCACTTTTGGTGATGGATCCAAAAGAAATGTTGTAGGGAAAGGAACCATTTCCATTCCCGGATTACCCTCCTTATCCAATGCTTTATTTGTTGATGGTTTGAAAGCCAATTTAATAAGCATTTCACATCTTAGTGATGAAGGATATTCCGTTTTGTTTTCTAAAGATTATTGCTCTATCCTTAAACCCGATGGACAAACCTTGTTGAAGGGCATGAGATCTAGCGACAATTGTTATTGTCTTGAAGCTAGTATTGTATCTAATCATGTGTCCATGGATGAGCAAATTGAGTTGTGGCATGAAAGACTTGGCCACATGAACTTTAGGGATCTACGGACCCTTGGAAAGTTGAAACTAATTATTGCATGGTGTGTATAAAACTATCTAGAGGGGGGGGGGGGGGTGAATAGATTTTATGCTTTTTACCCAATTTTTCGTGTTAGTCAAAATTACGAAATTACCCTCAAGATAAAATAAACAAGAAAGTGTAATATGGTGCGGAAATTAAATTAACACTTGATTTTTACGTGGAAACCCTCAAGGGAAAAACCACGGGCTATGTAAGTAAGCCACACTCGAACCTCGAATCCACTAAATGTGCAAACGATTACAACCTAATCCCGGAAGTAATCACACACCTACCTAATCCCGGTATGAGTGAACCTAGTCCGATTTTGCTTGTGATCTAAGCAACCTAATCCTGGATGCTACACACAAGACTTACTTTCTCTATGAAGAGAATACAACCCTAAGTGAATATATGTGAATATCCAAAATGCAACATAGAGCAAAGGAAACCCTATATGCTTATCTAAGATGATTAATATGCAATAAGAACAATCCTAGACATCAAAACTAAATGACAAGTCAATTAGTTTAGCTAATCAATATCAAGCACAAAACCTAATATGCTAGCACAATACAACTTCTCAAACATACATCATACTAATCTCAATCTTGTATTCAGAGTATATAAAATCACATACAAGTAATTAAATTGAGATTGCTAGATAAGAGAAACACAAAATATGTAAGATATTAGTGAAAAGCTTACCAAGCAAAGTATGATGAAGAATCCATGCAAGATGTCATCTAGATGATCTAAGATGATGCTAGATGATGATTGATGATCATGAATAAGTGTTTGAGTAATTAAAAATGAGTTCTTGGAATTTTTCTTCTCTTTGAAAAATATCCTAAGTATATAATCTGAATATGAACTCTCTTACTTGACCTAAAGACAAAATGGCATATATATAGGGTGCCAAACCAAAGTGAGGTCGTTTAAGTAAGTTTCAAAGAAACGCGCCAATCGGCGGTTTCATTCGGCGGCCAGGCCGCCGATTGTGACCGCCGAATTGGTCCCAAGAGAAACAGGGGACTTTCGGCGGTTTCATTCGGCGGCCACCGACCGCCGATCCAACCGCCGAATTGGACCTGACACAACAGGGAACCAACGGCAGTTTCATTCGGCGGTTTCGTAACCGCCGAATAAACCCGAGAGATAAAATCAATCAGGTATGAAACGGCGGTTTCATTCGGCGGCCAGGCCGCCGATCCAAACCGCCGTTTCACCAAGATTGGTGAAACCAAGGGAAAAGCCAAGGGCTTCTCCAACGGCGATCTTTGCGCTAAAAATAAGCACACACGGTGCATGCGCGGACGTTTCCGAACAACAACGGGAAATGAATTACAAGACACATAAACACACAACAACATATAACAAAGAAGTGCAAGTGTGAAAAGTGACATATGAAGAGAATGCACATAAATGCAAGTATGCTAAGTGAGTGTGTGCACTAAATCTCTTCATAGGAAATTAAGCACTAAACATATACCTTTGGAGTGCTTAACACTTGCAAGGGCCTTGAGCTTGAACACATTCCTAAGCTACCCTTACATGATCCCCACATATGGTTTGATCACGAAATAAGCCAATTAAGAACAACGAGAATCCTTACAAAAGTTCAATTGTGTGCGTGGCCTCCTTAAGCTTGGGAAGAAAGCCAATGGTATTTGTGGACCTTGCCAACAAGGAAAGCAAACTAAAAGCATGCACAAAAAGGGTAAGTATCTCATCACCAAGGAGCCTCTAGAGCTTCTCCACATGGACCTCATGGGTCCCATGCAAACCGAAAGTTTGGGTGGAAAGAGATACATTTTTGTTTGTGTTGATGATTTCTCTAGATTTACATGGACATATTTTCTTAGAGAAAAATCCGAAACTTTTGATAAGTTTAAAATGCTTTGTAATAAATTACAAAATGAAATGAACTCTAATATTAAAAGCATAAAACGGATTAGAAGTGACCATGGGAGGGAATTTGAGAATGCTACCTTTGAAACCTTTTGTAATGGTTTAGGTATCTCCCATGAGTTTTCGGCTCCTAGGACACCTCAACAAAATGGAGTTGTTGAGAGGAAAATAGGGTCCTTCAAGAGATGGCCCGTGTGATGTTGCTTAGCAACAATGTCCCTAGGAACCTTTGGGCCGAAGCCATCAATACGGCTTGCTATATAGGAAATAGAGTGTTCCTAAGGCCCGGTACTAGAAACACCTCCTATGAGTTATGGAAAGGCAAGAGGCCAAATGTTAGCTACTTCCACACTTTTGGAAGCAAATGCTACATTTTGAATGACCGTGATCAACTTGGCAAATTCAATGCTAAGAGTGATGAGGGTATTTTTATTGGCTATGCCTTAAATAGTAGAGCCTATAGAGTTTTCAATTTAAAGACTCTAAGTGTTATGGAATCATCCAATGTCGTATTTGATGATACTAGGCTCAAGTCAAATGATCATGAGGAGGAGGTTATTTTTAGTGATGGTTCTCCTTTGGAGGAGGTTATGGTGTCACCTAATGTTGGGACATCTAATGTCAACAATAATGACACACAACCTATTGATAGAGTTCCTCTCTTGGACTCTAAAGAACCCGCTCCATGGGTTAGGAAACTCCATGATAAAGAAGATATCATTAGAGAGGTAAATGAGGGTGTTAGGACTAGACGTCAACTTGCTAATCTTATTAGCTATACTTGCTACACCTCTCAAATTGAACCCAAAAAGGTTGAAGAAGCCTTAAATGATGAATTTTGGGTTCTTGCCATGCAAGAAGAGCTAAACCAATTCGAAAGGAATGAGGTTTGGACTCTAGTTCCTAGGCCTAAGACCACTAATGTCATAGGCACCAAATGGATATTTAGGAACAAATCCGATGAGGATGGCAACATAGTGCGAAACAAGGCTAGACTTGTAGCACAAGGGTACTCTCAAATTGAGGGTATCGACTTTGAGGAGACTTTTGCTTCCGTTGCCCGCTTAGAGTCCATTAGGCTTCTCTTGTCCATCTCTTGTGTGCACAAGTTCAAATTGCACCAAATGGACGTCAAGAGTGCCTTCCTCAATGGCTTCTTGCAAGAGGAAGTGTTTGTTGAACAACCTAAGGGGTTTGTGGATGCACATCACCCCAATCATGTTTATCGCCTCAAAAAGGCACTTTATGAGTTGAAACAAGCACCGAGGGCTTGGTATGAGCGCCTCACTCAATTTCTTGTTGACAACAACTATACAAGAGGTAGTGTTGACAAGATGCTATTCATAAAGAGAGACAATGATGAGCTTTTCATAGCTCAAATATATGTTGATGATATAGTTTTTGGCTCCACCAACAACACCAAAGTCCAACAATTTGTTGATGTCATGTCTCATGAATTTGAGATGAGTCTTGTTGGTGAGCTTAGTTACTTCCTAGGTTTGCAAATTAGGCAACTAGATGATGGGATTTTCATATCCCAAGCCAAATATGCCAAAAACCTAGTGAAGAAGTTTGGTCTTGAAAAAGCCAACACTACAAGAAAATTGACCTACAGTGACAAAAAATATTTGTCACTATAAGTGAAGAAATTGTCACAAATTCAATATTGTGACAAAAAAAGTGTCACTAATAATTCGTCACTTTTGCCCCCGTCACTAAAAGTATTTGTGACAGTTTTTTGGCACACGTCACAAATCATAACTTTTAGTGACACATTATCACTTGACCTTAATTAGTGACAAAATAAAAATTGTGTCATTATATTAGTATTTAATGACAATTAACCGTTTGAAGATTTTGTCACTATATATATTCTTAGTGACAATTTATTGTTTAAAAAGTGTCACTATTTACAAATCTAGTGACAAATAATCATCTTAAAATTATGTCAGTATAGACAAATTTAGTGACAATTAAGTTAAACATATAATAATTGTCACTACAACGTAGACTTAGTGACAATTAACAATATGAATATTAAGTCACTGTATAGATACATAGTAACAATTTAATCAATTGTTAAAATTTAATATAAATTTAAATTGTATAAAAACATAAAATATATAAAAATATAACCAAATAAAACATGTCACTCATTGAATGACATTGAGTTCCATAAATAATCATTCCATTAAAAAATATCCAAAAATTAACATAATATCAAATTGACAAAAGTAATCCAACATCTTTCAAAGTCTACTACTAAATAACATATGTATGCCGGCTAGTCTAAGTTAGTATAAGTGTTAGGTCACACACAATAACTTCCAACTGCATAATCAAAAACTTGAAAATTTTGAGGTCTTGATTGTGAAATATTAGAAGCCAATGATCCACTGTCAGTTGCCAGGTAGCTAAAGAATCTTTAGGTTTTGCAAGATAAACCTAAGGTGTGGATGAGGTGTGCTGGAGTGATTTCTGATTGTCTTCTGTGGGCTGGTCTGTGTTGCTACTGGTTGGCTGTTGTTTTTAGCTGTCTCTGTTTTTTCTTGCTCCCGTGTGAGGGGTTTTTGTTGGTTGTTTGCGGCTGTTGCTGCTTTTCGTTTTTCTATGTTTTGTTGCCTTGCTGCTGGTTTGTTTTGTGGCTGGCAGGCCTCTTTTGGCTCCCCTGATTTTCCTGGCTTGGTGCCGTTGCTATTGATGCCTTTTAAAAAAAAAAAAGATAAACCTATATACATGAAGACATGAAGAAAAAAAAACAGTAAAACAAATTAAAGTCACCAAAATAAAACCGATGAAAAATGCAACAATACTGACAAAATTTAGTATAAGTATAAAATAAATTCTATAAGTTTGATATCCAAATATAAAACTCATTGGAACTGTTAATCTATTCATCTTTATATAAAGTTCTCCATAATGTCAATCTATTCATCTAGCCAAATATCAAATATCTTATTGAGTGTTTGAACTCTTTTATCAAACAATTGGTATGCATATAAAAATTTGTTGTTCTATAAGAATCATTTTATCAAACAGTCAGTATGCATATAAACTAAATTGACATATATTGTGAAAATTTAAGAACAAAAAACTATAAATCATGAAATAATAATAATGATTCCTTAAAAAATTTGAAAACAAATTAAGTTAAAAAAAAAAACATCCCTAAACGTATATATAACCCTACATACAAAAAAAAATAATAATAATAAATAAATAAATAAATAAATCATACCTTATTCGAAGACACTTTCAATATATGAAACTCGAATATGAGATTCTGACATTGAAAAAACAATTACCAAAAAACAAACCCTAAAAAAATGAAATCAAGAAAAAGAGAAGCTTACGAGTTTTCTTTCAATGCTGCATCAAACAATTGATTGTTCCATAAGAATCATTTTATCAAACAGTTAGTAAGCACATAAACTGATATTGACATATACTGTGGGAAATCTAAGAATAAACAACTATAAATCATGAAATAATAATAATGGGTTCCTTAAAAAAAATTGAAAACAAATTAAAGTTAAAAAAAACATCTCTAAATAGCTATATACAATTCTACATTCAAAAAAAAAAAATCATACCTTATTCAATGACACTTTCAATATATGAAACTTGAATTTGAGATTTCGACCCTGAAAACAAGTATAAGAAAACAAACCCTAAAAAAAATCAAGATAAGCTTACATTTTTATCCGGGCAAAAGTTTCTCTATAATCTCGGCACTTCTTCTGATGAAACATTGTTTCAAACCTAAAAAGTGTTTTTAAGGTAAAGAAAAAAAAAAAAAAAAAAAAAGGGAAAAAAAAAAACACAGCATGATTGTGGCATTTTTTTTTTTTTTTTTTGTGGCTTTTTTTTTTTTTAAATTTTAAAAGGAAATATTAATCGATTTTTTTTAATGTAAATATTAATTGATTCTGATGCCTTTTAAAAACCTAATTATTTATAAAATAAATCTTTCCTTTTAAAAAAGGTAATTTTGTGACTAATTATATTATTTGTCACAAATTATCAAGTTTTACAACTAATTGTGACAAATATTTTTAAAAAGTTTCAATTGAACAAAACATAATGACAAATGGTAAAATTTGTCACAAAATAATGCAAACAGTGATACAATCAAAATTTGTCACAAAGGAATGTGTCACTATAAGTCACTTTTTTTGTAGTGCAAACATTGTGATACTCCTATGAGTACCACTTTGAAGCTAAGCAAGGATGCTAGCGGTAAAAGTGTGGACCAAACCTTATATCGTGGCATGATAGGGAGCTTGCTCTATTTGACCGCAAGTAGGCCCGATATATCATTTAGTGTAGGAGTTTGTGCTAGGTACCAATCCGATCCCAAGGAGTCCTATCTCTCTTCGGTTAAGAGAGTCATTCGCTTTGTGAATGGGACTTCCAATTATGGGATTTGGTACTCATTTGACACTAATCCTAGTCTTGTAGGATATAGTGATGCGGATTGGGCAGGAAATTGTGATGATAGGAAGAGCACATCGGGCGGTTGCTTCTTTCTAGGCAACAACTTGGTGTCTTGGTTTTGCAAGAAGCAAAACTCGATTTCCTTGTCCACGGCCGAGGCCGAGTACGAGTACATAGCCGCGGGGAGTGGATGCACTCAACTTATTTGGATGAAACAAATGCTAGTAGACTACGGATTCAACCAAGGTACTCTCACTCTCTTTTGTGATAACATGAGTGCTATTAATATTTCCAAGAATCTAGTTCAACATTCTAGAACTAAGCATATTGACATCCGCCATCACTTCATTAGAGAGCTTGTTGAAAATAAATGCATAGTACTTGAACATGTAGGTACTAATGATCAACTTGCGGACCTATTTACTAAACCCTTAGATGCTACTCGATTTAAAACTCTTAGTAGATCTATTGGGATATGTCTTGTGGAGTGATGTGTTCTATGATTGACCCCATATGGGGAACTCAAGCAAAGAGAGCTATTTTGCATTCTTGTAACTTGCAAAAAATTTGAAATAACTTATGCCTCTTCTTTTGATTGCTTGAGTAAGCTTGGTTGTACATATGTATATATGTTTTCTATTCTATAAGTGTGAACCTTGCTTGTTTACAATCCATGTCATATTTATGTTCAAACATGCATTTTTGGACTAGGAGATTTACATAGGAAGTATGATGTGAATGACCTATAGTTATCTCCATGACATGATGATTCTTAAGTAACATGCTAATGCTAATGAAAAAGCATGAAATTCATACAACATGCTCACATGAAAAGCATGAATTGATGATTGCATATTCTTAAAATGCAAAACTTGTGTGAAAGCTTATGAGACTCAAAATGAATAAAGGATCTTGTATCCGTTCAAAGGAATTTACATTCCAAATGTCTCTCTTTCTTTATTAGTTAAACATGGTTACTATCATACGGATATCTTATCCGGAAAAATCAAATAGGGTGCAAAGTCGCTCATGCCATGTTTCGCTTATAAAGTTGGATATAGTTACTCTTAAATTGAAATCAATAATCTCTATATCCTTGCTTTTCCCATGACATTGGTGAAATTGGTTTGAATTCTTATTAGAAACCTTTGTCATTTGCTTTGCCAAATACCATTGTATTTTGGACTTGAATGCTATATGTCTTGTATGCAAAGCATGTTGGATTCACACATTTTCTCAAATAAATCTCCTTGTTTCTCTCAAATTAATTAAAGTGCATAAAGTGACTTATATGTATATGCAAATCTTGCATGCTTCTATCTCTCGTTGCTATGAGTGACCCGGTTGGGGACTACTCCTTTGCCTATATCATGACAAAAAGGGGGAGTAGGATATGGTAAGGGGAGTTGCAAAATATAGAAGCTATTGTGCACTTTGGGGAGAATATACATTGAGGGGGAGCATTGCATTTATCATACATTGCATACATTTGCTAATGTTGTGCCTAAATTCTAAAAATGCAAATGCTTGGTATTGTTCTCACATGATTAATCTCACACTTTTCTTGTATTGGAAATGTTAGAAACTCTTTTCAGGGATTGATTATTCTACAAAAGGATTGAGGACTTCAAGTTGCATTCTCTTATCTCTTTGTAATGTAGAATATCATTGAAGTCCCGTAGTTTCTATTTTTTTTGTGAGGAATCAATGTGAGTGATGGTTTTGTCACGAAATAGCCAAAGGGGGAGATTGTAAGGATTCCCGTTGTTTTTAATTGGCTTATTTCGTGATCAAACAATATGTGGGGATTATTTGTAAGGGTAGTTTAGATGTTGTTGTTATTGCATTAGGCCCTTTGAAGACCTCATTATTGACAAGCACCAAAGGTAATACTCTAAGTGCTTACTTGTCTTGAAGAGATAGTTGCACACACTCACAACTCATGCATATGTTTAAACTTTGTATGTTGTGTTTCTTTTTGTTGTGCATCAATGCCTATTTACATCTCTTCTTGCTTGTTATTATGTTTGCATCTTGTGTTTATAACATCATAGCATTTAGGCTTTTAGGATGCATCTTAGTTTACCTTTGTTCCCCTTGCATGATTGCTTGTGGGGTTCAAAATTGTAAGCTGTGCGTTGGTCCACCAGCGTCGGTCCACCAGCGCAGCTCACCGGTGCAAAACGCCCAGTGGCGTGCCGCTGGTTGTGCGCTGGTGTGGACCAACGCAAGGCCACCAGTGCCAATCGTCCAGTTGTGCTCCGCTGGACTGGCGCCTGTGTGTGCGCGTGACGACCAGCGCTAAAGCAAAAATGTGCTTGTGCGCTAGTTCTGCGCCTGTCGTCCAGCGCAGGTCCACCAGCGCACAGAGCAATTTTCTAGCGCGTTTTCAAAACGACCTCACTTCACTTATGGCCTCTATATATAAGCTAACTTGATTTTAGGTCACTTACAAGAGTTCTTATTCATGCTTCATACTTAGGATATTTTACAAGAGAAGAAAAATACACAAGGAACTCATTTTTAATTACTCAAACACATTTTCATGATCATCAATCATCATCTAGCATCATCCTTGATCATCTAGATGTCATCTTGCATGGAATCTTCATCATACTTTGCTTGGTAAGCTTTTCACTAATATCTTACATATTTTGTGTTTCTCTTATCTAGCAATCTCAAATTAATTACTTGTATGTTATTTTTATATACTTTGAATACAAGATTGAGATTAGTATGATGTATGTTTGAGAAGTTGTATTGTGCTAGCATATTAGGTTTTGTGCTTAATATTGATTAGCTAAACTAATTGACATGTCATTTAGTTTTGATATCTAGGATTGTTCTTAATTGCATATTAATCATCTTAGATAAGCATATAGGGTTTCCCTTGCTCTATGTTGCATTTTGGATATTCACATATATTCACTTAGGGTTGTATTCTCTTCTAGAGAAGGTAAGTCTTGTGTGTAGCAACCGGGATTAGGTTGCTTAGATCGCAAGCAAATTGGACTAGGTTCACTCATACCGGGATTAGGTAGGTGTGTGATTACTTCCGGGATTAGGTTGTAATCGTTTGCACATTTAGTGGATTCGAGGTTCGAGTGTGGCTTACTTACATAGCCCGTGGTTTTTCCCGTGAGGGTTTCCACGTAAAAATCAAGTGTTGATTTAATTTCCGCACCATATTACACTTGCTTGTTTATATTATCTTGAGGGTAAATTCGTAATTTTGACTAACACGAAAAATTGGGTAAAAAGCGTAAAATCTATTCACCCCCCCCCCCCCCTCTAGATAGTTTTATACACACCGCCCTATATTTAGTTTCAGGATAAGGTGTGCTGATTGAGGTAAGCCTTTCTAGTGGTAGATGGTGAAGGTTCGCTGTCCTCTGGCAGGGTTCACAGGTCTGTGCAAACTTTTAGCATCCTGATGGATAGTAGGCCAGTAGTACCCTATCCGAAGAACCTGGTACGCCAAAGTCTCTCCTAAAACATGGTTGCCACTGTCCCTTGCATGTACCTCATCTAGTGTCCATTGAGCATCATCTAGGTGTAGACATCTTAGCAATGGGAGTGACTTTCCTTTACGATAGAGGTGCCTCTCTATTAGGCAATACCGGGTAGCAATCCTCTTGAGCTTGCATGCTTGATCTAGGTCATCTAGAAGTGTGTCATTTTAGAGGTAATCAGCTATGCGATCCATCCAACAAGGCAGCCGATCGACTGGGTTCACTTCCAGCCCCATGGCCGTGCTAGGTCAGGGTATTAACTGGAGTGGTATTCCTTTAGGTAATGTTCACCCTCCTATTGTAGCTATCTTAGCCAAGACATCTACTCGGTGATTCTTCTCTCGAGGGATCTATTCTATCTTCATACCCTTAAACTTTGCAGCTGCTTCTTGGACTTTTCTGAGATATGCGATCATGTTGTCTCCTCTTGCTTGATACAGCTCGGATACTTGATTAATTACCAGCTGGGAATCACTTCTAACTATGAGGTAATCAGCCCCCAACTCTGTAGCAACCTTCATTCCTACTAACAGGGCTTCATACTCTGCTTCGTTATTGGTAACTTTAAACTCAAACTTGAAACAGTGACTGCATTCAACCCCTTCAGGATTAATAAGGACGATCCCGGCCCCACAGCCGGCTTGATTAGAGGCCCCATATATATATAGGATCCAAGTCTTGCAATCAACGGGCCATCCTGAGGATTTCGGATCCGAGCTCGAAGCTACAGAGGTATCCGGATGGGGAATCATGTTGAATTCTGCTACAAAGTCGGCTAGGGCCTGAGCCTTGATTGTCATCCCTGCCTTGTATTTTATGTCATACTGTGTGAGCTCTAAGGCCCACAAGACCAACCTGCCTAACACGTCTGGCCTCTGAAGGAACTGTCTTAGGGGTTGGACTATCACCACTGCAATGGTGTGAGCTTGAAAGTAAGGCCTAAGCTTTCTAGCCGTGGTTACTAGTGCATAGGCAAGCTTCTCTAGAATGGTATAATTCTTCTTAGACTTCGTCAAGGCGCGACTTACATAATAGATTGGTCTCTAGGCTCCGTCACTACATTCCTTCACTAGGGCTCCGCTTGTCGCAGTTTCTGACATTGCCAGGTAAAGTTGTAGTTCTTCTCCTGGAAGGGATTTCACCAGTAGAGGTGGGTTGGCTAGGTACTCCTTCAGTGCTTGAAACGCCTGCTCACTCTCCTGATCCCACTTCATCTTCTTTCCATGTTTGATGATTTTAAAGAAAGGTAAGCACTTATTTGTAGATCGAGATATGAAACAGTTCAACGCTGCTACCCGGCCAGTCAACCCTTGTGCTTGTTGGAGTGTGGTAGGAGATTCCAGATTCATGATGGCCTTAATCTTCTCGGGATTGGCCTCGATTCCTCTCTCAGGTACCATGAAACCAAGGAACTTTCCTGTTGCTACCCTAAAGGCGCACTTAGTCAGATTTAGTCTCATATGATTCTCTCTGATCACTTGAAAAGTCTAGTGTAAATCTTCGGGGTGTTGGTTGGCCATTTGAGACTTGGTGATCATATTGTCTATGTATACTTCTATAGACCTTCCTATCTGCTGCTTGAATAATTTGTTCACCAAACGCTGGTAAGTAGCTCCAGCATTCTTGAGGCCAAACGGCATGGCCTTGTAACTGTACAGGCCTTGTCCCGTGATGAAGCTGGTCTTGTCTTGATCTGTGGGGTGCATCATGATCTAGTTGTATCCTGAGAAAGCATCCATAAAGCTTAGAAGCTTGTTACCTACAGTAGAATCAATCAGCATGTCGATTTTAGGAAGAGGGAAGTTGTCCTTTGGGCAAGCCCGGTTGAGGTCGGTATAGTCCACACACATACGCCACTTCCCATTGGCTTTGGTTACCATGACTACATTGGCAATCCATTCGGGTTAGCGAGATTCCCTGACGAATCTTGCTTTCAAGAGTTTATCCATTTCTTCCTGTACTGCGGCATTTTGTTCAGAGTTGAAATGTCTCCGTTTATGCTTAACAGACTTGACAATAGCATCTACAGCTAACCGATGAGTGGCTAGATTAAGAGGGATACCCAACATTTCTTCATGACTCCAGGCAAAAATGTCATTATACTCTTCAAGAAGCTTTACCGGACTTCCTCTGATCTCATGATCTAGTGCACATCCTATCTTCACTACTTTAGTTGGATCTCCTTTCTTGATCTGGATTTCTTCTAACTGCTCCGCGGGGTGCCCACCAATCCATCCCCGTTCTTCCTCTTCTGCTCCCTCTATGATCATATCTGGCTCCTCTCCTTCTTCTAAGACATAGTGATCCAGCTTTGGAATCGTGTGGCACGGTTTGCTAGTAACATAGGCGTTCTGCTTGGCTAATGCGGTAGGGTTGGTGGACACTGCATAACAGGTGCGGGCTGCTTACTGATCTCCCCTGACTTCTCCTACCTTGGTTCCAACCGGGAACTTCAGTACGTTGTGATAAATAGATAGGACTCCCCTGATTCCCGATAGGAAAGGTCTTCCTAGGATTGCATTGTAGGCTGACGGGGTATCAACCATTATTAACTCCGTCATGATATTCTGCTGAATGGGGGCTTCTCCAATTATTACCGGTAGAATGTGAGTTCCCATTGGCATCACAGAGTCTCCTGTAAAACCATACAAAGGTGTGGTGCAGTTGTTGTAACAAGGGTTTTTCAAGTTGAGCTTTTCCAACGCCCCTTTCAACAAAATATCGACACTGCTTCCGGTATCTATTAGGATGCAGTAAACCCGGCAATTGGCAATCTATACCGTGATCACCATTGGATCATCATGGGGTTGTACTGTGTTGTAGGCATCATCCTCAGTGAAAATAATCTGAGCTGAGCGAGGATATTCTCTTGATACTCTAGAGACCCAGAGTACATCCTGACCAGTGGTGAGTCTTAGGATCTTCCCAGAGTGGTTTTTTCTTGAATTGTTAGAAGTCCCTACTAGTGTTGGACCTCCGCTGATAGTGTGGATAACTTGAATCTGTGGCATCAAATCCTTTCCTTCGTCCTTCCTCCTCTCTTCTGCCTCTCGCATTTCCCCTTGTACCTTCTTCCCAGGCCGGGTACTACGTTGGTTTCTCCTGGGCCCAGTAGTGCCACCTGTATCGGGCTGGGGATCCTTCCTTTCTGCTACCGGTCTAGTTGTTGGTTGGATCCTTCTGGGCGGGATGTCGAAAGCTAACTTCATCTATCGAGGTCTAAGATCTCTCGGATGATCCGACATAGGTAGAGGTGGCCCGAGTCTATCAAAGACCCGTGCCCGGGTACTTGGTTCAGCCCCTTCCGTAAATCTGGGTGCTTCAAAGGGTATTCCTTGGACAATCATCCGGAGGCGGACGCTCTCTATACAAGCGGCAACATGTTGTTCCATGGCATCCCGATTTACCTTTGGGACTGCGGGGTCCTGTGGCACTGACTCGGTATTAGGTGGTGGAACCGGTGCCAGGATCTGGCTTCTTGCTCCCTTCCTCTTCCCTTGATTTCTTTGGGTGGAAACGAGGGAATGAGTCCCTGAGGTGGAAGTGAGGGAATGAGTCCCTGAGGTGGAAGCGAGGGAATGAGTCCCTGAGAGGATCGGAGCCTCATCTTCAACTTCTTCTGGGTAGAGCTTGGTAGCTTATTAAGGGTGGGGAGTTTGTTCCTATAGACGACGCCAAAAGTGTTAACTGAAAATTGTCACTAAGGTGATTTTTCCAATTAACAATTCAAGGGGGACTAGGATCGGGGTAAACCTTAGTCGGAGAGATATCAAGTAGGTCGATACCTTTAGCTTCTTAGGGATTCACTAAGAATGGTGTATAATCGTAGTAAGGAGAATGGATTCGAACAACTAATAGAATGAACACTTAACTCATTTCATTCATGGTAAATACATGGTAGGGTTACAATTTATAGTTATAATTATGTGATCAAAAATAAGCTAAATGGGCGATGGCGATGGAGCTTTAGTGCATGTCTATAAGTGGAAAAGTAAGAAGTAGGGTTTCGGTCCCCTTTCTCTGTAATCATACAATGAATATATAGGCCCGTTTCTTGTCAAGCACTCCTAGAACTTCGGTCTAGGGTTTTAGCAATTTACAGGTCTTTCCTTGGCGATCAACGAATTTGTCAGGGAATTGATCCCTAAAATCAAGTGATTCCTCTTTGAACTGAAAGAGTTGACTCCACCTTTAAATGGGATTCTTGAATGGCGGGAATGCACGTACTATTCTGCCTCAAACGATGACGTTTAAGGCTTGTCTTTCTTCTTGGATTGCTGTTCGGGGTACTTGCTTCTTGCTTCAGGTGGGGTAGGAGCACTGGGATTTTTTATTTAACATGTGATTTATTCACCAGGTGCCTATCACTAGCTTTTAGTGGATCGAGATACTCAAGTACCTCGCCTTCTTCACGTTTTTTTCTTGAAGCATGCATCGACCGTATCGAGTTACCGGGGTATCGGGGTATCGAGATACCGGGGTATCGGGATACCGGGGTACTCAGAGTTAGACGGGTATTAGAATCTTATAACAGTGGAATCCCCGGAGCTTTGTTTTCAGGGTTTCCGGGTACTTTCGGGGTCTTGGAAGTTTTAGACCTGATCAGGGTAGGTAAAAGTCCCTACCCTAGCCTTTCATAGGAAGGCGGGGTGTTTGGATATCTTTTCCCTGGTAGCTTTTATCCCGACTTAACTTCTAAGGCCGGTGGAAAATTCTTCTTTGATCCCTGCCATTTTTGGCGGTTAACAGATTCTTTTCATGAGATCTTTTGTTTACAAATCAAGCGTTCTTTCAATAATATATTCCTATGCGATAATAATTTGAATTTTCATGCGCATAACTTCATTCGCATATGCTTGATGAGTGTATTTGCCTAGGTTCTATGTGAAATTATGAGCGGCATCTTATGAGAATTAGAGACGAGGTGAATTATATCTATGGCGTTTGACGAATTCGTTTTTGAAACTAGAGTGTCTTGAGCATGGGCTTTTCATTAAAACTAAGCATTGCATTCAAATTTGTGACATAATTTTAGTCTTTAGTTAGTGACTTTTTCAAGCATTATTTAGATATAGGCATACTTCGATTGTATCTTGGTTGATTAGTTTTTATAGGATATGTGTGTGGGTATCATAGCTGGAAACCCTCAGGAGACAAAACTCCTCCTACTAGGGACACCTAGAGGTTTAAAAGCTTGTAGCATACACCCAATGCTATCATGTTCCCTAAGAAAGTGGCTTAGTTAGGATTTTTGTTTCTAGGTTTAGTTTTTAATTTTTGTTTTCTTAGTTTTGCCCGAGGACTAGCAAAAGATAGTTTTAGGGGTTTTAGATCGGTCATTATTTGTATATGTTTTGATCCCCATTCTCTCTATCAATTGCTTGTTTCTCGAGTCATTTATGTTTTTAATTCATTTATTTAAGCATTTTCAGGTTATTGTTCCCAAAATATGTGTTTGGAGTACTTGAGAGGAAAAAGGAGATTCTAGAGAAGTAGAATAGCTCTAAGGTTTTGATAATTTATAAATTGAGATTGAGCTATAAGATTATAAGTGATCTTAATTACTTTTCAATTGAACGAATAAAATCTACTTTCGACATAGGCATATGTGAGAGGGTTTTGGTTCACAAATTCTTGGACATAAAGGTTTTTTTAGTTATTGCTTGTATTAAAAATAATTTAACATGTATATCTAGCTGAAAGTCAACTATAATTAGTTTTGTGCAGCATGATCTCCTCACTTAAAAGGATATTAATTTCAAGTAAAGTTTGGTTGGTCTTATTCATCCTGGCTTTTCTCATTGATGATGCATTTCTAAATTCAAAATTGAGGATACTCATACTTTTATTTTGTAATTAAAACTCGTTGATGTAGGTTACAATTAGAACCATTCTTTATAAGTTTAATTATTAATATTCTTTTTAAAAAAGAGAGAGATATTATGAACTAAAGAAGTTTAAGATCACCGTCCAATGTGGCTAGTTGGTAAATGATGTTCATTCAACCTTACAATGTCTTAGATTCAAGTCGCCACAGCTAGAGGTGTGCGGCGGATCAAATCCATTGGATTTACCATAGTCCAAGATCTAATCCTATTGGATCAGAGAAATTACAATCCGGTCCAATCAAATGGATATAATTTATATGGAGCATGTTCTTAATACATAAAAGTTAAACACTCCTAAAATTAACAAAATCAAATTATTAATTCACACAATACTTCAAATAAAATCATCATACTACAAGGTGGTTGCCTTGGTGGTCCAAGGCTTGGGATTAAAAACCCAAGTCCTTGGTTCTACTCCTAGCAATTACATTGTGGTCAGCCCTCAGGGCGTTTAGCTCTGCTAGTGAAAGGACGGACATGGGGCTAACGTCAGCGGTTCGAATCCTACTCAAGCGGGGGTGAATTCTAATTTACCCGCTTACATCCTTGTGGGGCTAGGGGTGTGGGCCGAGATTTTTTATCTGTCATACTCCGCGAAGCCAACATATAGATAAGCGGGTCACACAGTTGGGGGCCTGCTTCCAACATACAGGCCACAGAGAGTCACACAGTTGAGGGAGGACAGGCGGATAGATGCCTAGACAAAGTCCGGGATCCTCGATACCAAAAAAATAAATAAATAAAATAATAAATAATAAATAATTAACATAATTGTATATTTTAAAGTTCAAAAAGTCTAACAAATTATAAACATTAAACAAAAGTTCCAAACACGAACATAAATAAAATCATTCAAGAGTTTAAAATAAAATTATATTCATTTGTTATAACAAAATACGATAACACCCAAAATTTACTCAATGTTTAAAACAAAATAAACTGTTCCAATATAAATTATGCCATATATTTTTTAATTAATCTCAAATCTACAAGTGATTATTTTTATTAAATTTAAAGAAAAGGAAAAGTATACTTTTAGAAATGAGAAAATTTTCATGATACATAATGGAATGATGCATCTGACCCAAAGATATAAGATACAGTGGTGACAAATGTGACACATGAGTGCATGATATCCCGACATTTAAGCTAATGAGAAGAAGAAGAAGCAAACAAATATTTGCTAGGACATCAACTTTTATATGTAAAAAGTATATTGAAATAATATGTCATTTTTATAGTGAAAAGTCCTCCCTAAGCGCATATAAAAGAGCACATGGATTGAAATTGACCAAATTGATGCATGCCGGATTGTTGTATAATCTTATATATATATAATGATCAACCATTAATTTCAACCAAATTCTCCTTAAAAGAAGAAAAAAAAAAAAGTGAAACCCAATTACATTTGGACCTACCCAGTCGGCTGATGACTTTTCATTGGTACTGATCAATGATCATGATTATAAAGTTACATTGACTAATTTTTCTCTGAAAATTACATGCAAATTCCAAAATCAAATTTGGTTTCAAATATTCCCACAATTGCTAAGGTTTCCGTACAAAATGACCCACTTGACGGTAACGTGTAAATCCACGATTGGCCAATATCAAATTAAGAAACTAAAGTGGTTATTTAAGGTCATGATCGTTTTCCATGAAAAAACTAAGTTCAACGCTGGTAGTTACTAGTCGTTTTAAAACATTAATTGTCTCACATTAGTCTTAAGATTACTCAATAATCATGATTACTTAGAAGACAACTACATTGTGAAATAAAATATCATTTTAATTAAAAGTGAGAATGTGTTAATGATATATGTACTGACTTTCAAACTTTACCGACAAAATTATATCACAAATACAGCGAAGAAACTAGGCATTTTTATTGCATGTATGATTATATTGACTCCACGCTAACAAAGAGAAAACTGTTCACATTTTATAAATAAAGTAAGAATTGAATCCTTTCAACAACCTCCTATCACCGAGATGGCAAGATGTTAGACGTAGGTGTGCACAAACAATCGAACTACCAGCTTATTTGAAAGAACATATTAATATTAATTAGGTTGAGTTTAAAGAAGTAAAGAAACCAATTTTAATATTAATATATATATATATATATATATAGGGGCAGGATCCATGGCCCCATTTTTTTACAGAGGATTTAACACATTTTTATATCGGATCCCTTATTTTAATTTCGGTAAAGATCACCATGAAATCATATCGATTTGAATGAATTTTGATCTGAATTTTTTTTATGAGGATGAAAAGTTCATTGAAATCTACCTATGAATAAAATTTGAGAATTTTTCAAGCACTAAAACTATTTTTCTTGAATTTACTATATTTCGTCTATTTTTCTGATACCTTCATATTTAAAAAAATTGGTAAAAATAGTTTAAGTACTTAAAAAAAAAAATTAAATTTTATTCATAGGTGGATTTCAATGAACTTATCATCCACAAAAAAATTCAAATCAAAATTCATTTAAATCGATGTGATTTTATAGTGGTCCTTACCAAAATTAAAATAAGGGATCCCTTATATATATATATATATATATATATATATATATATAGTCTAACCTTTCTAAATTAATACGATCCGTTGCACAGTAATTTATTAATTAGCAGAGGTTATTAATTTGTAGAACATCTACTTAAAAAAAATTGTTTCATGTATATTTGCTAATGCCACTACTTCTAGGTAGTTAGAAAGTCTTCACTAATTTAGTCTTATATATTTATTGTTTGTAAGTTACCAATGAGCTTGGTATACTATCTCCAATAAAAAATTAAATACAAGTATGGTACATATCTCCAATTAAAAATTAAGTGCAAGGAATATGAGAAAACCAACATCAAGAAAAAGTTAAATTGCCCATGAGGAAATACCGGATGAAGATCTTATAGCAATTGCATCGTCACAAGACCATCATGAAGAGGAAGTCAAAGAAGATATGGATGATGACCCCCCTTTGTCTAACAAAGATAAATTAGGCGCCCTTCACTCATGTATTTCTCTTCTTGACCTTTCAAATCCCACCCATGTTGTAGCTCATAAGATACTCTGAGGTATACAGTTCGAGAGAAACATGCTACTATAGATAGATGGTTCTCTAAGGAACGAGATTATGCTAATTAATTTTTTATTTTATTTTTGATATTTTGTATTAATTATTAGATAGCAGAAATATTAAATGATGTCCATAGAATGCGGTCGGTTTCATGAAATTTTATTAAATGTCAGAGGTTATTAATTATTAAGGTATTAATTTAGAGAGGTTAGACTATAGTCCTTTTCCCCTCAATGCGCACTTATGGAAAGAAATCTTAAGACATCCAAATCTAGCCTTTGGTTTCATCCAATGGTTAGAGTTTATGTAAAACTTAGGTAACTTTTATCTCTTTCAAAAAGAAAACCATAATTAAAAACTTAAAAGTAACTTTTATCTCTTAAAAAATAAAAATTAAAAAATTAAAAATTAAAAATTAAAAACTTTATCATCACAAATAAAACGATTCTCTCTCTTCAATTCTCTTATATTTTCTTCTGCAAAAAAATATTTTTTGTTAAATTAATTTTTACAGTAAAAAGTCAATCCATCTAACTTCTTTTTGTATTTCATCTGCAAACCTGTATTCTCTCAAAATATCTTCTCTCTAACTCAAGTATTTCCATTTATTATTTCAGCCATAACATGATTCTTCTGCCACATTCAACTTTTTATGTCAATTTATAATTATTTTAAATTTACTAGTTTTAATTTATAAGAAGATGAATTTCCAGTTCGAATCCTTGTACTGGTTTCAACTGTATGTTAATAATATATTAGTTCTTTTAAATATATATATATAGTCTATAAGTTTAAATAATAATTGAATTCGTAGGTTATGTATTCCACGTAATGAAATAATATGCAATAGAGCAATACTTCAACTTTTTGTATCTAGCAAGTCTATTTAGTCCTTCAATAAACAAAAATTTGTAATGCTAAGCAATTTTTTTTTTTTTTACATACCATTGCAGAAAAAAGTTTGGTGTAAAAAGAATTACATGTTCTGTTGACGATGATTTTGGATCACTGAAAAGTCAACCACCAAACATTAACATGTAGGCAGATCGAAGCTTTAATCAGTCTAGGGTTGAATAGTCAAAGCATCTTTCTCCACGTGGATATATGCGATACGATTGGTTCGTATTTGAGAATAGTAATGTAGAAAAGTAGGAAATAAATAATAAATCAAGCATAACTCATGTTTTACATTGTAAAACCCCAAGGCGGGGAAACATCCACGGTTGCCGGTGATGGAGAGAAGAAATCCACTATGAATAGAATGATTACACACTCAATCTCACCTTCTCTCTTGCTGTTGTTATGCTTTTTAATCTACGTACATAGTGGCATTAATGGTCTATTTATATATGCATAGAACCCTAATTCTTGTAATACAAGTAAGGAAAGGTGGCAGTGTTTAATTAGAACCTGTTACTTGTTGAAGTCGTATTTGACTCCTTTCCTATTTCGGAGATCTTGCGCATTGAATTAGAATCTTTGCAAGATTCTAGTTGAGTAGTCCATTTAGGACTTATTTCCTGATTGGTGAGTAATCTTCTAGAAGAGCAGAGTTATTGCTTGATGTGGACTCTCTGGTATGTAGGAGGAAATAATAATAATTTTTCCTTATTGGAATGTGGCCCTAGATTCCTTGTTTGAGTAAGATTCTTCCTCTTTGTAATTGAGTCGTAGTTGAACTTGTGTTACTATCTTGACTGAGCATCTCTTGGCCGACCATTTCCCAATCTAACCAGGTCCTCCTTTCCCGATCGTTTTTGCTACTCGATCGGTTTAGACCTATCTTGGCCGATTGGTTCAGTTTAACCGCTTGCCAACCACTAACATCTATTTTTCTTCTCTGAAGACAAGTTTTGCCATATATTCTGAATTATCTGCTATTTTCGCTGACATGTCATGCTACCAAAAAATCCCTATAACAATACCCCCTCAAATCCGCAAGATGAGTTCTTAGCGACTTGACGAACGGGATTTGAATAGTTTTCCTTTCATTGATTTTTTTTTTTCTAACGCTATTACCACATCACTTTTATTCTCTTGTTGATTGATAATCTTCAAGACAGGTTAGGTCGCTGAGATACATTTTTGGACCTATATCTTTAAATGTTTTCGGGACACAGATCAGGTTGCTGAGATGCCTTTGGATTCTTTATTGTGAGATGAACTTGCAATTGGTCTGATCTGACCATGGCTAATCGCCAAATGATCCTAGTCATCTTTTTAAGTGATCAGCTTCTGATTTTTTTTTTTTTTTTCGTCTAGATAGGGTATCTTTACTGTGAGTGGAGCCATGTCCCACTAACATGTATAGAATGAACATTTTTCTATTCAGCTAACTTGACTTCACGTTATTTGCCTTAGCTTGACTTTTTCTTTTTCTAGATGACGCTCATATCCTCTCACTCATTTGGGTGAATTTGAGACTCCTTTTTAGCGTTTTTCAGCTTTGCTTGGATCGTTTTGTCTTTATTCAACTTCGCTTGGATCCATCTTTGAGCGGTTCTTGCTAACACTTGGATCCTTTCTAGGCTTGGTGTCTTAGCATGATTTAGTCTTCTTTGTACTGCTTCTACCCAAAACATCTTTTATTTTCACCGTACAGTACTCCGTCACCTAACGCTTTTATCACTGCGTATAGAATATCCTTTAAAGGCAAGTTCTGACAATCTTTCAAAGTTTTAGTGCTCAAGACAACTTGAAAATTTCAAGGTTGAAGACCATAAGAGGAACTTATTAAGGTTTCCTTGAGTAAGCTGAGAAAAATGTGATAAATGATGTCACTCTCGGAAAAGTAAGCTGGCGCTCCATGGAGATCGTGCTTCTTAGCATCTACCTCCTAAAGCCACTACTATACATATACATGTTCATGGCGAGTTGAGGGCTCTTGTTCTCCAGGGGTTCATGTTGCTTGGAATCTACCATCTAGCATCATTGTCATTTATGAGTTGATGTCGATGTGCAGGGCAGGAACCATGCTTTAGGCACATAAGCTACTTTTTTTTTTTTTTTTGGCTGGACATTCCAAGCATTTGACTTGGATCTTTCTTGCCTCTTTGAGCTTTTTCTCGGCTAATCTTTTTTCGCCGATAAGATTCTATCTTTAGTTGACCAAAAACTCTAAGCGACCAGATTCAATTTGGTCGACCATAATTTTATTCAACTAGAATCTTTGGCTAAATAGGCTCTACCTTTTGGCCAAACAGATTCTATCTTCCGCCGACTAGATTCTTCCTTTTAGCCGATCTTTTTTATAAATCGGTCTTTTTTCCTTTTTCTTTTTTAGACCTTCTGGCTAATATTTTTGCAAAAGAAAAAGACATTTTATGTGTATAAATACAATTTAGACTCTTGACTTACTTGTATTCGATTTTGACCATTATTGACTCTTTTGCAATTGCTCCCTGGTTTTTACACTTCTCTCAAATTGTTCCAGAGGCTCGCTCAATTAACAGACAAAAATTTAGGCTTTCTGGCTCAAGGCAACCTGAGCGTTTATTTTTGCACCGCGGGGGTCTTGACTCACCATATCTAAGTTTCCACCCACTTTCCGAGCTTGTTAATTGAATTTTAGCAAGCCAAGCCAACCTCAAGGCATTCAGCTTAGGTGGCCCAGATCTTGTGTTTGAAAGTTTTCTGACTGTTTTTATGTACACTTTCCCATTATAGCCTTGTACCTGCACATTTTAAGCTTAATAGGAATATGAGTTAAGTAGAAAAGTCTTTACCCCCTTTTCTTTTTAGAATTCTAGATCGTTGATAGTTCTTTATATGCACCCAGTCAGTTCTTAGGTTGATAATGTTTTATCTGCACCCAGTCAGTTTTCTTTTCGGTTGATCTTTCTGATCAGTTTTATATACCTGCACACTCACGAACGTGTAAAAAATAAATATTCAAGCATTTTATTCTTATGGAGTGTATCATTGATTTCTTGGTTTAAGTTGAATATCTCTTTTAACTTAATTTAGCCAAGTATCTCATTAATTGGCATTTAAGTTTGAGTAATTCATTGGCATAATTGGGCCAAGTCTTTTTTTTTTTTTTTTTTTTTTTTTTTTTTTGACTTGACTGGTTTATCCAAGTATATAATTACTTCAGCCTGATCAAGTGTCTTATTAAAATGATCAGTTTGGGGCCGATCATTTATCTTCTTAACTAACCATATTTAATATGATTGTTGATCGATCTTCGGGCTTGTCTACTTGGGCTTCTTTCGATCAATCTTGATTTTGGCCAAGTAGTGCTCTTTTAAACCATTTTCATGGTTTCGAATTTATAGACACTTGTCTTTTATTTGGCAACTAAGTCACTGGGACATCTCCCAATAGTCTATTACTCAAGATTCGTTGCAATGGAGATGTTCTATATCTCATTAATTTAACTTATCCTAGCTAGGTATCTCATTAACTGGCGTTCAAATTTGAGTATTTCATTTCCCCATCCAACTTCTTCACGCATGCCATCAAGATCTGAAGCTTGAAGGCATGCTAATAGTGCTTCTTATGTACCCAGTTAGTTTTGGTGAGTATGCATCGTCTTTTGACTTATGCTTTTGGCCACCTCACTTGGGCCCTCGAGCACCTGTTTGGCCTCCCTTGGCTATCTCTGGTGCTACGGGCTTGTCTCTATGAACGGAGACAATATTTTTTGAACACTTTTCTTGGCCTTCTAAGTTTTTGGATGTATAGCCAAACTGGGTCCAATTTTTAACGTTTCTTTGGACGTTTAGCTGGACTAGGTCCGATCTTTAACGCTTTTTTAAGTGCAGATGCCTGTCTGAGTAGGCTCTATCTCTTTGTACTGAGCATGTTAGTAACATTTGCACAATTAATAAACATATATAAATGCTGAATATGAATAGTTAGATCCATGCCTCGTATCGCCTACGATTGTTGTTCATGATATAGTACTAACCCATGAATTCTTCATGAAAGGTGCTTTATATAAAACACATACGGTATGCATTTTGCAAAATATGTGCATTTGTAATATCTATTATGTAATAAATAAGCACAATATGACAGCATATATGCATGGTCTAACATTAGGAGAAATATGCAAAAGCTGCATGTGACGCATATTATGTTAGAAACATAGTAAGGAATATAAATGAATAAGGGTGAAGAAAGTATTTCTGTTAGGTTTTCGGTTTGTCTTGACATGTATTCCATATCAAAACGTGTTTCTCTTGTAATGTTTAGTGGTCTAAGTTTTGAAGATTCAAGACGTCAAAGAAAGTCTTGGCCACAATTCATGCAAGATGCCGACTTCAAGGAGAAATGTGCTTCATCGGTCTACAAAGGTATATAAGACCTCATTTCTCTTACAAGGCTAGGCACACACACACATGGCATTCTTGTATATTCCTTCATGGTTGAATATCATTTATATATCACTTTCACACACTTGGTAATGTATGCTCATGCATTAGCTTTAATTTGATAATCATTGAAATTTGCATGTTCTAGGACTATGTCTAGGAAATGCATACGTGTGTGATTTTGTCGTCATTTGTTTTCATATTTTTATCTTTGGACTTGAACATGTTCTATTATGATTCCTAATTGAGTCTCGGTCATTTTGGTTACTCATTCATTTAGTTTCGAGTCCAAACGACGTAGCTATGCTACTTTTCGTTCTCATTCATTGAATTGTGTTCGTTATCATTTTCTGAGATGATTTCTCAACCATTTTTCAAATTTTTTAGTCATAATCATGCATGAGGGAGTTACGGTTCATAATCTAAAAATGGATTCAAAATTGGAGTTTGGATGCCCAAGATACGATTGAAGAACATGAGGGAGCGCGCGAGAGGCAAGCATGGCCAAAGGCCATGCATAGGCCACCCCGTGTGGAGCCCGTGGGACCCACGGCCAGAACACCCCTCTGGTCCCATGTGGCCCACATGCCCCACACGGAGTGCTAATATGGCAGCCTCTGATTGTCTCACGTCTTCCCTCTCTCTCTCCCTTTTAAATCCTCTCCATTCCTTCCATTTCATTCCAAGAAGAAAAAATTGAAATCCCGTCAGAATTTCTCTCCAATTTTTCTCATCTTCAAATCATCATAACTTTCTCATACGAACTCAAAATTGAGTGATTCAAGTTGGAGATTGTTTGTAATCCAGTCCTCTACCTTTTCCAATGATTTGACAGCTTTTTGATCGACTTTTCTGGTGGGTACACACTGGAAACCGAACCAGCTCGAGAATCCAAGTTAGTGTTCATATCTTTGGGATTTCTTCTTTTATAACCTTCAATTACCTTGGGGTTTCTTCTTCTATATGTATGTGTATATATTATGAATGCTATAGAGAAAGATAGCTTCATAATCAATCTTAACCAAAAGTCTAATTAGAGACATATGTGAATTGGTTTCTTAGATTCTAGGTTTTTCACATGCTTGAGAGTTGTATTGTGATTAGATTGATATCTAGGATTATTTGTGAATTGATTGATGTATTTTATGATTAATAATCCTCACATGTGCTTAGATCCTCTTATTGAACAAATCTAGGGTTAATAACCCTTAATGATGCAAAATCCCTTTTGGCTCTTTGTCCAATATATGGTGGCTTCGCATCATTGAGGGATTTCGTACTTTTCAATAGGGTTGGGTAAACATAGACTCCAATAGGAAGTTGGTCAAGGTTGGTCACTTTTAAGGAATTTCTAATTTACCATCCAATATATATAGTACCCTAATGGTTGTATTTCAACCCGTGGATGTTTCCTCCTTGGAGGTTTTATCAAGTTAAAAAATCTTATGTGTCAATTCTTTCTATCTCTCTTTTATATATGTTTATGTGTATGTTTTAATCTTGTAGTACAATATTCACTTGTGATGTATTTGGAAGCAAGATTGTGTAAAGTGTGATTTGTAATCAATGTTCATTTTGATCATATTTGTATATACAATTCATTTGTGTAAATATAATTCTCTTATTCTTTGATTCTTTTGTATAGTTGTATTTAGATTGATATTTGTATATACATTGAACATTATTATGAATACTTGTATTCTTTGCTTTGGTTTTAATATATTTCCTTCATTAGCAAGTTGTAGTAGTTCTACTTAGTGTACTTACATTGTAATATTCAAAGTACAACTTGTGGAATTTGATCTTAATTGAATATCTTGTATAAGAGATACATTGTTTGTCGATATATGTTTTGTAGACTAAGGGTGGTGAATTGAGCATACATGTGTTAATTGTTTTCTCATAACAATCATGTTTAAGATTAATTTGTATGCTCACCAAGGTTTTGACATAAGTCACGAAAGAGTTTTTAAAACTAGTGTGTCACACTATTCAACCCCCCCCCCCCCCCCCCCCCCTCCTAGGTTGTTTAGTATAACCTTGTAAACATTTTCAATTTCACAATCTTTTACCTCCTCGTTATCGTTATTCGGTCTTGTAGTCTAGAGAATCTTGACCCATCTGTGTATTGGGTGTTTCTATCTCCAGCGTAGAGTTGTGATGTCCCGAATATCGTCAAACATTCCTTAGGGTTAACGATCTTTTAGGACCTTCTACGAATTGCCACAATCCATCTTATTCTTTTTTATATTGACAAGGAATGATCAGATGTGGCTGTGGGCAATCCTTTGATCAAACCGTTGAGATCGAGATAGTCTGATGTTATTCGATTTCTTACATGTGGTGAAAGGTGGTGATTGATCCACTAGCTTTAGTCTTATACTCCAACTTCCATTCTAGTTCATCTTTTTTTTTTTTTTTTTTTTATACATATATCAGCTGAATCATCGGGATAAAGATGCGAATTTGCTAAACTGCTTTGTAATTGCGATTTTTTTTTTTTTTTTTTTTTTTTGCAGTCACGTCACATGTTCCTTTACTGTGTTGTGCTACCCCCTAGCCCCCCAACAGTTGTTAAAGTAGGTTTTATTTGGACATAGTGCTTTTAACATCGTGTCCCTTTTTCCTTTTTTTTTTTTTAATGCTTTGCTGAGTAGCTAGTCGGAGGATCTAACAGAACAATGAGTTGAAATATCTGCAATTTCTGAATACCTCTGGTGAACCGAGCAGTTGTGATGAGCTGAGTAGTTCCACCAAACCGAATAGCTACGGCGAGCAAAATAGGCTAACATTCAGATTTTGTTGCTTTGTTTGCCAATTGTATGTGGCAGAGTTCTTTCCAAATAATCGTGGTGAGGCGGTAGAAGTGAAATACAATCAACTTCTGGTTGCCGCACATGTGGTCCTGATCAACTATATTGCCACCCATTTAAGTGACCTGGAGCCAGTGTGAGGTTTCTATGAAGCCATTTTAAGCTTTCGACGGTTGATGGCTCGCCGTTTAGTTGATGATTGCTTTGATGTGATCACAATTTGGATTCTTCATTGATATGTTAAACCCGAAAAGCCTTTGGGAGGCTATATTTTCCGAGTTGAACCTGATGAACCTCCCATGACTCCGAAGTTTAGTTACTTAGCTTGTAAATTCTTTGGTTGTTGTTGATTTAGCTGATAACATATAGCTTATTTGACTCAACTGATGATTGACTCGTGATGTTCTCTACCGTCATGGGTTCGGTTTTCAGTGCTCATCGAGGTGAACTTTTCTCCAAGTGCATCTCGCTCTTTTTTTTACCGAACTTTGTTTGTGAATTCACTTGCTTGCGCACCTCCTAGCACTGATACAATAGATAATCCACCCCCTAACACCTTCTTATTTTATTTTATTTTATTTTATTTTATTAATTTGAGCTTGCTAGAGTATCTCGGGTGTTTCGTCTATTTACGCTGCAGTCACTAGGATGCTCTTTATTTTTGTGGATGTGACCCATTGTAATGACTTCATTAAGATCCGACTTCTCTTCTCGGCTACTCTTTTTCATAGACCATACCTCTTTTTTTTTTTTTTTTTTTTTCTTTTTTTTGACCGGAACCTTTGGCAGACCAGATTTTATCTTTGGCTAACTAGAAATTCTATCTTTTGCTGACCAGATTCTATCTTTAGCTAACTAGAAACTCTAACCGAATAGATTCTATCTTTGGCTGACCATAATTTTGGCCAAACAGGTTCCATCTTTGGTCCACTTGAATCTTTTGTTGGTTCGAACTCTTGGCCGAACATATTCTATCTTTGACAGCTAATAGTGTGGTGCTATCCAATAATTGACGAATGCAATCACGGTTTGGAGTTTCATTGACATGTCCGATCAAGAAGCTTTCGGAAAGCAACCTTATCTAATTCAAACTTGATAAACCTTTCACTATAAAAATTCTTACCAAATTGTTAGTCAAATGACGATATTTAATGACCGTTTAAGGAGTGTCCCTTACTCAGATTTTTTTTAAAGCATCCGTTAGGCTCCATTTACGGTTCTGGATGCTTGCTCAGGTAATAAAAGGTAATGGTTAATCACAAACGAGTTTTATTCATATAAGGCATAGCATATTTGATAGAGAAGAATCTTTATATTAACAAGAGAGATCAAACCCAGATTGATGAAGGTAGTTGTTAGCAATGTGATGCCAATGCTACTCTTCCATCTCTGATTGGGTCACCAAGGTTATATGGTCTCTTGTTTGTTAAAACTTTTAAGCACGTCAAGATGAAATTCGATTCCCTTCCTAAGCTAGCATTTTCAACTTGATTTCTATACCAAGTGTGTGAGTAAAGTTCGCACAAATAATAATCATGCATTTAATGAGATAAAATAATTGGAAGCAATCAACTCATACATGATACTATTAATGATTAGTATCGAAATTTGACAACTATAAATCTATGATAGACAACATGTGTGTAGGAGCCATAAAAGTTGTCAGACATACTAATTAAGCATGCTTTACATGTTCATAGACTTATGCACGCGTAGATCGGTAGATAACATGCATAGATAACATGTGAGTGCAATGAAACATAAAGAGAATTACACAAAAGTATTGTGTATGAGAGAAACATGCATAGATAACATGTGAGTGCAATATAACATAAAGAGAATTACACAAAAGTTATGCATGTTGTGTATTTGTATGTGAAAGTATAACGATATGAAGAGGTAGACATAATTTAATATATCTAGATTATATAAATTCAATGTCTCATGCATACCAAATACTTCTTTGTGTCAAACATACCAAATATACCAAATAACTTAATATATCTAGATCACAGTAGTGTTAGACGACATACCAAATATCTTGAGAGCATCATATTCTTCGACACTCATGCTCATTTGATTTAAAGAACAAATTGGTCAAACCCAATATTGTTGAGTCTAACTACTATCATGAATATTTAAGCATCAATAACCATGGCATATTTGGGCTGAAAAGTAACAAAACATCATGGCACGTATATGTTACATGCATCTCCGAATCAAATGTGATTCATACATTGTTTTAACATAAGTAGGAATTTTGATAGGAAGACATGGATTATATAATTTATAATTCCAACAATTTTAATGCTAGATTCATAGTATTCCAAATAGAAATAATCACTATGATATTCGTCTAAATTATTGGTTAAGATGCAATATGATGCCAATGATTTGAACGATTTAGGTACGGCTTTTAAATGCTTTCGGAAGCGCTTTTTACCAAGATCAAAGTCTCGATTAAATTCAAGCGAATTATTGTTTAGTTAATTTTTTTTGTTATATACATATGTATATATACGTATATATATTTTGTCTGCGAAATAGATCGATAAAACCATAAGATTAAACGTGTATAAATTGACTTACCTTGGCTACTTACCGAACTTAGAGTCCAGTTGTTTTGCTCTTGGATCCTTCATAGTTGAATTGACGAAGATCCAAGTGGGTTTAGTTGAAAATTGATATTGGGTGTTTTATACCAAGATGGGCTTGGTTTCTAACACGTGTCAAGGCAAACTTTATGTTGAACCGCAACATTCCGAAGGTCGTCAAATCTTCCTTAGGATGAATTGTGTTAGGTTTTTGATTTGTGTTGGCATGTATTCCATATCAAAACGTGTTTCTCTTGTAATGTTTAGTGGTCCATGTGTTGAAGATTTAAGAAGACAAAGAAAGTCTTGGCCACAATTCATGCAAGATGCCGGCTTTAAAGAGATATGTGCTTCATCGATCTACAAAGGTATGTATTAGACCTCATATCTCTTACAAGGCTAGGCACACACACACATGGCATCCTTGTGTATTCCTTCATGATTAAATATCATTTATATATCACTTTCACATACTTGATAATGTATGCTCATGCATTTATACTATCTTGACAATCTTTGCTTATTGCATGTTCTAGGACTATGTCTAGGAAATAGCATATGTGTGTGTCTTTATGTTTGTATGTTTCCATATTTTTGTATTTGAACTTGAATATGTTCTATTATGATTTCTTATTGAGTTCCGGTCATTTCGGTTACTCATTCACTTAGTTTCGAGTCTAAATGATGTAGTTACGCTACTTTTCGTTCTCATTCGTTGAGTTGACTTCATCGTCGTTTTCCGAGATGATTTCTGAACCATTTTTCAAAGTTTCATAGTCTTCGTCATGCGTGAGGGAGTCATGATTTGTAATCCAAAAAAAGATTCGAAATCGGAGTTCGAAGGCCTGAGTACGGCTGAAGAACGCGAGAGGTGTGCGGGAGAGCAAGCGAGGCCAAGTGGCCAAGCTTGGCCAAGCCGTGTGGGAGCCATGGGGCCCACGGCCAGAGGACCTCTCTGGTCCTGTGTGGCCCACGCGCCTCCCACGGGCTAGGCTAAGGTGGCCTCTTTTGATTGGCCAAAAATTCCCTCTCTCTCTCTCGCATTTAAATCCCATCTCTTCCCTCCATTCCTTTCCAAGAAGAAAAGCTTGAAAATCCCGTTTGAAATTTTCTCTCCAATTTTCTCACCTTCCAAACACCATAACTTTCTCATATGAAGTCGGAATTGAGTGATTCAAGTTGGAGATTGTTTGTAATCGAGTCCTCTACCTTTTTCAAGTGGTTTGGTAGCTGTTTGATTGATTTTGCTGGTGGTTCTACACAGAAAACCGAACCAACTCGTGAATCCAAGGTATTGGTCTTATCTTTGGGTTTTCTTTCTTTTTAACCTTCAATTTGCTTGGGGTTTCTTCTTCTATATGTATGTTTATGTTTGGTGAGTGCTATTAAGAAAGATAGCTTCACAATCAATCCTAATCAAAAGTCTATTTAGAGACATATGTGAACTAGTTTCCATGATTCTAGGTTTTTCACATGTTTGTGTATTGTATTGTGATTAGGTTGATATCTTAGGTTGTTTGTAACTTGATTGAATCAATTTTGTGATAAATGACCTTGAGATTTGTTTTGATCCTTTGATTGATGAAATCTAGGATTATTGTATTTGTATGTGTTTTTTAAAGCTATCTAGGATTTAATTGATTTACATCTTAAATCCTTGCTCTATGTTTTTTGCTAGAATATTGATTGATTTGATCTCATGACTCTAGCATTTTATTTTATGTTTATAGCATCTTAAACTTGTACTTCATGAATATATATTGTTCAAGTGTTGTATGTGTGAATGAGACTTTGAGCCTTATGTGTTTGGTGTTTACACATGCTCTTGGTTTTATTCTTGTATTTTGCATCTAGACTTTTATTACTTGTGATATCACATGTTTAGGTCTAGTTGTACCATGGAATGTATTGATCACATGTTCTATGTTGAATTGGTTGTTTGCATCATTTGCATTCACATGATCACACTAGGAAGTCCTTGTAAAAGGCATGAAATCTTGGTTAGAGTCGGGATGACTCAGATAGACAAGCAAGAAGACTTGTCTAGAGTCGGGAGGACTCAGATAGGCAAGCAAGAAGTCATGGCTAGAGTCGAAAGGACTCGGATAGTCATGCATGGGAGGCTCCCTAGAGGCATGAGTGCCTTGGATATGGAGTTGGCTATTATATTGGTAGGCCTAGGCATATGGTTAGACATAGACTCCAAAAGAGTGGGGTGCACGGGAGGTGTATGCACTCTTGAGGAATTTCTAATCTTCCATCGATGTTGGTTTTGTGTGTTGTCTAATATATGGTGGTTCCGCATCGTTGAGGGATTTCATACTTTCCAATAGGGTTGGGTAGACTTAGACTCCACTAGGTTGGGTGAGCTAAAGATTGGTCACTTTGTGGATTCTCTATTTTTATCATCCAATATATATAGTACCCAATGGTTGTAGTTCAACCCGTGGATGTTTCCTCCTTGGAGGTTTTACCACGTTAAAAAATCTCTTGTATTAATTCTTTCTATCTCTATCTCTTATATTTTATTTGTGTATGTTATTATCTTGTTTCATATTATTCACTTGTAATGTATAGTGAAGCAAGTATTTGTAAAGTGTGATTTGTGGATTCATTCTTTTGATCATTTTTGTATGTATGATTCTTTTGTATATTGTAATTTTGTATAGTGATATTTGATCACTCTTGTAACTCATTGAACATCTATTGAAATACAAGTATTCTATGTTGTTGTGTTTATTTGTTCTTATACCTCATACAACTAGGTGATAGACATAGACCTCGTTTACATGATTACATCCACAAATTGTCTATGTATGTCTTTCTTGGTTTATTTGTTGTGTGTAAGGCTACCTTGAGGGACAAACGAAAGTTTGTTAAAGGGATTGAAAAAAGCGTAAAAACCTATTCACCCCCCCCCCCCCCCTTCTAGGTATGCCTTAAGTAATTTAACTACGTTTGTATACTTTCAAATTGTGTTTAGAACCACATATCATCGGAAAGCTCTGTAGGTCCAGTTTACAGAACAATTTGCGGTTTACGATTCCGTGCTTTCTGGAGAGAGTTACCTCTGTTTTAGCGACCGGTGGTCGGATCAGAAAATTCTTTATGAACCACTTTCTTCAATGTTTCTGGGGTCATAAAGTCTTCCATAGGTTGCACTAGATTCCGAACCATATATTTCTAGAAAGGTACGGATGTTTAGTTTCCAATAGTTTTTACGGCTCATAATTTCGACTTATGTACTGGGAGATATGCCTGTTTCAGTGTTCAATGGTCAGATCAGAGTTCTATCCATGATCTATTTTCTTCAATATTGTGGGAGCCACCAAATATTGCTCGAATCAAACTAGGATACGAACTGTTGATGTTTGTCTCAAAGTAACATGTATTTGTATTTGGACATTTGGGGCATATTTGTAATTAGCTAAAAGTCTCACTATCTAAGTAAGTTGTTAGTTGAGCTTTTAGACTAAGTGTGTGCAAATGTGTAGAGACAACAAAGCTGGAGAGAAAAACCTAGAACAAAGAGTGAATGTGTGGTTGAAGGATTGAGACCTAGAGGAAGAGAGAAGGCATATGGGTTAGAGGTAATCTCTTGTACTTGTCATTCTCATTATCTAGTGAAATCGGTGCCTCCGTAAACATAGCCAGTTTTGGTGAACCACGTAAAATCGCTTATGTTGTGTTGTGGTTTGATTGCTTTTAGTTGATTATGTTTCCTTATTGCTAGTATTACATTATTATGCTTGTGAGTCCATTCAAATAAGGTCTTGGAAGAAGTTGGCGGTAGTTTTCGATTTTGCCTACAAGGTGTTCGAGGAAATTACCAAGTGAACTCAAGATATGTGTTGTTGCACTGCTTACAAGTGGTATCAGAGATTAGGTGATTTTGGGTTGTTTGAAATGGCTGAGAGGGGTAATACATTGTTCGGAAGCTCCGATGGGGTGAAATTTGAAGTAAAGCCATTTGATGGGAAATCAAACTTTACATTATGGCAAAGGAAAATAAAGAATATCCTTATCCAACAAGACTTGTATTTCACGGTTGATAGGGTAGAGAAAAAAGCCCAAGGAAATGTCAACTGAAACGTGGAAGGTGTTGGATGAGAAGGCTATGAGTTCCATTGAGTTTTATCTTTCTGATGAAGTGATATGCAATGTTATTGAAGAGAAGAGCGCTAAAAGTACTTAGGATAAGCTTGAGAAGCTTTACATGGGTAAAACCTTGTCCAACAAATTGAGTCTCAAAGACCAACTCTATGGACTAAAAATGGATGATGGTGGAGATGTCATGGCACACTTGAATGACTTTAACCGGTGTATTAGTGACTTGATACGGGTAACAGGTTGATGTGAAGTACGAAGAGGATGATAAAGCTCTCTTGTTATTGAGATCTTTACTGGATTCCTTCAAACATTTTCACCGTACTACTTTGTTGTTTGGCAAGGAAACTCTCCAATGTGATGTCATTGTTTTAGACATAATTTCTTATGTGAAAAATGAACAAGGCAAGTGAGAGGGATGCTCAAGGGGAAGGACTTTTCGTTAAGGAGTTAGTGAGCAAAGCCAAACAAGAGAAAGAAGTAAGTCAGAGAAGAACTCTAGATCTCTAGATCGAAATCTAGAAAGAAAAATGTTGAGTGCTATGGTTACGGAAAGAAAGGGCATTACAACCGGGATTGTAGGAAGCTTAAGGCGGAGATCAAGGAAGGAAAGAAAGCCGAGACAAGCTCTATGGCTAATGTGGTATCCGAAAATAATGGTGAGTTATTATCGCTAGCTTCGACTAGTTATGTTTCCGATGTATGGATTCTTGATTCCGGGTGCTCTTTTCACATGTGTGAAAATCGAGATTGGTTTGACACGTATGAGTCTCAAAGTGGATATGAGGTCTTAATGGGTAACAATGCAACTTATAGGTACAATCAAGATCAAGATGTTTGATGGATTTGTGAAAACCTTAGGTAGTGTGAGACCAGTTTCGGCACTCAAGAAAAATTTGATATCTCTAGGCACACTTGATACAAATGGGTGTTCTTTCACGGCAAAGAATGGTGTGATCAAGGTGTGTAAGGGATCCATGGTGATGATGCGAGGTACAAAATTGGGCAACAATCTTTATAAGCTTTTGGGGAACACAATTTTAGGTGGAGCGGCTATCTTCATGGAAGAAGAAAATTACAAAGATGACATTTGAAACTATTAAGGTGTGTCTAAATATACCTAGAGGGGGGTGGGTGAATAGGTTTTAATCAAGTTAATTACCAAATTTTCTTGATTAGTCAGTATTCAATAAACACCCAATCTAAGCAAAATACAATTAACTAAATCTAAGTGCGGAAAACAATAAATTGCACGTTGATTGATTTACATGAGAAACCCATAACTGGGAAAAACTCACGGGCTATTATGCTAGCGATACACGGTCCTCAAATCCACTACTTGAATGAAAGTTTACAACCTAGGTTGACCTCAACCATTCTTGGTCGCTAACCCTTCCACTCTACCCAACGGGCTTTTAATAGTGATTCTAGATCTACTTGCTTATGCACTAAGCTACTTAGTCACAAGGCTTTAATCACAATGTAGAGAACACAACCTAGGTGAATATCAAATGCATAAATGCTAGGTTAACACATTTAATGCTTATCGAATCATGCATGAGCATATCAAACAATCCTAGATATCATGTGTCTACATGTCATATAAAACTTAGCTATATTAGATAAAAGCAATCCTAAATGCAATAGCTATCACAATGCAACAACTCAATTAATCAACACAAAAATTTCAATCTTGTAGATAAAGTTTAATATAGATGCATACAAGTTATAAATGAGATTTCTTGTTAAGTAAGAACACTAAAATGGATGAAGATGGTGTTCAACTTACGAAGTTATATGTGTTGAAGAAGACCCATGCAAGAACACATCCTAGGTGAAGCTAGATGATGCTTAGATGATGTTTGATGCACATGGAAATGAGTTTGGTGAATTAAAGAAGCAAACTTGGTGCTTTTTCTCTCAAGTATCTCTCTTTCTCGTTTTAGGGTTCTTGGTGTTCAAGAGTTTAATTAGAGAAAATGATATAATGGTGTATTTATAGAGAGCAAAAACAAGTTGGGTGAAAAGACAAATTTGCCCCCAGAAACGCGCCATCGGCAGTTTCATTTAGTGGTTGGGCCACCGATCTCAAACCGTAGATTTGAACCTGAGAGCATCGGGTATCAAATGGCGGTTTCATTCGACGATCATGGCCGTCAATCATAACCGTAGAATTTAGCCTGAGAGCATCAGGCATTAAACAACGGTTTCATTCGGTAATTATGGCCACCGATCATAACTGCAGAATTGAACCTGAGGCATCAAGTATCAAACAACGGTTTAATTCAGTGGTTGGGTTTACCAATCATAACCACCGTTTCACCAAATTGGTGAAACCAAAGGAGAAGACAAAAGCTTTCTCCAACGGCGATCCTCGCGCTAAAACAAGCACACAAACGTGCATGCGCGAACGTTTCCGAACATACTTCAGGAAACGAATTTCAAGACACACTATCACACAACAAAAATCAAACACAAAGGTGCAAGTGTGAAGAGAGTGCACACAATAAGAAATGGACACAAATGTAAGCATGAGAAGTGTGTATGTGCAACTAGTCTCTTCAATGTAATTAAGCACAAGTGATTTACCTTTGAAGTGCTTATTAACTTGAGGTCTTGATAGGGCCTCTAAGCTTAATCATCAACAATTAAGTGCCTAAACTACCCTTACATCATAACCCCAAATGTGTTTTTTCAACGAAATAAGCCAATCAAAAATAAGGAACTTACAACACTCAACTTTGGCATTTAAGGTTAGGGCTTATGAGTGAGAGAGCATTGTAAGAACTGCATAGGCAACAATTGTTGAAAGGTGTGGGGTCATGCAAGCTAGAATTTTGCAAGTATTGTGTTATAGGAAAGCAATGCAAAATGAGCTTCAAAGTTCCAAGCAAGGGGTTGCTCGATTATATACACTCCAATGTGTAGAGGCCCGCACCAACTAAATCAAATGGTGGAGCTTGCTACTTTGTTACTTTCATGGATGATTTTTCTAGGAAAGTTTGGGTTTACTTCATGAAAGAGAAAGCTAAGGTCTTTGAAAAGTTCAAAGAATGGAAAGCGGAAGTAGAGAACCAAACAGTGAGAAAGATCAAGTATTTGAGAAGTGACAATGGAGGTGAGTACAATAGTTGCAAATTTATTAAATTTTGCAAAGTTAAAGGCATTACAAGATATTTCACCATGAAGAAAAATCCTCAACAAAATGGTGTCGCGGAAAGAATGAATAGAATGCTTTTGGAGAGAGTTAGATGCATGAGACTTCATGCGGGGATGCCCGAATATTTTTAGGCAGAAGCGGCTAATCATGCTTGTTATTTGGTTAACCGGTCACCATCGAAGGTACTTGAGTTTAAATCAGCGAAAAAAGTATGGATGGGCAAGGAAGTTGACTACTCTAATTTGAAGGTTTTTGGGTGCAAGGCATATGCTGTTTCTTATTCCTAGTGATGAGAGGAACAAGTTACAATCAAAATCACTTGAATGCATATTTCTCGGGTTTGAGAAAGGAGTGAAGGGATTCAAGCTTTATGATATGGCCAACAAGAAGAAAATTCTCAGTAAAGATGTAGTCTTTGATGAAGCCTCCATGCCGAAGGAAGAAGCCAAGGATGATGGTGAGAGAGGACTTATGACCGAAATTCCTATTACTACAAAGATTAGTGATAGCGAAATTGATGAGGTACAACAAGAAGTGGTTCTTGAGGAAGCTAGATCCATAGCTCAAGAAAGGCCAAGGAGAGTCTCAAAGCCACCGCAAAGGTACAGTTGGGAAGATGAGAATGATGAAGTGCATTTTGCACTCATGGCTAGTGAGGGAGATCCAAATATATTTAATGAAGCAATTGGTTGTCATGATAAAGAAAGTTAGATGAAGGCTATGATGGAAGAGATGGAATCTCTTGAAAAGAACTCCGTTTGGGAGTTGGTTCCTGAACCTAAAGACCGAAAGATTATTGGTTATAAATGGATATTTAGGAAGAAAGAAGGCATACATGAGAAAGAAGCACCAAAGTTCAAAGCACGATTGGTTGCTAAAGGGTACTCATAAAAGGAAGGCGTTGATTACAATGAGATTTTCTCACCGATAGTGAAGCACACATCTATTCAGATATTGTTAGCATTGGTCAATATGACATGGAGTTGGAACAACTTGACCTGAAGACGGCATTTCTTCATGGGGATTTGGAAGAGATCATTTATATGGCTCAACCGGAAGGGTTCAAGGAAGCGAGAAATGAGAACCTTGTTTGTAGATTAAAGAAGTCACTTTGTGGACTCAAGCAATCTCCAAGACAATGGTACAAGCGCTGAAATTCCTACATGTTGAAGATTGGCTACAAGAGAAGTGAGTATGATTGTTGTGTTTATTCTCATGTGTTTAATAATGGTACAATTATCTTGTTGATGTTGTATATGGATGATATGCTTATAGCATGTCGGGATATGTCAAAAATTGATGAACGCAAAGGGCTTTTGGGTGGAGAATTTGACATGAAGGATCTTGGTGTTGCTAAAAAGATCCTGGGGATGGAGATAAAAAGAGATCGGAAAGCTGGAAAGTTGTGGTTATCTCAAAAGAGGTATATTAACAAGGTGCTTGAGAAGTTTAGCATGCTTGATGCTAAAGCAGTATCTGTTCCACTTGCTTCACATTTTGTCTTGAGTGCAAAGCAATGTCCTTCTACGGATGCCGAGATGGAAGAGATGGTGAAATGCAAACGTGGTTGGTTGTTTGATGTATGTCATGGTATGTACAAGACCTGATATCTCCCAAGCGGTTAGTGTGGTTGCCAAATACATGGCAAATCTGGGCAAAAAGCATTGGAATGCCATTAAATGGATTTTGCGGTATTTGAAGGGTACTGAAGAGTTGGGTATTATGTTTGAAAGACAACATGGTGAAAATAATATTGTTGGGTTTGTTGATTCCGACTATATGGGTGACTTAGACAATAGGAGGTCTACAATAGGGTATGTATTTACATGTGCGGATGGACCGATTAGTTGGAGGTCTATGCTCAAACCTACTAGTGCCTTGTTTACTACCAAAGCGGAATACATGGCAATCACAGAAGCATCAAAAAAAGTAATTTGGTTAAGGGGTCCAGTGAATGATATGGGATTGAAGCAAAATTCGGTGTTGCTTAGGTGTGATAGTCAAAGTTCGATTGCTGTGTTAGGGAAAAATACTAAAGAAGTACACGCAGCGGAAGCGATACTAAAAATAAGATTTAGTGACTTTTAAAAATTTTTCCTTTTATGAACCTTAAACCCTTTAATTAATTAAACATACATATACAATAACAAAAAGTAGAATACCTTTTGTCGCGTGATCCAATTGACTTATGTCGATGGTAATCCGCAAGATCTTCAATCCTAGCACGAACGTGGATCACCTAGGAGCGTGGTCTCCCTTTTCTTTGAATTGCAAACCTGTGAATGGACAAAACAAACTTTTCTTTTCTTTGTTAGTCACAAAAACAATCAAAAGAATGACTAAAATTATTCCGGTCACTTTTGAGTTCTCAATCTAATGATCGAAACTCGCGTGAACCTAGATCGATATCGTACACACAAGCTTATTGATGAATAAGCAAATAGTATACTATCAAAGAATAATCTAACACTCCTTTTGTTTTAGTAGAATAAAATCTTTCTATGAATTGAGAAGAAGAAGAAATTTGTATCAAGAACACATGTGGTGGCCGAAATCTATACTTGTCAATATATAGGTGGCCTAAGTTTGCTTCTTCTTTTCTTTTATTATTAGGGTTGCCGAAATCCTAACCTAGAAATAACTAGGGTTGCCGAAATCACATGCCCACCATAGGCTTATGTTGCACCCTAATTTCCATCTAGTTTTTAAGACATCAAACCCTAATCCAACTCATAGATCTTTTATTCTTTTATTTTGACTAAATAAAAAGACTTCTTATTTGATTAAATAAATAAAACTAATTATTTATTTCCTTATCAAACAAGTCTTTTACTTTTACTTTTAGGAAATATATTTCCTGATTAGAAAAGATTTGTTTCTTTAATTAAACAATTAATTAATAAATTAATTAATTCTTATTTAATTAAAACAATGAAACAAAATAATATATTAGGTTAAACTAACCCTTGCCGCCCCACTTAGAGTAAATGGGCCAAAATATTATTTTCTTATTTCATTTAATCCATTGGACTTTAAATAAAAAGCCCACATGTGAACCAGACCCATTCTTACTAAAAGAAACAAGCCCACATGTCTTTCATTAATATATTAATATAATTGAGTAGCCCATTACTAAAATAATGTGCAAATTATATTCTTAATATATTAAATGCAATTCTAGATGGACCCTTAAATTGGTCCAGTAGAATATATCAAGTGATCCATGCAAGTCCGTGTGGATTGGGGATCTTGGCGGGCCATCTAAATTTAAGCTTCAATAGACATAACCTAATCACAATCAACAAATGATTCACTTAGGTCCGATCTATTAATTTTAACTCATTCCACTAAAGAGCTAAAACTGAACTCTTAAATAAAGATAGAAAAGGAAGATGCTCCTCATTCATACCCTAGACAATCATATTAGAGATAGTGTATCCTCGTGATTAATATCAGTAATTGCCAAGAGTTCATAGACCGCCTATAACTCTCCAAGTTACCATATTTACTCATATGACCACTTTTGAACTTGGATATTTTGACTTGTCCAGAAGCCATGTTTTCAATAGATACTATCGAAAACTCAACGTTGAGATTTAATATCCAATTACCTCAAAACATCCATATGATGATATTATACTCTCATTTAATTAAATGGAGCCACGATGTTCATATCTATAAATGAAGTCCTCTATCGATTAACAAATGAATATCACTAAACTATCGAGGATAGACTATGCGATATAATCGTACTCATTGATAACTCAAATGATATCACTTGCAACCATAAGTCCATCATTTATCTCAGGATTAAGATAGACTTTCCGATTGTCCTGATAATGAAAAGACTTTTATCTACTGACGGTTATAGATAAAGTATTTCATTGTGATCCAGTTCAATGCACCCAGTGCACTAGATCCTTTTGCTCGAAGACACTCCGATGATTTTAGACTCATCATATCTCATTTGATCCCACTCAAATGCTAGCAAAAGAATTCTACAACTTTAACAAGATAAAGGTGCCCAACCTTTAACTTAAGTTGTGAACATTATTCAAGACTAACTAAAGAATTGTGTCTACCACATACATATCCAGATGTACGAACAATTCTTCTTTTCCCATAGTCTTTAGACCTTATGATTATTTACTTTGACAATTATAATATTAAACTATAAATGCTATACGATTTGTTAAACCAGAAATCACTTTATTAATATGAAAAAGATTGTTAATTACAACATTACACTCTTGCTATTGAGCATAATCCTAACAACTGTAACGAAGAATCAAGTGTTCCATGCGAGAACGAAGCACATTGACATCCGATTTCATAGAATATGAGATTGGATTGCCTCGGGTGAAGTGTCAATTGAGAAGGTTCACACGGATGAGAATGCATCCAATATGCTTACCAAGCTGATTACAAAAGACAAGTTTAAGTATTGCTTAAGCTTGCTAAACCGTTTCTCTTGTTGAGTTTAGGTAGGCACCTCACCACTTGAGGTGTGTGGAGACAAGGGATTTTCTTGTCAAGGTGGAGGTGTTATAAACACGGTGTTATCCAATGATTTCCAAGGGTTGAAGTTTCTTTTCGACAAGGTGGAGATTGTTGATGTTTGTCTCAAAGTAACATGTATTGTACTTGGGCCTTTGGGACATATTTGTAATTTGGGGTTTTATTGGGCTATGTTGTAATTAGCTAAAAGTCTCACTATATAAGTAAGTTGTTAGTTGAGCTTTTAGACTAAGTGTGTGCAAATGTGTAGAGACAACAAAGCTAGAGAGAAAAACCTAGAACAAAGAGTGATGGTGTGGTTGAAGGATTGAGACCTAAAGGAAGAGAGAAGGCTTGTGGGTTAGAGTTAATCTCTTATACTTGTCATTCTCATTATCTAGTGAAATCAATGCCTCCGTGGACGACTCACATTAGTTGAATCAAACGACTCACATTCAATATATGCATTCATGTATTTACATAAATATGCACTTATGTGAACACCACCGTATACATATATACATATATAAGAAAAAACTTATTTTTCTTAAAGGCTCATTCTTGAGTGCAACATGACGCCATACAATTTTAAAAAATAGTATGTGATCACATATGATTACATGTGATCATAAACATATATAATGTTAACGCATATGAATTGCACGTGATTACACAATTAAATTATTGTGATCGCATATTAGAACATACAATCTCATATTAACTGATGTGGTTGTACCAAAGAAGACATGATCATAGTCAAAAAAATTTCGTTGCATCATGTAACGTTACACCCAAGGGCAGCCCTTTCTTAAAATAATACAAACATACTTGATAAGTTAAAAGAAATAATTTGGCTAAAAGTTTAAGTGGATAACCAATGAAATCCACGAATGCTTATAAGTGATCATAATAATTAATCCAAAATCTAATCCATGTGAGACTTCTTAATCAAATAATTAATACACAAGTTTAAACACCAAGCACCACACTAAATCTTGATAAAGTCCAATGGTTGATACACTTGAGATCAAGGGTTTCATACATTCCCATGAAAGAGACTTGTAAATTAAAATGCCAAATGGGATTTGAGTTGAAAAAATATATATATTTTTTAAATATTATTTTTTAAAACTAAACTTATTGCTTAGATAACACTCCACTTTGGGTTTAATTAATTATAGTACTTAGAGCATCTTCAATGTTGTGCCAATGCTAAAATTTAGCATAGGGTGTAAAAACCATTCTTCAATGCAGTGCCAAATGATATGCCAAATTTGGCACACAATATAACATATGTCAAATCTGGCACAACAATAAATGCTCCTTTTTAATTACAAAAGTACCATTATATATATATATATATATATATATATTAAATGAAATAATGAATGCATTAATGGTAAGTGTTTACTTTATAATTTTAATTAATAAAATAATAAAAATAACATTTTAAATAGAATTGTGCATTGGAGCACAATGCTAAATTAATATGCCAAATATAACATTTTACTCTTTTTTTGTGCCAAATTTGATATTGGTATTGGCAGATACATTGAAGATGGTCTTACATTGTAATGATGAATGTGTCTTATAATTTTGTCTTGTAAGGAAACTCCACAACTTAAATTATTATACAAAACTGGTGTATGAACATAATATGTACAAAAATAACAAGTATTTCTTTAAAGAGTTGGAAGGATAGGGTAGCTAGCTAGGTCTAAAAATACTTAATTAATATGGGTTTTGAGTAATAGTTTATTAGGTAGTTAATTAATTATAAGTAAAGACTAGATGACGTGAAAGATGATAATGTTATTAGTTAATCAATTTACAATTAGTTAGTTATTAATTAGAATAAGGCTTACAACAATGTGATGTTATTATTGTAAAAATAAATTAATATATGGGTACAGATATTGTCACCTATAAAACTAATTAGTACAGCCATTTTTATAAGTACACACATATCTAAAAATAAAAAATAAAAAATACAACTATAAGCACCCATCATAATGCTAATAGTACCCTCTTAGATTATTAATACACCCAATTTATATATATATATATATATATATATATAATCATATTATTTTTAAAATCAAATCCTCTTGTAATGACGGTCCAGTTTACTTTTGGAAATATCTTAAATGTAGGAGTCTTATGAAAAGGAAGATGTAGAAATCTGGATTGTATATGGAGTCAAGAGAATTTCAATATATAATTATCTTATATATACAACTATCTTAAAACAAAAACAAAAACAAAATCCATTAATATCTACATCTATCTTTAAAAATATATATATTATTTGTTTATTGATAGAGTTCATAACTAAGCATAAATGAAAGAAAGAATGAAAAAAAAAAAAAAAAAAAAGTAAAATAATACCTATCTCTCTATGATCAGAATCCTCTAAAAATTCTTTTTCCATTACTTTTCATGAATTAAGAGTTTGACGGATTTCGTCAATATCAAACATTATTAGACCAGTTTAAATAGTTATTCTTTTCTTTCAATAGACGAGAGAGGTAATTTTTTTATACTAATTAAATATAGTTTTGGTTGCAATTAATTTATTTGAGGGTGTGTGTATTATAATTATAAAGTAATGCTAGGTTTCCAAACAAATATTACTCAAATGATGTAATATATGAGTTGTCAATATCTCATCACTTATCCTATAATCTCCTGATCTACAATATATTGACAACTCACATAGCCACATTTGGACAAGTTACTCTCAAAATAAATGTTTTTCCACAAAAATGTAAGATTCTTGTAGATGCGTTTAAGAATTTATTTTTTTAATTATTATTATTTTTTTGCTTGGCTTAGACAGATTTTTTTTTTTAAGATAATAAAAATATATTTGAATATTTCATTTTATTAATTTTCTAGAAATATATAAGTAACACTATATAATAATAATAATAATAATAGTAAAAATAAGAGTGGCTCTATTTCCACCATTAAAATATCTTCCTACACCCATATTAAAAAATTTCAATTATTAATTTTACTCCCGACACCCTTTTAAAATACCAAAACTATCTTTTAAGTATATTTTTTTAAAATTTAAATTAAACATATATTTTTTCACATTACACCCATTTCTTTTCATTTGCTTCCAACCCCGTAAAAAAAAAATAATAAAAAAAAATATATAAAAAAATATAAAAATATAAAAGAAAAAAGAAAAAACCTACGTTTGTTCATTCCCATTAACAAATATTATAGATTGTAGTTGGATAAAAAATATCATATTCAAATAAAACTCTACAACTAAGCTTTTATTTGGATAAAAATGATATACAAATTCAATTCTAAAATTAATTATATATTTTTTATTTCATTGTTACTTGCGGAATCAATGTATTGAATTATCTAAAAAACCATAAAATCATATAATGGTTCATACATTTAATCATCGTCATAGAAACAACAACAATAATAATTAAACAACAACAATATACAGCTTCTTTTGTCCTAAAAAATAAAATAAATAAATAAAATAAAATAAAATAAAAACTATTTTTTCAATCACCAAACAAATCAATTTTTTTCATTTAAAAATATCCATCTACCAAGTTTTCGGTATACAAATAAATTAAATTACTAAGAATTTGTGGTTTACTTAAAGTAAAATAAGCGAGTTAATTGTGTTTGAGAACCATATAGAATTGATTGAATTCTACTACTCCTTTAAAAAATAAAGAATTCTACAAGACCGCAACTGCAATAATTTTTTATTCAACCATAAAACAGTAATAAAAATGAGAGTAAACATCTCTGAATGCATTCAAAATCTATAAAATCAATTCTTTGTTTATCCATTCCATAACTATATGTGCAAAAAAAAAATTATATTTCCTGATTGATGTTAGGTTTGATTAAGCATATATTATTAGGGTTTATGATAGATTGAATGTTCAAACTTATGGGTATAAGAAGTAAATTTAATTTCTAATTGTAAAGCTATGTATTTTAAGTAATTAAATGTATGGGTATTTTAGAAATAAAAAAGTTTCATTAAAACATGGGTATAAGCAGATATTTTGTGGGTGGTAATAGAGCCACCATAATAATAATAATTTTTCCTTTGAAGATTTGAGTGATAGTTAGCTTCTTGACCCTCTTTCGGCCCTTAATTGTTGGGTTTATTAGGGGCCTTAAATCAAGTATATTGGGTTGACCTAAAATGTAGTAAAATAAAAGTTGGGCTTGATTTATTATTTGAAAAGAGTGGCGATAAAAGCATTCCATAAAAATTGTTTGTACATCCATTTCGTAAGTACATCCATAAAAAAAAAAAAATTTTAAAAATTAGTTTGTAAATAAACCCCATTTAATACCAAAAATACCCTTTCTTACAAAATTTCTAATTTGTACACCCTTTCCTCAACACACAGCAGCCTCTTCTCCCTCCATGCTTTTCAACATATGGAGTTATATTATAGAGATTTGCAGGAGGTCAGGTTATGGCTATGGCTATTCTCAAAGGAATCAAATTTTTGCAGCTGACTGAGACTTTTACCAGCTACTATTGAATCTAATGATGCTATTGTATTGTCTTCAATAGTTTCTAAGGAGTCTCCATTATCTGATGTTGGTCTAGTTTTACATCAGATTTTTAAGCTTGTTGAATCTCTTTTTATTCATCTTGTTTTTTCTGGTGTAGAGTCTATCACTCACAAAGCAAAATCGGTTGCCCATGGTCTGGTAAAATTTGGTCTCCAAATTCAATAACCCTTGTTTTGGTGGAAGATATTCCTCCGTGTGAGGAGATTATGTTCTGGGCGAAGACCAAAATTTTCTTTGTAAGTTTCTGGTTTTAATACATTTCCCATTTTAAAAATAATTAAATTCTTAAGTTAATATTGATAAAAATAAAATAAAAAATCTAAAACATGTTTGAAAGAAAAAAAAAATGGCAGATATTACAGATTAAGAAGAAAAAAAGGTTTTATGATATGTATATGTGATTATCAAACGATTAATAAGGAGACCTTTTTTTCTTTTTCTTTTGACAAACCATTAAATAAGAAACTAATTAATAATTATTGATGGGTGTACCTACAAATTATTTAGTCATTTTAGTAATTTTATTTAAGGGTAATATTGGATTTTCAAAAATATACTAATTTGGGGTGTACATAAAATTTTTAAGGGGTGTAAATATTGTCACTCATTTGAAGCTTCATTCAATTTAGATGATTATATATGTAACACAAAAAGCCCATTCAATAGAAGGCATGCATATAAAATTACATGACTTGTTTGCCTTTGTTAAAATTACCTCCATTTTGCATAATCTTTGTTAATGAATGACGAACAAGTGATAATCAATATTACTGACTACATTTATTTAAATTATGTTGATTTGTAATTTTTCTAAAATTCTTGTGTTCTCTCTTTTTTATTTATTTTAATAATATTTTGGGATGGGGTACACTACAAAAAAACTGGCTATCACCGAGGGCAAAAAGCGGTCGGTGATAATGATTTGCCGTCGAAAATACCCTTTTCCGACAGCAAATGGCCGTCGAACACCGTCGCTGATAGTGTCGTCGGAAATGTCATATTTTCGACCGGCCGTCGAAAATAAAACTATTTTCGACCGCAAATTACCGTCGATAATATTCCTGTCGAAACTAAACTTATTTTCGATAGCAACTTGCCGTCGATAATAATGTTATGTTCATCGAATATATCTTGCACCGAGAGGAATATGCGGTCGAAAATATTATTCACTGCCGTCGAAAAAGATGATATCGAAGGATGTTTGACTGTTGAAAATGCTTTTTTTTTGACGGTAATATGCCGTCGAAAATGCTTTTTTTGACGGTAAACCACCGTCGAAAATGCTTTTCACTTGTTTCATCGATGGCCAAATGCCGTCGAAAAAGGTTCTTGATAAATACACTTTTTTTTCGACGGTAGTAGACGGTTGAAAATGATATTTTATATTTCTCTGTTTTGTATTTATTCATATTTCACCTGTTTTGAATAACAAACTGTAAATTAAAATTCTTATAACTATGTTATCAATAAAATACAACATAAATCAAACAAATTAACATTCTTGGTAAACTTTAAGTTTGAGATACTCAAATTATAGAAGTGTATGATAGTAGAGTACATATTTAGTAGATTTTAAATATCTAGCTATGATATTTGCATACTTGCATGTAATATACAAAAGAGATATTCATAGAAGAAGGTTGTAGTCCTAGCATATCACAGTCATTTCCATGACACAAAACAAAAAACTAAATAGCTTCATCTATCTGTTCCGGGTACTTGAATCAATCGTGCATTGTGTGTTCCACACCATTGTCCAGACAGTTTGGGGAAACATCAGCCTGTATAAAATTTAATAACAATAAGCAATTGAATAGAGACAATCTATCTCCCAAACAATTAGAGATATAAACACAAAAGAGTTATAGAACATTAAATATATTCCTAAAATCACATTTCTTAACCATTAGGGCAAACAAAACAGGAAACCAAAACAACTAGAGCAAAGACAAGCTACACACCCCACCAGCAGACAGGAAAGGCAAACAAAAGCAAAAGCCTGAAAGAAATATAGAACAGAAAAACAAAGACCAAAACAAAGGCCAAACAAAAGCTAAAAATCTCTTCACTCTATTATTTCCCCTTTCGAAGAAGATTAATTAGCAAGGTAGTTCAACAACCATATCAAGGGATAATATTGGGAAAAAAATATGCATACCGTGGTAGGTGGCAATTGTATATTTGATTGAGACATCATGACTTTCATGAGCTCGCGCATTTGCTTCACTTCTTCTTGCGTAGCTTTGAGCTGCTCCAACTCATCCTTCATAGCTTTATATTGTTGCAATTCTTCTTCCATGTTCTTAATCTTTAACTCCAATTCTTCAGTTTTGTCAACTCTTGCACGCTTACAACTTCTTTCACAATAACCATACACATCCTTAGCTTTGATACCCGAACCCATACCAAGGACCCGACCATGAGATCCCTCTCCGACTACTTCACGATATATATCCAACTCATCTGTTTCAAGACCTTGATCTTGAGCAGATGCTTTCTTAGCTTCCAACGTTGCCTACATTATAGCCATTCATATTATACACACTTTAAAAAAAATTGAAAACAAATTGCATAGAAAACATTGTACATACATGCAAAGCTTCTACCTTTTCACTAGCCCATTCTTTTCCACCGTCCTTTGTTTTTGACATATGAAGCATTTTAAAACACTCAATTGGACTAGGTTCAACCCCTGTTGTTTTAACCTAAAACCATATAATCAATTAAAATAAGAGTTTATCATGTTGAATAAAAAAAAAAAAAAATTTAATCTAGTTATAACATAAAAATACAAACATTAATGTTTAATACATACTTGTTCATATTTATACTTTGCAATGGGAATTGAACCTGCCGTATGATGCATTTTCAAATAATCTCGATTAGATTTATTTCTTTGGCTTCGTTCCTACATATAGCATTTTAAATTATATTAATATGTATTATAGAAAAAAAAATAATAGATAACTATAATATAAGAATAATACCTGCCAATCTTCATCCATCCATTTGTCAACCATTTTCTCCCATACCTTCACTGGTACATTGTTAGGCGGATGTGCTTTTTGAGCTTCCTTTGTTAGGTACTTTTTAAAAATTTTCTTTCTCAAAAGAAACATCCAATCTTTAAATAAAATTGAACATGTTTTCAACATTGCAGCCTTAAGTTCCTCTTCTGTACATGTGTACGCAAACTTAATTTCTTTGAAACGTGCAAACAATGTTTCACGTTCATCCTCCGGATATTCAGTATATCTTATCCAATGCCCTATTATGTTTTGAGAGAAAAGGATAGAAATTTCTCGAACAACCTCCGGTGTAACTATCCTAAAAAGTTAAAGATTCACATCTTAATGAATTTATTAAAAGTGACTAAATATATATATATATATTTTGAAAAGCAGAATTTACCTTCCTTGATAAATATGCACTTCCAAGTTATGGTTATTGGGAACACCTTTAGCTTTTCCTCTACCTTTCTTTTTTTCACCACCTGAGCCTAATACAAATGCATATTTAATACATTAATGTTTAATACATACTTGTTCATATTATAAATTGTTTAATTTATTTAGATATAAGATACATCATGGGTTGAAGGATTTTGACTTTTGAGAAAGCACAGGTAGCATTTATATGATGAAGAAATATATGCTGTATTTTTCACATTGGAAGACAAATTATATGCATTAGTCTGAGCATTTTTGAGTCTGTAGGGATCTCTAAAGCTGTTGTGAATGTAGGCTTGTCTTCTATTTCCTATGGATATACTAGGATTCACACGAAAACAAATAATGGAAATGGAGAGGGAATATCACATATATATTTTTTGAACTACAGAGAATTTATTAAGGCCAAAAGCCAAAAATAAAGCAAAACAACCAGCACACCCAACAACATGAGAAGAAACGATCAAGCAGGAAGGGGACACAGCCAAGGCATGCCAACAACCAAAACAGAAAACTAAAAACAGGGCACCAAACAGAACAAAACACAAGCAGCCCAGCACAGCAACAGCAAAAACCAACAGCCACAGCAAAAACAACCCAGAACAGCAGTTGCAAAAACAAAAGACAAACCTTGCAAACTGCAGCAAAGCAACAACAGAAAAGAAACCCACAACCCCATTAAGAGCCATCAGACAAGTCACCCCAAACCACCGTTTCCCCGTCCTTGGAGCAGCCCCTCTTGGAATATCACATATATATTGTTAATGGAGGAGGGTAGAAAAAGTCCTAGATAAAAATTGAAATTGATGTGTGTTCTTATCCTTTTTCTACTCTTTTAGTTTGTCTTTCTGCTCTTTAGTAGAAGTAAGCTCAAGGATAACTAGTTACTGCAGTGCATGATATGCTTTATGCTATAATATTAGCTTTATTGAGCACCACGAACAAACAACACCCCAAAAGCAAAGCAACAACAGAAAACAAGAAGACTAACAGAAAAACAGAACATGCAGCCAAATCAAGCTAAAGACTAATTTAAAATATTTAAAATTTTCATGTAAAGGTTACCTTCATTTTCTAAAGACTCTGAATCAAGATTTGGATTAAGAGGTAAATCTTTATCAATTAGCTGTTGTGGAGGTACTAATGTTTGAAGTACTTGTCCGGTACGAGATGATCCTTCTTTCTGAACTTTGCCTTTACCTCTCCTAGCCATGACTATCAATCTGTTGATTACATACATTATTAGTATCCACATAATGCAAATAGTTAACATCTATTATTATATCCATGCATAGATTTTTAATATTAATCATATAACAATGCAAGAATTTGTTTAATACCACTGGAAATTGTTAAATTTCACTCCACATCTATATTATGACTATTGTCTTCAGCATTCCTGCTCAAATCTATTTCATCTTCATGGTTGTCATCCAAGTTAGCATTTGTGTTAGTGCACTGCATCTGTTCTTCTTGGTATGGTTCCCCTTCATCCATAGGCATCTCATAAAGATTTCTAGGCTTAATTTCAATTGATGTACTCCATGTAGGATCATTGATCCCTTCCAAATAGTAAACGTGAATTGCTTGGGATGCTAACACGAAAGGCTCTTGAGTATTTAACTTTTTTTTCGTATTAAGAACAATATTCCCACAACGATCTCTCTTGAAACCTATCCCTTCTCTAGCTGTATCAAACCACTCACAACTAAACAGTACAACTTTATTTCCTTCGGTGTAGCAAAGTTCAATAATATCTTTTAGTATTCCATAGTATGACACATCATTTTGGTTTTCTCCATGCACCATCACTCCATTATTTTGAGTTTTTTTTGTTTCATCGCGTTCCGTAGTGTGAAACTTATACCCATTTATATTGTAACATGGATGATAAGTAACACGCCTCTCTGGACCCCGAGATAAACAAAGCATGTCCTTGTTAGTTTGTCCTTCATTGTAAAGTTGTTTGATCTAAGAAAAAAAGATATACAAAAATTCAATAATTAAAAGTTAAAGATGAATTAGAAAAATTGTAAGTTTTCAAATGTATTTATACCTACCTTTTCTCTAAACCAGCCTATAAATTCTTCTTTATGTATTTGCTCTACATTTCTAAAACCTGAGTTTATTATGAAATTCTTATGCTCCCTGCACACATGAATAACTCACTCTAATATTTACAAAAAAGTATATACTAAAATAAAAATTGATAATCATTTATGGAAAAGGTCTTACTGTATAAAAGGCAATGACTCATCGCAATTTTGAAGTACATAAAGCACTGCTATATTGTGAAGTAATAGATTTAACTCCTTTACTTCCACCTTTCCGTAAGATCGTCCAGATGTTAAAAATATCGATAACGTATTAGAAGAGTGTTGACCTCCATCGTAATTTCTCTCAGGTATATTAAATTTCGTTTCCACCCCACGAAGATATCGAGAACAAAAAGTCAAACACTCGTCAGCCAAATAACCTTCTGCAATGGACCCTTCAGGTTGAGCCTTGTTACAAACATAACACTTGAGCTTACGCAAATATCTAATCATAAATAAAAAATCATGTAACTAAAAGTTATTAAAAACATAATATAAACAAGTTGTTAAATCAAACTTTACCTTTCAATTGGATACATCCACCTATATTGTATTGGACCACCAACTTTAGCCTCCCATACGAGGTGAATAGGTAGGTGCACCATTATATCGAAAAATGCAAGAGGAAATATTCGTTCTAACTTGCAAAGTGTTAGAGCAATTTGATCTTGAAGTCGGTCCAAGTCATCTTTGTTCAATACTTTAGCACACAATTCTCTGAAAAAATTGTTTAGTTCAGTCAATGCATCAACTACATGTCTAGGTAAAAAATCTCTCACAATCAATGGCAACAATCTCTCTAAAAACACATGACAATCATGGGTCTTCATGCCTGAAATTTTTCGTTCCCCTACATTCACACATCAAGTCAAATTGGATGAATATCCATCTGGAACTTTTATATTTACTAACCACTGACATATCCTTTTTTTCTCTTCATTAGTAAGTGAATAACAAGCAATTGGCAACACAATTTTTCCATTATTGTCCACCGGATGGAGTTCACGTCTTATACCCAATGCTTGTAGATTGAGACGAGCATTTAAAGAATCTTTTGTCTTGCCATCAATATTAAATAGAGTTCCTAAGACGTTATCACAGACATTTTTCTCAATGTGCATAACGTCTAAATTATGGCGTAATTCAAGTGTTCTCCAATATGGTAGCTGAAAAAAGATACTATGTTTATTCCAATTATGGCTTGTTCCAAACCCAGCTATTTTTTGCTTTTTTACACGCTTACCATATGTAATCGGGGTCAAACCTTGAAGTTCTGTAAAGACTTCATCACTGGCTGGCCGCTTTGGTGCATCTCCCGTCTCTTTCTTACCATTAAATTGGCTCATTTGATTTCGCCATACTTGATCTTTAGGCAAAAATCGACGATGACCCATGTAGCAAATTTTAGACCCATGTAGCAAATTTTAGACCCATTAGCTAAACTAAAGTGGTCTGTTTTCTTTGCACAACATGGACATGCCAACCTTCCTTTTGTACTCCATCCAGACATGTAAGCATATGCTGGAAAATCATTGACAGTCCACATAATCGCAGCCTTCATTTGAAAATTCTGCTGTGTTGAAATGTCATATGTATTCACTCCATTATCCTATAATTCATTCAATTCATCAATCAAAGGTCTCAAATATACATCAATGTCATTACCTGGACCCTTTGGACCTGGTATAAGTAAAGACATAAATGTATACGGTTCTTTCATACACATCCAAGGAGGAAGATTATATGGAAATAAAAGGACTGGCCAAGTACTGTGCGCAACATTCATGTTACCAAAAGGATTGAACCCGTCAGTAGCAAGACCTAGTCGTACATTTCGAGGGTCCTCGGCAAATGTCTCATGCTTTTCATCAAACTTTTTCCAAGCTTCGGAATCTGCAGGATGCCTTAACAAACCATCTTTTACTCTATTTTCAAAATGCCATCTCATACTAGCAGCTGTTTTAGAGGACATAAATAATCTTTGTAGTCTTGATGTGATAGGGAAGTAACGCAAAACCTTCCAAGGAACATTTTTGCCTTTCCCACTCTTTCCTTTTGGTTGCCACCTTGGTAGTCTACAAACCGGACATTCTAATGCTTCTCCATACTCCTTGTAGTAAATGATACAATCATTATCGCAAGCATCAATCTTCTCATAATGAAGGCCAAGATCTTTTATAATCTTTTTTGCTTCATAGTGAGAAGTAGGCAATTTATCACACATCGGAAATGCATCCTTCAACATTTCCAACAACATGCTAAATGATTTGTTACTCCATCCATTTATGCATTTAATATGCATCAACTTGACAAGAAATGAAAGATTGGAAAACTTATCACAGTTTGGATATAAAGGCTGCTCAAATTTTTCTAGCAAATTGTAAAATTCTTTTGCATAACTATTTGGTTCTTGGGGATAAACTTCTTCAATTAAATTGCGCATGTCATCATTTTGGGAGTCATGAGGTTCACTATCTATTTCACTTTCATCATCACTCTCTCCATTCTCCCCATGGCAATGCCAAGTAGTATAGCCTTGTTTCATTCCTTTGCACACAAGATGTTCTTGTACCTCACTTCTAACTCTTCTATATCTATTATTACATTTTACACAAGGACAAAATATTTTTGAATCTCCAAATCTATTATGTGTAAAAGCATAATCAAGGAACCTTTCTACTCCATCAAAATACTTGGAAGTTGACCTATTTAATTCAATCCAAGATTTGTCTATCGACATTTTTTCTACAACAATGGAAACACACAGACAATATATGTAGTAAGCACCACATAAAAGACATCTTATAATGAAAAGCATAAGTGAAAATATGAAGGCAATGAAACAATGGTAAATTGAAAGCTATTTTTGCAAGAGTGAATTTATTGAAGCAATATAGCTCCCACTTTGTGATGTAAACAGTATATTAATTTTCTTATAAATATCTCTTTTTAACAAAAATTGAGATGTTCAATATATACATAAAACAAGTACAATAAGAGAACTACTGTAGAAATTATCACAAATAAGGATTTCAACATAAATACAAAACAAACCTAAATGACTAAAGACTAGTGGAAGTGTTTGTTATAATATGGAAGTGTGAGTTATAATGTGTTTACTGTTTTATTATTATTTTTTCTTTATAAGTTTTCAGCAGACAATCAATTCACTCATGCTAGCATTTTTTTTTTTTTTTTTTGAAACAGCATTTTTATTGCAAGAAGCCCGAAAAACAGGCAGAAACCAAACAACTACAAGCCAAGGGAAAACCAAAGACCCAGGCAAACACACACTGCAAACAGCAGCAGCCAACCCAGAAACAACAAACACACGCAGCCCCACCAGCAAGGGAGCCAGGAAAGGGCAACCGCAAGCTGGGACCAACCCAAACCACACCAACACAACAAGGCCACGCCACCATGAAAAAGCACAAAGAAAAACCAAAAACACAGACCTAAAAACAGACCAGTACTAAACCAAAACAACCACTGACATTGTCAAACAACACTCATGCTAGCATTAATGATTGATCTAGACTTCTAATATTGTGTAAAACTAAAAAATAATGTTGTCTACTAGTCGACTTTAAATTTTAGCAAATGAAATTCCAATCACATACCAGTGTCTCAAACTATAAAGTTCAAGATCTTGCCACCCACTGTTAGAAGCCTAGCTATCTTAACACCTGCACACAAATTAAAAGCAAATCATGTGATAATAGCAAGAGATTGAAAGCAAATACGGAAAATTTAGAGCTTGAGCAAGCAATCTCACACACCAGAAACATGCCCAGAACAGAAACATAACATACAGAGCATAAAACAAAACCAAAACAAAGCCTCAAAGTCACACATTTCCGCATCGAATGATATCCCCTTCCTCATTGGAACCCTTTCTCACATGAATTAGCTATGCTGTTTTCATCAACCTATATGTTTTGATTCTTTTTTTTTTTTTTTTTTTTTTTGAGGAAGCAAAGTTCCAATGCCAGAAACTTATGTTTATTATAGCAGACATGTAACATTAAAACAACAATATAGTAATCGGAATTTCAATTTTTTTTTTTTTTTTGACAAGCAAGAGGAAAAATTTATTAAGGCCAATCAGCCAAGAATCAGCAGGGCAGAGCAACAACAAAAGCACCCACCTGCAGCTTCAAAAAACTGCGACAGGAGCTACACAACACACTCCTGTCACTGAAATTTGAAGGGGACAGCACACACAAAACAACTCAACAGAACGCAGAAGAAGGAAGCCATACACGAAACAAAAACAAAGCAAATGACACAACACCCCCCCCCCCCCCCCCCCCCCCCCCCCCAAGGACCCAAATCAAGGCAGCCTCCAGTCCAGCACATTACCAATATCACCAGCTCCCTTTTTAGCCAAAAATTCTGCCATTGTGTTGGAATCTCTAGAGTTGAATTCAACAGACAACTGACTTCTTGAAGCTGTAGGTGGGTGCTTTTGTTGTTGCTCTGCCCTGCTGGTTCTTGGCTGATTGGCCTTAATAAATTTTTCCTCTTTCTTGTCAAAAAAAAAAAAAAAATTGGAATTTCAATTTAACCAACCCGAAATGCCAATATGTCTTTCCTTTCCATGAACTTGTAGCATGTACTACAAGATCATGAAAGTTGAATTTATTTTAATATAATTAATATAGGCTGCAACATAAAACAGCTTAGCCTGGACATTCTGAGCAACCTACTAAAAGGAGTTTTTGACATCAATCACAGACCACAGGCTTTTGATCAACCTACTTAGACAAGGAGTTTTCGACATCAATCACAAACCAATACTTGACATCAGATTTTGCAAGCCTTTCCATGGCTTCATTGAGTTCGTCAATCCGGATCAGCTCAATGTCTGCAGTAATATTGTGCTTGGAACAGAAGTCCAGCATCTCTTATGTCTCCTTTATCCCTCCAACATTACTTCCACCAATAATCCTCCGCCCAATAACTAAAGGAAAAATAGGCAGCTCCAGGGGTTTCTCAGGCAAACCCACAGTGACCAGCTTCCCATTTACGTTAAGCAGACTAAGTAGCGGAGCCAGGGCATGAGCTGCAGCGATAGTGTCAATGATGTAATCCATGGTACCTATAGCTGCCTTAAATTTTGCAGGATCAGTGCTAACAAGAAACAAATCAGCACCAAGTATATCGATCGCTTCACTCTCCTTCTTTAGGGAGGTACTGATGACAGTGACTTTCAACCCAAAGGCCTTACCAATTTTCACAGCAACATGATCGAGCCCACCAAGTCCTGCTACACCCAAATGTTTTCCAGGTTGATTCATTCCATAGTATACCATTGGGCTGTACACTGTGATCCCCGCACACAACAGTGGTGCACCCACATCAAGAGGCATGTTATCAGGAATACGGAATACCCACATCAAGAAGCCCCAAACCAAGAGAAACAATAGCACAAAGCAAACAAACGAATTGAAAAAGCAAAATAACAAAAACAAAAGACAGCCCCTAACCCAAGAACCCAAAACAGACCACCTACAAACCACCAGGGCACCAGGCAGCGAGAGGCACAAGACCAGAACCGCAATCGCAAAACAAAAACAAAAACAAAAGAATAGGCCATACCCTCCAAACTCGAACCTAAAGACCAAAAAATTGCAGCAGAAATTGAGACCCTTACACCAGCCAAACAAGACCAGAACAGAAAGCAAACACCCATTGTGAAATCAAAACAAAAAGCAAACAAAATAAGAAAAAAAAAATTACCTTTTCAGATGAGAACTCAGGTCAGAACTGGAATCAGAGCAAACCAGAGGAAAACATGAGCAATTCGTGAGAAGAAGCTGGGAATAGGGTTTTTTTTTAAATAACAAATAAGTCAAATATATATATACACCAATATGATGTCGTTTTGGTTCCTCAATGTAACCAAAACTACATCGTTTTAACCATTTCGAGGGCTAATTTCGATGCCGTCGATGATACATTCGGTGCAAATGTTTGCCGCCAGGTAAAAAGTTCAATCTTACAAATTTGTAGTCTAATTCCAACGGCAAAATACCCTCGAAAATAGTTTGAATAAAAAATTTGACTATTTTCGACGGTACTTTTAAATGCCGTCGATGAAACTATTGGCGCCAAGCAGTCCGCCAAAAATATGTACTTATTTTCGACGGCAAAATGACTATTTTCGTCGGTAATTGGCCCTCGAAAATATAGTAATCATTTATGGAATATGAGCGACGGCATTAGATTTTGCCGTTGAAAATAACGGTATTTTCGAGGGTAAAAATGGCCGTCGAAAATGTTTGGTCGCTGATAGCCAGTTTTTTTTGTAGTGGTATATGATGATATATGGTGCTAAGGAGGTGCAAGCTTAGATGGGATGTTCTGGTACATCTCCAGATTCCGATCACCAACAACCTTTACAGGTTGCTTGATCTATGGGCATCTTCTTTATAAACTCTATAGCATCCATAGAACCATAATGCTGAATCTGAGGCAAAATTGAATAATCATCAACCATACACTGGAAATATGATAAGTCATCTTCAACTCATAAAACACCTATGAAAGTGATTACAATTGTACATGCTTTCAAACACATCAAGTGTAGTTTCTATGAAAGTGATTCCTTCTGGAATTTCTTCTGCATTCTTCATTTGAGAAAACAAACCGATTCGTCCATGCATTGCTAAACCCCCAATTATGGTATTTCATGCTTTCAAACACATCAAATGCATTTTCTATAATCCTACATTTTGCATACATGTCGATCAACGCATTCCCGACATAAACATTTCCCTTATAACCATTACTCTCTGCATACACCTGCACCCACTAACCCAAATCAAGGGCTCTCAATCTTGCACACATAGATAACACGGTGTGTAGCATCATTTGGAAATGCATCGCCCTCAATTAACATTCTCTTAAAAGCATCCAACACTTCAAATAAACAGCCATTCTTCGCGTACCCTCCTATCAATCCATTCAAAGAAAAAACATTCCTTTCAGGCATCTTTTCAAACAACCTCTCACAACCACCCAACACCGTGTTCCAAGACATGGCATATTGCCCAACTCAAAATACCCAACAACCATAGTGTTCCATAAAACTGCATCGATCCCTTTCGGGCACCAACCTCACGGAAGCAATATCACCACACAAAATGTACCCGTTAATCATTGCATTTGTGGTCCATGCAACCACATTCCTCTCAACTATCTCTCCAAACACCTTAATTATAAGCCGCTTCTATTACTCTTAGTTAAGATAATTTTAAGAAAACAAGAAAAGAGGTAGGCAGAGACAAGAAAATGTAGAGAGAAGAGGCAATTGCTCAAATAATCGACGCCTTTAATTAATTGATACAAGACTGTTAGGTTGATAATTAGTGTTGGCATTAATTCCATATCAAAACGTGTTTTACTTGTAATGTTTAGTGGTTAGTAAATGAAGGATTTCGAAGACGAAGGACGTCTCAACCATTATTCGTTCAAGTTGCCGGCTTTTAAGAGTCTCGGACATTATCGGTCTACAAAGGTATACATGTCCTCTTATCTCTTACAAGGCTAGGCACACACTCACACATATCATTTTTGTGTGTCCCTTCATGATTTTATTTCATTTACATTTCACTTTCACATACTTGGCAAAATATGCTCATGCATTCACATTTAGTTAATAAACTTTGTGTTTTGCATTTTCTAGGACTATGTCCGGAAACTAGCATATGTGTGTGTATTTGTGTTTGTATGTTTCCGTATTTTGTGTTTAGGACTTGAACATGTTCTTATTCAATGCCTTATTGAGTTCCGGTCGTTTCGGTTACTCATTCATAAGGTTTCGAGTCCAAACGTGTTGACTATGCCACTTTACGTTCTCTTACGTTATGTTGACTTCATCGATGATTTCCGAGATGATTTCTCAACCGTTTTTCAAAGTTGTATAGTCTTTTTCGTGCGTGAGAGAGTCATGGTTTGTAATCCGAAAACGGATTCGAATTCGGAGTTTGGACGCTCAAGATACGGGCCGACGAACCGAGAGTGCGCGGGAGAGGACAGCCCAGGCCGTGGGCCACATGGGCTGGCCGTGGTTGAGGCCGTGGGCCCCACGGCCTGGAGCCCCTTCTGCTCCCGTGTGGGCCACGCGCCCCCCACGGCCTGGGGGTGATGTGGAACCACATGATTGGTCAAAAAGACCTTTCTCTCTCCTCCTATTTCTTCCCTCTCTCTCTCATTTTGAATTTCCAAGAAGAACATTTTCAGTTTTCCCGTCTAGAATTCTCTCCAATATTTCCAAACTTCAAAACACCATATCTTCCTCATCCGGAGTCGGATTTGAGTGATTCAAGTTGGAGAGTGTTCGTATTTGAGTCCTCTAACATCTCCAAGTGGTTTGGTAGCTGTTTGATTGTGATTTCCAGTGGTTGACCACTGAATTCCGAACCAGCATCATAATCCGAGGTAATGGTCTCATCTTAGGGATTTCTTGTTATTTGACCTTCCAAATGCTTGGGGTTTCTTCTTCTATATCTATGTTATTGTTTTATGAAAGCTATTTGAAAAGGTAGCTTGATTATCATTCCAATTGAAATTCAATTTATGGACTTATATTGACTAGATTTCATGATTCTAGGTTTTACATTTGTTTGTGAGTTGTATTGTGATTAGAATGGCATCTTAGGTTGTTTGATACTTAATTGAATTAATTTTGTGTTAAAATGACTTTGAGATTTGATTTGGTCCTTTGATTGAAGAAATCAAGGATTTGTGTATTTGTTTGTGATTTAGAGAATATAGGTTTTGATTGATGTAAATCTCAAAACCTTGCTCTATATTTTTGTCTAGTATATTGATCGATTTTAATCTCATATATATAGACTTTGATTGTATATTGATAGCATCTTGAATTAGGACTTAATGAACATTTTGTGATTCAAGTGTTATATGTGTGAATGAGACTTTGAGTATATGTGTTAGGTGTTTCACATGCTTAGGTTTCTATTCATGGATTTTTGCATCTAGACTTGATTAATTGTGTTTTCACATGTTTAGGTCTATTTGTGCCATAGAATGTATTGATCACATGTTCTATGTTGAAATGAATGTTTGCATCATTTGCATTCACATGATCACACTAGGAAGTCCTTGTAAAAGGCATGAAGTCTTGGTTAGAGTCGGGATGACTCGGATAGCCAAGCAAGAAGTCTTGCCTAGAGTCGGGATGACTCGGATAGGTAAGCAAGAAGTCATGGCTAGAGTCGGGAGGACTCGGATAGTCATGCATGGGAGGCTCCCTAGAGGCAAGAGTGCCTTGGATAGGGAGTTGGCTAACATATTGGTAGGCCTAGGCGTATGGTTAGACATAGACTCCGATAGAGCGGGGTACACGGGATGTGTATGCACTCTTGAGGAATTTCTAATCTACCATCGATGTTGGTTGAGTGTGTTGTCCAATATATGGTGGTTCCGCATCATTGAGGGATTTCATACTTTCCAATAGGGTTGGGTAGGCTTAGACTTCACTAGGTTGGGTGAGCTAAAGATTGGTCACTTTGTGAATGTTCTATGTTTACTTTCCAATAATATAGTACCCAATGGTTGTAATTCAACCCGTGGATGTTTCCTCCTTGGAGGTTTTACCACGTTAAAAAATCCCTTGTGTTAATTCTTTCTATCTCTTCTCTTATATTTTAATTGTATATTTTATTGTCTTGATTCATAATATTCACTTGTGATGTATTGTGAACCAAGTCTTTGTATAGTGTGATTAGTGTATTCATTCTATAGATCAATTTGTATCTTTGATTCTTTTGTATATTGTAATATTTGTTTAGTGACATTTTGCTCACTCTTGTAACACATTGAACATCTTATGAAATACAAGTTTATTTTGTTGTTATGATTATTTGATATTTTACCTCACATGACTTGTTGATATACTTAGACATTTCTATTATGATTGTGTCATCATATTGTCTATGTATGTCTATCTTGGATTATTGTGTTGTGTGTAAGGCTACCTTGAGGGACAAACGGATGTTTGTTCAAGGGTTTGAAAAAAGGTGTAAAAACCTATTCACCCCCCCCCCCCCTCTAGGTATGCTTTAAGCAATTTAACTTCGTTTGTGTACATTCAATTGGTATCAGAGCGGGTCGTCGGATGGCACTCGACGAGATCCGGTTTATACTTACGTGTAAATTGCTTAGGTTTTTGTGTCATAGTTGTCCTCCTTTATTTGTTGTGGAAAAGGTTCTTCTCATTTTTCATTGCATTTGTCTACTAACAAATTTGTTGATAAGCTTGAATGAGTGTTAGTTACAAAAGCAAAGAAGAAGATGTTCTTGTGTTCCAAAGGTTGATCAATTTAGGTTTGATCACTTACTCAAGCAACATAATGAAGAAATCCACATGGAGTGATTATGTCTCTAGTGATGAGGAGAGCTCAAGTGATGAGTCTTCTAGTGAATAAGAGTTGGTAAGCAACTTTGTTGCATTCATGACCTCTCACTCTATCCTAGAGGATGTATGTCAAGGTTCGTTGGATGAGGAGGTTGATCCAAATCATTAAGAGTGCTTAAGATGATTTGATCAAGCTACAAGTGGATGAGTTTGTCTCAACAACTCGGAGGCTCTTAGGTGAAAAGAATGCTCTTGCCAAGAAGCTTAGAGAAGTTGAAGGGTTTGTTCTTGAAAGGGATAGGATCATCTCTAGTTTGACTCTAGGAGGCTCAAGCGACTTGGTAGTTGAGGAGAAGCTCATAGTGGCATCATTTCCTACAAGCAAGGTCGTTGTTGATAAGAAAGCTTCTAAGAAGAGATGTTCCAATACCAAGAACAAGTTGATGAACAAGGTACCCCTTGAAACTCCCATTTGTCCTCCACCACCACCGGAAGGTAAAATCTCTCCTTTTGTTCCCATATGTCATTTTTGCAATACCTTAGGCCATATCAAGCCCAAGTGCTATAAATTCATTGAATATTGCAACTTAGAAAATGCATCTAGGAATAGAGCGATTGGACCTAATTCTATGCATGCTAAAGCTTTTGAATATGGAAAGCATGATAATTTGTCAAAGCATGCTAAGAATATCCGGAAGGTGAAGAATGCATATCCTACAAAGTTTGACCATGCATGTGTTGCTAACAATGTTGAGAAGAAGAGTATTAATGATATTATTGTGAATCAAGTTGTGGAAGAACTTTACTCTAGGTTCAACATTGTGGTCAAAGAGAATCTTGATGATGTTCATGTTTGTCCACCCAAGACAAAATTTGTCAAGGGTGAGTGCTCTTACCATTAGTGTAAGTTGCACATGTGAGTTAGCTTTAAGATTAGTGTCGTTGATAAGAGGCTTAGCTTTTTGCTTTGTATCTTTACAACTTGACATGAACTTAGCTATCTCACTTTGTTTGTTTTGATAGTCAAAATTTGTTGGTTAACTTTTGAGAAGTTTTTTTTTGGAATCTATATGATAACATTATTGTTATGGCTTTTAGAGAAAGTCATTTCTTTGTTTGAGTTGGATTACATTGCCTTTAGTCTCTTGGAATCGACACACCTATAACTTGTAGTCATGAGGACTCACAAGCCAAGAGGACTCATAAAAAGGGTGAAGGCTTTGTATTTGGTGAAAATAGCTTGCGAAGGTATCTCTATATCATATTGCTTGCTTACTTGATTTTTTCATCTATCAACTCATTATTTGTATCACTTTCATGAAGCATGTCATAATTGAGAACTAATATAGTGTCTATATGGTACTCTTTGACATTTGCTAGTTTAAGATCTTTTGGTGATAAGTGTTCACATTGATCTTATTTCATGAAGCGTGTTGTTATGTGTATGATTGTTGAGTGGCTAATATTTGAATAATGTGAGCTTCATATTCTTTGATAGCTACTCTCTTGAGAAGTAGAGATCTTAAGTAAGTCTCTTTACTTGCTTTTAGATCATGTGCTTTTAAGCCTTGAAATTGGTTTCAAAAATGCACTTTGCTTCTCTTGTATGTTTTGTTAAGTATGTTGAGCTTGATTGATGTTCGCTTTGGATACACCTTGAAGTCCTAAGGACTAGTGCATTTAAAAATGACCAATGGTTGGTATCCATTTGCTTCGGCAACATAGAACTCAACGAGCACCCTCATGGAAAGGGCTACACACCTTGGTTGTGAAGCCACCCAATGTTGGAAAGGGCTACGTCATTGTGATGAGTGAAAGCCGCCATGAGGTGTATATGTTTATGTTAGAAAAATCAAAGAAGTGTTGAATTGAATCATAAAAAAAAAAAAAAAATCTTTGATTCAAGCCTTAATAAAAATAAAAAATAAAAAAAAAATAAAAATAAAAGGCTTTTGGAGTATAGTTGAATAATCAAATGAGCTCGGGTTGACAAATAGAAATGGGTTGACGAGCCACATGCACACACACGCTCACATGTTGAAATCTATTCTCTTTATAAGCAAAATTTCGGATGATAACCGGTTTGACCTTTTTATGGAAAGGCCTAAGATGAATAGATGTTGAAATTGTATGCATGATTGATTATCAAACTACTTCTTTTCATATACTTGAAGCAAAATCTTCACACACTCACTTTTGCTTAATTTGTATTTGTGATACTTTAGCAATTTTTGATGACATATGAGAGTGATTGAAAATCTTGATGTAACTCTCTTAGATATGTGAAGCTTATTTGCAAATCTAATAAAAAATTGCTTGTGATGTGATTGTGTGGTGATTTTTGTGAACATTTGTCTATCTTGATTTTAGATGAGGCACTTGTCAAGGGGGAGCATAATATGCTAAATTCTTGTTCTCTTTTATGACATGTTCACATGTTCTTCAAGGTTGTTAATTGTTGGCATTATTCTTATTTTTGATAAATCATGAAGATGCTATGATAAATTCTTACTTGCATGGTGATTTATTAAATATAGTGTTTTGCCTTTGTATATGTTTATTGGTTTCTTATTTGTTTCTTTGTTTCCTCTCACTTTGTTTTTAGTTTGTTTTGCGTTGCAAGATCATGGGTAAAGCAAAGAAGGTTGGTGGAAATACTTCTTCATCTCCCATTGCCAAGTCGAAACCTACAATTTTGTCCAAAATTTCCAAAGGTAACAAAGTTGATGAATTGGGAATTTTTGGGTGCAAAAAGATAATTCAAGAAAGAGGTATTGACTTGGACTCTTGTATTGGATCATATGTCTATGATGTGCTTAAGAGTAGGAATTGGATTTCATGGGTCAACATGTTAGGAGTATCTAATGAGACCATTGTCAGAGAATTTTATAATGCTTACAAATCCGGTTCTACTGTGACTAGTGCTACTCTTAGCATAAGGAAAGTTGTATTTAGAGTTTGCCCTAGGAAGGTTAATGAATTTCTTAACTTGTCCGATGACATTGAATCGGATTTCCTCGATGTTGATGTCTTGGAAAACCTTGATTTAATGGGTAAGACTCTTTGTGATGATGATGATTTTGTGTGGGGGAAACGTGCTTTTATTAGGCAAGGTGAGCTAACAAAAATTAGTGCATTTTGGCATTTATTTGTTTGCTCCAATCTTATTGTTTCTACTAATGCTTCGGAGCTCAATAAAGACAAGATTAAGATTGTGTATGCCTTGGTTACTAACCAACCTATAAATCTTGGTGAATTGCTTGTGGAGCAAATTCAAAGTGCGGCTTGTACTAGTCGTTTGGACAAGAAATTGGCTTTTCCGGGGTTTATAACTCAATTGTGCCTAGCTAAAGGTGTGAGGAATCTTGATGGTGATGTTATGCTTCCTCCCTTAGAGAAGTTGAGTGAGAAACGTATGGCAACCATGTCATACAAGGACAAGGGAAAGTCTAATGATGTACTTAGGCTTTTTGGTGATTCTCTTGATTCTAACCATGTCCCTAACTCACCCGCTCTTCCTAGTTGGGCTTTAAAATTAAGGAAAGAGGTTGAAGAATCTCATAGGTTGATTGAGGCGTCACAAAGGAAGATTGAAGACCTTAGTGCAAAGCTTGTTGCTCAAGATGAGAGGATCAAAGAGTTGGAAGGAAAATCAACTCCAACAAGGCAATATGTGAGATCCGCACACCGTTCTTCTTTCCTTGGTGGCACAAGTGGCTAGAAAGCTTCATGAGGTATAATTTCTTACTCTTTCCCTTTGGCTTCATATCATGTCAAAAAGGGGGAGAAATATGAGAAACACATGGGAGATATCTAGCTTACTTAGCCTTATGTTAGTTGTTTTTGTATATTTGGTATCTAGCTTGAACTATATGGCATGTAATATTTTTGTTGAATCTTGGCTTAGAATATATTGATGGCTAGTATGTATTAAGGGGGAGCATACTTGATCCATTTGAACTTATATGCTATTATTTTCTTGCCTATGATTGGATACTTGGATATTGCCATACTTGGTGTCTCTTGGATATTCTTGTGCTTTCAAGTTTTTTTTTAGGTGATATCAAGAGAAGACCAAGATGAAGTTCAAGACTTGATTTATAATTTGTGTCTATATGTGTAACTCATTGTACTCATTGTGACCAAATTTTCTTTGTAATTGTTTTAGTGTTTGTTTAGGGGTTTTGTCATGGAATTTGCCAAAGGGGGAGATTGTTAGGTTGATAATTAGTGTTGGCATTAATTCCATATCAAAACGTGTTTTACTTGTAATGTTTAGTGGTTAGTAAATGAAGGATTTCGAAGACGAAGGACGTCTCAACCATTATTCGTTCAAGTTGCCGGCTTTTAAGAGTCTCGGACATTATCGGTCTACAAAGGTATACATGTCCTCTTATCTCTTACAAGGCTAGGCACACACTCACACATATCATTTTTGTGTGTCCCTTCATGATTTTATTTCATTTACATTTCACTTTCACATACTTGGCAAAATATGCTCATGCATTCACATTTAGTTAATAAACTTTGTGTTTTGCATTTTCTAGGACTATGTCCGGAAACTAGCATATGTGTGTGTATTTGTGTTTGTATGTTTCCGTATTTTGTGTTTAGGACTTGAACATGTTCTTATTCAATGCCTTATTGAGTTTCGGTCAGTTTCGGTTACTCATTCATAAGGTTTCGAGTCCAAACGTGTTGACTATGCCACTTTACGTTCTCTTACGTTGTGTTGACTTCATCGATGATTTCCGAGATGATTTCTCAACCATTTTTCAAAGTTGTATAGTCGTTTTCGTGCGTGAGAGAGTCACGGTTCGTAATCCAAAAACAGATTCAAATTCGGAGTTCGGACGCTCGAGATACGGGCCGATGAACCGAGAGTACGCGGGAGAGGACAGCCCAGGCCGTGGGCCACATGGGCTGGCCGTGGTTGAGGCCGTGGGCCCCACGGCCTGGAGCCCCTTCTGCTCCCGTGTGGACCACGCGCCCCCCATGGCCTGGGGGTGATGTGGCACCACATGATTGGTCAAAAAGACCTTTCTCTCTCCTCCTATTTCTTCCCTCTCTCTCTCATTTTGAATTTCCAAGAAGAACATTTTCAGTTTTCCCGTCTAGAATTCTCTCCAATATTTCCAAACTTCAAAACACCATATCTTCCTCATCCGGAGTCGGATTTGAGTGATTCAAGTTGGAGAGTGTTCGTATTTGAGTCCTCTAACATCTCCAAGTGGTTTGGTAGCTGTTTGATTGTGATTTCCAGTGGTTGACCACTGAATTCCGAACCAGCATCATAATCCGAGGTAATGGTCTCATCTTAGGGATTTCTTGTTATTTGACCTTCCAAATGCTTGGGGTTTCTTCTTCTATATCTATGTTATTGTTTTATGAAAGCTATTTGAAAAGGTAGCTTGATTATCATTCCAATTGAAATTCAATTTATGGACTTATATTGACTAGATTTCATGATTCTAGGTTTTACATTTGTTTGTGAGTTGTATTGTGATTAGAATGGCATCTTAGGTTGTTTGATACTTAATTGAATTAATTTTGTGTTAAAATGACTTTGAGATTTGATTTGGTCCTTTGATTGAAGAAATCAAGGATTTGTGTATTTGTTTGTGATTTAGAGAATATAGGTTTTGATTGATGTAAATCTCAAAACCTTGCTCTATATTTTTGTCTAGTATATTGATCGATTTTAATCTCATATATATAGACTTTGATTGTATATTGATAGCATCTTGAATTAGGACTTAATGAACATTTTGTGATTCAAGTGTTATATGTGTGAATGAGACTTTGAGTATATGTGTTAGGTGTTTCACATGCTTAGGTTTCTATTCATGGATTTTTGCATCTAGACTTGATTAATTGTGTTTTCACATGTTTAGGTCTATTTGTGCCATAGAATGTATTGATCACATGTTCTATGTTGAAATGAATGTTTGCATCATTTGCATTCACATGATCACACTAGGAAGTCCTTGTAAAAGGCATGAAGTCTTGGTTAGAGTCGGGATGACTCGGATAGCCAAGCAAGAAGTCTTGCCTAGAGTCGGGATGACTCGGATAGGTAAGCAAGAAGTCATGGCTAGAGTCGGGAGGACTCGGATAGTCATGCATGGGAGGCTCCCTAGAGGCAAGAGTGCCTTGGATAGGGAGTTGGCTAACATATTGGTAGGCCTAGGCGCATGGTTAGACATAGACTCCGATAGAGCGGGGTACACGGGATGTGTATGCACTCTTGAGGAATTTCTAATCTACCATCGATGTTGGTTGAGTGTGTTGTCCAATATATGGTGGTTCCACATCATTGAGGGATTTCATACTTTCCAATAGGGTTGGGTAGGCTTAGACTTCACTAGGTTGGGTGAGCTAAAGATTGGTCACTTTGTGAATGTTCTATGTTTACTTTCCAATAATATAGTACCCAATGGTTGTAATTCAACCCGTGGATGTTTCCTCCTTGGAGGTTTTACCACGTTAAAAAATCCCTTGTGTTAATTCTTTCTATCTCTTCTCTTATATTTTAATTGTATATTTTATTGTCTTGATTCATAATATTCACTTGTGATGTATTGTGAACCAAGTCTTTGTATAGTGTGATTAGTGTATTCATTCTATAGATCAATTTGTATCTTTGATTCTTTTGTATATTGTAATATTTGTTTAGTGACATTTTGCTCACTCTTGTAACACATTGAACATCTTATGAAATACAAGTTTATTTTGTTGTTATGATTATTTGATATTTTACCTCACATGACTTGTTGATATACTTAGACATTTCTATTATGATTGTGTCATCATATTGTCTATGTATGTCTATCTTGGATTATTGTGTAAGGCTACCTTGAGGGACAAACGGATGTTTGTTCAAGGGTTTGAAAAAAGGTGTAAAAACCTATTCACCCCCCCCTCTAGGTATGCTTTAAGCAATTTAACTTCGTTTGTGTACATTCAAAGACTATATATAGTCTGGTACAAACAATTGAAATACTAACAACAATTCATGCCAAGTAAAAAAGGAAATAATGACAAAGGAAAAGGAGCCACTAAGATGGAGAACAGCCCCACTAACGGCTCCAGTTATTCAACAAAACTAACAAATATGACTAATTCTTCGTGTGACAATTTCACCAGCACATGCGTCTTTATTATTTATTTTTTTGGCCGTCACAAATACGTTTGTGAGAAATAATCATTCACTGACGAGCCGTCACAAATACTACCATTTCCGACGGTCATGGGCCGTTGGAAAAAGTCAAATTATAAAAAAAATGGCGCGACACGACTTGCAGGTGCCACATAACCTAGCAAGCGCCACTTTAAATCACGACTTGGCAAGCATCACATCACCCAGCATGCACCACTTTAAATCCATGAAAGTCATGTGGTTCGAACCCTGGATAATAGTAAGGGTTACCCTTACCATTTTGCTATAATCTTATATCATATATGTTTTGCATATTGTTTATATATAAACTATTGATATGTTTGTATACTATCTAATTAATTTTTTGTTTTGTTTGTATACTATTTAAATATAGCTGTTGAGATATTGTTCTTAAAAATAATATTTTATTAAAATTATTAGAGTTTTTGTTGACGGTGAATTTTGGATTGCGTTAAGTAAACCACACGTCCAACAAATTAATATGAGTTAACAGTTGGAATTGTAAAGTAAAATAGAAAATTGAGCATACAAAACACTGAGTTTTCTGGTATCTTTAAGGAAACTTGGTTCCTTATCGGAGTATACTTCGTAATTCCTTGTTTGGGTGAGATTCTTCCTCTTCGTATTTGAGTCGTGGTTGTTTAGAATTAAACACCTTCCACGTTTTTACCCCGACCGGTTTTCTAACCCGACCACGTATTTAATTCCTCCAGATTTCACCAATAACAGTTTTTTTTCTTAAAAATCTAATATAGTAATGTCACTAAACATAATTAAAAATAACTAAATGTTCTTGTGATTACTAATAATTTTGCTATATTTTATATTTAATTAATTTAGTAAGATGTATCCATAAGGTAGACTTCCTATTAATACCATGATTTTATCCCTAAAGTTTGGTCCTTATTGCCTAATTGTCTTACGGTGATCATCACAAATTTTAAGTTTTTTTTTTTTTTTTTTTTTTTTTTTACATTATCTATGACATATTATTTGAAAAATTAAAAATTAAATCAAAAAATTTGGCGAAAAATTTGACATAGTGATTTCGTTAAAAAAATAACACATATAGTGATACATTTAAAATATTGACCTACAAGTCACATTTTTTGCGTGGTGTACATTCCATTATAATCTATTAATTATTTATTTATTCCATGACAATGCTATAACAAATCATGTAGAAAATAGTACTACATTTCTGACAGCATAATAGCCCTTAAAATTAATTCGAATTAAATTTTAGTATTTCTGATGACACTTTTTATGTTATCAAAAGTGGGTAATATCTACGGTTTATTCAACCATTTCCAACAGCATTTAGGCCATCGGAAATAATGTATTACTTTTTCCTCATTTCCAACGGAACAAAGACTATTTCCGACGGCATTTAGACCGTAAAAAATAATGTATTATTTTTCCTCATTTTTGACGGAACAAAGACTATTTCCAACGGCATTTAGGCCGTCGGAAATGTGGTATCATATTTTTACTCATTTCTGACGTCACTGAAATGGCCGTCGAAAATGGTTACTTTTTCCAACAGCAATTAGCACTGTCAGAAATAGTTCGTCACTGATAGGCTTTTTTTTTTTTTTTGGTAGTGTTATAAGCCGCTTCTATTACTGTCTATTAAGATAATTTTAAGAAAACAAGAAAAGAGGTAGGGAGAGACAAGAAAATGTAGAGAGAAGAGGCAATTTGCTCAAATAAGCGATGCCTTTAATTTTTTGATCCAAGACTATTTATAGTCTGGTACAAACAACTAAAATACAACTGAAATACTAACAACAATTCATGCCAAGTAAAAAGGAAATAATGCCAAAGGAAAAGGAGCCACTAAGATGGAGAATAGCCCTACTAACAGCCCCATTAACGGCTCCAGTTATTCAACAAAACTAACAAACATGACTAAGTCTTCGTGTGATAATTTCACTAGCACGTGCATGGCTTGTAAGGCCAATATGGCTTAGGCAATGGTCACATATCATTCCCCACCACTTGAAGAATCCTTGTCCTCAAGGATAAAGTCTGAGTAAGTCTTCGAAAAATGCCACTTGTTTTCCCATGTCGCGTCTTTAGGCGGTGCCCCGACCCATTTCACCAATATTTCCGTCTTGGGCCGATAGTTCCCTTTTGCATAATGTGGTTGTCTAAAATTGCTTCAGGCTAAGGAAGTATCGTAGAAGAGTTAGAAATTGGGGGTAGCGAAGCCGAAACTGGTGGAATGGGTCCCAAATGCTTCCATAACAAGCTAACATGGAAAACATTATGTATTTGTGACCCAACGGGCAAGTCCAACCGATACACAACTAGTCTGATTTTCTCCATAATCATGAATGGCCCGAAGAACCAAGGAGAGAGCTTAAGAGAACTTCGAAAGGCTATGGAAGTTTGGCAATATGGCTGTAACTTCAAGTAGACGTGGTCCCCAACAATGAATGAAACCTGGTAGCGGTGGCGGTCAGCTTGACTTTTAATTCTATCTCGAGCCTGTAAGAGATTATGGTGCAAGTCTCACATAATAGAGTCCCTGTCGCGGAGGTATTCATCAACCGCTTGAACACGCGAGGTGATTGGAACATAAGAAAACAAGTTGGGCGGTGGTATCCCATAAACAGCTTAAAATGGTGTAACTTTGGTGGATGCATAGACGGACGTATTATAGCTGAATTCAGCCCAAGGAATCCATTCGACAAATTTTCACGGTTGGTCCCCTGCAAAACAATGAAGGTACTGTTCCAATGTGCGATTCACCACCTTTGTCTGTCTATCTATCAGTTTACGGATGATAGCTAGAACTCATTTGAAGCTTGGTGCCTTGAAGTCGAAAGAGAGTTTGCCAAAAATTACTGACAAAAACTTTGTCGCGATCACTCACGATCAAAGTAGGAATACCATGAAGACGTACTATTTTTGAAACGAAGGTTTTGGCAACTGTAATAGTAGTGTATGGGTGTTTCATCAAAATGAGAAGGGCATATTTGGACAATCTATCCACCAATACCATTAGAACTATGTAACCATTTGAGGACTGTAGTCCCTCCACAAAATCCATGGACACCTTCTCCCAAATTCGATCCGGGACAGGTAGTAGTTGTAACAACCCGGCAGGCGTCATGCAATAATATTTATTTCATTGACAGATATCGTAAATTTGCAAGTAGTGCTTTATCGTGTGGCTCATGCCGGACCAATTGAAGATGCGTTTAACTCGTGCCAAAGTTTTATGGAACCCAAAATGGCCACCGATTACAGATGAGTGGCACTCAGCCAAGATCAAGGGAATTAAAGCAAAGGCAAGGCTCAAGAAGATATGGTTGTGTTTGAACCAAACACCATCTCTTAAGGTGAATATTGTGCACTGTTGTAAGGAATTCTTGGTAGACAAAGTAGAGTAGAATGAGTCCTGCTGAACTTCATGTTGTAACTTCACCCACCAATCTTCCAATGACAAGGAAATAGCTAAAAAAATAAATTCAACTACACGAGATAATGAATCTGCACCTTGATTGTCGAGACCCTTTTTGTATTCAATAACATAGTCGTAACCGAGAATTTTGGACAGCCAACGAGTCTGAGTTAGTGTCGTAACTCGTTGTTCTAGCAAGTACTTAAGACTTTTCTAGTTCGTTCAGATGACAAAAGGCTTGCCGTCACCATTTACGGATGGATTTGACGATGGCTATCATCTCTTTCTCGTATGTGGACAATGGTAGGGCAGAACCTTTTAAAGCCTCACTGAAATAAGCTATTGGTTGTTATTCTGTAGTAGGATAACACCAATTCCAATTCTGCTTGCGTCACACTTAATAACGAATGGCTGAGAGAGGTCAGGAAGGCAAAGAATTGGTGACGAAGTCAAAGCCTGTTTCAAACGGTTGAAAGCTTCAGTTGCATCCAAACTCCAATGAAAGTCGTCCTTAGTTAACAGGTGTGTCAAAGGTCCTGTGATGCTTCTGAAGTGCTGAATAAACTTCGGGTAATACCTCGCCAAACCTAGAAATCCTCGGACCTTTTTGGTTGTAGTTGGCATAGGCCAATCCAGAACAGCTTGTATTTTTGAAGGATCGATAGCCACTCCTTCTTCTGAGAGACTGTGCCCCAAGTAATCAACCTGTAAAACACCGAATTTGCATTTTGACTCCTTTGCAAATAGGTTGTTAGTTGACAGGATATTCAAGACAATTTGTAAATGAATGAGGTGATCTACCCAGGACTTTAAGTAGATTAGTATATCATAAAAAAAAAACAAAAAAAAAACAAAAAAAAAAAACCAAAATGAATTTGCATAAGTAGGGACGAAAGAGGTCGTTCATTAAGCTCTAAAACGTTATGCGTGCGTTTGTAAGCCCGAATGGCATAACAAAAAACTTGTAGTGCCCTGAATGTGTTCGGAAAGCTGTTTTCAAAATATTCTCTTGCTTGACACGAATTTGGTGGTACCCTGCTCGTAAGTCTAGCTTCGAGTAATATTTGGCTCCGTGGAGTTCATTAAGTAACTCATCGATGACCGGAATTGGGTATCGATCCTTAACTATGATTGTATTGAGTGCCCTATAATCCACACAAAATCGTCAAGTTCCGTCCGCTTTCTTAACCAACAAAACCGGAGAGGAGAACAAACTGCTGTTGGGCCTGATCAACCCGAATTGCAAGAGTTCTACCTCCATTTTCTCTATCTCTGTCTTTTGGTAATAAGGGTAACGATAAGGTTTTACACTCATAGGTTCGGCATTAGCATGTAAGATAATATAGTGGTCATGTAATCGATTGGGCGGTAGCCCTGTTGGTGTCACAAAAACTAGTGCAAATTTGGTGAGTAGGCTGCGCATGTCTGATGGGTTATGAGACTAATTTCTGTCGGTGGCAAGGGGAACAATTCTGAGGAGTAATCCCATGCCCTGCAAATTATGAAATTTTTTATCTGTGAGTGTAGCTACACTGGTGCGGCCTAGACCATGGAATGTATAAAGGACCCCGTTTGTTTTAAAGGTCATGCTGAGTTTTTTGTAATCGATTTCAATCAAGCCGAGGGTTTCCAGCCATTGTACCCCTAAAACTAATTGACAAGCGGCAACATGGAGTATGTAGTAATCGGTTGTGACTACATGGCCTTAAATTATCAAAGTCAGCGCCTGACATTGCCCAGCATATTCAATTTTTTCGCGAATTGCAACCATCACTTGGAACTTCTTATCACGTATAATAGGTAAATTGAGTTTAGAGACGATACTCTGATCGATGAAATTATGGGTTCTTCCACCATCAATTAGGACCATAATGTCTCTGTTTTTAAGCTTGCCAAGGACTTGTATGGTTTATAAGTGATCAGTTCCAGTGATAGCATGACACAAGATCTTTGGAAGTGCTTCAAGTGGGATCAGTTCTGAGGTAAGAATCCATTCATCTTTGTAGGTCAAGTTTGAGTAAGGGTTGTCTTCTATCATGAACAAATGGGGTCTTCACAACGATGACCAGGGATGAATTTTTCGTCACAATAATAGCATAGCCCTTTCTCTCGGCGCTCTCGTGCTTCTTGGTTAGTGATTCGGCGAAAGGAAATTGGTTGTGTGGGAGAATTCGACCTTACTCTCTGATTGGGTGGGGGTCTTAGCACACCCACAGTTGAACTGGGTTGAAATCTTGGCGTTGCTAGAGTTTGTTGGGAATGGAAAGGTTGAGCCATTCTTCCCTGTAAGGAATTTCACTCTTCAATGAGTCGTGACACACCTATCGTATCATCTAAGGTCTTGGGTTGCTTAATTTTAACTTCAAGCCGTATCTCATCACGTAACCCTGCAATAAAACAACCTGTAAGGTTCATGATTTGTATTGGCTTGATTCCACTATAAAATGCTCTATATTTGTAATAGTTGTTGCTTAGTATGTTCTTGGAAGAAAAGAAGCTTCAATGGTGAAAAGTAACGTCTAGTGCAAATATCATCTTCAAGAGGTGAAAGCGTCAAAGGTATACTTAGACTTCTATCCTCTTGCAAGGTGTTAGCGCACACACACAATTCATATATGTGTGTCCATGCATCGTTGTACAAACATTTGGTATAACACATTCACACACATTTAAGTATGCACATGCATTGGTCTCTTATAGACAAACATTGCAGAATTGCATGTTTTATGACTATCGCGTAGATATGGCATACTTGTGTGACATTGTGTTTTTATGTTTGTGTTTATTGTATTTTAGAGTTGAACATGATCTCATATGATTCCATATTGAGTTCCGGTCATTTCAGTTACTCATTCATTAGGTTTCGAGTCCAAACGATGTAGCTACGCTACTTTACGTTCTCATTCGTTGAGTTGTCTTCGTCATCATTTTCTAAGATTAATTCTCAACCTTTTTACAAAGTTTCATAGTCTTTGTTATGCATGAGGGAGTATTGATTCATAATCCAAAAACGGATTCGAAATCAGAGTTCGAAGGCCCGGATACGGCCGAAGAATGCGAGAGGAGCAAGCATGGCCAACGGCCAAGCTTGGTGGAGCATGTGTGGCACACGCCAGAGACCTCCTCTACCCCTATGTGCCATATGAACCCCACATGGGATGTGTGACATGGATCCTTTTGATTGGCCACCGAATCCCTCTCTTCTCCATCTCTTTTCCCTCCATTTATACTCGAAATCCAGTGCAGAATTCTCTACAACTTTTGATTTCTTATTTTGATCATATCTCTCTCAAATCAACTCTGAATTGAGTGATCCAAAATCTAAAATTGTTGGTCTTGAAGAGAGGAAAAAACCCCAATCATTTTTAGAGTCATTTTAGTTCGTGATTTTTTGCAGTGAGCTGATTTCAGTCCGTGACTCAACTTTTGTATGTGAAACCTCTTCTTCTCACTTCATCTTTTGATCATCTCTTTTAATCTTCCTAATTGATAGATGATAAGTGTTTAGAATGTTGTTAGATCATATTCTAGGGGTGAATGATCTATTGATTGTTGAGTTTTAGCCTTGTGATCTCAATTGAACATATTTAGCTAAACTTGACTAATCTTGAAATTGATTCTAGAAATGTTGTATATGATGTGCCTCATGTTATTTTCTAGGTTTAATTTCATCATCTAAGAACTAAGATTTTTATGTGATATATTGAATATTCATATCTTGTTTTTATTGATTTACATGCTTTGATTTCTAGGTTCTTTTGTGATTGATTGTTGAAAGCATATCCTAGATCATATCCTAGCATGTACATAGAGCTTGATTGATCATCTTGCTTTATTTGTTTGTGATTTGCATCATTTTGCATCACTTAGATCATAGCATTGTGGAAAGGATTGAAGTCTCTTATTAAGGTGAGTGAAGCCTTCAATTTGAGCAAGAAGTCTTGGCTAGGAAAGTGTTCCGGATAACCAAGCAAAAGTCTTAGCTAGGAGAGTTGATCTCCGGATAGTTGAGTTAGGGAAACTTGACTAGGATCCTTGTGATCTAGATAGCTAAGCAAGGAAATCTTCCTAGAGGCTTTTTAGTCTTTGAAAGGGAGTTGCTCACTAGAGGTGTAGGACACACCTTGGATAGAGAGTATGCTAGGTAGTTCACTTGGCCTTGAGGGTATATTAGGAGGTGATAGTTTAAGGTCGATATCATTATGTTGATAGCCTTGAGTGTGTAAGTCATTTTCATATAGTGGATTGCTTTGCCGGTGGTTGTGGTATCAACTCGTGGATGTTTCCTCTTAAAAGGTTTTACCACGTAAAAATCACTTGTGTTGATTTTAATGCTTTTAGTTTCTTTACTTGTTTTATATTGTATTGCTTATAACTCTTGTTTAATTGAACTCATATCATCTTGTTTAAGCAATTCTATTGTAAAGATCTCTAAGTGTGTGTATATTGGTTGTGTGGAAAAGAAGTGCGATTATTTGGGCATACACCTATTCACCCCCCAGGTATATTTTACACTATATGTGGTTAAGGGAATTTCACAACCGATTATTAATGGCTCTGGAAGGCCGTCAACTCGGTGGGACAATTTTTTGAAAGTCTCCTGATATGCAGACACGCAGTCACATTTAAGGCGGGTTAAGGCTTCTAAAGGATCCTTAAAATCGGTGGGTCCAAAGTGGTTTAGAATGGCCTTTGTGAACTCGTTCCATGTGAGTGGTCCTCGGAATTTTATTAACCATCGGTGCCATAGTAAGGCGATTTCCTCCAGATGGAATGATGCAAGTTAGACTTGTTGCTCAAGTACAATATTATTGAATTTGAAATATTGTTCCGTCTTGTATACCCATCCCGTTGGATCGTTTTCGTTAAATTTCGGAAAAGACAACTTAAGATGATGATTAGTGCAGTCACTGGTGCGGTTGGTATAGTTTATGTTGATGTGGTTTCGGTCAGAGTTGGAATGGTGAGGAGTTACGAGGCTGCTGTGTGATGCTTCCCCGGTTTCAAACGAATTAATCTCCTACTCAGAGTTGGGTCAAAATTGTCTGATGTTGGTTTGGCCTTGTTGAAGAGGATGGTGATGTTGGCTTTGTTGAAGGCGCGGCGCCTGAAGTTCATTGAGGACTTGTTCGAATCGAGTTTCATTGTTGGTAATGATTTCGTTGAATCTGGTTTCGTGACTGGTAAGCATTTCATGAATTTCGCTATGGAACTCCGTATTTGATTTTGCGTGAGTCTCCATAGATGTAAGGCTTTGATACCACTGTTAAGATAATTTTAAGAAAAAAAAGAAAAGAGGTAAGGAGAGACAAGAAAATGGAGAAAGAAAAGGCAATTTGCTCAAATAATCGATGCCTTTAATTAATTGATCCAAGACTATATATAGTCTGGTACAAACAACTAAAATACTAACAACGATTCATGCCAAGTAAAAAGGAAATAATGCCAAAGGAAAAGGAGCCACTAAGATGGAGAACAGCCCCACCAACAGCTACAGTTATTCAACACAACTAACAAAAATGACTAAGTCTTCGTGTGACAATTTCACCAGCACGTGCGTGGCTTGTAAGGCCAGTATTCCACTTGAGCTTATGGTACATGTGCATGGCTTAGGCAATGGTCATATATCATACTCTCCCACTTGAATACAATTCAATCAAAGCGATGCCCACAAACGCATTCACTCCAAAACCACTCTTGATCACAAAACAATGCACTTCGTCACCTTCTCTAAACGTACAAATCTTCCAACAAGACTTCAACAATACTGGAAACAAGAAGCAATTAGGTGAAACATCAAGTTTCTTCATCCAACTAAACAAAATAACAACTTCCCAATGAAACTCGCTCTACACATTATTGGGTTTGTGAAGCCTGAAACCAACCTTGAGAATCGGTTCTCAGTAGTAGGCGCGGCGCATACTGCCGTGCGGACCAAGAGCACCAACCACGGCACATACAGCAATGGTTTCTAGAGGAGGCACGTTGTGAAGACCGCCGTGCGGATATAGAGCATCAGCCGCAGAACCCACAGCGGTGGATTCTAGAGGTGACACACCATGTAGACTGTTTGGCAGACATGGTGCCCGTACACGCCGTGTCGAACACGATGTGCGTGCGTCTCTGGTCAGTTCATAACACACAATCAATGATCATTCAATAGATGATCAACCTATTGAAAGCATTAATCACACTAAAACATCCATACAAAATAAAATTGCATATAAAGGATAAACAAAGGTCAGTATAAATTTATAGTCATGGGTGAGGTTTCATCAAATTCTAGCACTAAGTATTTAGCTCATATTACAAAGAGTAGCCATACAATAAATATGCTTAAATGAATACATGGCTATAATAAAGAAAATGAAAGAGATCAAGTATTAGAGGAAACTATGTAGAGTAGATCCTCTTCCTTTGCTCTTCTCCTCTTCCAAGCTCCTTCAATCTCCTATCTCCTAAGAGCAAGCAAAGATCATGGATTGATGTCAAGTGTCTTGCGGATTGTGTAGGAATAAGATATGGTGATGTATAAGAATGACTTAGTGAATATTCTTAGGTAGATAGGTGGTAGCTTTTCAGAGAAAAAGCAATTGAATATATAAGGGAGCTTATTAGGTCAGAGGTAAGGGAGCAATTTCCTTGGAGTTTACAAAAATCTAGGTAGAGGGCGACCTTGGCGCGATCTTGGTGAGCTCGCCCTGAGGTCACTATGAAGGAAAAACTTCTGAACCCGAGTGGTTAGCGACCTTGAAGGCAACCTTGCTGAGCTTGCCTTTGGGGTCGCTTTCTTGCTTTGTTTTTAGGGGCTAAACCTGATTGCTTAGCGAGCTTGGGGCGATCTTGGTGAACTCGCCCTGGGCTCACCTTTAACAACGCTAGGGAGGGCTGAGACTGAGTGTAGAGCGACCTTGGGGCGATCCTGGTGAGCTCACCCTGGGGTCGCATTTGCCCTGTTTTAGGAAGGCTAAACCGACTGTATAGTGATCGGTCATTTGTGGTATATGTTTTTTTATCCCCATTCCTCCAATCAATTGCTTGTTTCTCGAGTCTTTTTGGGATTTAATGTGTATGTGTGAGCATTTTCAGGATTTTGGATCCAGGTGAATAATTTGAAGAATATCAGGCAAAAAGTGCTATTTTGAAGACTTCAGGGGTTTTCGTGCAAATATTCAAAAGTGCTGTTGAAATCGCTCCCAATTATTTAGTAGCGATGCAGCAGCGTTCTGAAAACAATAGCTACCGCTGCCGCAACAGTTCCCCATTTCTCGTCTAGAGCGCTGCCACGCCGCTGCTACACTAGCAGCGGTCATGGCAGTGGTTTGGCGATTTTGTCCTGAGGAAGGAATCTTTTTGTATTCAGATTGAAAGGGCCTATATATATGTTATGACGTCTTTAGGGCTGGCTCTCTCTTTTTTGGCCTGGACCTCCCCTTTCAGACATTCCACACCTCACCTTCTCACAATTCATCACACAAATCCCCTAATCCATCTTACGCATAGAAGATTCGAAGACAAAGGAGATTTCAAAATCGAAGATTTGAAGAATTTGTTGAAGCTTTTCAATGGGTTTTATCATCTCTTACTCATGTCTTTCCTTTTCTAATATGTGTAACTAACTTCATACTAAGGAGTCAATGTGAACCTCTATGAATACTCTTTGTTAGAATTGACTATATTTCCATTAATTCAAGTTTTGATTCATTCAATTCATTCTAAGTCTTAATTCTTTATTTGTGTTAATGCATGATCATACGTTGGCATGAATTTAGGGTTTTGATAATTTAACAATTAAGTTTGGAGTGTTGATTTACACGTAACCTTAATTAATATTCAATTGAATGGGTAAAACTGATCTTAGCATTGATCTATGCAAGTAGGTTTTGGTTCGTTAGTTCTTGCACTTAATGGGTTCTCAGTTGTAATTTGCGCCATTGATCTATGGGTAAATTATGATTGACAACACTTGATTCATCCCAGGATCATACGGTAACAATCATAAATAAGATAAGAACGAATCCTTAACTTGAGTTACATCTTTTATCAAAGTCAATTCGAAGCATTGAGTAAACATAGTTGGGGAGCATTGGTAACCTAGTCCTCTCACCTCTTGATCACATTCACATATTCTTGTTAACTGCTTTCTTAGTTTAATTTAGTTTTAGTTAATAATCAATTAATCAATCAATCAATCAATCAATCTCAAATCTCTTAGATACTGTTAATTGCTTAGCTTTAATTAGAATTAGTTACAACTAGTAAATCACTTTTCCTCGTGGGAACGATCCCTACTTGTCGCTGTACTTATCTCACGATTCGTGCACTTGCGAGTTAGGTTTTTATAACACGATTTTACACATCAAGTTTTTGGCGCCGTTGCCGGGGAACTAGTGAATTTATTGGTTATTTCTAGTTTTAGTTTTAGTTAATAGTTTTACTTAAGTTTTAGGTAGTCGAGTCATTAATTTTTAGTTTTTCTTTAGAATTTTCTTTTTCTTTATTTCTTTCTTTTCGCAGTTTATTTGTGTGCTGTCTTTTCTAATTTCAGGTGTTAATAGTAGATGCAAGGTAGAAGATCTCAGGAGGGAGAATTGTTACCTTTGAACGACAATATTCATCGCATCAGAAATCATACAATGAACGACAGAGATCAACTGCAGCCAGAAGGTCTCAACCAGGAGCCTGATCAGATGCCTAATCTTGTCCCAAATCTGGTTTATGAACCAGAGCCTATCAGAACTATGAAGGATTACAGTAGGCCGGTGGTGAGCAACCATCCCTTGTGCATTGTGCTAGAACCTGCAGCTAGGAACTATGAACTGAGAAGTAGCCATTACAACCAGCTGCCTGTGTTCCGAGGTTTACTAGATGAAGATGTACTTCTGTTCTTTAGAAAGTTTTATGCAACAATACAATCCTTGCCCAACCATAGGATAACAGAAGACCAGCTGCGCATGCGATGCATTCCACATGCATTGAAGGATGAGGCGAAGACATGGTTGTTGACACTGCCTTAAGCATTTTTAAGAACATGGGATGAAATAAGGGAGAAAATCACTGACCAGTACTATGCACCCCAGAAGACCAGCGAAATCCGAGCCAAGATTTCAAGTTTCTTCCAACAAGACAACGAGTCTTTTTATAAGGCATGGGAGCATTTCAAGAAATACACCAGAGATTGTCATCAACACGGATTTCTTACGAATCAGCTTTGTCAGTGGTTTTATAATGGTCTAACGGAAGTATCAGGTCTTCTAGTGAACAATGCCTGTGGAGGATCCATGTATGACAAACAACCTGAGGAGGTATATTATATCTTTCAAAAATTAGCTCAAAATTCCCGTCACAAGAATTCCAGGAGAAAGAAGGGAATCTATACAGTGGATGCCAATACAGAAAGTTCTATTCAAATGACACAGATAATAAAGAAGATGGATGCTTTAGCTACTAATATGGGGCAAATGAAGAGTTGGAAACAAAAAGTGTTTATGGGAGAACACCAAGCAGGATGTTCTGGATCTAGAGAAGAAGAAGAAGAAGAAGAAGAAGAAGAAGAAGAAGAAGTTCAAGCCATGAACAACTTTCATCCTAGGCCACGGAATGACCTATATTCAAACACTTACAATCCAAGTTGGAGAAATCACCCCAATTTTTCATGGTCCAACAACAATCAGAATTCTGGGAACCAATGGGGCAACAATACTCAAGGTACTGGGAACCAATGGGGCAACAACAATGGAAATCAAAGGCAATTTAACGCCAGGGCCCAACAAAATGCCGAATCCCAACCTAAGAAGCCATCAATAGAAGACATGCTTGTACAAATGCAGCAAGAAACGTAGCAGATGCAGCAACAAATCCAGCAATTGAACCAACGTAATGAGGTACAATTTCAGAATATTCATGCTTCATTGAAGAAAACAGAAACTCAAGTTGGGCAATTAGCTGAAGCTCAACAAAAGATGGAACAAGGAAAATTTCCAAGTTTCACTGAGCAAGCAAAGGCTATGACAGTCCTTTGTAATGGTAAGGTTCTAACTGATACTAGACCTTCTGAACTTTCTGATAAATTTGCTACTGTTTCAGGGCCTTCAAAAGATAACAACATGCCCTAGGAGGAAGAAATAGTGGTGGAAAAATCCAAGGTTTCACCGCTCCTCCACAAGTCAGCCAATCCATACATTCCTCCAATTCCATTCCCAAGGAGGTTACAAAAGAGCAAGTTGGAGAAATCATACAAAGACATATATGACATTCTTTCAAAAGTCAATGTCAACTTGCCCTTACTGGAGATGATTCAAAAGATGCTCGCATATGCCAAGTTTTTCAAGAGTCTTCATACTTACAAGACAAGATTTGGGGAGAATCATCAACAATTCATGACCGGAAGTGCTAATGCAGTCCTTCAAAAGTCGTTGCCGCCTAAATTACAAGATCCAGGTAATTTTTGCATCAACATTACTATAGGAGGTACCACTTTGGAGAGAGCCATGTTAGATTTAGGAGCTAGCATTAATTTAATGCCCTACTATATCTATAAGCAACTGGGATTGAATGACCTGAAGAAGATATCTATGTCACTTTGTTGGCTGATGGTTCTGTTAGATACCCTAGGGGTTATGTTGAAGATGTATTAGTGCAGGTAGATAATCTCATCATTCCTGCTGACTTTGTTGTCCTAGACATGGATGAAGGAGCTAAAGATAGGAACTGCAAACCTATCCTTTTAGGGAGACCTTTTATGGCAACTGTAAAGACTTTTATAGATGTCCAGAATGGAAAGCTAACGATGACTGTGTTAGATGAAACTGTAGAGTTCAAAGTCTTTGAGTCTCTTAAATTCCCTGAAGCAGCTGATGATTGTTACTCAGCTGAGTGTAGTTCAATTGAAGTGGTAAATTCAGCAGTACAAGATGCATTGACCGGAGAAATATCTGAAGAACTACTAGATTGGATTTGTGATGCAATAGAAGATGATGAAGAAATTCAACAGGGTGAGGTTTCAGAAGAAGATTCTGACATTGAGGAAGTAAGTGCTGAAGTAGAAGATGAGATCAACAAGTCATTAATCCCATCTGTGAGTTCTCCCCCTGTATTGGAACTCAAACAACTTCCTTCTAACCTCAAATATGCCTTCCTAGGGGAGAATGATACTCTACCAGTGATCATAGCCTCTGACTTAGAGGCGGAAAAAGAAGAGAGACTGTTGAAAGTGCTATAAGAGCATAAGGCCGCTATTGGATGGACCATAGCGGACATGAAAGGAATTAGTCCTACCACCTGTATGCATCACATTCTTTTAGAAGAAGGTATGAAGCCATCTAGAGAGGCTCAACGAAGACTTAACCCAAATTTGAAAGAGGTCGTGAAGGAAGAGGTCCTAAAGCTACTTAAGGTGGGTATTATATATCCTATATCTGACAGTAAATGGGTGAGTCCGGTCCATGTTGTGCCAAAGAAGTCTGGGATAACAGTGATAGCTAATGAGAACAATGAGTTGATTCCTACAAGGAAGACAACAGAATGGAGAGTGTGCATAGATTATTGCAAGCTCAACACGGCAACTAAAAAGGATCACTTTCCTTTGCCGTTCATTGATTAGATGCTCGAGCGTTTGGCAGGACATGCTTATTATTGCTTCTTGGATGGATTTTCAGGATACAATCAAATTGCCATAGCTCCAGAGGACCAAGAGAAGACGACGTTCACATGCCCCTTCGGGACCTTTGCTTACCAAAGAATGCCTTTTGGGCTGTGCAACGCCCCTGCCACCTTCCAGAGATGCATGATATCTATTTTCTCTGACATACTAGAGAAGTATATTAAGGTATTTATGGATGATTTTTCTGTTTTTGGTAATTCTTTTGACCACTGCCTTGATAACTTAACTAATGTTTTGAAAAGATGCACTGAGACCAATTTAACTTTTAGTTGGGAAAAAAGTCACTTTATGGTGAAATCTGGAATAGTCTAGGACATGTGATATCTGATAAAGGCATAGAAGTAGATAGAGCTAAAATTGAAGTAATTGCAAAACTCCCACCTCCCACTTCGATGAAGGGTGTAAGGAGTTTTCTTGGTTATGCAGGTTTTTATAGGTGTTTTATAAAAGATTTTTCAAAGATTAGTCACCCCCTATGTAACCTCTTAACCAAGGATTCTACAATTGTTTTCAATGATGAATGTTTGTATGCTTTTGAATCTCTGAAAGATAAATTGACATCTACTCCTGTTATTATGCCTCCTGATTGGTCCTTGCCATTTGAATTAATGTGTGATGCATCAGACTATGCTGTAGGTGCTGTTTTAGGACAGTGAGTAGATAAAGTTCCACATGTTATTTACTACACTAGTCGCACTTTGAATGATGCACAATTAAATTACTCTACTACTGAAAAAGAATTGATTGCTGTTGTGAGTGCCTTAGAAAAGTTTCATCAATATCTAATTGTATCTAAGGTCATTGTTTATTCTGATCATGTTGCTTTGAAATATTTACTAACAAAGAAGGAAGTGAAACCGAGATTACTCCGGTGGATCCTTTTGTTGCAAGAGTTTGATTTGGAAATCAGGGATAAGAAAGGCAGTGAGAATGTGGTAGCTGATCACCTTTCTCGATTAGTGGAGAATGAGAATGTGGAGGAAAGCACGAAGCTTGTGCCAATCAATGAGAATTTTCCAGATGAACAGCTGATGGCTTTAGGAGTCAATGATCCTTGGTATGCAGACATCGTGAATTACCTTGTAAATGGCATCATACCCGTTAACCTAAGCTCGCAAGCAAATAGAAGATTCATCTCCATCACTAGGCAATACTTTTGGGACGAGCCATACCTGTTCAAATATGGTGCTGATCAGATCATTCGAAGATGTATCCCTGAGGACGAGCAGCAAGATGTGCTGAAATTCTGCCACAACCTTAGTTGTGGAGGGCATTTTAGTGCCAAGAAGACTGCTCTGAAAGTTCTCCAATCAGGTTTCTTCTGGACCTTTTTATTTAAAGATGCTTATCATTTTTGTAATTCTTGTGACAGGTGCCAGAGAATGGGGAACATTGGTAAGAGAGATGAGATGCCTCTTTCAAGCCAGTTGGCAGTAGAGATATTTGATGTGTGGGGGATTGATTTTATGGGACCCTTCCCATCCTCACATGGGTTCTTGTACATCTTAGTTGCTGTAGATTATGTCTCCAAGTGGATTGAGGCAGTCGCAACCAAGACAAATGATAGTCAGGTGGTGGTAAAGTTTGTCAAGGAGAACATATTCACCAAATTCGGGACACCTCAGGCAATCATAAGTGATGGAGGGAGCCATTTTTGTAACAAGGTCTTTGCCTCGTTAATGAAGAAATATAGTGTCAAACACAAAGTGGCAACTCCGTACCATCCGCAGACCTCAGGACAAGTTGAGGTAAGCAACAAGCAGATTAAGCAAGTACTAGAGAAGACAGTGCAGCCAAATCGAAAGGATTGGTCACTCAAGTTGAATGATGCATTATGGGCATACAGAACAGCCTACAAAACTCCCATAGGTATGAGCCCGTATAGGATAGTCTATGGCAAGGCATACCATCTCCCGGTAGAGTTGGAACACAATGCCTATTGGGCCCTAAAGAAGCTGAACTTCAACTTAGACAAGGCAGGGGAGGAAAGAAGCTTGCAAATGAGTGAACTTGATGAGCTCCGGAACAATGCATATGAGAATGCGAAGATCTACAAAGAAAGGACAAAGAAGTTACATGACAACAAAATCCTTCGGAAAGAGTTTCATCCAGGAATGCTAGTTTTGTTGTACCAATCGCGTTTGAATCTGTTTCCAGGAAAGCTGAAATGGAAGTGGGCTGGACCATTTAGAGTAACTCAGGTGTTCCCGCATGGAGCTGTTGAAATTCAAAATCTTCGGAATAGCAGTGTTTTCAAAGTTAATGGTCAAAGGCTGAAGCCATACTTCAGCATATCCGAGGTTGTGTGTGTTGGGTCTTCCGTGCTTCATGAGTCGTAAGACCCCTGTGCATCTTGCCCAGACGTTAAATAAAACGCTCGGTGGGAGGCAACCCACCCAAGTATGTTCTTTTCATTTTTTGTTTTTGTCGTGTCTTTAATTAGTGTTCCCCTTGCTTTCAAATAGGTTTGGGGGTGTTGTTTTAAATTTTTTTTTTTTTTTTTTTAAAAATTTGTGTCATGTCGACCACTGCCAGATGCACAGCGCATTAGGAGCGGTATGGCAGCGTTGCATTCTGTTCGCAAAACGCTGCCTAACCGCTTCCAAACAATTGGGAGTAGTTATTACTAGGCAAAACGATGCCCAACAGCTGTGGATAACTGTGCAGTGGTATGGCAGCGGTACCTACTGTTTTTGTACCGCTGCATAGCCACTGCTTAATAATTGGGAGCATTTAAATTGCCCAAACCGCTGCTCCTATGGCAGTAGTCCTATAAGTGAAACGATGTGTTCCACTCTGCCGATTGGATAGCCAATGAGAGTGGACCGCTGCCCAACCGCTGCGCCTATGGCAGCGGTCGTGCCCTAATTATAAAGAGCACTGTTTTGACGAGGTCTGTCATTGTCAATCACTTTCTCTCTCAAATATTTTTTTTCTTCCCTCTTCTCCTCTTCACAGTTCCGGTCAACACAACTTCCAGGTATATGCTTCAATTTTATTTTACTTTGATTTCTTGTTAAATATTGCCTCTAATTGCATGTTCCCACTCCCTTCTCCCAAATTTTGCTTACAATTGAATTACTTAGGGTTATAGGACCGAAAATTTGGGGATTGTTGGATTTGGGACGAATTTAGTCCATTGCATGTATTATTTGATGAATGCATAGGGATTAGGCAATAGGTGGAAGTGTGTTTTGATAATTTTCAATGGAATAGTGTAACAATTGCACACAAGAATTGTGTTTGATACTGTCAAAATAATTGTTATTCTATAATTTTGATGTGTTGTGATGTGCTGAATGAAAAGTGATGATATCTGTGCAATGTAGGCACTTAGGTTTATTGATTTTACTGCCGGAATGCTGCTGAATTTTTTGTTGATCAGTCACTGTCCATTTTTGTTTGATTACTTGCTTCATTGTGATTGTCTTTGCAGTTATGGCAAGGACAATAGTCCGAGGAGGTCATGTTCCTTCGGATCCCAACCGAAGGCGAGATAAAAGGCCGGTTAAGCAGCAATTCAAAGGACATCCCGAATACAAGGAGAGGTTGAGGAAAAACCGGAACTACATTTTGGAAAGGGGGATAGCTTTGGAAGAGTTAGGAGAGACACCCATACCAGCTACTGTTGCTGCCAAGAGATGGGAAGGTTATGTGCGCAGGCCCTGCAATGCGAATATTAGCATAGTCAAGGAGTTCTATGCCAATATGGTGGATGCGCAATTCGGGGCACACAATGTAGTTATGGTCAGAGGAGTGCCTATGGTGATTTCTGTGGAAGCAATTAGATAATACTATGGCTTACCACCAAATGAGGATGTTCAGGTGGCGTACCCAGGCAAGTACGAGTTAGGCTGTGCGCTTCGCAGAAAGGGTGGAGCATGATGGAATGGGCAAGAGCTGAAGAGGGGTGACCTGCACTTGGATATTGCCTTTTGGAACTTATTCATCTCGGCTTCTCTTAAGCCATCTAGTCATACTAGGGAGATTTTCAAGGAGGTATCTCAGGTGTTGTATGCTATCAGGACAGATAGATACTTTGATATGGCCACCTTCATTAAGAATGAGATCCGGGGTGTTGGGCGCCTGACAGGAGCGACTATGATATTCCCGTGCTTGATCACGGGCATGTGCGCCGCCGCTGGGTTAGGAGTGTATGACGCCGCCAGGGATGAGACAACAGAGCCGGAAAGGCCACTATCACTTGCCACATGGAACACTCAGGCTAGCATGCGTGGGATTCCCCTGATTGGTGAGTTACCTGGGCAGAAAAGGCGTCGGACTGGTTAGGCCAATGATGGAGATGAGCAGTTGGATGCTACGGACCAGTAGAATTTAGAGCAGCACACTCAGGGAGATTTTAGAGCTGGGTCATCACAGTAGAGGCCTGAGTGGGTAGATTACATGCTATCCACGATGAGGGGCTATATAGATGTAGGGATAGCAGGTTTGAGGAATGATATGTACTCCCGTCTAGACACCTTGGAGATATCGATTGATGAGATCCGTGCAGCCACGGTCCACCCAGGCCAACCTCAGCAAGGAGATGACGGAACTGGGCCTGGCCCAAGCCAACAGTGAGAGGATGGCAACAGAGGCACTGCAGACGGTCCTGAGTCTACAGAAGGATATGTTTTGTTTTATTTTGTTTTCTTTTATTTCCTTTATTTTTCTTTTTCCTTTAGAATTTTGGATTTCAGGTTTACTTTTGTGGATTTAGTTTATTATGACTTTTGTTTCTTTTGCTTTTTTTTCTGACATGATTACTCTTCCGTGTCTTTATCCGTTTTGTCTTGTGCTTTGATGTTATACATTGAGGACAATGTAGGATTTAGGTTTGGGGGTGTGATTTATGTTTTTGAGTCAAAATTTTTGTTTTTGTTTTGAGTCTGCCGTTCCTGCGTCTTTTGAGATGAGACACTTCGGTGTGTGCCTTAGAGATGATGTGCATTAATCAATGGGTGTACACTAACATCTTGCCATTTAGGGTAATACATTGCATTTTTCAAAAATCTATGGCATGCTCTTGATGTGATGGTTGATAGAATGCTGAGTTGAATTGTCATGATTAATAGTGGAGACTACCTTTGTGAGTTCACTAAACCAAAAGCGTACATAAATGATATACTATGAGGGTCCTGTCATTTCTACTCTTTAAACACTCAGTAGGTTCTTAGCATTAGATTCGATCTCTATAGGTTGTACATTGAGCATTATAGAACGATCATCTTAAAAAGATTTCACATGTTGCATTTTGTTCTTGAGTAAGTTGAACCAGTGGAAGTGATATAGACTATGTGTGTTTTAGCTACTTAAAAGGCCTTAAATATTTCCTACCTTATGTGTGTGCTCCATAGCCCTGTTTGAAGCCAAACACTGATAGCCTTTTTCTTTCTTCACCACATTAACTGCAACCCAAATAAGCCGATGATTAGCCATACCTTATAGCTTAGGATCATACTTTGAGAAGGGTGAAGAAGATGTATTGTTTTTGCACGTGACTATGTGCATATTTGCTGCTAAATCAAGGAAACAAAGAGCTGCATTCAATCCAAATGTTCTGAAGCTGAAAGTAAGGCAATGGTTGTAAAGTGATGTATTTAAATAAATAAATAAAAATAAAAATAAAAATAAATTCTGAAAGTCAGAAAAATAAATTGTAAAGGGGTGCAATAAGTCAAATAAAGACTGCACGCTTGAATCTACTCGAAAGGAGTTGGCAAAAGGAGAAAGGAAAATTCTGAGGAATTAGTTAATAAGTGGTCAAATTCCACTTGAAAAGGAGACCAAGAGACTTGTGCGAAGCCGCAAAGGTAATAGAAGGCTCTCATGGTATGATCCTAGGTTTCTTGAATTCCAATTTTCCGTTCTTTCTTAACCTTCACTCAATGGCCCCATTACAACGTGAATAAAGTCTATTTGATCTGCTGGTCATCCTTGTTGATCGCGCTGCAAATGTTCACATTTAGCACTCCCATTACCTATCTTTTGTATTCGTTTCTTGGGTAAAATAGGGATTTTAATGGTTTAAATAAGTGTTTCAGGGAAATAGAGGAATTCAAAGGCATTTTGGTAATTTTGGAGAAATAAGGGCTAAAATGTAATATTCTGGAGAAGATTGAAGATTCTGCAATTAGAGAAGAGTTGAGGGACCAGATTGTAATTTACCACGCAAAGCACAGCGTCAGCGCGCCACGTCACGCACGAAACGGTGCCGTTTTGACCTGCTCACGTCAGCGTGACGTTAGGATGACGTCATCGTCTTCCTCAGCCAGCCAGGTCGCCCACGACCCCCGCGAACCAGGTCTGACCCAATTCAGACCCGATCGTGACCCGACTCTTACCCGGCCATTTTCGACCCGTTTCTGATGGTTTTTTCGGCCAATTCCAACCCAGATCGCCGGCCAAGCTCCCTCCGGTCACGATGGACCCATTTTGGGCCTCCCATGCATAAGTTTTCTCTCTCCTTCAACAAGCCAAACCTCCATGGCCACCAAGCTTCAAGGTCAATTTCGGCAGCTCTTTGCCCACGTTCCAAACGTTCCAAACTCGCCAAAACGATGGCGGTTTCATGTAGCGGGAAGAAGCCAGCCTTCCAGAAGGTTAGAACCCGCCTCCAACTTCATTTTTTCCGAGGCGACTTCCGGCGGTAGGCATAAGCCCGCGAGCTTGGCGTTTTGAGCTCGCCAACTTGACCAACTCAAGCTCTTTCACGCCCAAATCACTCCCCTATATATATATTCTCCTTTCCTAACCCTAGAACACATCCCTAATATCCAAACAAAACCTAAACATGTCATATTTTACACCTAAAATAGCTTAGAAATAGTTTAGAATTGCACCCACACCAACCAAGCTCACTCTCAACACCTCTTGGCTCCAAGCCTTGGAAGAACAAGGAGAAGCTTAGCTAGCTTGAAGACTTCTCAAGAGATTGGGTTGTTTTCTTCATCTCTTTTGTTTTACTTTATCTTGTTGTTATTGTTGTTGTAATTTTACTACATGTTTATGTTGGGAATATTGGTGGGATTGTAATATTATTCATATTTTGGTTGATTAGTATAATTGCTTGAGCTTAATAGATGCATGTTAATTGATTAACCAATTAATTGATATGTAATAGGATTTAGATATCAATAGCATGCATGAATGATTGTTTGTGTGTGTGTGTCTTATCCTAGTGTAGACTGGTGAATATCAATCTTGTAAGCTTATTACTATCAACTATGTAAGGATTCCCATTAATTGATTGGCTTATTTCGTGGACAAACTACATGTTGGGGTTTGGTTGTAAGGGTAGTCTAGGTGTTTAAGGTTGAAGATCAAAGACCCTTTCCAAGACCTCAAGAGGACAAGCACCAAAGGTATATATCTTGTGCTTACTTTGCCTTGAAGAGATATAGTTGCACACACACACAACATGCATAACTCTTATTCTTGAATATTGTGTTTATATTTTGTGTGCATTGTGCTTTATTGATTATTCAATATCTCTTCTTGCATTAAATTGATTGCATCTTGTTCTATGAAATGCCATGACATGATAGGCATTAGGATGCATTCAATTCCCACACTTGCACTTCATGATTAGTATTAAGTGTGGTGTAATTCGTTTCCATTTGTGTGATCGGAAACGTCCGCGCTTGCACGATGGTGTGCATGTCTTAGCGCAATGGTTGACCACTTGAGAATGTATCATTCTTCTCTTGGATAAGTGGTAGTTTTGGTTTGGTTGTTTGGAGTAATGTGTCTAGTTTCAAAAGATTGAATTTCAATGTTTTTTCAAAACTGACCTTTGTATGGTCTTGTGACCATAACTTTTTATAAAAAGATTTAAATTGAGTTTTGTAAAATTTTGGACAAACTAGACACCCATACCTTTCCAGGTATATTATTCGTAATATTTCATGACCGTTTGGATTGGTTTTGAAATCTCCAAAGTGACCACCAAAACAGGGCAACTATGTTGTTGTCCGTTTCTGACCTTTGGTCACTCTATTGACCATAACTTTTTCTACATATATCGAAATGTCATTCCATAAATTGGAGTAGAAAGTAGACATCCATACCTTTCCAACGATATATCATATGAAAGGTTTCGATGTCGTTTGGTCATGTTTGAGGCACTTGAAGTTGAAGCTAATGCACTGTCACGCCCATTCTGCTGTTCACCCGCCCTACGTAGAGCGGGCACCTGATTGATTTTTCAATCCGCCCTACACCTGCCCAACGTAGAGCGGTTGCGTGGAAACTTTTTGGAAAATTTCCAAAACGACATAGCTTCAATTGGACATCATATATATATGCCTCTTTGACCTTAGGTCACTTCAATGACTCAATAAACTCATATTCTTGATTGAGAGGATTTTCAAAGAGAGTTTTTTCATCAAGAACTCATCTTTGATCATCCAAACCCATTTCCACATGCATAAATCATCATCTAAGCATCATCTAGGATCATCTAGCATGTGCTAATGCATGGGTCTTCTTCAACACACATGGTATGATTTGTTGAACACTTTTATCTTACATAATTAGTGTTTATACTTGTCAATTTTATCTCATTTATTACTTGTATGTTTTAGATTAATTTCTACATACATGATTGAGATTATGTGTTGATTGGGTTAATTTTTCATAGCTTATTTGATTAGGTCATTATTGCCTAAAAGCTATGCCATAAACATTCTTGTGTGATTTATTGATAACTAGGTTGATAGATTGTTTTTTAATCAACTAGTTAATCTTTTGAATGTTTGTGGGTTATTTGTGATAGCTTTGTATCTAAGATTGGTTATCCTTTATTTAACTAAAGTTGTATGCCATGACATATAGCTATATGTGATATCTAGGATTGATTATATTGTCATCTTATAATCCTAGGTAAGCATCTAGAGTACCCTAGCTCTTATTGCAATATTTGGATATCATTGCATATTCACATAAGGTTATACATCTCTTTTGAGAGATTTAAGTCTTGTGTGATTGACCGGGATTAGGTCGGACACCGGGAATAGGTGGTCACATAAGCAATTGGACTAAAGCCACTTTTGAAGGCCCGCGTGGTAGAAGTGGGGGGTTATTGACCGAAGTGTTAGACGAGGTCTACATAGGTTGTAAACTCCATTTCAATTAGTGGATTTCGAGGTCCGAGTGCGGCGCACTAAACAGCCCGTGGTTTTTTCCCGTGAGGGTTTCCACATAAACATCAAGTGTCATTTATTATTTCCGCATCTTATTACACTTGTATGTATTTTTGACTTGCTAGGGGTATTTTCGTAAAATTGACATGCACGCGAAAATTGGGTAATATCGTTTAAAATCTATTTCCCTCCCCCCCTCCCGCTTTATAAAGAAAACACACCTTGAGAACTTTCAAACTAGATAGTGGATTTATTGCATGAAAATCATTTCCTAGCATTTCCATGCATTTACCACCTCACAACTACACTTTCCCATGACCATGCATGAGTGTAGTTGGTAATTAGATTAGTTTAGTTAATTAGTGTTAGTTAGTTAATTGATTAGGTAAACTTGTTAGTTAGTTAATTCAGTTAGTACATGTTAATTTAGTTGTTATTTAATTATTGCCATCTTAGTTAATTTTAGTGTAATCTTAGATTAGTTAGTTTAATTTGCTTATGACCATACCCTGTTTACTTTTATTGCATGTATATAGTGTAAATAATAATATATATAAATAGTGTGACTATAACATAGGCGTAGAACCGACTTACGTGTACCATACTTCCTCCGTGGGAATGATACCCTTACTCGTAACCACTATACGTGGTGAACGATTTGTATACTTGCGAGAGGGTAAAAACTCGCACGTCCGATCATTTACGATAGTTTATAGAACTATCACGTACCACATTTTCGGACCATCACTTGCTATGAAAGTAGATTTGTGGTGTGTGTTTATCTTGTTCATAATGTTTGATTCTTTTCGTGAGATCTTTTGCATACAAATCAAGCGTTCTTTCAATGATATATTCTTATGCGAATAATTTAAATTTCTTGTGCATAAATTCCATCACATATGCTTGATGAGTGATTTTAACCTAGGTTCTGAGAGAACTAATGAGAGAATTCCTGTGAGGAATAGAGTCGAGGCGAATTATATCTATGGCCTTTTGATGATGTGTCCTGGATGCTAGAATATTTAGAGCATGGGCTTTTCACTTAAAAATTGAGCAATGTTTTCAGACTTGTGACTTAATATTAGTCTTTACTTATTGGCTTTTGCATGCATTGTCTCAACATGGGCACATATTGCGGTATTTTGATGACCAGTTTTCGCAGGATATGTTTGTGGGTGTCATAACTATAAACCCTCAGGAGACGAAACTCCTCCTCTAGGGACACCTAGAGGTTTAAAGGCTTGTAGCATATGCTCAATGCTATCGTGTTCCCTACGAAAGTGGCTTAGTTCTTTTTGTTTTGTTTTTAGGTTTTTAGGTTTTGTTTTTTGTATTAGTTTTGCTCGAGGGCTAGCAAAAGATAGGTTTGGGGGTATTTGATCGGTCATTTATTGTATATGTTTTTTATCCCCATTCCTCCAATCAATTGCTTGTTTCTCGAGTCTTTTTGGGATTTAATGTGTGTGTGTGAGCATTTTCAGGATTTTGGATCTAGGTGAATAATTTGAAGAATATCAAGCAAAAAGTGCTATTTTGAAGACTTCAGGGGTTTTCGTGCAAATATTCAAAAGTGCTGTTGAAATCGCTCCCAATTATTTAGCAGCGATACAGCAGCATTCTGAAAACAGTAGCTACCGCTACTAGGGCGCTGCCGCTACCGCAGCGGTTCCCTGTTTCTCGTCTAGAGCGCTGCCACGCCGCTGCCACATTAGCAGCGGTCATGGCAGCGATTTGGCGATTTTGTCCTGATGAATGAATCTTTTCGTATTCAGATTGAAGGGGCCTATATATATGTTATGACGTCTTTAGGGTTGGCTCTCTCTTTTTTGGCCTAAACCTCCCCTTTCAGACATTCCACACCTCACCTTCTCACAATTTATCACACAAATCCCCTAATCCATCTTACACATAGAAGATTCGAAGACGAAGAAGATTTCAACATCGAAGATTTGAAGAATTTGTTGAAGCTTTTCAATGGGTTTTATCATCTCTTACTCGTGTCTTTCCTTTTCTAATATGTGTAACTAACTCCATACTAGGGAGTCAATGTGAACCTCTATGAATACTCTTTGTTAGAATTGACTATATTTCCATTAATTCAAGTTTTGATTCATTCAATTCATTCTAAGTCTTAATTCTTTATTTGTGTTAATGCATGATCATACGTTGGCATGAATTTAGGGTTTTGATAATTTAACAATTAAGTTTGGAGTGTTGATTTACACGTAACCTTAATTAATATTCAATTGAATGGGTAAAACTGATCTTAGCATTGATCTATGCAAGTAGGTTTTGGTTCGTTAGTTCTTGCACTTAATGGGTTCTCGGTTGTAATTTGCGCCATTGATCTATAGGTAAATTATGATTGAGAACACTTGATTCATCCCAGGATCATACGGTAACAATCATAAATAAGATAAGAACGAATCCTTAACTTGAGTTACATCTTTTATCAAAGTCAATTCGAAGCATTGAGTAAACATAGTTAGGGAGCATTGATAACCTAGTCCTCTCACCTCTTGATCACATTCACATATTCTTGTTAACTGCTTTCTTAGTTTAATTTAGTTTTAGTTAATAATCAATCAATCAATCAATCTCAAATGTCTTGGATACTGTTAATTGCTTAGCTTTAATTAGAATTAGTTACAACTAGTAAATCACTTTTCCTCGTGGGAACAATCCCTACTTGTCGCTGTATTTATCTCACGATTCATGCACTTGCGAGTTAAGTTTTTATAACACGATTTTACACATCATATAGCAATCTTGAGGGCAAGCTTGGTGAGCTCGCCTTGAGGTCGCCTATGTGCTATAAGTGCCTTCTTGATCCTCCTTTCAGCTCCTTCCAAGACAATTGAGCAACAAAACCAACTTGACCATGCACGACTTATTTAGAGCATTAGAAGTAGGGTTTTACCCGAGAAACGAGCACGAAAAAATGTGGAAATGGGGTTACACAATGTGTAGAAGTGAAGCAATCAAATACTGTAAGGATTCCCGTTTTGTTGATTGGCTTATTTCGTGGGCAAACCACATGTTGGGGTTTGGTTGTAAGGGTAGTCTAGGTGATTTGTTGAAGATCAAAGACCTTTTCCAAGACCTCAAGAGGACAAGCACCAAAGGTATATCTAGTGCTTGATTTTGCTTTGAAGAGATTAGTTGCACACACACACAACATGCATAACTCTTATTCTTGAATGTTGTGTTTATATTTTGTGTGCATTGTGCTTAATTGTGTATTCAACATCTCTTCTTGCATAAATATTGATTGCATCTTGTGTTTTTAATGTCATACCATGTTAGGCTTTTAGGATGCTTCATGTTTTACCTTTTTACCCTTGCATGTGTTTTTGGGTTCAAAGGAGTGGGCTCTACTGTGCGCTGGTCGTCAAGCGCCGGACCAGCGCAGCCCACCAGCGCAGATCGCCCAGTCATCTGTCGCTGGTCGTGCGCTGATCGACCAACGCAGCCCACCAGCGCCCATGAAAAATGGTCTATGCTCTGGTGGTGCGCTGGACGTCCAGCACAAGCTGACCAGCGCACAACGCACAACGCACAATCAGGTGCGATTTTTCAAAACGACCTCACTCTACTAGAGTTGCCTATATAGTCTTCTATGATTTTAGGTCGTCCAAGAGAGTTCATATTCATTCTTCATACTTAGAATATTTTTCAAGAGAAGAAAAATACAAAGAACTCACCTTTAACCACTCAAATCAAACCCTTTTTGCATCAAATTTCATATTGCATATTTGAATATCATTGCATATTCACATAGGGTTGTGCATCTCTGTTGAGAGATTGAAGTCTTGGTCTAGGGTTGCTATTACAGGCCTGCTGGTAGTAGTGGTGGGTTACAGACCGGGATTAGGCTGTAAACATCATTACAAGTAGTGACTTCGAGGATCAAGCAAATTGGAATAGGGTTGCTAATAAAGGCCCGCTGGGTAGAAGTGAGGGGTTACAGACCGGAGTGTTAGACGAGGTCTACATAGGTTGTAAACTTCATTTCAATTAGTGATTTCGAGTTCCGAGTGTGGCGCACTAAACAGCCCGTGGTTTTTCCCAGTGGTTGGGTTTCCATGTAAACATCAAGTGTCATTTATTATTTCCACATCTTATTACACTTGTATGTATATTGGACTTGCTAGGGGTATTTTCGTAAAATTGACATGCACGCGAAAATTGGGTAATAATTAGCTAAAATCTATTCACCCCCCCCCCCCCCCCCCCCCCCCCCTTCTAGCTTTATATTAAACACGCCTCCAGGACTTTTCAATTGGTATCAGAGTGGGTTCCTAGATATACTTAGGTGATCCTTTGCTCATTGTTGGTGTGTTTTTGCATTTTGTATGTTTGTTTGATTTCTTCATATTTTGCATTCTTCTATTTTGCATTCATTCAACGCAAACACTATGAGTGATTTCGTGAGAGAAGAAATTGACTCCGTTGAGGAGATGCCTCTCTTACTAGAGAGATTTAGGAGATTTGTGAAATTAACCACCTCACCTCCTAAGAAGAAGTTGACCACCTCACCTCCTAAGAAGAAGAAGACAATTGCTTTGGAGACTTCGAAGCATGACAAGAATGAGGGTATCTCTATTGAAGACATGGGACTTAATGACAAGTCAAACCAAGGAGTGTCTTCAAGAGAGGGGATTCAGTGCTACGAATGTGGAGGATTCGGGCATTTCTCCCCGGAGTGTGGAAACTTGAAGGATAGAAGAAAAGGGAAGGCGTTGGCCACCTTATGGGATAAATATGAAGATGACGAAAATCCTTCAAGTGATGAAGAACTTGCCATCATCTACACGGAATTTGGAGCCAAGAGTGTAGAAGTTGAAGAAGATGGCAAAGTTGCTTTTTCTTGTGATCCCCAAGAAGAACTAGGTATAGAAGTAGTTAGTGTAGCTACTCATCGGGATTTGGCTCATTCCTCATCAAGAGACAAATTTGATGATCTTGATGAAGGAGATGACTCCATTGGTGAAATGGAGATTAGAGGAGATGACACAAGTGTTGAATATTTGTCATCTAACTCCACAAATGGATATGTGGAGGGTATGGATCCTAATGACTACAAAGTCAAAGTTGAGAGCTCGATGATGAGGAACAAGGAAGAAATTAGAAGATTAAAAGAAGAGAATCTAGAGCTTTCAACACTAGTAGACCACTTGTGTGAAGAAGTGGTGAGATCCATGGCGGATGAAGATAAGCTAAAAGAAGACTTAGCCTTATCTAAGAGGAGAGAAGAAGAGCTGAAAAGAGAGCTTGAAGAAGTTAAGGTCTTAATGGCTAAGATGACTTCAAGCACCAAGATGCTTGACCACATGTTGGGAGTAGGAAGAAAGCCAAGTGACAAGAGAGGTCTTGGCTACATTGATGACAAGGATGCCTCCTCCACAAGCAAGACATCCTTGGTCATGGACATGGACTTCAATATGTCCCCTCCTCCTCAACACCCTAGGAAGAAGATGGACCTAGGAGAGTGTTCAAGAAGTGCCCAAGTGGGTGAGGCACCAAAAGGTCAAGCTCAAGCTCACACCCAAAGGGCTCCTCACACTATCTTCCCTCAAACTCAAAAACAACATGGGAAGAGTTCGGACATGCAAGCTCAGACAAGCAAGCAACCTCGTCTTGGTTATCAACAAAGGAGGAGAGATCCTATCCAACAACCAAGACAACCACAACGACAAGGGAAAGCACCCATCCATGCTCAAGGGAATGGTATGATTCCTAACCTTTTTCCCACTTGTCATTTTTGTGGTATTATTGGTCATATTAGACCAAATTGCTTGCATTACATTGAAATGTGTAGAACTAAAAGCATGTTTGACAAGAAAAAGGCTAGAGCTAAGATACTTCATAAAAAGGAAGAAAATCATGTGCATAATCCTTTTTCATCTTGTACTCTAGAACCTTTGTCCACTAGGATTGACTTAGTGTCACCTAAGTGGATTAATAAGAATGAACCCGCTTGCTACGAGACTAACAAGTCTCAAATAGGTTCAACTAAGTCCAAAGGACTTGGTAGGTCCATAGGACCTCATACCCTTCTCTGAAGAGGTATGGAATATTGACCCCATATGGGGAACTTAAGCAAAGAGAGCTATTTTGCATTCTTGTCACTTGCAAAAAATTTGAAATATCTTATGCTTCTCTTTTTGTTGCTTGAGTAAGCTTGGTTACACTTTGTATATATATTTTCTAATCAATAAGTGTGATCAATGCTTGTATTGCAATCCATGTCATATTTATGTTCAAACATGCATTTTTGGACTAGGAGATATTTACATAGGATACAATTTGAATGACCTATAATGATCTCCATGACATGATGATTGCTAAATGACATGCTAAATGCTTATCTTAAAAAGCATGTTTTGATGATTGCATTTCTTAACTGCAAAAAATGTGTGAAAAAGCTTATAAGACTCAAATGAAAAAGGATCTTGTATCCATTCAAGGATTTTACAATCCAAATGTCTCTCTTTCTTTATTGGTTGAACATGTCTACTATCATACGGATATCTTATCCGGAAAAATCAAGTAGGGTGCAAAGTCGCTCATGACATGTTTAGCTTATAAAGTTGGATATAGTTGTTCTTATATTGAAATCAATGAAAACCTATATCCTTGCTTCTCTCATGACATTGGTGAAATTGGTTTGAATTCATATTAAAAACCTTTGTCATTTGCTTTGCCAAATACCATGGTATTTTGGACTTAAATGCTACATGTCTTGTATGCAAAGCAATTTTTTGATTCACACATTTTCCTTAAATAAATCTCCTTGTTTCTCTCCAATTAATTGAGATTGCATAAAGTGACATATATTGATTATGCAAATACTAGAATGCTACTATCTCTCTTTGCCTTGAGTGACCCGATTGGGGACTACTCCTTTGTCTATATCATGACAAAAAGGGGGAGTAGGTTGTGGTAAGGGGAGTTGCAAATTGTAGTAGCAATTGTGCATGTTGGGGAGAATACTTATTGAGGGGGAGTAACCCTTTGATTGGGAGCATTTGCACATTTGCATGATGTTGTACTTAAATTCTTAAATGCAAATGCTTGTTTTATCTCACTTGATTCATCTCACCTTTTCTTGTATTGGAAAGTATAGAAACTGTGCTTTCAGGGATTGATTGTTCTACTTGAGATTGAAGACTTCAAGACTATTTATCTTATCTCTTTGTAAAGTAGAAAATCATAGTAGACCAGTAGTTTCTATTATGTTGTGAGGAATCAATGTGAGTGGTGGTTTTGTCACGAAATAGCCAAAGGGGGAGATTGTAAGGATTCCCGTTTTGTTGATTGGCTTATTTCGTGGGCAAACCACATGTTGGGGTTTGGTTGTAAGGGTAGTCTAGGTGATTTGTTGAAGATTAAAGACCCTTTCCAAGACCTCAAGAGGACAAGCACCAAAGGTATATCTAGTGCTTGATTTTGCTTTGAAGAGATTAGTTGCACACACACACAACATGCATAACTCTTATTCTTGAATGTTGTGTTTATATTTTGTGTGCATTGTGCTTAATTGTGTATTCAACATCTCTTCTTGCATAAATATTGATTGCATCTTGTGTTTTTAATGTCATACCATGTTAGGCTTTTAGGATGCTTCATGTTTTACCTTTTTACCCTTGCATGTGTTTTTGGGTTCAAAGGAGTGGGCTCTGCTGTGCGCTGGTCGTCAAGCGCCGGACCAGCGCAGCCCACCAGCGCAGATCGCCCAGTGGTCTGTCGCTGGTCGTGCGCTGGTCGACCAGCGCAGCCCACTAGCGCCCATGAAAAATGGTCTATGCGCTGGTGGTGCGCTGGACGTCCAGCGCAAGCTGACCAGCGCACAACGCACAATCAGGTGCGATTTTTCAAAACGACCTCACTCTACTAGGTTGCCTATATATAGTCTTCTATGATTTTAGGTCGTCCAAGAGAGTTCATATTCATTCTTCATACTTAGAATATTTTTCAAGAGAAGAAAAATACAAAGAACTCACCTTTAACCACTCAAATCAAACCCTTTTTGCATCAAATTTCATATTGCATCTTCTATGTCTATATAGAGTGCATCCATGTATAGGTTTGCATCATCACAACTTGCTTGGTAAGATTTTGATTAATTTCATCTTATTTTAGTATTTTAAATACCAAGCCATCTCTTTTAAATTACTTGTATGTTTTAGATCATATGCTAAATACAAGAAAAGAGATTATTTGTGATGTATTGATTGAGTGATGTTTTTGATAGATATCTAGGTTTTATAATCTATGATTATCTATGCTATTTGACATGTCATTTAGCCATTAATATCTAGGATTGCTTTAATTGCAAATTCATCATCCTAGGTAAGCATCTAGAGTACCCTAGCTCTATATTGCATATTTGAATATCATTGCATATTCACATAGGGTTGTGCATCTCTATTGAGAGATTGAAGTCTTGGTCTAGGGTTGCTATTACAGGCCTGCTGGTAGTAGTGGTGGGTTACAGACCGGGATTAGGCTGTAAACATCATTACAAGTAGTGACTTCGAGGATCAAGCAAATTGGAATAGGGTTGCTAATAAAGGCCCTGAAATTTCCCTTAATGTAGTAGTGAAATATACCTAGAGGGGGGGTGAATAGGTATAGGCTCCAAATTCTTCCAATTAAAAATAATGCGGAAAATTACAAGGCAAATGCACACTTGATTAGATTTAGCAAATGAATTGATTACACTAAGACAAGAGTAAATCAATTTACAAGATATGCAATCAATGTAATATATGGAAGATAAAGAAAAGTAAAGCAAAATTGAACACAATGATTTTAACGTGGTAAAACCTCAATGAGGAAACATCCACGGGTTGATACCACAACCACCGGCGAAGCAATCCACTATGTGAAAAATGACTTACACACTCAAGCTATCACTCATGATATCCGCTCAAGCTATCAACTCCTAATCTACCCTCGGGCTAGTGAATTACCAAGCCTACTTCCTATCTGAGATGTGTCCTACACCTCTAGAAAGCAACTTCCTATCCAAGACGCTCACGTCTCTAGGAAGATTTCTTGCTTGCCTATCTAGATCCTCCCGACCCTAGACAAGACTTCCTTGCTTGATTATCCGAGTCCTCCCGACTCTAATCAAGGCTCCCTTGCTCTATCCACAAAGCTTCACTCACTTTGCTAGAGACTTCAACCTAATGCAAGGCTATGATCTAAAGTGATGCAAATGATGCAAGCACAATCAAATTAAGCTAGATGATCAATCAAGCAAAATGTACATGTTCAATGATAGTCTAGAATATGATTTCAAAACACAATCACAAAAGTTATCTAGAAATCAAGACATGCAAATCAATAAGAACAAAGGTATCAATATTCGATTTAGCACACTAAAAACCTAGTTCTTAGATCATGAAATAAAACATAGAAAATAACATGAAGCACATCACATATATGTTTTCTAGAATCAATTTCATGATAAATCAAGTTTAGCACATATATGTTCAAAACACATTACAAAGCTAAAACTCAATTAACAAATGATCAAATAACTCTAGCATGTGATCTAACATACTTCTTAACAAATTTCATCAATCAAATGGAAAGAATCAATAGTTGATCAAAGATGAAATTGAAAAAGAAGAAGTTGAAAATCAAACACTGACCACGGACTGGAAATGGACCAGCTGAGAAAAATGCTGAAGTCAACTGCCTCTGGAAATGCTTGGGGTTTGTAGCTCTCTTCGAGACCAACAATTTTGGTTTTTGAATCGAATGATTTCAAGTTCGTATGAGAGAGATATGATCAAAACAAGTAAACGAAAATTGTTGAAAAACTGATGCGGGAGAATTCAAGTGTTCTTTAAAAAATTGCATAAGTGTGGAGGGAAGGAGGTTTGATTAAAAGGAGGGAAAAGGAGAGAATTTCTGAGCAAATCACGTGCTGCCATGTCAGCACCCTGTGGGGGGCGCGTGGGGCCCACGGGAGCAGAAGGCTCCCTTGCCCGTGGGGCCCACGGCCTCCCACACGGGCTGGCCAAGTGGCCACACGTGATTTGCACACCTCTCACGCGCTCCCTCGGTTCGTTGCCCCATATCTTGAGCATCCGACCTCCGATTTCAAATCCGTTTTCGGATTACGAACTGTGACTCCCTCACACACGACTACGACTACTCAACTTTGAAAAATGGTTGAGAAATCATCTCGGAATCCGATGATGAAATCAACACAACAAATGAGAACGAAAAGTAGCATAGTCAACTTGTTTGGACTCGAAACCTTATGAATGAGTAACCGAAACGACCGGAACTCGATAAGGCATTAAATAACAACATGTTCAAGTTCTAAACACAAAATACAAAAACAAATAAACACATATTCACACAAACATGCCATATCAAAGATATAGTCACAAAGCATGCAATTTCACAATGTTTGTCAATACAAGATCAATGCATGAGCATGCTATGAAGTGTGTGAATGTGTTATACCAAATGTTTGAACCACGATGCAGGGACACACATGTATGAATTGTGTGTGTGTGCGCTAACGCCTTGCAAGAGGGTGGAAGTCAAGTTTTACCTTTGACGATTTTCACCTCTTGAAGACGACTTTTGCACTAGATGTTGCTCTTCACTCTTTGAGCTTCCTTTCTTCAAATAATGTCCTAAGCAACAACTAATACAATCATAGAGTGTTTTGCAAGAGAATCAAGCTAATACAAATAGTGAACCTTACAATCTCCCCCTTTGGCTATTCCATTGGCAAAAACACTCAACCTCACCATACAATGTTTCACTCAAATAAACTCAAGATGATAGCATACTCTCAATCTCACCTTACAAAGAAATTCCTAGACTAAAAATCTTCAAGTCTTCAAGAATTCCTCTTTCGGTCTTCAAAGTACCTATGAGAGAAAATAGCAACCAAACAAGAGATCTTCTCTAAAGAAGAATGGTGAGTTATTTAACCAAACAACAAACAAAGAAGATATCCCTTATCTCATACACAAATGCATTATCTCAAGTGAATAAAATATGTTCATGTTAAAGCATTCCCTTAGTTTCCCAATTTCCAAGAACCAACTATCCTTAACAATGTCAAGAAAGAATTCTTTCTCCCCCTTAAGACAAGAATTCTCCCCCTTAAGACAAAGTCACAATTAAGCACAAAGAGGAATAAGATTCACACAATTGGAACAATTTCCACACAAGGTGTGAAGTATACAAAAACTCCCCAATATCAAACATGGTGAGGTATACATTTTCTCCCCCTTTTTGTCAAGGAATAGACAAGGGACACAAGAGATAAAGAACGAGATATTAAGCAAACAAATCGTATAGAAAGCGAAAGTTGAATAAACTAAAGCTCCCCCTTAACATATGCTCCACATATTATCAACAAGTAGATTTGTTCACAAGGGACATCACACAATCACACAATCAAGCAATAAGAGAAAATATTTCATAACTTGTCAAAGTTCAAGAGAGAATCATAGATTTTCATTAATCTCTCAAAAATATTCTCACATTGCTAATGAATCAAGCACATAAGCAAAGTGTATGTGTGTGAATGCTTCTCAAATATATAGTAGGAGTAATTGTGATATCAACATGCAAACTCTATCCACACCTATCCATCTAAAGCCTTTCCAAAAATAGGTCAAACCGATATTCATCCGGTTTTTGCTTTTAAAATGAATAGATATCAACATATGAGCGTGTGTGTGCATGTGGCTCGTTTTCCCATTTCTATGTGTCAACCCGAGCTATTTCACAATTCTCAACTATACACCAATAAGCCTTTTATTTTTCATTTCTTTTAGGCTTAGAATCAAAGAATTTTTTTTTTTAATGATTTATTTCAACACTTCTTTGATTTTACTAACAAAAACATATACTCCTCATGGCGGCTTTCACTCATCACAAAGGCGTAGCCCTTTCCTACATTGGGTGGCTTCACAACCAAGGTGTGTAGCCCTTTCCATGAGGGTGCTCGTTGATTACTATGTAGTGCCGAAGCAAAATGGATACATACCATAGGTCATCTATCATGTACTTAACAATAAACTTCTAGATGCATCCATTATCTACATATATTCAACCACAAAAACTCAAAAACTAAAACATACAAGAGAAGCATTAGTGCACTTTAAAAAAAAAAATTTCAAGCTCAAGTGCATGATCTAAAAACAATAAAAGATACTTGTTAAAGATCATTACTTCTCAAGTGAGTAGCTCTTAAAGACAATGATATACAATTAAAGTTTTGCTCATCAAGCCACTCACAATCACACAAAGACATCAATCAACACAAATCATGCCAATGGACATTCTAAGAGTTTTAAACCTCTCTTTGTCCAAGGGCTTAGTGAACAAGTCCGCAAGTTAATTTTTAGTAGGCAAATGCTCTAGAGTAACAATAGAATGTTCAACTAGATCTCTAATGAAATGATGCCTAATGTCTATGTGTTTAGTGCGGGAGTGTTGAACCGGATTTTTAGAGATATTAATGGCACTTAAGTTATCACAATAAAGTGTCATTTTTCCTTGTTCTATCTCATAATCCTTAAAGATTTGTTTCATCCAAAGTAATTGTGTGCAAGCACTTCCGGCCGCAATGTATTCGGCTTCGGAAGAGGAAAGGGAAACCGAATTTTGTTTCTTACTTGACCAAGAAACCAAGTTATTACCAACATAAAAGCAACCGCCCGATGTGCTTTTTCGGTCATCTATGTTTCCCGCCCAATCCGCATCACAATAGCCTACAAGGATATCATTGGTATCAAATGAATAGAATAGACCAAGACTATGAGTTCCTTTGATGTACCTAATGATCCTCTTGACGGCTTTTAAGTGAGATTCCTTGGGATTTGCTTGGAATCTAGCACACAAGCCAACACTAAAGCAAATATCGGGTCTACTAGCCGTTAGGTAAAGTAGACTACCTATCATGCTTCTATAAAGGCTTTGGTCAACACTTTTCCCTTTTTCATCTTTGTCAAGTTTTAAAGTGGTGCTCATGGGAGTTTCAAAATCTTTTCCATTTTCTAGGCCAAATCTCTTAACTAGATTTTTAGCATATTTAGATTAATTCAACATTATGCCCATACTAGTTTGCTTCACTTGCATTCCTAGAAAATAATTCAACTCACCCACCATACTCATTTCAAATTCACTTGACATAACACTAACAAATTCATCAACCTTGGTTTTATTAGTAGACCCAAAAACAATGTCATCAACATATATTTGTGCAACAAAAATATCATGATCATGATGTTTGATAAACAAAGTTCTATCAATGCCACCTCTCCTATATTGGTTGTCAATAAGATATTGAGTCAACCTATCATACCAAGCTCTTGAAGCTTGTTTAAGGCCATAGAGAGCCTTTTTCAATTTAAACACATGATTAGGAGAGTGTGGGTCTACAAAACCCTTAGGTTGTTCAACATACACTTCTTCTTGAAGGTATCCATTGAGGAAAGCACTTTTGACATCCATTTGAAATAATTTGAACTTTTTAATGCATGCAATTGACAACAAAAGTCTAATGGACTCGAGACGAGCAACCGGGGCAAACGTCTCATCAAAGTCAACACCCTCCACTTGAGTGTAACCTTGAGCCACTAGTCTAGCTTTATTCCTCACAATCTTGCCACTTTCATCGGTCTTATTCCTAAACACCCATTTAGTGCCAATTACATTTATATCTTTAGGTCTAGGAACTAAGGACCACACTTCATTCCTCTCAAATTGATTAAGTTCATCTTGCATAGCGCCAACCCAATATTCATCAACAATTGCTTCATTAATGTTTTTGGGTTCAATTTGAGAAGTATAGCAAGCATAAGATATTTGGTTAGCAATTTGATTTCTTGTTCATTTAAATCACCTATGATGTCTCCTTGATAGTGTAAGTTTCTAAGTCTTGGGTGAGAATGTTCAACAACTTGGTCATTTTGTTGATTATCATTTAAAGCATTTTCCAACCCTTGACTTACAACTTCAATATGACTATCAATTTCATCATCTTGACTAGAAACACTACTAGCCACATCAATAGGTGTATTAGTGTCATTCAACATGTTTTCTTTAGGTTCATTAACACTATTATCATCACACAAATTAAGCATGCTAAGATCATCTATCTTCACATTGATAGACTCCATGATAGTCTTAGTAGTCAAGTTAAAGACTCTATATGCACGACTATTAATAGCATACCCAAGAAAGAGACCAACATCACTTTTTGCATCAAACTTTCCTAAGTGATCTCTATCATTCAAAATATAACATTTACTCCCAAAAGTGTGGAAGTAACTCACATTAGGCTTCTTGCCTTTCCAAAGCTCATAGGACGTTTGTTTTGTGCCGGGCCTCTTAAAAACACGATTTGACACATAACAAGCGATATTGACCGCCTCGGCCCATAGGTTTCTAGGGACTTTCTTGCTATTGAGCATGACCCTAGCCATCTCTTGCAAGACACGGTTTTTCCTCTCAACAACACCATTTTGTTGAGGAGTTCTAGGTGCGGAGAACTCATGAGAAATCCCTAAACCATCACAAAACTCACTAAATTTTGCATTTTCAAATTCCGTCCCATGATCACTCCTAATGCGACATATTTTCTTGATATCAAGACCTTTTTCATTTTGAACTTGATTACAAAACTTTTTAAAGTAATCAAAAGCCTCGGTCTTGTTTCTAAAAAAATAAACCCAAGTAAACCTAGAGAAGTCATCAACGCATACAAAAATGTATTTTTTGCCATTAATGCTCTCGGTTTGAATTGGCCCCATTAGGTCCATATGCACAAGTTCTAAAGGTCTCTTGGTAGCTATGTAAGAATTCTTCTTATGAGGCACTTTGGTTTGCTTACCTAATTGGCAAGGTTCACAAACCACCTCAAGCTTTTTACCAAGATTAGGAAGACCTCTAACAATGCCATGTTTTTCAAGCTTTTTCAAATCTTTAAAATTCATGTGACCCAAACGTTGATGCCACAAATCAAGCTTATTGCACTCATGTGCCATGTTGCATGTGAGAGGATCTATCTCAAGACAATAGCAATTGTCTATAGACCTTTTGACTCTTAGGACGACATCGCCCTTTTTATCAATTATAGTGCATACATCTTTGTTAAAGCTAACTTCTTGAAAAATTTCACACAAGTGAGTAATGCTTATCAAGTTAGCTTGTAACCCATCAACATACAAAGTATTGCGAAGTTTAGGCAATCCGGGGATACAAATTGGTCCCTTGCCAAGAACTTGCTTTTTGGTACCATCACCAAAAGTAACCCAACCTCCATCCTTTAAAACAAGATTCTTAAAGAACTCTTTGTTCCTGGTCATGTTCCTAGAGCAACTGCTATCTAGGTACCAAGAATAGGAGGAGTTGACACGTAAAGCATATTGTGCAACATTGCATTTAGATGTGTCTTTTCTAATCCACACATTTTTCACAACATGCTTCTCACTCTTACTTCTAACATGCTTTGACTCAATATTAGGCTTTTCAACATGCACCTTGACCTCATTGGTCACATCTTCAAAAATATCAAACAAAGCATTATCAATTTTCTTATGCATAGTAGAGTGAGGCACAACACAAGATGAAAATACCTACAAGGTTATGCTAAACAACCTAGAGGGGGGGTGAATAGGTTGACGCACTAGTTTTAAAAACTTTTTCGTGACTTATGTCAAAACCTCGGTGAGCATACATATTAACCTTAAACATGATTGTTATGAGAAAACAATTATCACAAGTATGCTCGATTCACCACCCTTAGTCTACAAAACATATATCAATGAACAATGTATCTCTTTTACAAGTATATTCAATAATGAGCAAATTTAAATTCCACAAGTTGTACTTTGAATATTACAATGCAAACTCACCAAGTTAAGCTTTACAACTTGATATAGAATCACAAGATACAATGTTCAAGCACTTACAAGATACAAGAAACAAATGTAGATTCAACCAACAATGTGCGCAACTCTTTCTTTATCAATAACTTGTATACAAGGATGTGAGGAAATGAAGAGCTTAAACAAGTTATATAGATCATACATACAAATATAAAGAGATAGAGATAGAGACATTTGACACATTGATTTTTACGTGGTAAACCTCCGAAGAGGAAACATCCACGGGTTGAATCCACAACCACCGGCAAAGCAATCCACTATGACGAAAAAGACTTACACACTCAAGCTACCAACTCATGATATCCGCTCAAGCTATCAACTCCTAGTCTACCCTCGGGCCTAGTGAACCACCTAGCCTACTTCCTATCCGAGATGTGTCCTACACCTCTAGGAAGCAACTTCCTATCCAAGACGCTCACGTCTCTAGGAAGATTTCTTGCTTGCCTATCCGGATCCTCCCGACCCTAGACAAGACTTTTGCTTGACTATCCGGACCACATGTCCTAGTCAAGACTCCTTGCTCTTTCCACAAAGCTTCACTCACTTTGCAAGAGACTTCCACCTTTTACAAGGCAATGATCTAAGTGATGCAAATGATGCAAACACATGCAACATAGAATATATGATCAATACATCCTATGGAAACTAGAAATAATCAATGAGCACACAATGTACATTTTTCTAGTTTATGATCCAAAACATGACACCATACAAAATGATGCATGAGCATATGAAATGTATGGATAAGGTACACTTCATGAAGATCTAGACATAGGCAACAAAGTTCACAAAACAAAGTAGTCTAGATCTTAAACATGAACAAAAATCTAGAGCATGCAAAACACCTAAAACATGCCAAGCCTAGATTCTATTCATGTTTCTAAAGCTTGAAAATAAAGCATGTTCATTAAGCACATAATCAAGACTTTAGAACACAAACAACAAAAAAATGCTAGAATCACAAAATGTATACAATGAATATTCTAGCAAGTGTTTAGAGCAAGGATATAATGAATAATCAATTAAATCCTAATTAGCTCTAAATACAAAATCAAATGTGCTAATCTTAGATTTGTTCAATAAGAGGATCTAAGCACATGTGAGGATTATTAATCATAAAATACATCAATCAATCCACAAATAATCCTATATATCAATCTAATCACAATACAACTCTCAAACATGTGAAAAACCTAGAATCTAAGAAACTAGTTCACATATGTCTCTAATTAGACTTTTGATTAAGATTGATTATGAAGCTATCTTTCTCTATAGCATTCATAATACATAAACATACATATAGAAGAAGAAACCCCAAGTAAATTGAAGGTTATAAAAGAAGAAATCCCAAAGATATGAACACTACCTTGGATTTTCGAGCTGGTTCGGTTTTCTGTGTGCAACCACCAGAAAATTCGATCAAACAGCTGCCAAATCACTTGGAAAAGGTAGAGGACTCGATTACGAACGTTCTCCAACTTGAATCACTCAAATCCGACTTCGTATGAGAAAGTTATGGTGTTTGGAAGTTGGGAAAATTTGGGAGAAAAATTCTGACGGGAATTCTAACTTTTTCTTCTTGAAAACAAATGGAGGGAATGGAGGGGTTTTAAAAAGAGGAGAGAGGAGGCAATTTTTGGCCAATAAAAGAGGGCCACCTCAGCCCAGCCCCGTGGGGGGCGCGTGGGCCACACGGGGGCAGAGAGTCCCTCTGGCCGTGGGGCCCACGGCTCCATCCACGGGGTGGGCCACACGTGGCCTCTTGGCCACTTACGCCCTCGCGCGCTCCTTCGGATCTTCAGCCCATATCTTGAGCATCCGACCTCCAATTTCGAATCCGTTTTTGGATTACGAACCGTGACTCCCTCACACACAATAACGACTATACAACTTTGAAAAATGGTTGAGAAATCATCTCGGAAATCATCGATGAAGTCAACACAACGTAAGAGAACGTAAAGTGGCATAGTCAACACGTTTGGACTCGAAACCTTATGAATGAGTAACCGAAACGACTGGAACTCAATAAGGCATTGAATAAGAACATGTTCAAGTCCTAAAAATAAAATACGGAAACATACAATCACAAATACACACACATATGCTAGTTTCCGGACATAGTCCTAGAAAATGCAAAACACAAAGTTTATTAACTAAATGTGAATGCATGAGCATATTTTGCCAAGTGTGTGAAAGTGAAATGTAAATGAAATAAAATCATGAAGGGACACACAAAAATGATATGTGTGAGTGTGTGCCTAGCCTTGTAAGAGATAAGAGGTCTTTGAATACCTTCGTAGACCGATAATGTCCGAAACTCTTAAAAGCCGGCAACTTGAACGAATAATGGTTGAGACGTCCTTCGTCTTCGAAATCCTTCATTTACTAACCACTAAACATTACAAGTAAAACACGTTTTGATATGGAATTAATGCCAACACTAATTATCAACCTTACACAAGATTTAGCAAGCAAGTCATCAACAACTCTTTCAACAACATGCTTTTCCAAGGTCTTCCTAGGTCTATTACTATATCCATACATGGATGATTGCCTAGGTCCATTCAAAGACATATCATGAAAAGCATTATCAAGTTTGCATTTCCGAATGTACTCAAAGCATCTAGGTCGAATATGTCCTATCATATTACAATGATGACAAATAGGAATAAATTTGAGAAGTTTACCATTTGCATTTGCTTCCATAGCATTTGGTCTTCTCACAATTTTACCTCTTTGAAGAGCAACCCTTGATGCTTCACCTCTTACATTTGAGGTTGTTGCTTCTTGATGCTTAAGTTGTTGAGTTCTCCCATTGAACATCCTTGTTGATGAAAAGGCACCTCCAGTAGCTTTCATAGCTTTACCTTGAGAGAGTGTACCTACAATTGATTCAATGCTTGCTTTGACAAAAGTAGATTTGTTAGATGAAGGAGTCTCCTTCTCATTGATATAACCCAAACCTCTTTTGTCACATGGATGCTTTCCACTTTTAATGAGGGTTTCAACTTTATTAGAACTAGATAACATCTTGCTAATCACCCTATTAGCCTCATCAAGTTTCTCACGAAGCATCCTAAGTTCAATGGCATATTTTTCCGCTTTGCTATCACTAAACAAAACATCTTTATGTGATTTATCAAGCCATTGTTCATACTTTTTCTCTTGATTTAAATGCTCATTAAGTTTGGATTTAAGCACAATTTCAAGTTTCTTAGCATTAACAAGAGAACAATCTCTTTGCTCTATTTCTTGCTTCAAGATACCAAGTCTATCATTGCTATCTTTAAGATTCAATTCTAGACTTAAAATCTTGTCTTTAAGTTCATCGAATTCTTTTGAGCCAAGACCATGATTATCAAGCTTCTTATTGAGGGACACATTGACTTTAGACAAGTGTTCATTTTCAAGAATAAGATCATTGATCTTTTTCTCATCCAAGTCAATAGGTTCAACAAAAGAAGCCACATAGGAACACAATTCCTTAATCATGATTATCACAAATAAAACACAAAACACTACAAAGAAAGGATCAATCTAAGTGCGTCTAGACACCCGCTCTGATACCAAATGAAATTTCCCTTAATGTAGTAGTGAAATATACCTAGAGGGGGGGTGAATAGGTATAGGCTCCAAATTCTTCCAATTAAAAATAATGCGGAAAATTACAAGGCAAATGCACACTTGATTAGATTTAGCAAATGAATTGATTACACTAAGACAAGAGTATTGATTACACTAAGACAAGAGTAAATCAATTTACAAGATATGCAATCAATGTAATATATGGAAGATAAAGAAAAGTAAAGCAAAATTGAACACAATGATTTTAACGTGGTAAAACCTCAATGAGGAAACATCCACGGGTTGATACCACAACCACCGGCGAAGCAATCCACTATGTGAAAAAGGACTTACACACTCAAGCTATCACTCATGATATCCGCTCAAGCTATCAACTCCTAATCTACCCTCGGGCTAGTGAATCACCAAGCCTACTTCCTATCCGAGATTTGCACACCTCTCGCGCGCTCCCTTGGTTCGTTGCCCCATATCTTGAGCATCCGACCTCCGATTTCGAATCCGTTTTCAGATTACGAACCGTGACTCCCTCACGCACGACTACGACTACTCAACTTTGAAAAATGGTTGAGAAATCATCTCGGAATCCGATGATGAAATCAACACAACAAATGAGAACGAAAAGTAGCATAGTCAACTTGTTTGGACTCGAAACCTTATGAATGAGTAACCGAAACGACCGGAACTCGATAAGGCATTAAATAACAACATGTTCAAGTCCTAAACACAAAATACGAAAACAAATAAACAATTATTCACACAAACATGCCATATCAAAGATATAGTCACAAAGCATGCAATTTCACAATGTTTGTCAATACAAGATCAATGCATGAGCATGCTATGAAGTGTGTGAATGTGTTATACCAAATGTTTGAACCACGATGCAGGGACACACATGTATGAATTGTGTGTGTGTGTGTGTGCGCTAACGCCTTGCAAGAGGGTGGAAGTCAAGTTTTACCTTTGACGATTTTCACCTCTTGAAGATGACTTTTGCACTAGATGTTGCTCTTCACTCTTTGAGCTTCCTTTCTTCAAATAATGTCCTAAGCAACAACTAATACAATCATAGAGTGTTTTGCAATGGAATCAAGCCAATACAAATAGTGAACCTTACAGGCCCGTTGGGTAGAAGTGAGGGGTTACAGACCGGAGTGTTAGACGAGGTCTACATAGGTTGTAAACTTCATTTCAATTAGTGATTTCGAGTTCCGAGTGTGGCGCACTAAACAGCCCGTGGTTTTTCCCAGTGGTTGGGTTTCCACGTAAACATCAAGTGTCATTTATTATTTCCGCATCTTATTACACTTGTATGTATATTTGACTTGCTAGGGGTATTTTCGTAAAATTGACATGCACGCGAAAATTGGGTAATAATTAGCTAAAATCTATTCACCCCCCTCTCTAGCTTTATATTAAACACGCCTCCAGGACTTTTCAAATACCCCTAAACCTATCTTTTGGTCGTCCCTAAGCAAAACCCAAACAAACAAACAAACAAAAAGAAAATAAAATAAGAAAATAAAGAAATAAAATACCGCTTTCGCGGGTGACACGATGGCACTTGGCACGTGCCATAATCCTTTTAAGCCCCTAAGCAATCCCTATTGGACGACTGAAGTCTCGTGAGAGTTTACAGTACAACACCCACAAGCGTCTTTCTTGTTGAGCCAACTATAGACAGAGATACAAATAAGGGGTGAACCGAATTGAGGCACATACATGCTAAGTCCCCAAAGATAAAGCTTGGGAAATGTAAGCTAAGGTGCAACAACAAGAGAGATTGCAATTCCATACTTCTTAGTGAACAAAGCTTCAAAAAGCATCGAACACAAAAGTCTTATGATAGAATTTCACCTTGACTCTATACCTTTCAAGATCTCTCTCATTTTACCACTCAGAACCTAGGCTTACTCAACAAACATATGCGGTTGGAAATTATGAACAAGAAATTTTCAAATTTTACACACATATGACAATTTTTGAAAAACCGCTAAAGTTTAGATGCAATTGGACCATGTAAGGTTCATGATTTGTATTGGCTTGATTCCATTGCAAAACGCTCTATATTTGTATTAGTTGTTGCTTAGGATGTTCTTGAAAGAAAAGAAGCATAAAAGTTGAAGAGCAACGTCTAGTGCAAATGTCGTCTTCAAGAGGTGAAAGCGTCAAAGGTATACTTCGACTTCGATCCTCTTGCAAGGCGTTAGCGCACACACACACAATTCATACATGTGTGTCCCTGCATCATAGTTCAAACATTTGGTATAACACATTCACACACGTCTTAGTATGCACATGCATTGGTCTCTTATAGACAAACATTGTAGAATTGTATGCTTTGTGACTATCTCTTTTATATGGCATGCTTGTGTGAATTTGTGTTTGTTTGTTTATGTATTTTGTATTTTGGACTTGAATATGTTCTTATTTTATTCCTTATTGAGTTCCGGTCATTTCAGTTACTCATTCATAAGGTTTCAAGTCCAAACAACGTAGCTACGCTACTTTTCGTTCTCATTCATTGAGTTGACTTCATCATCGTTTTTCAAGATGATATCTCAACCATTTTTCAAAGTTGTGTAGTCTTCATTGTGTATGAGGGAGTCACAGTTTGTAATCCGAAAACGGATTCAAAATCAGAGTTTGGATGCCCAAGATACGGCTGAAGAACGTGAGGGAGCGCGCAAGAGGAGAGCGTGGCCAAAAGCCACGTGGGCCAAGCCGTGTGGGAGCCGTGGGACCCACGGTGAATGTACACAAACGAAGTTAAATTGCTTAAAGCATACCTAGAAGGGGGGGGGGGGTGAATAGGTTTTTACACCTTTTTTCAAACCCTTGAACAAACATCCGTTTGTCCCTCAAGGTAGCCTTACACACAACACAATAATCCAAGATAGACATACATAGACAATACGATGACACAATCATAAGAGAAATGTCTAAGTATATCAACAAGTCATGTGAGGTAAAATATCAAATAATCATAACAACAAAATAAGCTTGTATTTCATAAGATGTTCAATGTGTTACAAGAGTGAGCAAAATGTCACTAAACAAATATTACAATATACAAAAGAATCAAAGATACAAATTGATCTATAGAATGAATACACTAATCACACTATACAAAGACTTGGTTCATAATACATCACAAGTGAATATTGTGAATCAAGACAATAAAATATACAATTAAAATATAAGAGAAGAGATAGAAAGAATTAACACAAGGGATTTTTTTAACGTGGTAAAACCTCCAAGGAGGAAACATCCACGGGTTGAACTACAACCATTGGGTACTATATTATTGGAAAGTAAACATAGAACATTCACAAAGTGACCAATCTTTAGCTCACCCAACCTAGTGAAGTCTAAGCCTACCCAACCCTATTGGAAAGTATGAAATCCCTCAATGATGCGGAACCACCATATATTGGACAACACACTCAACCAACATCGATGGTAGATTAGAAATTCCTCAAGAGTGCATACACATCCCGTGTACCCCGCTCTATCGGAGTCTATGTCTAACCATACGCCTAGGCCTACCAATATGTTAGCCAACTCCCTATCCAAGGCACTCTTGCCTCTAGGGAGCCTCCCATGCATGACTATCCGAGTCCTCCCGACTCTAGCCATGACTTCTTGCTTACCTATCCGAGTCATCCCGACTCTAGGCAAGACTTCTTGCTTGGCTATCCGAGTCATCCCGACTCTAACCAAGACTTCATGCCTTTTACAAGGACTTCCTAGTGTGATCATGTGAATGCAAACGATGCAAACATTCATTTCAACATAGAACATGTGATCAATACATTCTATAGCACAAATAGACCTAAACATGTGAAAACACAATTAATCAAGTCTAGATGCAAAAATACATGAATAGAAACCTAAGCATGTGAAACACCTAACACATACACTCAAAGTCTCATTCACACACATAACACTTGAATCACAAAATGTTCATTAAGTCCTAATTCAAGATGCTATCAATATACAATCAAAGACTAGATATATGAGATTAAAATCAATCAATATACTAGACAAAAATATAGAGCAAGGTTTTGAGATTTACATCAATCAAAACCTATATTCTCTAAATCACAAACAAATACACAAATCCTTGATTTCTTCAATCAAAGGACCAAATCAAATCTCAAAGTCATTTTAACACAAAATTAATTCAATTAAGTATCAAACAACCTAAGATGCCATTCTAATCACAATACAACTCACAAACAAATGTAAAACCTAGAATCATAAAATCTAGTCAACATAAGTCCATAAATTGAATTTCAATTGGAATGATAATCAAGCTACCTTTTCAAATAGCTTTCATAAAACAATAACATAGATATAGAAGAAGAAACCCCAAGCATTTGGAAGGTCAAATAACAAGAAATCCCTAAGATGAGACCATTACCTCGGATTATGAAGCTGGTTCGGAATTCAGTGGTCAACCACTGGAAATCACGATCAAACAGCTACCAAACCACTTGGAGATGTTAGAGGACTCAAATACGAACACTCTCCAACTTGAATCACTCAAATCCGACTCCGGATGAGGAAGATATGGTGTTTTGAAGTTTGGAAAAATTGGAGAGAATGCCTTACGGGAAAACTGAAATGTTTCAACTTAGAAATTCAAAATGAGAGAGAGAGGGAAGAAATAGGAGGAGAGAGAAGGGAGTTTTCGACCAATCACGTGGTGCCACGTCACCCCCAGGCCGTGGGGGGCGCGTGGCCCACACGGGAGCAGAAGGTGCTCCAGGCCGTGGGGCCCACGGCCTCAACCACAGCCAGCCCATGTGGCCCACGGCCTGGGCTGTCCTCTCCCGCGCACTCTCGGTTCGTCGGCCCGTATCTCGAGCGTTCGAACTCCAAATTCGAATCCGTTTTCGGATTACAAACCGTGACTCTCTCACGCACGAAAAAACTATACAACCTTGAAAAACGGTTGAGAAATCATCTCGGAAATCATCGATGAAGTCAACACAACGTAAGAGAACGTAAAGTGGCATAGTCAACACGTTTGGACTCGAAACCTTATGAATGAGTAACCGAAACGACCGGAACTCAATAAGGCATTGAATAAGAATATGTTCAAGTCCTAAACACAAAATACGGAAACATACAAACACAAATACACACACATATGCTAGTTTCCGGACATAGTCCTAGAAAATGCAAAACACAAAGTTTATTAACTAAATGTGAATGCATGAGCATATTTTGCCAAGTGTGTGAAAGTGAAATGTAAATGAAATAAAATCATGAAGGGACACACAAGAATGATATGTGTGAGTGTGTGCCTAGCCTTGTAAGAGATAAGAGGTCATGTATACCTTTGTAGACCGATAATGTCCGAAACTCTTAAAAGCCGGCAACTTGAACGAATAATGGTTGAGACGTCCTTCGTCTTCGAAATCCTTCATTTGCTAACCACTAAACATTACAAGTAAAACATGTTTTGATATGGAATTAAGGCCAACACTAATTATCAACCTAACAATCTCCCCCTTTGGCAAATTCCATGACAAAACCCCTAAACAAACACTAAAACAATTACAAAGAAAATTTGGTCACAATGAGTACAATGAGTTACACATATAGACACAAATATAAATCAAGTCTTGAACTTCATCTTGGTCTTCTCTTGATATACCTAAAAAAAAAACTTGAAAGCACAAGAATATCCAAGAGACACCAAGTATGGCAATATCCAAGTATCCAATCATAGGCAAGAAAATAATAGCATATAAGTTCAAATGGATCAAGTATGCTCCCCCTTAATACATACTATCCATCAATATATTCTAAGCCAAGATTCAACAAAAATATTACATGCCATATAGTTCAAGCTAGATACCAAATATACAAAAACAACTAACATAAGGCTAAGTAAGCTAGATATCTCCCATGTGTTTCTCATATTTCTCCCCCTTTTTGACATGATATGAAGCCAAAGGGAAAGAGTAAGAAATTATACCTCATGAAGCTTTCTAGCCACTTGTGCCACCAAGGAAAGAAGAACGGTGTGCGGATCTCACATATTGCCTTGTTGGAGTTGATTTTCCTTCCAACTCTTTGATCCTCTCATCTTGAGCAACAAGCTTTGCACTAAGGTCTTCAATCTTCCTTTGTGACGCCTCAATCAACCTATGAGATTCTTGAACCTCTTTCCTCAATTTTAAAGCCCAACTAGGAAGAGCGGGTGAGTTAGGGACATGGTTAGAATCAAGAGAATCACCAAAAAGCCTAAGTACATCATTAGACTTTCCCTTGTCCTTGTATGACATGGTTGCCATACGTTTCTCACTCAACTTCTCTAAGGGAGGAAGCATAACATCACCATCAAGATTCCTCACACCTTTAGCTAAGCACAATTGAGTTATAAACCCCGGAAAAGCCAATTTCTTGTCCAAACGACTAGTACAAGCCGCACTTTGAATTTGCTCCACAAGCAATTCACCAAGGTTTATAGGTTGGTTAGTAACCAAGGCATACACAATCTTAATCTTGTCTCTATTGAGCTCCGAAGCATTAGTAGAAACAATAAGATTGGAGCATACAAATAAATGCCAAAATGCACTAATTTTTGTTAGCTCACCTTGCCTAATAAAAGCACATTTCCCCCACACAAAATCATCATCATCACAAAGAGTCTTACCCATTAAATCAAGGTTTTCCAAGACATCAACATCAAGGAAATCCGATTCAATGTCATCGGACAAGTTAAGAAATTCATTAACCTTCCTAGGGCAAACTCTAAAGACAACTTTCCTTATGCTAAGAGTAGCACTAGTCACAGTAGAACCGGATTTGTAAGCATTATAAAATTCTCTAACAATGGTCTCATTAGATACTCCTAACATGTTGACCCATGAAATCCAATTCCTACTCTTAAGCACATCATAGACATATGATCCAATACAAGAGTCCAAGTCAATACCCCTTTCTTGAATTATCTTTTTGCACCCAAAAATTCCCAATTCATCAACTTTGTTACCTTTGGAAATTTTGGACGAAATTGTAGGTTTCGACTTGGCAATGGGAGATGAAGAAGTATTTCCACCAACCTTCTTTGCTTTACCCATGATCTTGCTACACAAAACAAACTAAAAACAAAGTGAGAGGGAACAAAGAAACAAATAAGAAACCAATAAACATATACAAAGGCAAAACACTATATTTAATAAATCACCATGCAAGTAAGAATTTATCATAGCATCTTCATGATTTATCAAAAATAAGAATAATGCCAACAATTAACAACCTTGAAGAACATGTGAACATGTCATAAAAAAGAACAAGAATTTAGCATATTATGCTCCCCCTTGACAAGTGCCTCATCTAAAATCAAGATAGACAAATGTTCATAAAAATCACCACACAATCACATCACAAGCAATTTTTATTAGATTTGCAAATAAGCTTCACATATCTAAGAGAGTTACATCAAGATTTTCAATCACTCTCATATGTCATCAAAAATTGCTAAAGTATCACAAATACTAATTAAGCAAAAGTGAGTGTGTGAAGATTTTGCTTCAAGTATATGAAAAGAAGTAGTTTGATAATCAAGCATGCATACAATTTCAACATCTATTCATCTTAGGCCTTTCCATAAAAAGGTCAAACCGGTTATCATCCGAAATTTTGCTTATAAAGAGAATAGATTTCAACATGTGAGCGTGTGTGTGCATGTGGCTCGTCAACCCATTTCTATTTGTCAACCCGAGCTCATTTGATTATTCAACTATACTCCAAAAGCCTTTTATTTTATTTTTTTTTATTTTTTTTTATTAAGGCTTGAATCAAAGATTTTTTTTTTTATGATTCAATTCAACACTTCTTTAATTTTTCTAACATAAACATATACACCTCATGGCGGCTTTCACTCATCACAATGACGTAGCCCTTTCCAACATTGGGTGGCTTCACAACCAAGGTGTGTAGCCCTTTCCATGAGGGTGCTCGTTGAGTTCTATGTTGCCGAAGCAAATGGATACCAACCATTGGTCATTTTTAAATGTACTAGTCCTTAGGACTTCAAGGTGTATCCAAAGCGAACATCAATCAAGCTCAACATACTTAACAAAACATACAAGAGAAGCAAAGTGCAGTTTTTGAAACCAATTTCAAGGCTTAAAAGCACATGATCTAAAAGCAAGTAAAGAGACTTACTTAAGATCTCTACTTCTCAAGAGAGTAGCTATCAAAGAATATGAAGCTCACATTATTCAAATATTAGCCACTCAACAATCATACAAATAACAACACGCTTCATGAAATAAGATCAATGTGAACACTTATCACCAAAAGATCTTAAACTAGCAAATGTCAAAGAGTACCATATAGACACTATATTAGTTCTCAATTATGACATGCTTCATGAAAGTGATACAAATAATGAGTTGATAGATGAAAAATCAAGTAAGCAAGCAATATGATATAGAGATACCTTCGCAAGCTATTTTCACCAAATACAAAGCCTTCACCCTTTTTATGAGTCCTCTTGGCTTGTGAGTCCTCATGACTACAAGTTATAGGTGTGTCGATTCCAAGAGACTAAAGGCAATGTAATCCAACTCAAACAAAAGAAATGACTTTCTCTAAAAGCCATAACAATAATGTTATCATATAGATTCCAAAAAAAAACTTCTCAAAAGTTAACCAACAAATTTTGACTATCAAAACAAACAAAGTGAGATAGCTAAGTTCATGTCAAGTTGTAAAGATACAAAGCAAAAAGCTAAGCCTCTTATCAACGACACTAATCTTAAAGCTAACTCACATGTGCAACTTACACTAATGGTAAGAGCACTCACCCTTGACAAATTTTGTCTTGGGTGGACAAACACGAACATCATCAAGATTCTCTTTGACCACAATGTTGAACCTAGAGTAAAGTTCTTCCACAACTTGATTCACAATAATATCATTAATACTCTTCTTCTCAACATTGTTAGCAACACATGCATGGTCAAACTTTGTAGGATATGCATTCTTCACCTTCCGGATATTCTTAGCATGCTTTGACAAATTATCATGCTTTCCATATTCAAAAGCTTTAGCATGCATAGAATTAGGTCCAATCGCTCTATTCCTAGATGCATTTTCTAAGTTGCAATATTCAATGAATTTATAGCACTTGGGCTTGATATGGCCTAAGGTATTGCAAAAATGACATATGGGAACAAAAGGAGAGATTTTACCTTCCGGTGGTGGTGGAGGACAAATGGGAGTTTCAAGGGGTACCTTATTCTTCAATTTGTTCTTCTTCTTGGAACGTCTCTTCTTAGGAGCTTTCTCTTCAATGATAGCTTCACTAGTAGGAAGTGATGCTTCTATGAGCTTCTCTTCAACCACCGCTACACTAGAGCTCTCTAAGTTCATATTTGAGATGATCCTATCCTTTTCAAGCAAAATACCCTCAACTTCGCAAAGCTTCTTTTCAATAGCATTCTTTTCACGCAAGAGCCTACGAGTTGTAGCAACAAACTCATCCACTTGAATCTTGATCAAGTCCTCCTTCTCATCAATCTCACTCAAGGCTAATTTCAACTTCTCCTCAAGAAACTTCACCTTAGCCAAAAGATCAATGTAGGATGGATTATCATTTAAACACTCTTGATGACTTTGATCAATCTCCTTATCCAATGAATCTTGATTAACATCCTCTAGAGTAGAGTGAGAAGCCATGAATGCAACAAAGTTGCTCACTAGCTCTTCTTCACTAGAAGACTCATCACTTGAGCTCTCCTCATCACTAGAGGCATCATCTTCACTCCATGTAGCCGCCATAGCCTTTCCCTTCTTGTCCCTCTTAGAATCACCACTAGGACAATCCGAAGCATAATGTCCAAACTTCTTGCACTTGAAGCATTGAACCTTCCTATTGCTCTTAGCATGGCCACTCCTCTCATGAGGTGGAGTAAAGGACTTCTTGACTTCCTTGTCCCTTGAGTACTTGCCACTTGACTTGGCACCTTTCCTCATGAACTTCCTAAACTTCCTAACCAATAACGCCATCTCCTCATCATCATCGCTACTACTAGCTTCCTTGACAACCTTGAGAGCTAAACCCTTGTTCTTAGCCTTTGGTTTCATGCACGCCTCAAAAGTTTGAAGAGATCCTAGCAACTCATCTATGCTCATGACGTCAACTGTCCTTGCTCTCTTCAATGGCGGTAACCTTGGCTTTGAACCTCTTTGGAAGTGATCTAAGAATCTTCCAATTTAGCCTCTCACCGGAGATAGGAGTACCAAGAGCTTGGCATTGGTTGGCGATGTCTAGAAGCTTATCTTGGAAGTCAATAAACTTGTCTTCCTCACCCATTTGCAAAACCTCAAATTGGGAAGTGAGCAATTGAAGACGAGACTTCTTCACCGCTTTAGTCCCCTCATTGGTGACTTGGAGAGCCTCCCATGCCTCCTTAGCGGTTTCTAGGTTTTGAATGTAGGAGAATTGCCTACTATCAACACCTCCAAAAATAGCATTCACCGCCCGATGATGCCATTTTGCTAACTCAAACTCATTAGTAGACCACTCACTCCTAGGCTTGGAAACGGTCACTCCATCCACAATCTTGTTAGGAGCAAGGTAACCTTCTTCAACGGTCATCCAAGCTCTCTCATCAATAGATCGGATGTAGGCCTTCATCCTCAATTTCCAAAACCTGTAGTTGTGACCCTTGAGAAGAGGAGGCCTAGAATTCGAAGCCCCTTCGATCATCACATCATCTTGGAAAACCATTCTAGCAAATACCTAAGCAATCCACTTGTAAGTGTAAACCGGATCTCGCCGAGTGCCGTCCGACGACCCGCTCTGATACCAATTGAATGTACACAAACGAAGTTAAATTGCTTAAAGCATACCTAGAGGGGGGGGGGTGAATAGGTTTTTACACCTTTTTTCAAACCCTTGAACAAACATCCGTTTGTCCCTCAAGGTAGCCTTACACACAACACAATAATCCAAGATAGACATACATAGACAATACGATGACACAATCATAAGAGAAATGTCTAAGTATATCAACAAGTCATGTGAGGTAAAATATCAAATAATCATAACAACAAAATAAGCTTGTATTTCATAAGATGTTCAATGTGTTACAAGAGTGAGCAAAATGTCACTAAACAAATATTACAATATACAAAAGAATCAAAGATACAAATTGATCTATAGAATGAATACACTAATCACACTATACAAAGACTTGGTTCATAATACATCACAAGTGAATATTGTGAATCAAGACAATAAAATATACAATTAAAATATAAGAGAAGAGATAGAAAGAATTAACACAAGGGATTTTTTAACGTGGTAAAACCTCCAAGGAGGAAACATCCACGGGTTGAACTACAACCATTGGGTACTATATTATTGGAAAGTAAACATAGAACATTCATAAAGTGACCAATCTTTAGCTCACCCAACCTAGTGAAGTCTAAGCCTACCCAACCCTATTGGAAAGTATGAAATCCCTCAATGATGCGGAACCACCATATATTGGACAACACACTCAACCAACATCGATGGTAGATTAGAAATTCCTCAAGAGTGCATACACATCCCGTGTACCCCGCTCTATCGGAGTCTATGTCTAACCATACGCCTAGGCCTACCAATATGTTAGCCAACTCCCTATCCAAGGCACTCTTGCCTCTAGGGAGCCTCCCATGCATGACTATCCGAGTCCTCCCGACTCTAGCCATGACTTCTTGCTTACCTATCCGAGTCATCCCGACTCTAGGCAAGACTTCTTGCTTGGCTATCCGAGTCATCCCGACTCTAACCAAGACTTCATGCCTTTTACAAGGACTTCCTAGTGTGATCATGTGAATGCAAACGATGCAAACATTCATTTCAACATAGAACATGTGATCAATACATTCTATGGCACAAATAGACCTAAACATGTGAAAACACAATTAATCAAGTCTAGATGCAAAAATACATGAATAGAAACCTAAGCATGTGAAACACCTAACACATACACTCAAAGTCTCATTCACACACATAACACTTGAATCACAAAATGTTCATTAAGTCCTAATTCAAGATGCTATCAATATACAATCAAAGACTAGATATATGAGATTAAAATCAATCAATATACTAGACAAAAATATAGAGCAAGGTTTTGAGATTTACATCAATCAAAACCTATATTCTCTAAATCACAAACAAATACACAAATCCTTGATTTCTTCAATCAAAGGACCAAATCAAATCTCAAAGTCATTTTAACACAAAATTAATTCAATTAAGTATCAAACAACCTAAGATGCCATTCTAATCACAATACAACTCACAAACAAATGTAAAACCTAGAATCATAAAATCTAGTCAACATAAGTCCATAAATTGAATTTCAATTGGAATGATAATCAAGCTAACTTTTCAAATAGCTTTCATAAAACAATAACATAGATATAGAAGAAGAAACCCCAAGCATTTGGAAGGTCAAATAACAAGAAATCCCTAAGATGAGACCATTACCTCGGATTATGAAGCTGGTTCGGAATTCAGTGGTCAACCACTGGAAATCACGATCAAACAGCTACCAAACCACTTGGAGATGTTAGAGGACTCAAATACGAACACTCTCCAACTTGAATCACTCAAATCCGACTCCGGATGAGGAAGATATGGTGTTTTGAAGTTTGGAAAAATTGGAGAGAATGCCTTACGGGAAAACTGAAATGTTTCAACTTAGAAATTCAAAATGAGAGAGAGAGGGAAGAAATAGGAGGAGAGAGAAGGGAGTTTTCGACCAATCACGTGGTGCCACATCACCCCCAGGCCGTGGGGGGCGCGTGGCCCACACGGGAGCAGAAGGTGCTCCAGGCCGTGGGGCCCACGGCCTCAACCACAGCCAGCCCATGTGGCCCACGGCCTGGGCTGTCCTCTCCCGCACACTCTCGGTTCGTCGGCCCGTATCTCGAGCGTCCGAACTCCAAATTCGAATCTGTTTTCGGATTACGAACCGTGACTCTCTCACGCACGAAAAAAACTATACAACTTTGAAAAACGGTTGAGAAATCATCTCGGAAATCATCGATGAAGTCAACACAACGTAAGAGAACGTAAAGTGGCATAGTCAACACGTTTGGACTCGAAACCTTATGAATGAGTAACCGAAACGACCGGAACTCAATAAGGCATTGAATAAGAATATGTTCAAGTCCTAAACACAAAATACGGAAACATACAAACACAAATACACACACATATGCTAGTTTCCGGACATAGTCCTAGAAAATGCAAAACACAAAGTTTATTAACTAAATGTGAATGCATGAGCATATTTTGCCAAGTGTGTGAAAGTGAAATGTGTTAGGATTCCCGTTGTTTTTAATTGGCTTATTTCGTGATCAAACCACATGTGGGGATACTTTGTAAGGGTAGCTTAGATGTTTGTTATTGCTTAGGCCCTTTTGAAGATCTCACCATTGTCAAGCACCAAAGGTAATATTCTAAGTGCTTACTTGTCTTGAAGAGATAGATGCACACACTCACAACTCATGCATATGTTTAATCCTTATATGTTGTGTGTCTTTTATGTGTGCCTTAATGCTCATGAACATCTCTTCTTGCATGTTAGTTTGATTGCATCTTGCATATCCAATTGCCTTGTCATGCTTAGACTTAGGATTGCATTTTTGCACTGGGCGCCCCCAAAAGCGCTGTACATAGGCGCTGTACGAACAGCGCCCATTGAGCGCTGTTCAGACCTGATCGATTTAATCGGTCGCTGTTGGGTCGCTGTTGGGGCGCTGTACGTGGCGCTGTACAGAGCGCTGTACGTACAGCGCCACTCTGTTTCCTCGTGAAAACAGAGCAAGGGCGCTGTACAGGCGCTGTACAAGGGCGCCCTACGTACAGCGCCCATGGCAAATAGTGGGCAAACTTATCAAAACGACCACACTTTGTTTTGGCCCCCTATATATATGCCACTTTGACTTTAGGTCAATTACAAGAGTTCATATTCAGATTTCATACTTAGGATATTTTTCAAAGAGAAGAAAAATTCCAAGAACTCATTTTTAATTACTCAAACACCTTTTCCATGATCATCAATCATCATCTAGCATCATCTTAGATCATCTAGATGACATCTTGCATGGATTCTTCATCATACTTTGCTTGGTAAGCTTTTCACTAATATCTTACATATTTTGTGTTTCTCTTATCTAGCAATCTCAATTTAATTACTTGTATGTGATTTTATATTTGTTGAATACAAGATTGAGATTAGTATGATGTATGTTTGAGAAGTTGTATTGTGCTAGCATATTAGGTTTTTTGTGCTTGATATTGATTAGCTAAACTATTTGACATGTCATTTAGTTTTGATATCTAGGATTGCTCTTAATTGCATATTAATCATCTTAGATAAGCATATAGGGTTTCCCTTGCTCTATGTTGCATTTTGGATATTTTCATATATTCACTTAGGGTTGTATTCTCTTCAAGAGAAGCTAAGTCTTGTGTGTAGCAATCGGGATTAGGTTGCTTAGATCGCAAGCAAATTGGACTAGGTTCACTCATACCGGGATTAGGTAGGTGTGTGATTACTTCCGGGATTAGGTTGTAATCGTTTGCACATTTAGTGGATTCGAGGTTCTAGTGTGGCTTACTTACATAGCCCGTGGTTTTTCCCGTGAGGGTTTCCACGTAAAAATTCAAGTGTTATTTTAATTTCCGCACCATATTACACTTGCTTGTTTATATTATCTTGAGGGTAATTTCGTAATTTTGACTAACACGAAAAATTGGGTAAAAAGCGTAAAATCTATTCACCCCCCCTCTAGATAGCTTTATACACACCGTGCTATAATTAGTTTCAAAATGTAAATGAAATAAAATCATGAAGGGACACACAAGAATGATATGTGTGAGTGTGTGCCTAGCCTTGTAAGAGATAAGAGGTCATGTATACCTTTGTAGACCGATAATGTCCGAAACTCTTAAAAGCCGGCAACTTGAACGAATAATGGTTGAGACGTCCTTCGTCTTCAAAATCCTTCATTTGCTAACCACTAAACATTACAAGTAAAACACGTTTTGATATGGAATTAATGCCAACACTAATTATCAACCTAACACACGGCCAGAGGACCCCTCTGGTCCCATGTGGCCCACGCACCCCCCACGGGGTGGGTGACATGGCCACCTCTGATTGGCCAAAAAAATTTCTCTCTCTCCTCCATTTAAACATCTCTCCTTCCCTCCAAACTTTTAGAACTTGAAGAACACTTTCAAAGAAATTTCTGCAGAATTCTTCAACATTTTAGTTTTAGTATTTTGATCATAACTTTCTCATACGAACTCGAAATCGATTGATCCAAAATCCAAAATTGTTGGTCTTGATATGAGCCACAAACCACAAATATTTCCAGAGGCAGCTGACTTCGTCATTTTTCCCAGTGGCCTGATTTTCAGTACGTGGTCAAGGTTTTATGTTCAACTTCTTCTTTTTCATTTCATCTTTGATCATCTCTTTTATTCTTGCTATTTGATTGATGAAATATGTTGAGAAGGATGTTAGATCATATGTTAGGGGTGTTTGATCATTTGTCAATTAAGTTTTAGCTTTGTGATTTCTCTTGAACATATATGTGCTAAACTTGATTCAACTTGAAATTGATACTAGAAAATGTATATATGATGTGCTTCATGTTATTTTCTAGGTTTAATTTCATGATCTAAGAACTACGTTTTTAGTGTGATATATTGAATATTCATACCTTGTTCTTATTGATTTGCATGTCTTGATTTCTAGATACTTTTGTGATTGTTTGATGAAAGCATATTCTAGATTATCTTTGAACATGTACATTTAGCTTGATTGATCATCTAGCTTAATTTGATTGTGTTTGCATCATTTGCATCACGTAGATCATAGCCTTGCATTAGGTTGAAGTCTCTAGCAAAGTGAGAGAAACTTTGTGGATAGAGAAAGGAAGTCTTGATTAGAGTCGGGGGGACTCGGATAATCAAGCAAGGAGACTTGTCTAGGGTCGGGAGGATTTGGATAGGCAAGCAAGAAATCTTCCTAGAGACGTGAGCGTCTTGGATAGGAAGTTGCTTTCTAGAGGTGTAAGACACATCTCAGATAGGAAGTAGGCTTGGTGATTCACTAGCCCGAGGGTAGATTAGGAGGTGATAGCTTGAGCGGATATCATGTGTTGATAGCTTGAGTGTGTAAGTCCTTTTCATATAGTGGATTGCTTTGCCGGTGGTTGTGGTATCAACCCGTGGATGTTTCCTCTTTAAGGTTTTACCACGTAAAAATACTTGTGTCAAGTTTCGTTTTTATGTTTCTTTATCTTCCATATGTTTGTATTGATTGCATTACTTGTATATTGATTTTCACATGTGTTGATTAAATCAATTCAATTGTTAAGATTCATCAAGTGTGCTTTTAATTATTGTATTCTGTATATTTTTTGTATATTGGAAGTATTTGGGCCTATACCTATTCACCCCCCCTCTAGGTATATACTACACTATATTGTTTAAGGGAATTTCAATTGGTATCGGAGCGGGTGTCTAGAAGTAATTAGATAGATCCATATTATAGTGTTTGTGTTTTGTTTTGTTTTGTTTTGTTTTGTTTGTTATTTTTGTAGCTGTGGGTGATTCAATGCCGGAAGGTGCCTTTAGTGCTAGACATCCACTCTTGAATAGTGGTAACTACACCTTTTGGAGAAATACAATGAAAGCCTACATTAGAGCATTCAATGATAAATCATGGATGAGGATGAGTGTGAGTGATGTAGTAAAGGAAGGGGAGTCCTTGGATGACCGAGATTCTACTAGCAATTACATTGCTCACGTGGCTATATATGAAGGAAGATTTAAGGATAGCAGTGAAGACTCCTCAAGTAATGAGGAAAGTGAATACTCTTCAAGTAGTGAAGATAGTGAAATCTCCTCCAATCATAAAGAGTTCGAAGCCTCCTCAAATCAAGATTATATAAGCTTAAATGACAAGATCCTTCAACAAAAGAATGAAGAGAACAACAAGTTGAAGTTGATCAATACCAATTTAATGGTGATCTTTAAAGCTATTGTCAATGAAAAGAAGATGTCTTTGGAGAAGATGAGTAAGCAAGGTGAATTCATCAAGGAGCATGAAAAGACCATTGAAAAGTATGTCTCTAAGGTGGAGGAAAGTGCTCAAGAGCTAGATGATCTAAAATAAGACTTTACTATAAAGTTGTTTGCCATGAAAGGAGAGATTAAGCAAAAAGAGAACTCTTTGTCTATCATGAAGATAAAGGAGTGTGAGCTTATAGATGAAGTCAAAGCTCTCAAAGAGTCGATTAATGGCATGAAAATTGGAGCCATTAAGCTTGATGAAGTGATAAAACTTGGAAAGCATCATCGAGATAAAAGTGGCTTGGGTAATGTAGAAGAAGTTAAAAAGACTCTTACAACCAAGAACAAGTCAAGAATTTCCAAGGAGAAGAAAGACTCAACTACTATTCCTTCCAACATCAAAGACAAAGACAAGAAGAGCTATGGAACTTCTCAACCAACTTCTCAACCAAAGCATGCACAGCCAAAATATAACTTTTCTAAATTCATTCCGGTTTGTCATTATTGTAATGTGGTTGGTCACATTAGGCCTAAATGTTATGAATATGTTAGGCAATGCAAACTAGGAAATGTGAAACATGATAAAAATGTGAATATGTTACCTAATCATTCTCCTAAGTATGAGTATAAGTCTAGAGCTAGACATAACATCCCTAAGTTTATCCCGGTTTGTCATTTTTGCAATGTTATTGGGCATATCAAACCTAAATGCTATGAGTATATTAGACAATGCAAACTTGGGAATGAGATGTATGCTAGGGAGATGAAAAGACTTCCTTTGGTTGTTTCGAAATATGTTAGGGCATTAGAGACTATGCATGATGAACATGTTAATGAAAAGAAATCAACAAGGAAAGTTTGGGTTAAGAAAAATAATGTGCATTCTTGTGAAATGGATAAATCTTCTTTGAAAGTTTCTAAACATGACAATAGCTTTGATGCTTTAAGAAATGTGCATATTGATCATATTCATGTGAAAAAAACCTACCAAGAAAATTTGGATTGAAAAGAATGACATGCATGTTAATAATAATCATGTTAAGAAATATGTTGAGAAGAAGTTGGTTAAGAAGAGTGTTAACCATGATCATTTGAAGAGTCTTGATAAAATATTTGTGCATGGCAAAAATGATGACTTTAATATAAGTGATGTTTTCATGAAGAAGATAGTTGATGATTTATCTTCTAGATTTCATATTGCCATGCGTAATGATCATGATGTTGTTTGTGTTGGTTCACCTAAGACCAATATGGTCAAGGGTAAGTGCTCTCATACTTAATTCAGTAGCACATATGAGAATATTTTAGTTCATGTTTGATAAGAGTTCTAAGTTTGATGCTTGACTAAGCTTTTTGCAATGTGCTAGGTCTAGTATTCAAACTTGGTGTCTCTAATCAATTCATGAACTTAATATTCTCATAATCACTATGATAGTCAAAATTTGTTGATTAACTTTAAAGAAGTTGAATTTTTAAATCTATTTGGTGAAAGTTTGTGTTAAGACTTTTAGAGAAAGTCATTTTCATGTGTTTGTTTGAGTTGAAAGTGTTTGGTCTTTATTTTCTTGGGATGACACCACAACAACTTGTTGTCATGAGGACAAACAAGCCAAGAAAGCTCATAAAAAGAGCGGAGACCTTTCATTGGTGAAAAAGCTTGCTAAGGTATTTCTCTACTCTAAAAGCTTGCTTTCTATTTCATCTTTTCAACTCTATGTATGCATGATATCATTGCACATAGATATTAGGCATCATTTCATTAGAGAACATGTTGAACATTCTATTGTTTCTCTAGAGCATATGCCTACTAAAAATCAACTTGTGGATTTGTTTACTAAGCCCTTGGTCAAAAAGAGGTTTAAAACTCTTCTAAGATCCATTGACATGATTGTGTTGATTATTGTCTATGTATGATTGTGAGTGGCTTGATGAGCAAAACTTTATTTGATATCAATATCTTTAAGAGCTACTTACTTGAGAAGTAATGATCTTACATAAATAACTTTTATTGTTTCTAGATCATGCACTTGAGCTTGAAAATTTATTTTTTGAAAAGTGCACTAATGCTTCTCTTGTATGTTTTAGTTTTTGAGTATTTGTGGTTGAATATGTGTAGATAATGGATGCATCTAGAAGTTTATTGCTAAGTACATGATAGATGACCTATGGTATATATCCATTTTGCTTCGGCACTACATAGTAATCAACGAGCACCCTCATGAAAAGGGCTACACACCTTGGTTGTGCAGCCGCCCAATGTAGGAAAGGGCTACGCCATTGTGATGAGTGAAAGCCGCCATGAGGTGTATATATTTTTGTTAGAAAAATCAAAGAAGTGTTGAAAAGAATCATTAAAAAAAAAAAAAATCTTTGATTCTAAACCTAAAAGAAATAATTAAAAAAAAGGCTTATGTTGTATAGTTGAGAATTGTGAAAAAGCTCGGGTTGACAAATAGAAACGGGAAAACGAGCCACATGCACACACACGCTCATATGTTGATATCTATTCTTTTTAAAAGCAAAAACCCGGATGAATATCGGTTTGACCTATTTTTGGAAATGCTTTATATGGATAGGTGTGGATAGAGTTTGCATGTTGATATCACAATTACTCCTTCTATATACGTGAGAAGCATTCACACACACACACATTTTGCTTATGTGCTTGATTCATTAGCAATGTGAGAATATTTTTAAGAGATTAATGAAAATCTATGGTTCTCTCTTGGACTTTGAAAAGTAATGAAATATTTTCTCTTATTACTTGATTGTGTGAATGTGTGAAGTCCCTTGTGAACAAATCTACTTGGTAATAATATGTGGAGCATATGTTAAAGGAGAGCTTTAGTTTATTCAACTTCGCTTTCTATATGATTTGTTTGCTTAATATCTCGTTCGTTGTCTCTTGTGTCCCTTGTATATTCCTTAACAAAAAGGGGGAGAAAATGTATACCTCACTATGTTTGATATTGGGGAGATTTTGTATACTTCACACCTTGTGTGGAAAAATGTTCCAATTGTGTGAATCATATTCCTCTTTGTGCTTAATTGTGACTTTGTCTTAAGGGGGAGAATTCTTGTCTTAAGGGGGAGAAAGAATTCTTTCTTGATAATGTTAAGGATGGTTGGTCCTTGGGAATTTGGGAAATTAAGGGAATGCTTTAATATGAAAACATTTTATTCACTTGAGATAATGCATTTTTGTATGAGATATGGGATGTCTTCTATATTTGTTTTTGGTTAATAACTCACCATTCTTCTTTAGAGAAGATCTCTTGTTTGGTTTGCTATTTTCTCTCATAGGTACTTTGAAGACCAAAAGAGGAACTCTTGAAGACTTGAAGACTTTTTAGTCTAGGAATCTCTTTGTAATGTGAGGATGAGAGTATGCTATCAACTTGAGTTTATTGGAGTGAAATATTGTATGGTGAGGATGAGGTTTTGCCATGGAATAGCCAAAGGGGGAGATTGTAAGGTTCAAGATTTGTATTGGCTTGATTACATTACAAAATGCTCTATATTTGTATTAGTTGTTGCTTAGGATGTTCTTGAAAGAAAAGAAGCTTAAAAGTTGAAAAGCAACGTCTAGTGCAAATGTCGTCTTCAAGAGGTGAAAGCGTCAAAGGTATACTTCGACTTCGATCCTCTTGCAAGTTGTTAACACACACACACACACAATTCATACATGTGTGTCCCTGCATCGTAGTTCAAACATTTGGTATAATATATTCACACACTTCTTAGTATGCACATGCATTAGTCTCTTATAAACAAACATTGTAGAATTGCATGCTTTGTGACTATCTCTTTGATATGGCATGCTTATGTGAATTTGTGTTTGTTTGTTTATGTATTTTGTATTTTGGACTTGAATATGTTCTTATTTTATTCCTTACTGAGTTCCGATCATTTCGATTAATCATTCATAAGGTTTCGAGTCCAAACGATGTAGCTACACTACTTTTCGTTCTCATTCATTGAGTTGACTTCATCATCATTTTCCGAGATGATATCTCAACCATTTTTCAAAGTTGTATAGTCTTTATCGTGTGTGAGGGAGTCACAGTTTGTAATCTAAAAACGGATTCAAAATCGGAGTTCGGATGCCCAAGATACGGCTGAAGAACGTGAGGGAGCGCGCGAGAGGAGAGCGTGGCCAAAAGCCACGTGGGCCAAGCCGTGTGGGAGCCGTGGGACCCACGGCCAGAGGACCCCTCTGGTCCCGTGTGGCCCACGCGCCCCCCACGGGGTGGGTGATGTGGCCACCTCTGATTGGCTCGAAAAATTTCTCTCTCTCCTCCATTTAAACACCTCTCCTTCCCTCCAAACTTTTAGAACTTGAAGAACACTTTCAAAGAAATTTCTGCAGAATTCTTCAACATTTTAGTTTTAGTATTTTGATCATAACTGTTTCATACGAACTCAAAATTGATTGATCTGAAAGCCAAAATTATTGGTCTTGATGAGAGCTATAAGCCCCAAATAGTTCCAGAGACAGCTGACTTCGTCATTTTTCCCAATGGCCTGATTTTCGGTACGTGGTCAAGGTTGTATGTTCAACTTCTTCTTTTTCATTTCATCTTTGATCATCTCTTTTATTCTTGCTATTTGATTGATGAAATATGTTGAGAAGGATGTTAGATCATATGCTAGGGGTGTTTGATCATTTGTCAATTGAGTTTTAGTTTTGTGATTTCTCTTGAACATATATGTGCTAAACTTGATTCAACTTGAAATTGATACTAGAAAATGTATATATGATGTGCTTCATGTTATTTTCTAGGTTTAATTTCATGATCTAAGAACTAGGTTTTTAGTGTGATATATTGAATATTCATACCTTGTTCTTATTGATTTGCATGTCTTGATTTATAGATACTTTTGTGATTGTTTGATGAAAGCATATTCTAGATTATCTTTGAACATGTACATTTAGCTTGATTGATCATCTAGCTTAATTTGATTGTGTTTGCATCATTTGCATCACGTAGATCATAGCCTTGCATTAGGTTGAAGTCTCTAGCAAAGTGAGTGAAGCTTTGTGGATAGAGCAAGGAAACCTTGATTAGAGTCGGGGGGACTCGGATAATCAAGCAAGGAGACTTGTCTAGGGTCGGGAGGATCCGGATAGGCAAGCAAGAAATCTTCCTAGAGACGTGAGCGTCTTGGATAGGAAGTTGCTTTCTAGAGGTGTAGGACACATCTCGGATAGGAAGTAGGCTTGGTGATTCACTAGCCCGAGGGTAGATTAGAAGGTGATAGCTTGAGCGGATATTATGTGTTGATAGCTTAAGTGTGTAAGTCCTTTTCATATAGTGGATTGCTTTGCCGGTGGTTATGGTATAAACCCGTGGATGTTTCCTCTTTAAGGTTTTACCACGTAAAAATACTTGTGTCAAGTTTCGTTTTTATGTTTCTTTATCTTCCATATGTTTGTATTGATTGCATTACTTGTATATTGATTTTCACATGTGTTGATTAAATCAATTCAATTGTTAAGATTCATCAAGTGTGCTTTTAATTGTTGTATTCCGTATATTTTTGCAACCCCCCCCCCCCCCCCCCCCCCCCCCCCCCCCACTTTAGGTATATACTACACTATATTACTTAAGGGAATTTCAGACCACAAGGACGGATTTGAGCATTAAGAACAAGAGCAGAGCACCATTTGATACCCCCATCAACAAGCTACAACTCCTCCTAAAGATCAATTAGGACTTCTTTAGAGTTCAAGTGAGGTTATGGAATTGGTGGTGGAGAGGCTAGGTGGGTAAGGAACTATGGACTAGCTACCGATTATGCTTAAGCTTCTATTTGGCACGCTCTTCACAATAATAGCGTCTAGGCACGAATTATTCAATTAATCATTTTGTGCTAAATTTTAAATTGCTTTACATTTTGGCAACTTTTACACTTTCAAATATTAAAAAGCTTTTTGTGTTATTTTTTTTCTTTTGAGCACTTTTAATATTTTTTTTCATATATTTTAAGCATCATTCTTTGTACAAATTACACATCTAGCCTGAGTACACGCTATTCTTACAATTTTAATTTTTCTTGAGCGTCATTTTGATCTGATAACAAGCCATAATCGTAGCAAATGGGGTGGTCTAGTGTTTATGTAAGATATAGAGATGTATATAATATAAATGGATATAGTGATAGGGCTTAGTGTGTAGGTCAACATATATAGGACATTTAAGCGCACACACAAGGCACGGGACATGTTTGGGACATTTGTAGTGACTTAACAAACATAACTTACATCATCTCTATAGGCACGAGTTAAGCAAGCAAACAAAGACAAAACTACAGTGATGCTCTTAAAATGACGTTCTTTAATGTCCAAAGTATGGAGTGAGGTCCTTTTTATTTATGCTTATTTATCTACAAGAAGAGTGTTTAAGAAGAGACAACAACAACAAAAATCACACTCATAAGGACGCTATATAGGCTCTGACCTCACGCGGGTAGTCTCCACTAATGATCTAGACATCTTAAGCATGATACCCAATTACTAAGACACTTTCGAGTCTGGTAGGGTGCGTGCAAGCAATGTGGTGTAGTTTTAACTAGCACAACCTTTGCCTAGACTCAGAGATTCAACACATGCAAAAATTGCATCTAAAGGCACAACCCAAAAGCATCTCATTAAGTAAGCTAATGCTTCAAAATTTGGCTCGAAGCAGAAGAACGGACAAAACTGACTCTACTAACACACAATCAAGCATAAATTTTACACACAAAAACAAAAACAAAAAACAAAAAACAAAGCAAAAATTGAGAACAAACAAATCAATCATGCAAAAATGGTCAACGAATGGCCGCACTCCCAAACCTAAACTGAACATTGTCCCTAATGTTTGCACAAAAGCGGATTTAACAAAATTAGTTTAGAAGCGAGAGGGAGGCCAAACGTATAACCAAAAACACTAAAACTATGCACAAAAATCATCCACACTGTTAATATATACAAAAACGAAAGATAGAGAAAAAAATATAAAGAAATAAAACTTAAACCAAAATAGCAATCCAAAATAAACAAATATGTCCATAAATCAATAAAATAGTACTTAAAGTAGCAAAATTTAAAAAGCGAAAGCAATTCAAAGATAAAAGTCTAACAAAAGCAAATAAAAGAAAACAAAGCAAATGCGGGTGAACAGCATTTATGGGCCCTGATATGGAAGATTGGGGTTCTGAAATGGCATGTCTGGGTCCGATGGTGCTTGTTGTGAACTGCTCCTTGGCCCTCTGAAAGGACACCTATTTTCCCGTCAGTACATGAATGTGATCTCGACGCCCTAGTTGACCAAACCCCTTTGGAACGTATCCAACCTCTGATTTATGTTCAAGAATTCACCCATATAGGCCTGGTAGTTGGAGTTCATCTACTGGCTCATAGCCTTAAGGTACTGAGTGTTGGCGTATAGCTGTAAACTCACCCTCTGCATCATCTGAGCCATGGTGGGGTTCTGATTTCCTGTGCTCGCATTTGGATCATCACCGAGGTTCTGGTCATTATAATCTACATCAATCAGATCATCCTCAAGAAAGCCGTCTTCATTCAAGACCATGTCATCATCATAGAGCACATTAGCCCCAATTGGCCTGACCCTCATACGTCTTGCAAGCTCATTGTATGTCTTCATCCCTATGTCAGTTGTAGGAGTAATTAGGTTGCCTCCTTCCTTATTCCATTCAATGCCAACCTCCTTACAAAAGTGTGTGATAAGGCAAGGGAAAGGCAGTGGCCCTTTTGTTTTCGCTCTCTTATGTGTGTACTGCATAATGATTTGGCCAATGTCCATTTAAAGCATGTTCTTTGCACAGAACAAGTAACGTGCGGTGTCAAAACCTAGATCTGTGCAGTGGGTCTTTGGTGTCATTGAGTAGTCAAAAAACATAATCCAGAAGGCCGCATCTAGCTTGAGTTTGTTGAGCAATAAAGGACTGCGGTACTCATTCCAAAGCGGGCTTTCATCCATCCTTAAGTCAGCGACTAAATATCCGTTGTACAGCTCAAAGAACACATGGTTGGGAAGGCCATCAACATAGTCACCAAAGTCCTAAGAAGTTCCAAACCAATCGTTAATCCTAGCAGGTGTAATATGGACCTCCCGTCCCCAAACTATCACCGGTATCCCCTGGGAGAAACGGTGAGGGACCATGGCATAATAGAATTCTCTAACCAAATCCAATGCTGCTACATTCAGGGTCTTAACAAAACCACCCCAGTCCATCGCTTCAATTGCCTATGGAACGAAAGTGGAGCCAAAAACCCTCAAATTGATGCCCCTTTCTGGCCAAACCTTCATGTTACCATATAATGCCCATCTTTTCAGGTCATCCGGGTCTAGGGGCGATGAGACTATGTCACCCTTTCCTTTCCCTGAGGGAGGAGGCAACATGGAAGGGTCCGAAGTTCTCGAGGATTCCCCTCTACTGAGAAGTCGCTTGGCTTTCTTACCACTCGCCATTATCTTTCTCAAATCGCACACCAAATATCACACCACACTTAAACTCTAAGCACAATATCACACCACACTTAATCTCTAAGTACAAATGTCACACCACACTTAAACCAACACAAAATCTTCAAAACAACCAAAATCAAACTCGCAATGATCCTCTAATCAAAACTCAAGCAGCATTTAATCTAGCAATGCACTTGAAACTCAAAATAATCCTCAAATTCCTCTATAATCCTTCTCAAGTGAAGCAAAACTACAATATAGATGGATTTTCAACCTAGATGCTTATTTCTAACATAAATGGAGAAGATTTAGGGCTAGGATTACCTTTGAGAGAGAGCCATGGTTGCTGCAGCCATGGAGAGAAAATTATGTTTTGCTTGATCTTCCACGACCTAACAGTTTTTATCTAGAAATCGCGTCTAGGTGACCTTGAGGCGAGCTTGATGAGCTTGCTTGTTGAGGTTGCCTGTCTCTAAACGATGTCGTCCTACTTTAGGATCAGAGAGAAGACGAGCTTGGTGAGATCGCTCTGGGCTCGCCGAGAGGTTGCTTTCGCCTCGAGTCAAACTGATCTTTTAGGTTGCAAAAGTGAGCTTGGGGTGAGCTCGAGGAGGTCGGCCTAGCCTCGCTATCGTCTCGACTTCATACAGTGATTTTTTCCTGATAAGGGCGACCTTGGGGCGAGCTTGGTAAGCTCGCTCTGGGGTCGCAATCTTCTCGGTTTCAGCTGGAAATGGTTGTCTTAAAGAGCTAAAAAAAAAATCACTAACTACAAAAATAAACAACTTGCACATAACATCAAACACACCTAATCTATCAGAAAGAGCACAAAATTGAGTGCAAGTAAGATGTTGTGAAAATTAAAATGCAAAATGATAAAAATTAAAACAAAAGGCTAAGGATTGAAAAATTAGAAAACTAAAAATTATAAAACTAATATGTACAAGAGATGGTACCTCCCTTTTTTGATTTCTTGCTGAGGGTGAATCTTGGAAGTGAAGCACCTCCTTGAATTTCTCATTTTCAAATTCCCGAAAGATCTTGAGCCGTTGCCCATTTACCTTGAACATTTCCTTTTTATCACTTTCAATCTCTACATTTCCATAAGGAAAAATTTTAGTGATCGTGTAAGGACCCATCCAGCGGATCTTTAGCTTGCCTGGAAATAGCTTCAATCTTGAGTTAAAGAGAAGCACCTTTTGACCCACCTTTAGCTCCTTGAACTTTATCCTTTTGTTGTGCCACTTTTTAGTCTTCTCCTTGAAAATCCTTGAATTCTCGAATGATTCAAGCTGTAGTTCCTCTAGCTCACTCAATTGGAGGCACCTCTTTTCTCTAGCCTCTTGCATTCTCATGTTTAAGAGCTTAATCGCCCATCATGCCTTGTGTTCAAACTCAAATGGCAAGTGGCACGCTTTTCCATACACTAGCCGGAATGGAGACATGTCAATAAGGGATTTATAGGCCGTTCGATAATCCCATAAGGCATCTTCCAATTTCTTGGCCCAATCTTTCATTCTAATCCCCACGGGTTTCTCCAAGATACTCTTGATTTTTTTATTTGAGACTTCGGCTTGACCGTTGGCTTGCGGATGGTAGAAGGTGGTGACTTTATGTTTCACTCCGTATCTTTTCAATAAAGCCTCAAACTTCTTATTGCAGAAGTGAGAGCCTCCATCACTCACTATTGCTCGTGGTGTGCCAAAACGAGTGAAGATATTCCCTTTCAAGAACTTTGTCACTTCCTTTCCTTCACATGTTAGAGTGGCAATCGCTTCAATCCATTTTGACACATAGTCTATGGCAACTAGAATGTACTTCTTCCCAAGAAGTTGGGAACGGTCCCATTAAGTATATGCCACAGACATCAAAAAGCTCTACTTCTAACATGACGTTCATCGGCATCTCATCTCTCTTTGTTATGTTACCGATTCGTTGGCACCGGTCACATGCCTCTACAAAGCTCCTCAAGTCCTTGAATAGTGATGGCCACCAGAAGCCCGATTGAAGGATTTTCCTAGCTGAAACTAAATATAGCACGGTGTGTATAAACCTATCTAGAGGGGGGGTGAATAGATTTTACGCTTTTTACCCAATTTTTCGTGTTAGTCAAAATTACGAATTTACCCTCAAGATAATATAAACAAGCAAGTGTAATATGGTGCGGAAATTAAATCAACACTTGATTTTTACGTGGAAACCCTCACGGGAAAAACCACGGGCTATGTAAGTAAGCCACACTCGAACCTCGAATCCACTAAATGTGCAAACGATTACAACCTAATCCCGGAAGTAATCACACACCTACCTAATCCCGGTATGAGTGAACCTAGTCCAATTTGCTTGTGATCTAAGCAACCTAATCCCGATTGCTACACACAAGACTTACCTTCTCTAGAAGAGAATACAACCCTAAGTGAATATATGTTAATATCCAAAATGCAACATAGAGCAAGAGAAACCCTATATGCTTATCTAAGATGATTAATATGCAATTAAGAACAATCCTAGATATCAAAACTAAATGACATGTCAAATAGCATAGATAATCATAGATTATAAAAACCTAGATATCTATCAAAAACAACACTCAATCAATTCATCACAAATAATCTCTTTTCTTGTATTTAGCATATGATCTAAAACATACAAGTAATTTAAAAGAGATGGCTTGATAGTAAAAATATTACAATAAAATGAACTTAATCAAAATCTTACCAAGCAAGTTGTGATGATGCAAACCCATACATGGATGCACTCTATATAGACATAGAAGATGCAATATGAAATTTGATGCAAAAGGGGTTTGATTTGAGTGGTTAAAGGTGAGTTCTTGATTTGATTTTCTCTCAAATCTCTCTCTCTCTCAAGAATATGGAGCCTCTCTCTCTAGGGTTTGATTTTGTGGCACACCCTCAAAATGATGAGAAAGATATGTATTTATAATGCCCAAATGAAACTACGTCGTTTTGGAAGAAATGGAAAAAGTATGGGCATTTTCGCGGTACTCGCGTCAATGCAGCGACTCAACATTCGAGCGCTTCAAAACATGACCAAACGACATCGAAAACTTTCATATAATATATCATTGGAAAGGTATGGATGTCTACTTTCTACTCGTTTTTACAGAATGACATTTTGATGTCTGTAGAAAAGTTTATTGTCAATTGGGTGACCAAAGGTCAGAAACGGACAACAACAGAGTTGCCCTGTTTTGGTTGTAACTTTGGAGATTTTAAAACCAATCCAAACGGCCATGAAATATTACGAATAATATACCGTTGGAAAGGTATGGGTGTCTAATTTGTACAGAAATTTTCAAAACTCATTTTGAAGCTTTGTGTAAAAAGTTATGGTCACAAGACCATGCAAAGGTCAGTTTTGAAAACACTTAAAACATTGAAATCCAATCTTTTAAAACTAGACACCTTACTCCAATCAACCAAACCAAAACTACCACTTATCCAAGAGAAGAATGAGACCTTCTCAAGTGGTCAACCATCGCGCTAAGACATGCACACCATCGTGCAAGCGCGGACGTTTCCGATCACACAAACGGAAACGAATTACACCACACTTAAGACTAATCATGAAGTGCAAGTGTGGGTATTGAATGCATCCTAATGCCTAACATGTCATGGCATTATCATTGAACAAGATGCACTCAATTCAAACATGCATGAATAAAATTCATGACTTTGCATCCTAATGCCTAAACATGTCATGGCATTTCAATAAACTAGATGCAATTAAATAAACATGCATGAAGAGATATTCAACAATTATGAATGCACACATATGAAAACACACAACATATAAGAATAACATTTATGCATGAGTTGTGAGTGTGTGCGCAACTATCTCTTCAAGACAAGTAAGCACCTAGAATATTACCTTTGGTGCTTGTCAATAATGAGGTCTTCAAAAGGCCTAATGCACTAACAACAACATCTAAACTACCCTTACAAAGAATCCCCACAAATGGTTTGATCACGAAATAAGCCAATTAACAACAACGGGAATCCTTACAATCTCCCCCATTGGCTATTTCGTGACAAAACCATCACTCACATTGATTCCTCACAAAAAAAATAGAAACTACGGGATTACAATGATATTCTACATTACAAAGAGATAAGAGAATGCAACTTGAAGTCTTCAATCCTCTTGTAGAATAATCAACCCTGAAAAGAGTTTCTAACATTTCCAATACAAGAAAAGTGTGAGATTAATCATGTGAGAACAATACCAAGCATTTGCATTTTTAGAATTTATGCACAACATTACCAAATGTATGCAATGAATGATAAATGCAATGCTCCCCCTCAAAGGGTTACTCCCCCTCAATTTATGTTCTCCCCAAAATGCACAAAAGCTTCTATATTTTGCAACTCCCCTTACCATATCCTACTCCCCCTTTTTGTCATGATATAGGCAAAGGAGTAGTCCCCAACTGGGTCACTCATAGCAACGAGAGATAGAAGCATGCAAGATTTGCATATACATATAAGTCACATTATGCACTTCAATTAATTTGAGAGAACAAGGAGATTTATTTGAGAAAATGTGTGAATCCAACATGCTTTGCATACAAGACATATAGCATTCAAGTCCAAAATACAATGGTATTTGGCAAAGCAAATGACAAAGGTTTCTAATTTGAATTCAAACCAATTTCACCAATGTCATGGGAAAAGCAAGGATATAGAGATTATTGATTTCAATTAAGAGTAACTATATCCAACTTTATAAGCGAAACATGGCATGAGCGACTTTGCACCCTATTTGATTTTTCCGGATAAGATATCCGTATGATAGTAACCATGTTCAACTAATAAAGAAAGAGATACATTTGGAATGTAATTCCTTTGAACGGATACAAGATCCTTTATTCATTTTGAGTCTCATTAGCTTTCACACAAGTTTTGCATTTTTAAGAATATGCAATCATCAATTCATGCTTTTCATGTGAGCATGTTGTATGAATTTCATGCTCTTTCAATAAGCATTAGCATGTTATTTAAGAAACATCATGTCATGGAGATAACTATAGGTCATTCACATCATACTTCCTATGTAAATCTCCTAGTCCAAAAATGCATGTTTGAACATAAATATGACATGGATTGTAAACAAGCAAGGTTCACAATTATAGAATAGAAAACATATATACATATGTACAACCAAGCTTACTCAAGCAATCAAAAGAAGAGGCATAAGTTATTTCAAATTTTTTGCAAGTTACAAGAATGCAAAATAGCTCTCTTTGCTTGAGTTCCCCATATGGGGTCAATCATAGAACATCACTCCACAAGACATATCCCAATAGATCTACTAAGAGTTTTAAATCGAGTAGAATCTAAGGGTTTAGTAAATAGGTCCGCAAGTTGATCATTAGTACCTACATGTTCAAGTACTATGCATTTATTTTCAACAAGCTCTCTAATGAAGTGATGGCGGATGTCAATATGCTTAGTTCTAGAATGTTGCACCGGATTCTTGGAAATATTAATAGCACTCATGTTATCACAAAAGAGAGTGAGAGTACCTTGATTGAATCCGTAGTCTACTAGCATTTGCTTCATCCATAGGAGTTGTGTGCATCCACTCCCTGCGGCTATGTACTCGGCCTCGGCCGTGGACAAGGAAATCGAGTTTTGCTTCTTGCAAAACCAAGACACCAAGTTGTTGCCTAGAAAGAAGCAACCGCCCGATGTGCTTTTCCTATCATCACAATTTCCTGCCCAATCCGCATCACTATATCCTACAAGACTAGGATTAGTGTCAAATGAGTACCAAATCCCATAATTAGAAGTCCCATTCACATAGCGAATGATCCTCTTTACTGAAGAGAGGTGGGACTCCTTAGGATCCGCTTGGTACCTAGCACACACACCCACACTAAAAGATATATCGGGCCTACTTGCGGTCAAATAAAGCAAGCTACCTATCATGCCACGATATAGAGTTTGTTCCACACTTTTACCACTAGCATCCTTGCTTAGCTTCAAAGTGGTACTCATGGGTGTATCACAATGTTTGGCATTCTCTAAACCAAACTTCTTCACTAGGTTCTTAGCATATTTGGCTTGGGTTATGAAAATCCCATTATCTAGTTGCCTAATTTGCAAACCTAGGAAGTAACTAAGCTCACCAACAAGACTCATCTCAAATTCAAGAGACATGACATCAACAAATTGTTGGACTTTGGTGTTGTTGGTGGAGTCAAAAACTATATCATCAACATATATTTGAGCTATGAAAAGCTCATCATTGTCTCTCTTGATGAATAGTGTCTTGTCAACACTACCTCTTATGTAGTTGTTGTCAACAAGAAATTGAGTGAGGCGCTCATACCAAGCCCTCGGTGCTTGTTTCAACCCATAAAGTGCCTTCTTGAGGCGATAAACATGATTGGGGTGGTGTGCATCAACAAACCCCTTAGGTTGTTCAACAAACACTTCCTCTTGCAAGAAGCTATTGAGGAAGGCACTCTTGACGTCCATTTGGTGCAATTTGAACTTGTGCACACAAGAGATGGACAAGAGAAGCCTAATGGACTTTAAGCGGGCAACGGGAGCAAAAGTCTCCTCAAAGTCGATACCCTCAATTTGAGAGTACCCTTGTGCTACAAGTCTAGCCTTGTTCCGCACTATGTTGCCATCCTCATCGGATTTGTTCCTAAATATCCATTTGGTGCCTATGACATTAGTGGTCTTAGGCCTAGGAACTAGAGTCCAAACCTCATTCCTTTCGAATTGGTTTAGCTCTTCTTGCATGGCAAGAACCCAAAATTCATCATTTAAGGCTTCTTCAACCTTTTTGGGTTCAATTTGAGAGGTGTAGCATGTATAGCTAATAAGATTAGCAAGTTGACGTCTAGTCCTAACACCCTCATTTACCTCTCCAATGATATCTTCTTTATCATGGAGTTTCCTAACCCATGGAGCGGGTTCTTTAGAGTCCAAGAGAGGAACTCTATCAATAGGTTGTGTGTCATTATTGTTGACATTAGATGTCCCAACATTAGGTGACACCACAACCTCCTCCAAAGGAGAACCATCACTAAAAATAACCTCCTCCTCATGATCATTTGACTTGAGCCTAGTATCATCAAATACAACATTGGATGATTCCATAATACTTAGAGTCTTTAAATTGAAAACTCTATAGGCTCTACTATTTAAGGCATAGCCAATAAAAATACCCTCATCACTCTTAGCATCGAATTTGCCAAGTTGATCACGGTCATTCAAAATGTAGCATTTGCTTCCAAAAGTGTGGAAGTAGCTAACATTTGGCCTCTTGCCTTTCCATAACTCATAGGAGGTGTTTCTAGTACCGGGCCTTAGGAACACTCTATTTCCTATATAGCAAGCCGTGTTGATGGCTTCGGCCCATAGGTTCCTAGGGACATTGTTGCTAAGCAACATCACACGGGCCATCTCTTGGAGGACCCTATTCTTCCTCTCAACAACTCCATTTTGTTGAGGTGTCCTAGGAGCAGAAAATTCATGGGAGATGCCTAAACCATTACAAAAGGTTTCAAAGGTGGCATTCTCAAATTCTCTCCCATGGTCACTTCTAATCCGTTTTATGTTTTTAATATTAGAGTTCATTTCATTTTGAATTTTATTACAAAGCATTTTAAATTTATCAAAAGTTTCGGATTTTTCTCTAAGAAAATATGTCCATGTGAACCTAGAGAAATCACACAAACAAAAATGTATCTCTTTCCACCCAAACTTTCGGTTTGCATGGGACCCATAAGGTCCATGTGGAGAAGCTCAAGAGGCTCCTTGGTGGTGAGATACTTACCCTTTTTGTGCATGCTTTTGGTTTGCTTTCCTTGTTGGCAAGGTCCACAAATACCATTGGCTTTCTTCCCAAGCTTAGGGAGGCCACGCACACAATTGAACTTTCCAAGGGTCCGTAGATCCCTAAAGTTCATGTGGCCAAGTCTTTCATGCCACAACTCAATTTGCTCATCCATGGACACATGATTTGATACAATACTAGCTTCAAGACAATAGCAATTGTCACTAGATCTCATGCCCTTCAACAAGGTTTGTCCATCGGGTTTAAGGATAGAGCAATAGTCTTTAGAAAACAAGACAGAATATCCTTCATCACTAAGATGTGAAATGCTTATTAAATTGGCTTTCAAGCCATCAACAAATAAAGCATTGGATAAGAAGGGTAATCCGGGAACAGAAATGGTTCCTTTCCCTACAACATTTCTTTTGGATCCATCACCAAAAGTGACATTTCCACCTTCCTCCATAACAAGAGTCTCGAAGAAACTCTTGTTTCCCATCATGTGCCTAGAGCACCCACTATCTAAATACCAAAAATTAGAAGAATTTGCCTTCAAGGCTATTTGTGCAACATGGCAAACATTTTCATTCTTTCTAATCCACTTAGCAACAATTTTAGCTTTCTTAGTGGTCTTTGGTACATGTGCTCTACTATTTCTAGGATCATGCAAATCAATATTTTCATTCCTAGAAACATGCATCTTGGCTCTATTCTTTCTCTTTTCAATCATGCTTTGTTTTCTACACATTTTAATATATTGAAAGCAATTTGGTCTAATATGACCATCACAACCACAAAAGTGACAAATAGGGATGAAAAAAGGAATCATACCTCGTCTTTGTGCACGCATGGGAGCTCGTCCATGTCTTTGTGGATAAGTGGGTTCAATCCATCTTCGTTGTTGAACCGGTCTAGGTTGCTTCCAAGCTTGAGGTTGCATGATTGGTCTCTTTCCTTTGTAAGCCAATTTGGGAGGAGTGTTGGCTTGAGGAACCTTAGGAGGTTGAGTTTGAGATTTCCTTCTTGGCCCCATTTTCACTTGTGCATTAGAACATTGTCCTACTTCTAACTTCTTCCTAGGTGGTTGCACAAATGAAGTTTCTTCGTTCTTCAAGCTCTTAACAAACACTGTCTTGTTAGAGGTTGAGACTTTCTTGCCATCTTCATACCCAAGACCTCTCTTGTCACTTGGACTCTTTCCAACACCAAGTAAATGATCAAGCTTCTTGGTGCTAGAATCTATCCTAGCCAAGGACCCTTTAACTTCAACAAGTTTCCTCTTCAAGCCTTCTTCACTTCTCTTGGATAAGTCTAACTCCTCAGTTAACTTATCCTCTCTCCTCTTCAATCTTTCCACTTGTTCACTTAAGTGGTCATTGTGAGCCGAAAGTTCAAGGTTTTCTTCTCTCAACCTCTCAATCTTTCTTGTGCTTTTAAGTGCTAAATCATTGAACTCGGCATGGTATTTAGCAAGCACCTTTTGCTCCACAAAATTCTTTTTGGAACTAGAAGAGGAGTCACTTTCATCTTCACTAGAGTCAATTTCCTCTTGACTCATCTCCTCTTTTTCACTAGCACTTTTGCTCTTGTGAGAAGAGGCAAAAGCTAGGAAGTTAGCCATGAGCTCTTCTTCACTTGAAGACTCATCTTCCTCATTGGAGTCATCACTACTCCCACTCCAAGTGGCGGCCATTACTTTACCCTTCTTCCTCTCATTGTGATTAGCACATTCGGGGGCAAAGTGACCAATCCCACCACATTCAAAGCATCGGACCCCTTTCCTTTCGGTCCTCTCTTGTCTAGGCTCAAACTTCTTGAAGGAACCTTTTTTCTTCAAATCTTGTCCTCTTGACCCAAATCCCTTCTTCTTCTTGAACCCCATAACCTTGTTAAACCTTTTCACAAATAAGGCAAGGTCTTCATCCGATTCATGCTTTGCCTCCTTTGCATCCTTAGATGCTTTCAAAGCTATTCCTTTAGACTTCTTAGGAGGAGTAGTGGTGGTAGGAGCCTTCCTAGACTCATATGCAAGGAGACGCCCAATTACCTCACTTGGCTTCATATCCATGTAGCCACTATTTTCTTCTATGGCCGTCACCTTTGATTCAAACCTATCGGGGAGAGATCTCATAATTTTTTGCTTGACTCTCCTATCCGAATACGGGTCTCCGAGTTGATGGCTTTGATTAACTATGTCCATCAATTTGATTTCGAAGTCATTGAAGCATTCATCCTCTCCCATCCTAAGTAACTCAAATTGAGTTTGGAGGACTTGAAGCTTGGACTCCTTCACCACCTCGGTTCCCTCATGTGCAACTTGAAGGATGTCCCATGCCACTTTTGCAATCTGAGTATTCTGAATGAGCTTGTATTGATTCTCATCCATTGCACACATAATGGCATGCATCGCCTTCCTATTCCACTTTGAAGCCTCAAACTCTTGCGCATTCCATTACGCCTTAGGCTTCAAAACATCTTCTCCTCCACCCGCGGGAGTCATCATAGGGAGATCATATCCGTCTTCCACCGCCATCCATGCACGGTCATGAATTTGGCATATGTAGGATTCCATCTTCCCTTTCCATTGGGAATAGTTCAATCCGGTAAGAAGTGGAGGCCTTGTGCTAGAAGCTCCTTCGTGGCCACCACCATTTCCACCGTTTCCACTCATAGTGTTTATGAATGAATGAAATGAATGCAAATGTATGAATGATCAAAACTCACACAAAATGCAAAACACACCAAAATAAGCAAGGATCACCTATGTATGTCTAGGAACCCGCTCTGATACCAATTGAAACTAAATATAGCACGGTGTGTATAAACCTATCTAGAGGGGGGGTGAATAGATTTTACGCTTTTTACCCAATTTTTCGTGTTAGTCAAAATTACGAATTTACGCTCAAGATAATATAAACAAGCAAGTGTAATATGGTGCGGAAATTAAATCAACACTTGATTTTTACGTGGAAACCCTCACGGGAAAAACCACGGGCTATGTAAGTAAGCCACACTCGAACCTCGAATCCACTAAATGTGCAAACGATTACAACCTAATCCCGGAAGTAATCACACACCTACCTAATCCCGGTATGAGTGAACCTAGTCCAATTTGCTTGTGATCTAAGCAACCTAATCCCGATTGCTACACACAAGACTTACCTTCTCTAGAAGAGAATACAACCCTAAGTGAATATATGTTAATATCCAAAATGCAACATAGAGCAAGAAAAACCCTATATGCTTATCTAAGATGATTAATATGCAATTAAGAACAATCCTAGATATCAAAACTAAATGACATGTCAAATAGCATAGATAATCATAGATTATAAAAACCTAGATATCTATCAAAAACAACACTCAATCAATTCATCACAAATAATCTCTTTTCTTGTATTTAGCATATGATCTAAAACATACAAGTAATTTAAAAGAGATGGCTTGATAGTAAAAATATTACAATAAAATGAACTTAATCAAAATCTTACCAAGCAAGTTGTGATGATGCAAACCCATACATGGATGCACTCTATATAGACATAGAAGATGCAATATGAAATTTGATGCAAAAGGGGTTTGATTTGAGTGGTTAAAGGTGAGTTCTTGATTTGATTTTCTCTCAAATCTCTCTCTCTCTCTCAAGAATATGGAGCCTCTCTCTCTAGGGTTTGATTTTGTTGCACACCCTCAAAATGATGAGAAAGATATGTATTTATAATGCCCAAATGAAACTACGTCGTTTTGGAAGAAATGGAAAAAGTATGGGCATTTTCGCGGTACTCGCGTCAGTGCAGCGACTCAACATTCGAGCGCTTCGAAACATGACCAAACGACATCGAAACCTTTCATATAATATATCATTGGAAAGGTATGGATGTCTACTTTCTACTCGTTTTTACAGAATGACATTTTGATGTCTATAGAAAAGGTTATTGTCAATTGGGTGACCAAAGGTCAGAAACGGACAACAACAGAGTTGCCCTGTTTTGGTTGTAACTTTGGAGATTTTAAAACCAATCCAAACGGCCATGAAATATTACGAATAATATACCGTTGGAAAGGTATGGGTGTCTAATTTGTACAGAAATTTTCAAAACTCATTTTGAAGCTTTGTGTAAAAAGTTATGGTCACAAGACCATGCAAAGGTCAGTTTTGAAAACACTTAAAACATTGAAATCCAATCTTTTAAAACTAGACACCTTACTCCAATCAACCAAACCAAAACTACCACTTATCCAAGAGAAGAATGAGACCTTCTCAAGTGGTCAACCATCGCGCTAAGACATGCACACCATCGTGCAAGCGCGGACGTTTCCGATCACACAAACGGAAACGAATTACACCACACTTAAGACTAATCATGAAGTGCAAGTGTGGGTATTGAATGCATCCTAATGCCTAACATGTCATGGCATTATCATTGAACAAGATGCACTCAATTCAAACATGCATGAATAAAATTCATGACTTTGCATCCTAATGCCTAAACATGTCATGGCATTTCAATAAACTAGATGCAATTAAATAAACATGCATGAAGAGATATTCAACAATTATGAATGCACACATATGAAAACACACAACATATAAGAATAACATTTATGCATGAGTTGTGAGTGTGTGCAACTATCTCTTCAAGACAAGTAAGCACCTAGAATATTACCTTTGGTGCTTGTCAATAATGAGGTCTTCAAAGGGCCTAATGCACTAACAACAACATCTAAACTACCCTTACAAAGAATCCCCACAAATGGTTTGATCACGAAATAAGCCAATTAACAACAACGGGAATCCTTACACTAGCCATTCGTGAAAAACCAAAGTGGCCTCCACACTCCTTAGAGTGGCAATGACTCAAGATGTCTATCATCTTTTCTTCAGGAATGCACCTGCGAATTACCCCATCTCCACATGTTCTGAACAAGAGTGACTCATCCCAAAGGTAGAATTTGAACTCAGCAACGAAGTTTCTCTTTTGGTGCACACTTAGCTCTGGTAGAACTATCGCACTAGCTAGGTAGTTCACCACATCCGCGAACCATGGCACTAGGAGACCTTGCAACTCAAAACGTTGCTCATCAGGGAACTTTTCTTTGATGGGCTCATCAACTTTCCCACTATCATCCCTCTCAAGCCTTGAAAGGTGATCCGCAACCATGTTCTCAATTCCTTTCTTATCTCTAATTTCAAGGTTGAACTCTTGGAGAAGTAACACCTATCTTATGAGCCTTGGTGTAAGGTTTATAATTAGTGTTGGCATCAATTCCATATCAAAACGTGTTTATCTTGTAATGTTTAGTGGTTAGTATATTGAAGAATTTTGAAGACGAAGGACGTCTCAACCACAATTCATTCAAGAAGCTGGCTTTTAAGAGATTCGTGCATTATTGGTTGACAAAGGTATTAAAGGACCTCTTATCTCTTACAAGGCTAGGCACACACTCACACATAGCATTCTTGTGTGTTCCTTCATGATTTAATTTCATTTAGATATCACTTTCACACACTTGGCAAAATATGCTCATGCATTCATATTAAGTTGATAAACTTTGTGTTTTGCATTTTCTAGGACTATGTCCGGAAACTAGCATATGTGTATGTCTTTGTGTTTGTATGTCTCTGTATTTTTGTATTTGGACTTGAACATGCTCTATTATGATTCCTTATTGAGTTCCGGTCGTTTTGGTTACTCATTCATGTAGTTTCGAGTCCAAACGATGTAGCTACGCTACTTTTCGTTCTCATTCGTTGAGTTGACTTCATCGATGATTTCCGAGATGATTTCTCAACCGTTTTTCAAAGTTGTGTAGTCGTTGTCGTGCGTAAGAGAGTCACAGTTCATAATCTGGAAACGGATTTGAAATCGGAGTTCGGACGCCCAAGATACGGGCTGAAGAACCAAGGGAGCGCGCGAGAGGACAGCCCAGGCCGTGAGGCCACTTGGGCTGGCCGTTGGTGTGGCCGTGGGCCCCACGGCCTGGAGGAGCCTCTGCTCCCGTGTGGGCCACGCGCCCCCCATGGCCAGGGGGTGACGTGGCCTCACTTGATTGGTTGGTGTGGTCTTCTCTCTCCTTCTATTTCTTCCCTCTCTCTCTCCATTTGAAATTTTAAGAAGAAAATTTGCAAGTTTCCCGTCAGAATTCTCTCTCAATTTTTCCAAACTTCCAAACACCATATCTTCCTCATCCGGAGTCGGATTTGAGTGATTCAAGTTGGAGAGTGTTCGTATTTGAGTCCTATATCATCCCCAAGTGGTTTGGTGGCTGTTTGATCTTGATTTCTGGTGGTTCAACACAGATTTTCGAACCAGCTGCAGAATCCGAGGTAATGGACTCAACTTTGGGATTTCTTTCTTTTTGACCTTCCATTTCCTTGGGGTTTCTTCTTCTATATCTATGTTTATGTTTGGTAAAAGCTATTGAGAAAGATAGCTTGATTATCATTCTAATTAAAAGTCAATTTGTGGACTAATGTTGACTAGATTCTATGATTCTAGGTTTTACATATGTTTGTGAGTTGTATTGTGATTAGAATGGCATCTTAGGTTGTTTGGAACTTAATTGAATTAATTTTGTGTTTAATGACCTTGAGATTTGATTTGATCCTTTGATTGAAGAAATCTAGGATTTGTGTATTTGTTTTTGATTTAGAGAATCTAGGTTTTAATTGATGAAAATCTCAAATCCTTGCTCTATATTTTTGACTAGAATATTGATTGATTTTAATCTCATATATCTAGCATTTAATTGTATTTTGATAGCATCTTGAATTTGTACTTGATGAATATATTTTGATTCAAGTGTTGTATATGTGAATGAGACCTTGAGCTTATGTGTTTGGTGTTTCACATGCTTAGGTTTTTATTCGTGTATTTTGCATCTAGACTTGATTGCTTGTGATATCACATGTTTAGGTCTATTTGTGCCATAGAATGTATTGATCACATGTTCTATGTTGTATTGATTGTTTGCATCATTTGCATTCACATGATCACACTAGGAAGTCCTTGTAAAAGGCATGAAGTCTTGGTTAGAGTCGGGGTGACTCGGATAGCCAAGCAAGAAGTCTTGCCTAGAGTCGGGATGACTCGGATAGGTAAGCAAGGAGTCATGGCTAGAGTCGGGAGGACTCGGATAGTCATGCATGGGAGGCTCCCTAGAGGCAAGAGTGCCTTGGATAGGGAGTTGGCTATTATATTGGTAGGCCTAGGCGTATGGTTAGACATAGACTCCGATAGAGAGGGGTACACGGGAGGTATATGCACTCTTGAGGAATTTCTAATCTACCATCGATGTTGGTTGTGTGTGGTGTCCAATATATGGTGGTTTCGCATCATTGAGGGATTTCACACTTTCCAATAGGGTTAGGTAGGCTTAGACTTCACTAGGTTGGGTGAGCTAAAGATTGGTCACTTTGTGAATGTTCTATGTTTACTTTCCAATAATATAGTACCTAATGGTTGTAGTTCAACCCGTGGATGTTTCCTCCTTGGAGATTTTACCACGTTAAAAAATCTCTTATGTCAATTCTTCCTATCTCTTTCTCTTATATTTTAATTGTATATTTTATTATCTTGATTCATAATATTCACATGTGATGTATTGTGAAGCAAGACTTTGTATAGTGTGATTAGTGAATTCTTTCTATTGATCTATTTTGTATCTATGATTCTTTTATATATTGTAATTTTTGTATAGTGACATTTTGATCACTCTTGTAACTCATTGAACACTTATTGGAATACAAGCTTACTTTGTTGTTGTGTTTATTAGTTCTTTTACCTCACATAACTTGTTGATATACTTAGACTTTGCTCTTATAATTGTATTATCGTATTGTCTATGTATGTCTTCCTTGGCTTATTGTGTTATGTGTAAGGCTACCTTGAGGGACAAACGAAAGTTTGTTCAAGGGTTTGAAAAAGGTGTAAAAACCTATTCACCCCCCATCTAGGTATGCTTTAAGCAATTTAACTTCGTTTGTATACTTTCACTTGGCTTTGCATCCTTCTTTGCTAGAAGATACTTTATGGCCAAGTGGTCCGTGTAGACAACTACCTTGGATCCCACCAAGTATGACCTGAACTTGTCAAAAGCGAACACGATGGCCAACAATTCTTTTTTTGTTGTTGCATAGTTGACATGTGCCTCATTTAATTTCTAACTTGCATAGTAAATAACATGTTGACGCTTCTCTTTTCTTTGACCCAATACGGCGCCTACTACATAGTCACCAGCGTCGCACATCAACTCAAAGGGTAGGTCCCAATCTGAGGCCCTCATGATTAGAGCCAAAATAAGCTTCTTCTTTAAAAGCTCGAAAGCCTTCAAGCATTCTTCGTTAAACAAAAATGGCACATCTTTCATCAAGAGTGAGCACAAAGGCTTCGTAATCTTCAAAAAGTCCTTGATGAATCTTCTATAGAATCTGACGTGTCCCAAAAAACTCTGGATTCCTTTCACTGAGATTGGCGATGGCAACTTTTCTATCACTTCAATTTTTTCCTTATCCACTTCAATCCTTTTAGAGGAGATTCTATGTCCCAACACAAGCCTCTCCTTGACCATAAAATGGCACTTTTCCCAGTTGAGTATGAGGTTGGGTATATTCACACCTTTCAAGCACCTTCCCTAAGTTCTCTAAGCAACCATCAAATGATGACCCGAAAACGGAGAAGTCATCCATGAAGACCTCAATATAGCTCTCCATTATGTCAGAGAAGATAGCCATCATACATCTTTGGAATGTCACCTAAGCGTTACAAAGTCCAAAAGGCATTCTTTGGTACACAAACGTCTCACACGGGCACGTGAACGTTGTCCTTTCTTGATCTTTGTGGTTTATTGGAATCTAGTTGTAACTAGAATACCCGTCTAAGAAACAATAGTACTTGTGCTCTGCTAGCCTTTCCAACATTTGGTCTATAAAAGGTAAGAGGAAATGATCTTTCCGCGTGGTCGTGTTGAGTTTTCTGTAGTCAATACAAACTCTTCAACCCGTGACGGTCCATGTCGGAATGAGTTCGTTATGCTCATCGGGTACCATTATGATCCCTCTTTTCTTAGGCACTACCTGTACTGGACTAACCCACAGACTATCTAAAATTGGGTATATAATACTCACATCTAAAATCTTTAGAACCTCGACTCTAACTACCTCTTGCATATTATGATTCAATCTTCTTTGGTGCTCCACTGTTGGTTTAAATTCTTCCTCCATCAATATTTTGTGCATGCAAATCGAAGGGCTCAAACCCTTTATATCGGAGATAGACCAACCGATGGCTTTCTTGTGGCTTCTTAGAACCCTCAACAACTTTTCTTCTTCAAGTTTTGATAAGGATGCTGAAATTATCACCAGAAGTGATAATGACTCACTAAGAAAAGCATATCTCAAGTCCTCCGATAGTTGCTTCAATTAAAGCTTAAAAGGTTTTTCAATAGACAGGGGTAGTCTAGGCTTCCCCTCTCCTAACTCATCAAACCTCCTTCTTTCCCTACAACTCTTCGATGGTTGGAAATTCAAGTGTAGAGCATATTCCACAACCTCCTTTTCTTCATCCTTCTCGGAGGCTCCATGAACTGTACAAGCCTCTAATGGTTCCTTAGGAGTTCCTTTTTGTAATAAAATCTTCAACTAACGGCTCAACAACTAACGGCTCAACAACCTCAATCATCAAACACCTATCCGCTTCCATCGGTCTCTTGGCCACCTTTTTCATGTCAAACACCAAGTGTTCGTCTCCTACCCTCAACGTCATCTTGTCCTCCTTCACATCTATCAAAGGCCTTATTGTCTTCAAGAAAGGTCTACCTAGTAGCAAAAGTATTTCCACATCCTCTTCCATCTCAAGTATCACAAAATCCAGAGGAAAGTATAAGCTCTCTGCCTTTACCAAGACATCTTCCATGACTCCCCTCGAGTACTTGATTGATCTATCGGCTAGTTGTACGGTGACATGAGTAGGCTTCACTTCCTCTAATTCAAACTTCTAAAAAACTGAGTATGGCATCAAATTAATGCTTGTCCTAGAGTCGATCAATGCCTCAAAACTCCGTTTGGCCAATGGTGCATGGGATTATGAATTTCTCGGGATCCTTTAGCTTAGGTAGGAGTTTATTTTGTAGGATTGCACTACACTCTTCCATTAATGCGACCGTCTCAAATTCTTCTAACTTTCTTTTGTTGAAGAGCAACTCTTTAAGGAATCTCACATAAGTAAGCATTTGGGAAAGTGCTTTGGCAAAAGGAATATTGATGTGAAGCTTCTTAAATATCTCCAAGAATTTGCCCTTGATTATTTTGGGGTTGGTTAGGGTAGTTTTGTTGTTGTGGTTGTAGGAATCCAAGGGGTTGTCATTGGTTGAGATTTTGTTGTTGTTAGAGTTAGTTGTCCCTCCATGATAAATTTGGGTGGTTTTTCCATGTCGGGTTGTAAGTATTTGAAAAAGGGTTGTTTTGGGGATTTTGGTTGGTATGTTGTTGTTGGGGTTGATTTTGGAAGTTCCGGTTGTAGTTTACAAAGGAGACTTATTCTTGTGAAACCGAAGCAAACGGGTTTCCAACCTAACTGAAACAAATACTAGGTGTGTATGATATTAATCTAGAGGGGGAGTGAATAGATTTTAAACGATTTTACTCAATTTTCGCATACATGTCAATTTTACGAAAATGCCCCTAACTAGTCAAAAAGACAAACAAGTGTAATATGGTGTGGAATGTAAATAACACTTGATATTTACGTGGAAACCCTCACGGGAAAAACCACGGGCTAATATGTGCGCTACACATGAATCTCGAATCCACTAATTGAAATGATTACAACCTAATCCCGGTTTAATGATCTAATCTCGATCAATAATCATCACAACTACCTAATCCCGGTATGAGTGGACCTAGTCCAATTGCTTGCGAATTAAGCAACCTAATCCCAGTCACAACACAAGACTTAATTCTCTAAGAAGAGATAATAAAACCTATGTGAATATGAGAAATATTCAAAATGCAATTTAGAGCTAGGTTACTCTATATGCTTATCTAGGATGATGATTTTGCAATTAATTCAATCCTAGATATTAAAAGCTAGATGACATGTCAAAAAGCTTAGCTAAACATAGATTATGAAAACCTAGATAGCTATCACAATACAACACTCAATCAATTCATCACAAACAATCTCTATCTTGTATCTAGCATATGATCTAAAAACATACAAGTAAATAAAGAGATGACTTGTTAAGAAAGATATTAAAATTAGATGAAGTTAGTAAAAATCTTACCAAGCAAAATGTGATGATGCTAAACCATGCATGGATGAACTTTGATGCACAAAGGAAAAGTGTTTGAGTGATCAAAAATTATCAAAGATGAGTTATTGATTAAAAATCTCTCTTTGAAAAGCTCTCAATTAAAAATATGATTTTTGAGTCATTAAATTGACCTAAGAATAAAGAGGCATATTTATAGGAGGTCAAATTGAAGTTATGTCGTTTTGGACAAAATCAGTTGTCGCCATTTACTGTTGCCACTTTTCAAGTGGCGACACCAGATTTTCTCCTTTGTCGCCACATGTCAAGTGGTGACACAAGTGGCGACGCCTGACGCAACAAAGAAAAACTCCTTTGTCGTCATTTGTCAAGTGGCGACATCATACCTGATTGAATTTCAGGAATGAAACGTTCTGTCGCCATGGCGACATCATCAAGTGGCAACACCAACAAGGTGGCGACAAGCCCTATTTCCACTTTGTGCACAATGTGCAAGTGTGCAAAGTGGTGAATCCAAAAGAGAAGCCAAGAGCATTCTCCGAAGGAGATCTTCGCACAAGACAAGCACACGAATGTACACACGCGAACATTTCCGAACAATCTTCGGGAAACGAATTACACAACACATAAACACACAATAAGATATATCAATCAAAGTGCTAGTGTGTAAAGTGACATGTGAAGAGAATGCACACATATGCAAATATGCTAAGTGTGTGTGTGCAACTAAATCTCTTTAAAGAAAACTAAGCACTAAAGATTATACCTTTGGAGTGCTTGTCACCTTGAGGTCTTGAAAGGGCCTTTGAGCTTGATCCTCAATCACCTAAACTACCCTTACACAATAAACCCCAACATTTGGTTTGTCCACGAAATAAGCCAATCAATTAATGGGAATCCTTACAATCTCCCCCTTTGGCTATTTCGTGACAAAACCACCACTCACATTGATCCTCACAACATAATTGAAGCTATGGGATAGCAATGAAATTCTACATTACAAAGAGATATGAAAATAAAACTTCAAGTCTTCAATCTCTTGTAGAATTATCAAACCTTCAAAACAAAAAGATTACACTTCCAAAGCAAATGTATGTGAGGTGATCATGTGAAGTTAAAACAAGCATTTGCATTATAGAATTTTTCATTTAAGAAAACATGCAACATTATGAAATGAATGTGCAATGCAATGCTCCCCCTCAACGGGTTACTCCCCATCAATGTATATTCCCCCCAATATGCACAATTTCTACTTACAATTAGCAACTCCTCTTACCACATTCTACTCCCCCTTTTTGTCATGATATAGGCAAAGGAGTAGTCCCCAAACGGGTCACTTCTAGCAAAGAGAGATAGTAGCATACAAGATATTTGCATAATTATATAAGTCACTTTATGCATCTCAATTAATTGGAGAGAACCAAGGAGATTTATTTAAAGAAAATGTGTGAATCAAAACTGCTTTGCATACAAGACATGTAGCATTCAAGTCCAAAATAAAATGGTATTTGGCAAAGCAAATGACAAAGGTTTCTAATAAGAATTCAAACCAATTACACCATTGTCATGAGAGAAGCAAGGATATAGAGATTTCATTGATGATTTCAATTTAAGTGCAACTATATCCAACTTTATAAGCGAAACATGACATGAGCGACTTTGCACCCTATTTGATTTTTCTGGGTGAGATACCCGTATGATAGTAGCTATGTTCAACCAATAAAGAAAGAGAGACATTTGGAATTTATATTCCTTTGAACGGATACAAGATCCTTTATTCATTTTGAGTCTTATAAGCTTTTTCACACAAGTTTTGCATTTTAAGAATATGCAATCATCAATTCATGCTTTTTCATTTGAGCATGTTATATGAATTTCATGCTTTTTCCTTTGACATTAGCATGTTATAAAAGAATCATCATGTCATGGAGATAACTATAGGTCATTGCAAATCAAACTTCCTATGTTAATCTCCTAGTCCAAAAATGCATATTTGAACATAAATATGACATGAATTGTAAACAAGCAAGGTTCACACTTATTGAATTTAAAACATATATACATATGTGCAACCAAGCTTACTTAAGCACTTAAAAAAGAAGCATAAGATATTTCAAATTTTTTGCATATGATAAGAATGCAAAATAGCTCTCTTTGCTTGAGTTCCCCTTATGGGATCAATTACCATCCTTCATCAATGAAGGTCATGAGGTCCTATGGACCTACCAAGTCCATTGGACTTAGTTGAACCTATGTGAGACACATTTGTCTCATAGCATGAGGATTCATCTTTCCTAATCCACTTAGGTGATATACTTTTCTTCCTAGTGGTTAATGGTTCAAGAGATCTAGATGTCATAGGATCATGTAAATGAATTTCATCCTTCCTATAAGCATGCATTCTAGCTCTAGCCTCTTTATTCTCAATCATGCTTTTAGCTCTACACAATTTAATGTAACGAAAACACTTTGGTTTAATATGACCATCAATACCACAAAAATGATATGTAGGGATGAAATTAGGAGTCATACCATGTCCTTGTGCATGCATAGGAGCCTTCCCATGTCTTTATGGTTGTCTTGGTTGTTGAATAGGATCTCTCCTTCGTTGTTGTTGACCAAGACTTGGTTACTTCCTCGGTTGAGTTTGCATGATCGATTTCTTCCCTTGATGGATTTGAGGTTGAGATAGGCTAGCATGAGGAACTCTTGTAGGTTGAGCTTGAGGTTGTCTTCTTTGAGCTACCATCATTTGTGCACTATGAGAACATTGTCCTAGATCAATCTTCTTTCTAGGAGTTTGCACCGGTGAAGCTTCTTTGTAGCTCAAGCTCTTAACAAACACGGTCTTGTTAGAAGTGGAGGACTCCTTACCATCTTCAAACCCAAGACCTCTCTTGTCACAAGGACTCTTTCCAACACTTAACATGTGGTTAAGTTTTTCGATGCTATAAACTATCCTAGTCCTTGACCCTTTAGCCTCTTCAAGCTCTCTCTTCAATCCTTCTTCATTCCTCTTAGATAAGTCTAACTCCTTTCTTAGCTTATCTTCAATCTTCTTGGATCTTTCCACTTGTTCACTTAAGTGGTCAATATGAGCTGAAAGGTCTAGATTCTTTTCTCTCAATCTTCGCATATGTTCCTTGGTCTTCATTTCTAAGTTTTTAAACTCAATGAGGAATTCATCTAGAACCTTTTTCTCTACATATCCATGTGTAGAGTTAGATGAAGAGTCATCTTCACTAGAGTCAATTTCTTCTTGACTCTCATTCTCTTCTTCATTGTAGGAGATCGGAAAGGCAAAATAATTATTCTCATAATCATTCAAGCTCAAGGGACTTTCTTCAACAATTTTCACTTTGTTGTCCCGTTTGTGAGAGCTAGCAAGCGCCATAAACTTGGCCATATCCTCTCCATCACTTTCACTAGAAGTGGCAGCCATTTCCTTTCTTATTCTACCATTCTCTAAGTTTGCACATTCCTTGGAGATATGCCCGAATCCTCCACATTCGTAGCATTGAATCTTCTCTCTTGAAGACATCTCATGATTTGGCTTGACATTCTTGATTGTGGTCTTCTTCTTCTTGAAATCATCCCCTTTTGAGCCATAACCACTTTTTTGTAGATTCAATAACTTCTTGAATCCCTTGGCAATGAGTGCCATGTCTTCATTTGAGTCATCCTCATCCTCTTCCACCTTGGAAGTTTTCAAGGCTAGATTCTTTTTCTTTTTAGGAGGTGAGGTGGTAGCCTTTCTTGATTCATAGGCTAGAAGTTTTCCAATGACTTCACTCGGCTTCATATCCTTGTAGGAGTCATTTTCTTCTAAAGCCGTCACTTTGGGTTTGAACCTCTCGAGAAGTGATCGCATGATCTTTTGCTTTATTCTTCTATCCGAGTAAGGATCACTTAGTTGGTGACTTTGGTTCACAATATCCATTAGCCTCACTTGGAAGTCATTGAATTGCTCATGCTCTTCCATTCTAATGGTCTCAAACCGAGTTTGGAAGACTCAGAGCTTGGAGTCCTTAACTACCTCGGATCCTTCATGTGCAACTTCTAGGATGTCCCATGCCTCTTTGGCAATCCTAGTAATTTGAATCAGTTTGTACTAATTTTCACTCACTGCATATCGGATGGCATGTATGGCTTTGTTGTTCCACATGGAGTCAACAAACTCTTGAGGACTCCACTATGCCTTAGGCTTGAGAACCTCCTCTCCTCCGTCCATCGGAGTCATCATAGGTGGAGCATATACATCTTCAACCGCCATCCACGCCCTATCATGGATTTGGCACAAGTATGCTTCCATCTTCCCCTTCCATGAGGAGTAATTATCGCCAATGAGTAACGGTGACCTCACACTCGACACTCCCTCTTTGTTCATCCCGAAATCACTCATAGTGTTTGGATGAATGCAAATGAGATGAATGCAAAATGTATGAAAAAAATCAAAAAGTCACACACAATGCAAAACACACCAAAAATGAGCTAGGATCACCTAAATATATCTAGGAACCCGCTCTGATGTCAATTGAAACAAATACTCAATGTGTATGATATTAATCTAGAGGGGGGTGAATAGATTTTAAATGATTTTACGCAATTTTCGCATACATGTCAATTTTACAAAAATGCCCCTAACTAGTCAAAAAGACAAACAAGTGTAATATGGTGCGGAATGTAAATAACACTTGATATTTATGTGGAAACCCTCACAGGAAAAACCACGGGCTAATATGTGCGTCACACACGAACCTCGAATCCACTAATTGAAATGATTACAACCCAATCCCGGTTTAATGATCTAATCCCAATCAATAATCATCACAACTACCTAATCCCGGTATAAGTGGACCTAATCCAATTGCTTGCGAATTAAGCAACCTAATACCGATCACAACACAAGACTTAATTCTCTAAGAAGAGATAATAAAACCTATGTGATTATGAGAAATATTCAAAATGCAATTTAGAGCTAGGTTACTCTATATGCTTATATAGGATGATGATTTGTAATTAATTCAATCCTAGATATTAAAAGCTAGATGACATGTCAAAAAGCTTAGCTAAACATAGATTATAAAAACCTAGATAGCTATCACAATATAACACTCAATCAATTCATCACAAACAATCTCTATCATGTATCTAGCATATGATCTAAAAACATACAAGTAAATAAAGAGATGACTTGTTAAGAAAAATACTAAAATTAGATGAAGTTAGTACAAATCTTACCAAGCAAGATGTGATGATGCTAAACCATGCATGGATGAACTTTGATGCACAAAGGAAAAGTGTTTGAGTGATCAAAGATTATCAAAGATGAGTTATTGATTAAAAATCTCTCTTTGAAAAGCTCTCAATTAAAAATATGATTTTTGAGTCATTAAATTGACCTAAGAATAAAGAGGCATATTTATAGTAGGTCAAATTGAAGTTATGTCGTTTTGGACAAAATCAGTTGTCACCATTTATTGTCGCCACTTTTCAAGTGGCGACACAAGTGGCGACGCCTAACGCAACAAAGAAAAACTCCTTTGTCATCATTTGTCAAGTGGCGACATCATACCTGATTGAATTTCAGGAATGAAACGTTCTGTCGCCATGGTGACATCATCAAGTGGCGACACCAACAAGGTGGCGACAAGCCCTGTTTCCACTTTGTACACAATGTGCAAGTATACAAAATGGTGAATCCAAAGGAGAAGCCAAGAGCATTCTCCGAATGAGATCTTTGCACAAGACAAGCACACAAATGTGCACGTGCGGACGTTTCCGAACAATCTTCGAGAAATGAATTACACAACACATAAACACACAATAAGATATATCAATCAAAGTGCTAGTGTGTAAAGTGACATGTGAAGAGAATGCACACATATGCAAATATGCTAAGTGTGTGTGTGCAACTAAATATCTTCAAAGAAAACTAAGCACTAGAGATTATACATTTGGAGTGCTTGTCACCTTGAGGTCATGAAAGGGCCTTTGAGCTTGATCCTCAATCACCTAAACTACCCTTACACAATAAACCATAACATAGTTTGTCCATGAAATAAACCAATCAATGAATGGGAATCCTTACACTATCAATCCATGCTAGAGTGTGGCTCCAAACACCATTCACATGAGGCTACTTGCACATTATAGGCCCTGCACTCATCTTGTTCATTTGATTTTGAAGTGCCGCCATTTGAGCCTTTACACTTATTAACTCATCTACTTCTATCAAACCCAGAGCCTTCTTCAGTAATTGCCCCTGGTTTCCCCAATGGCTATTGTTTAGTGCCATTTATTCTAAGAGATCATTGGCCGCATCCATTGATTTGCTCATCCAGCAACCGTATCCACTAAATTCCTAGTTGACACCGTGATTCCTTGGTAGAAAGCTTGCAAAGTCTACCACTTTACAAGTCCATTATAAGGACATCTCCTGATAAACTCCTTAAACCTCTCCTAAGCTTCGTAGAGACTCTTATTCTCATATTGTGCAAAAGAAAGGATCTCATTTCTAAGGCGAGCAGCCTTCCCTGGAGGAAAAAATCTACTCAAGAATGCTTAGGCTAACTGATCAAAAGTAATGATAAAGTTTGGTAGTAACGAGTTCAACCACACATTCGCGTCATTTCTCAAAGAGAATGGGAATAACTTCAACTTGGTAAAATCTTCGGGAATCCTATTGTATTTGAAGGTGTCACAAATCTCGTTGAGGTTCTGAAGGTGTAGGTTTGGATCATTATTCGGCAATCCGCTGAACACACAAGTGGTGCCTATCATCTGAATCACCAATGGCTTAATCTCAAAGAAATTTGTTGTAATTGTTGGTCGGCAAATAGATGGCATATTCTGCTCGACTCTAAGCATCGTGTAATCCCATAGAGTGTGCTCATCTTCCTCATGAGGCAAACCTTCTTGATCTGGAATTGCCACATGAGGCAATTCCCTCTGATTTTGATTTGCCATAAGAGGCAAACCAAAGTGTCCTAATTGTGCATTCGAATCTTTCATCTCTGCTCTTCTCACCATTGTCTCAAGTTTATTCCTTAGAGCTAGTCTCTCAATTTCAGGGTCAAAATCCAAAAAGAGAAGATTTTGGCTTCTCATGCGCAGGTGCATGCAAGATCAAATGTACGTATAAAGAGAAAACACAAACTAAATTAAAATTTTCAAATTAGCAATAAACTAACTAGCATCGATATCAATCGTTCCGCTCAATCCCCGGCAGCGGCACCAAAAATTGACTATTTTCTTAATGTCACTCACAATCGTACCAGGTCGGAGAGTAATACAATGCTAAGTAAAGTTCGTTCCCAACAAGGATCGACTGACTGATTACCGAAATTGATTAGCCTACGTGTTATTCAAACAAGCAATACGGAAGGTTTTCATAATTGAAATCTCTAAACAAGATAAATTAAACTACTAAAGAGTATTTATGCTATTTGCGATAAAGAAATGACAAGTAATAAACTCAAACATAGAAATGAAAGAAATGATGCTAAGACTTGACTACACCCCACCCTATCCTAACTTCCTCTCTAGACTCAATTGCACACCCAAAATATACTCATGTAATTCATAGATTCATGCACCCAAATGTTAACCTATAATCTCGATTGAGTAGTATAGGTTACACCCAAAATCATACCCGAGCCCATCTCTCGATTACTCAGAATATATGAATGAGTTTAGTAAGGGCATTGGCACACTAAGGAATCTTATACGCCAGCCTAAATAGGTCTACTTTTCTAGACATGCATAGTAGACATTTCATCGAACACGATATGTGTGTGTCTCCAGTCGGTTCATAACACACAATCTGTAAGGTTCCCAATTGTTGATTGGCTAATTTCGTGGACAAACCACATGTTGGGGTACTTTGTAAGGGTAGCTTAGGTATTGGTTTTATTGTTCGAAGCCTTTTGAAGACCTTGTGTTGATAAGCACCGAAGGTAATTTTCTTTGTGCTTACTTGACTTGAAGAGATAGTTGCACACACTCACAACTCATGCATATGTCTTATCTTTGTATGTTGTGTTCATTTGTGTTGTGCATTAATGCCTATTTTCATCTCTTCTTGCATGTTAAATGATTGCATCTAGCTTATTAATTGCCATATCTTGTTAAGCATTAGGTTGCATTGTTTTCACACTCACACGTGCACTTATTGCATGGTTCTTTTGTGTGAAGTGGCTTAGAAGGCTTGCCCTTCTTGTGCCGCGATTGTGCTGCCGCGGTTGTCTAATTTTGGCATACCGCGGCATGCAAGCGACAGAGACTTCCATGTCTCTGCCGCGGTGCCACAACCGCGGCAGTCGAGCGACAGCAATGTTTTTGCTGTGCCGCGGTTATAGTGCCGCGGTTGAGCAACCGCGGCAGGCGAGCCACAGAGATATTTTTGGTGCGTTTTTTCAAAACGACCACACTTCACTTATGGCCCCTATATATATAACACTTTGACTTTAGGTCAGCCAAGAGAGTTCATATCAGATTTCATACTTAGGATATTTTTCAAAGAGAAGAAAAATTCCAAGAACTCATTTTTAATCACTCAAACACTTTTTCATGATCATCAATCATCATCTAGCATCATCTTTGATCATCTAGATGTCATCTAGCATGGATTCTTCATTATACTTTGCTTGGTAAGCTTTTCACTAATATCTTACATATTTTGTGTTTCTCTTATCTAGCAATCTCAATTAATTACTTGTTTGTTATTTTGTATGCTTTGGATACAAGATTGAGATTAGTATGATGTATGTTTGAGAAGTTGTATTGTGCTAGCTTATTAGGTTTTGTGCTTAATATTGTTTAGCTAAACTAATTGACATGTCATTTAGTTTTGATATCTAGGATTGTTCTTAATTGCATATTAAACATCTTAGATAAGCATATAGGGTTTCCCTTGCTCTATGTTGCATTTTGGATATTCACATATATTCACTTAGGGTTGTATTCTCTTCATAGAGAAAGTAAGTCTTGTGTGTAGCATCCGGGATTAGGTTGCTTAGATCCCAAGCAAAATTGGACTAGGTTCACTCATACCGGGATTAGGTAGGTGTGTGATTACTTCCGGGATTAGGTTGTAATCGTTTGCACATTTAGTGGATTCGAGGTTCGAGTGTGGCTTACTTACATAGCCCGTGGTTTTTCCCGTGAGGGTTTCCACGTAAAAATCAAGTGTTATTTTAATTTCCGCACCATATTACACTTGCTTGTTTATATTATCTTGAGGGCATTTTCGTAATTTTGACTAACACGAAAAATTGGGTAAAAAACGTAAAATCTATTCACCCCCCCCTCTAGATAGTTTTATACACACCGTGCTATATTTAGTTTCAATTGGTATCAGAGCGGGTTCCTAGACATACATAGGTGATCCTTGCTTATTTTGGTGTGTTTTGCATTTTGTGTGATTTTTTATCATTCATACATTTGCATTCATTTCATTCATTCATAAACACTATGAGTGGAAACGGTGGAAATGGTGGTGGCCACGAAAGAGCTTCTAGCACAAGGCCTCCACTTCTTACCGGATTGAACTATTCCCAATGGAAAGGGAAGTTGGAATCCTACATATGTCAAATTCACGACCATGCATGGATGGCGGTGGAAGACGGATATGATCTCCCTATGATGACTCCCGCGGGTGGAGGAGAAGATGTTTTGAAGCCTAAGGCACAATGGAACGCGCAAGAGTTTGAGGCTTCAAAGTGGAATAGGAAGGCGATGCATGCCATCTTGTGTGCTATGGACGAAAATCAATATAAATTGATTCAAAATACTAGGATAGCCAAGGAGGCTTGGGACATCCTAGAGATTGCACATGAGGGAACCGAAGTGGTGAAGGACTCTAAGCTTCAAGTCCTCCAAACTCAATTCGAGATGCTTAAGATGGAGGAGAATGAGTGCTTCAACGACTTCGAGATCAAGTTGATGGATATAGTCAACCAAAGCCATCAACTTGGTGATCCATATTCGGATAGGAGAATCAAGCAAAAGATTATGAGATCTCTACCCGATAGGTTTGAATCTAACGTGACGGCTTTAGAAGAAAATAGTGAATATAAGGATATGAAGCCGAGTGAGGTGATTGGGAGACTTCTAGCTTATGAGTCTAGGAAGGGGCCTATCTCCACACCCACTAAAAAGCAAAAAGGAATTGCTTTAAAAACCTCCAAGGATGAAAAGGAGGAAAAGAAGGTTGACTCGGATGAAAACCTTGCCTTGTTTGTAAAAAGGTTCAACAAGGTTATGAAGTTTAGAAGAAAGAGCTTTGGATCAAAAGGACAAGATTTGAAGAAAAAGGGCTCTTTCAAGAAGTTTGAACCTAGGCAAGAGAGGACCGAAAGAAAAGGGGTCCGATGTTTCAAGTGTGGTGGCATAGGTCACTTTGCCCCCGAATGTGCAAATCACAATGAGACGAAAAAGGGAAAAGTGATGGCCGCCACTTGGAGTGGAAGTAGTGATGACTCCATTGAGGGAGATGAGTATTCGGATGATGAAGAGCTCATGGCTAATCTCCTTGCTTTTGCCTCCTCCCATAAGAGCAAAAGTGGTAGTGAGAGAGAGGAAATGAGTCAAGAGGAAAATGACTCAAGTGATGTAGAAAGTGATTCCTCTTCTAACTCCATGAATGGATTTGTGGAGAAAAAGGTGCTTGCTAAATATCATGCCGAATTTAATGATTTAGCAATCAAGAGCACAAGAAAGATCAAGATGTTGAGAGAAGAAAATCTTGAGCTTGCATCTCATATTGACCACTTAAGTGAACAAGTGGAAAAATTCAAGAAGATGGAAGATAAGCTAAAAGAGGAGTTAGTCTTATCTAGGAGGAATGAAGATAGCCTAAAGAGGGAGCTTGAAGAAGTTAGAGAATCTATGACTAGGATGGATTCTAACACCAAGAAGCTTGACCATATGCTTGGTGTTGGAAAGAGTCCATGTGACAAGAGGGGTCTTGGGTATGAAGATGGCAAGAAGATCTCAACCTCTAACAAGACCGTGTTTGTCAAGAGTTTGAGGAAAGAAGAAACTTCATTTGTGCAAATTCCTAGGAAGAAATTAGAAGTAGGACAATGCTCAAATGCACAAGTGAAGATGGGGCCAAGAAGGCAACCTCAAGCTCAACCCCCTAGGGTCCCTCAAGCCAACATTCCTCCTCAAATGGCTCACAAAGGAAAGAGGCCTATCATGCAACCTCAAGCTTGGAAGCAACCTAGACCGGTTCAACAACGAAGACGCATTGAACCCTTTCATCCACAAAGACAAAGACAAGGTATGATTCCTTATTTTACTCCTATTTGTCACTTTTGTGGATTTGATGGTCATATTAGACCACATTGCTTTCGCTATATAAAAATGTGCAAAACTAGAAGCATGATAGAGAAGAAAAAGAAAAGAGCCATGATGCATGTTCCTAGGAATGATAATATTGGTTTGCATGATCCTAGGAATAGTAGAGCACATGTACCAAAGACCACTAAGAAAGCTAAAATTGTTGCTAAGTGGATTAGAAAGAATGAAAATGTTTGCCATGTTGCACAAATAGCCTTGAAAGCAAATTCTTCTAATTTTTGGTATTTGGATAGTGGGTGCTCTAGGCACATGACGGGAAACAAGAGTTTCTTCGAGACTCTTGTTATGGAGGAAGGTGGATATGTCACTTTTGGTGATGGATCCAAAAAGAAGGTTGTAGGGAAAGGAACCATTTCCGTTCCCGGTTTACCCTCCTTATCCGATGCTTTATTTGTTGATGGCTTGAAAGCCAATTTAATAAGCATTTCACATCTAAGTGATGAAGGATATTCCGTCTTGTTTAGTAAAAATGATTGCTCAATCCTAAAGCCCGATGGACAAACCTTGTTGAAAGATATGAGATCTAGTTACAATTGTTATTGTCTTGAAGCTAGAATAGTCTCAAACAATGTGTCCATGGATGAGCAAGTTAAGTTGTGGCATGAAAGACTTGGCCACATGAACTTTAGGGATTTAAGAACCCTTGGAAAGTTCGAGTGTGTGCGTGGCCTCCCTAAGCTTGGGAAGAAAGCCAATGGTATTTGTGGACCTTGCCAACAAGGAAAACAAACCAAAAGCATGCACAAAAAGGGCAAGTATCTCTCCACCAAGGAGCCCCTAGAGCTTCTCCACATGGATCTCATGGGTCCTATGCAAACCGAGAGTTTAGGTGGAAAGAGATATATTTTTGTTTGTGTTGATGATTTCTTTAGATTTACATGGACATATTTTCTTAGAGAAAAATCCGAAACTTTTGATAAGTTTAAAATGTTTTGTACTAAATTACAAAATGAAATGAAATCTAACATTAGAAGCATTAAACGGATTAGAAGTGACCATGGGAGGGAATTTGAGAATGCATCTTTTGAAAGCTATTGTGATAGCTTAGGCATCTCCCATGAGTTTTCGGCTCCTAGGACACCTCAACAAAATGGAGTTGTTGAGAGGAAGAATAGGGTCCTCCAAGAGATGGCCCGAGTGATGTTGCTTAGCAACAATGTCCCTAGGAACCTATGGGCCGAAGCCGTCAACACGGCTTGCTATATAGGGAATAGAGTTTTCCTAAGGCCCGGATCTAGAAACACCTCCTATGAGTTATAGAAAGGTAGGAAGCCAAATGTTAGCTACTTCCACACATTTGGGAGCAAATGCTACATTTTAAATGACCGTGATCAACTTGGCAAGTTTGATGCTAAGAGTGATGAGGGTATCTTTATTGGCTATGCCTTGAACAGTAGAGCCTATAGAGTTTTCAACTTGAAGACTCAAACCGTCATGGAATCATCGAATGTTGTCATTGATGATACAAGGCTCAAGTCCAATGACCATGAGGAGGAGGAAGTTTTAGAGGATGACTCTCCTTTGGAGAGGGTTGTGGTGACTCCCAATGTTGGGACATCTAATGAAGTCACACAACCTATTACTAGAGTTCCTAACTTGGACTCTAATGAACCCGCTCCATGGGTTAGAAGACTCCATAACAAAGAGGATGTTATTGGAGATGTTAATGAGGGTGTTAGGACTAGGCGTCAAATAGCTAATCTAATTAGCTTTACATGCTACACCTCTCAAATAGAACCCAAAAAGGTTGATGAAGCCTTGAATGATGAATTTTGGGTTCTTGCCATGCAAGAAGAGCTAAACCAATTCGAAAGGAATGAGGTTTGGACTCTAGTTCCTAGGCCTAAGACCACTAATGTCATAGACACTAAATGGATATTTAGGAACAAATCCGATGAGAAAGGCAACATAGTGCGGAACAAGGCTAGACTTGTAGCACAAGGGTACTCTCAAATTGAGGGTATCGACTTTGAGGAGACTTTTGCTCCCGTTGCCTGCTTAGAGTCCATTAGGCTTCTCTTGTCCATCTCTTGTGTGTACAAGTTCAAATTGCACCAAATGGACGTCAAGAGTGCCTTCCTAAATGGCTTCTTGCAAGAGGAAGTGTTTGTTGAACAACCTAAGGGGTTTGTGGATGCACACCACCCTAACCATGTCTATCGCCTCAAGAAGGCATTATATGGGTTAAAACAAGCACCGAGGGCTTGGTATGAGCGCCTCACTCAATTTCTTGTTGACAATAACTACACAAGAGGTAGTGTTGACAAGACACTATTCATCAAGAGAGACAATGATGAGCTTTTCATAGCTCAAATATATGTTGATGATATAGTCTTTGGCTCCACCAACAACACCAAGGTCCAACAATTGGTTGATGTCATGTCTCATGAATTTGAGATGAGTCTTGTTGGTGAGCTTAGTTACTTCCTAGGTTTGCAAATTAGGCAAATGAATGATGGAATTTTCATAACCCAAGCCAAATATGCTAAGAACCTAGTGAAGAAGTTTGGTTTAGAGAAAGCCAAACATTGTGATACACCCATGAGTACCACTTTGAAGCTAAGCAAGGATGATAGTGGTAAAAGTGTGGAACAAACTCTATATTGGGGCATGATAGGTAGCTTGCTTTATTTGACCGCAAGTAGGCCCGATATCTCCTTTAGTGTGGGTGTGTGTGCTAGGTAACAAGCGGATCCTAAGGAGTTCCATCTCTCTTCCGTAAAGAGAATCATTCGCTATGTGAATGGGACATCCAACTATGGGATTTGGTACTCTTTTGACACTAATGCTAGTCTTGTAGGCTTTAGTGATGCGGATTGGGCAGGAAATTGTGATGATAGGAAGAGCACATCGGGCGGTTGCTTCTTTCTAGGCAACAACTTGGTGTCTTGGTTTTGCAAGAAGCAAAACTCGATTTCCTTGTCCACGGCCGAAGCCGAGTACATAGCCGCGGGGAGTGGATGCACACAACTCCTATGGATGAAGCAAATGCTAGTAGACTACGGATTCAACCAAGGTACTCTCACTCTCTTTTGTGATAACATGAGTGCTATTAATATTTCCAAGAATCCGGTTCAACATTCTAGAACTAAGCATATTGACATCCGCCATCACTTCATTAGAGAGCTTGTTGAAAATAAATGCATAGTACTTGAACATGTAGGTACAAATGATCAACTTGCGGACTTATTTACTAAACCCTTAGATGCTACTCGATTTAAAACTCTTAGTAGATCTATTGGGATATGTCTTGTGGAGTGATGTGCTTTATAATTGACCCCATATGGGGAACTCAAGCAAAGAGAGCTATTTTGCATTCTTGTCACTTGCAAAAAATTTGAAATAACTTATGCCTCTTCTTTTGATTGCTTGAGTAAGCTTGGTTGTACATATGTATATATGTTTTCAATTCTATAAGTGTGAACCTTGCTTGTTTACAATCCATGTCATATTTATGTTCAAACATGCATTTTTGGACTAGGAGATGTACATAGGAAGTATGATGTGAATGACCTATAGTTATCTCCATGACATGATGAGTCTTTTATAACATGCTAATGTCAAATGAAAAAGCATGAAATTCATATAACATGCTCACATGAAAAGCATGAATTGATGATTGCATATTCTTAAAATGCAAAACTTGTGTGAAAGCTTATGAGACTCAAAATGAATAAAGGATCTTGTATCCGTTCAAAGGAATTTATATTCTAAATGTCTCTCTTTCTTTATTGGTTGAACATGGCTACTATCATACGGATATCTTATCCGGAAAAATCAAATAGGGTGCAAAGTCGCTCATGCCATGTTTCGCTTATAAAGTTGGATATAGTTACTTTCAAATTGAAATCAATAATCTCTATATCCTTGCTTTTCTCATGACATTGGTGAAATTGGTTTGAATTCTAATTAGAAACCTTTGTCATTTGCTTTGCCAAATACCATTGTATTTTGGACTTGAATACTATATGTCTTGTATGCAAAGCATGTTGGATTCACACATTTTCTCAAATAAATCTCCTTGTTTCTTTCCAATTAATTGGGGTGCATAAAGTGACTTATATGTATATGCAAATATCTTGCATGCTTCTATCTCTCGTTGCTATGAGTGACCCGGTTGGGGACTACTCCTTTGCCTATATCATGACAAAAAGGGGGAGTAGGATGTGGTAAGGGGAGTTGCAATATAGAAGCTATTGTGCATATTGGGGAGAACATTCATTGAGGGGGAGTAACCCATTAAGGGGGAGCATTGCATACACATACATTGCATAATGTTGTGCCTATTTTTTTTAATGCAAATGCTTGGTATTGTTCTCACTTGATTAATCTCACACTTTTCTTGTATTGGAAATGTTAGAAACTTTCTTTTCAGGGCTTGATTATTCTACAAGAGATTGAAGACTTGAAGTTTTATTTTCTTATCTCTTTGTATTGTAGAATATCTTAGTTGTCCCGTAGTTTCTATTTTTTTTGTGAGGAATCAATGTGAGTGGTGGTTTTGTCACGAAATAGCCAAAGGGGGAGATTGTAAGGTTCCTAATTGTTGATTGGCTAATTTCGTGGACAAACCACATGTTGGGGTACTTTGTAAGGGTAGCTTAGGTATTGGTTTTATTGTTCGAAGCCCTTTGAAGACCTTATGTTGATAAGCACCGAAGGTAATTTTCTTTGTGCTTACTTGACTTGAAGAGATAGTTGCATACACTCACAACTCATGCATATGTCTTATCTTTGTATGTTGTGTTCATTTGTGTTGTGCTTTAATGCCTATTTTCATCTCTTCTTGCATGTTAAATGATTGCATCTAGCTTATTAATTGCCATATCTTGTTAAGCATTAGGTTGCATTGTTTTCACACTCACACGTGCACTTATTGCATGGTTCTTTTGTGTGAAGTGGCTTAGAAGGCTTACCCTTCTTGTGCCGCGGTTGTGCTGCCGCGGTTGCCTAATTTTGGCATACCGCGGCATGCAAGCGATAGAGACTTCCATGTCTCTGCCGCGATGCCACAACCGCGGCAGTCGAGCGACAGCAATGTGTTTGCTGTGCCGCGGTTATAGTGCCGCGGTTGAGCAACCGCGGCAGGCGAGCCACAGAGATATTTTTGGTGCGTTTTTTCAAAACGACCACACTTCACTTATGGCCCCTATATATATAACACTTTGACTTTAGGTCAGCCAAGAGAGTTCATATCAGATTTCATACTTAGGATATTTTTCAAAGAGAAGAAAAATTCCAAGAACTCATTTTTAATCACTCAAACACTTTTTCATGATCATCAATCATCATCTAGCATCATCTTTGATCATCTAGATGTCATCTAGCATGGATTCTTCATCATACTTTACTTGGTAAGCTTTTCACTAATATCTTACATATTTTGTGTTTCTCTTATCTAGCAATCTCAATTAATTACTTGTTTGTTATTTTGTATGCTTTGGATACAAGATTGAGATTAGTATGATGTATGTTTGAGAAGTTGTATTGTGCTAGCTTATTAGGTTTTGTGCTTAATATTGTTTAGCTAAACTAATTGACATGTCATTTAGTTTTGATATCTAGGATTGTTCTTAATTGCATATTAAACATCTTAGATAAGCATATAGGGTTTCCCTTGCTCTATGTTGCATTTTGGATATTCACATATATTCACTTAGGGTTGTATTCTCTTTATAGAGAAAGTAAGTCTTATGTGTAGCATCCGGGATTAGGTTGCTTAGATCCTAAGCAAAATTGGACTAGGTTCACTCATACCGGGATTAGGTAGGTGTGTGATTACTTCCGGGATTAGGTTGTAATCGTTTGCACATTTAGTGGATTCGAGGTTCGAGTGTGGCTTACTTACATAGCCCGTGGTTTTTCCCGTGAGGGTTTCCACGTAAAAATCAAGTGTTATTTTAATTTCCGCACCATATTACACTTGCTTGTTTATATTATCTTGAGGGCATTTTCGTAATTTTGACTAACACGAAAAATTGGGTAAAAAGCGTAAAATCTATTCACCCCCCCCCCCCCCCCCCCCCCCCCTCCTAGATAGTTTTATACACACCATGCTATATTTAGTTTCACAATCAAAGATCATTTAATAGACGATCAACCTATTGAAAGCATTAATCACATTAAAACATCCATATAAACTACAATTGCACATAAAGGATAAACAAGGGTCAATATAAATTTATAGTCATGGGTGAGGTTTCATCAAATCCTAGCACTAAGTATTTAGCTCATATTACAAAGAGTAGGCATACAATAAATATGCTCAAATGAATACATAGCTATAATAAAGAAAATGAAAGAGATAAAGTATTAGAGGAAACTATGTAGAATAGATCCTCTTTCTTTGCTCTTCTCCTTTTCCAACCTCCTTCAATCTCCTATCTCCCAAGAACAAGAAAAGATCATGGATTGATGTCAAGTGTCTTGTGGATTGTGTAGGAATAAGAGATGGTGATGTATGAGAATGACTTAGTGAATATTCTTAGGTAGGTAGGTGGTAGCTTTTCAAAGAAAAAGCAATTGAATATATAGGGGAGCTTATTAGGTCAGGGGTAAGTGAGTAATTTCTTTGGAGTTTACAAAAATCTGGGCAGAGGGCGACCTTGGCATGATCTTGGTGAGTTTGCCCTGAGGTCGCTATGAAGGAAAAACTTCTGAACCCGAAGGGTTAGCGACCTTGAAGGCGACCTTGCTGAGCTTGCCTTTGGGTTCGCTTTCTTTCTCTATTTTTAGGGGCTAAACCCGATTGGTTAGCGAGCTTGGGGCGATCTTGGTGAACTCGCCCTGAGCTTGCCTTTGACAACACTAAAGAGGGCTGAGACTGAGTGCAGAGCGACCTTATGGCGATCCTGGTGAGCTCGCCCTGGGGTCGCCTTTGCCCTGTTTTGGGAAGGCTGAACCGAATGTATAGCGATCTTGAGGACAAGCTTGGTGAGCTCGCCTTGAGGTCGCCTATGTGCTATAAGTGCCTTCTTGATCCTCCTTTCAGCTCCTTCCAAGACAATTAAGCAACAAAACCAACTTGACCCTGCACGACTTATTTAGAGCATTAGAAGTAAAGTTTTACCCGAGAAACGAGCACAAAAAGATGTGAAAATGGGGCTACACAATGTGTAGAAGGGAAGCAATCACGCAGCGTAGACACAATGCACACACCGCAGTCCATACCATGGTAATAACAGGATTTACGCAAATCAGGAAAACTGGTGCAAAAAGGAAAGTAATCATTTTAGGGTTTTAGCTTACCCTAGTGCTCCCATATAAATACTACCATTATGTAAACCCCAAAGGGTGTAAGAAAAAGAGTGCTAGAGAGCAAATTGTAAAGAGACTTGAGAGAGAAACAGAGAGATTGTAATCAACTCTGAAAGTATTGGATTGAGTGCGGTGCGCTCCGTGGACGTAGGTAAATTGCTAAACCACGTAAAATCTTTGGTGTTGTCTTTTCTTTTCTTTCTTATTGCTTTCATATAATCTGTGTTGTATATGAGATTTGTGTGGGTACGATCCTTTCTTCTCAGCAACACGCATACCCTTTAAGCACAGCATTTCACGACGAGGTGTGCAGGTCAGGAATTCTATCAAACACCTTGCATGCATACACCACTTTCTTCGGCGAAGCACACGTTGTAATGATCCTTGGAGCAACATAGTCATTGTGTTCAAACCCGTGAATGATTATCTAGTTTTGGGTTTCTTAGAGATGCCTTTTTGTCTTTCATGACTGCAACAGAGAAATCAATTTCTTTTCAACAAGTCTCTGAGGAGGCTTTTTGAGCAAAAATTGAATAAGTTTCGCTATTTTTAGAATAAATTGAAGGACTCAAATCAGTTGTCCAAAAATGGTGTTCCAATTTCTGTCTAACCAACCAAATTAGGACATGTGTCTACATTTATGGAAGAAGTTGAAAAAAAAAAACAATTGTAGACACATGTCCCAATTTGGTTGGTTAGACAGAAATTGGACACCATTTTTTGACAGTTGATTTGAGCATATAACTTTTTCAGATCATGTATAAAGTTGTTTTATTATTTACAATGAAAATATCAGAATAAGCCTTAAGGTTTGAAGAATTGTCAATATAGTTTAAGGGTACATATTGGTTTAACAACAATACAGTTCCTGTATTGTTAATAAGCAGCTATATGAGAGGGAATTTTTTTTTTTTTTTTTAATCCTTAATTTATATACACCATTGGATTGAAATCTAAACAATAAAAATTGACCCAGCAACCTTACAATCTTGTATATTTATATTTTTATATATAATTGTTCGCACAAGATTATTACAATAAATTATTTATTGAAAATTAAAAATAAAAGACCTTAAATAATTCTATAAATTATCTTTATAAAATAGCACACTTCCTAAAATAAAAAATAAAAATAAAAAGTTCTCTTATAAAATTATAGATTTTTTTTTTAAGAATTATATAAATCTATAAAGTATTGAAATACTATTACTCATTAATACAAAACTTAACAAAAATAAACTAGATGCACGTTCATTCTTAATAAAGTAGTTGTACACTGTACTTTCACTTTAGTAATGAGATTTGATTCTCATATATACTCATTAAATCGTAAAATGTGATAAGATACCTCTCTAATAGTGGTAATTGCATTTTGTGTACTTGAAGCGATTAGAGGTACGAGAGGTAAAATGTTGTCGATTAGGGGTAGAAGGTTCTTCTCAAAGCAATGATTCAATCGATTCCGACCTATACGATGAGCTTGTTTAGGCTTCCGAAAGGGCTCATCGCTGATCTTCATAAGCTGTGTAATTGGTTTTGGTGGGGTAGTTCGGGGGAGTCCTTGAAAATTCACTGGTGTTCGTGGTCAAAGATGTGTACAGGTAATTAAGAATGAAGAGGGGTTGGGTTTCTGGGATTTTGAATCATTCAAATGTGCCCTTCTTGCTAAGCAATGTTGGTGACTTATTAAAAATCCAAATTCTTTGGCAGGTAAAGTGCCTAAAAATTGCTATTTCCCGGATTCTCCCTTCTTACATGCGAATTCGAATTAGAAAGGTTCTCTGATTTGGAAAGGTCTAGTTTAGGGGCGGGGCATTGTTTTGGCTGGTTCCCGATGGAGAATTGGTAATGGTAAGTCTGTTCGTATCTTTGAGGATCGCTGGATCCCTTGTCCTTCGACCTTTAAAATTATTTCCCCTATAAGGCTTACAGTGAATGCTACAATGAATGTGCTTAAAATGGAGTTAGGTAGCTAGAATGTTCCCAAGTTACAGGAGTGCTTCCTAAAGGATGATGTGAATTTGATCTTGAGTATTCTTCTAGTTCCTCAACCCAAAAGGATGCTCTAATATGGCACTTTGATAAAAATGGTGATTATTCGGTTAAAAGCGGCTATAAGTTAGGAAGAGATGTAAGGTCCAACCTAAGCTCTTCTGACCTTAGTATTTCTAATGCTTGGTGGAAGACTCTCTGGCATTTACGGATTCCTGTAAAGGTGAAGATTTTTCTATGGAGGGCCAGCCATAATTGGCTCCCTACGATGATGTGTTTGGTTAAGAGAGGTGTCCCTTCTTCTAGTATTTGTCCTTGCTGTAATCTGTTAACGGAAACAGTCTCTCATACTCTTTGGTGATGCCCAAAGTTGAAACAGGTTAGGCTTAGTCTTACTCTAAGTCAAAGTAGTTGAATCCAACGACTCATATTCAATGCATTCATGTATTTACATAAGTATGCACTTATGTTAACACCACCGTATACATACGATGTTTTTCATATAAGTGCGCACTTATGGATTATATAATGTGAGTCATTGGAGTCTAAGTCAAAGTAGTTGAATCCAACGACTCACATTCAATGCATTCATATATTTACATAAAGTATGCACTTATGTTAACACCACCGTATACATACAATGTTTTTCATATAAGTGCGCACTTATGGATTTTATATGAGTGCATTGAATGTGAGTCATTGGAGTCAAAGTCAAAGTAGTTGAATCCAACGACTCACATTCAGTGCACTGAGATAAAATCCATAAGTGCACACTTTTATGAACAGCACTGTATGTATACGGTGGTGTTAACATAAGTGCATACTTTATGTAAATATAAGTGCATTCATGTATTTACATAAGTATGCACTTATGTGAACAGCACCGTATACATACAGTGCTGTTCATATAAGTGTGCACTTATGGATTTTATCTCAGTGCACTGAATGTGAGTCGTTGGATTCAACTACTTTGACTTAGACTAAGTCAAAGTAGTTGAATCCAACGACTCTCATTCAATGCATTCATGTATTTACATAAGTATGCACTTATATGAACACCACCGTGTATATATATATATATATATATATACAGTTTTTTTATTGTCAGTTCGTCCTGATATAAAATATATAAGGACGAAGAATGTAGACCATTAGATTTACATACTTTGACTCAAAGTGTATGCACTTGTCAAAACTTCTCCATAATCTATGGTCCACATTCTTCGTCCTAATATATTTTATATCAATATATATATATATATATATATATATATATATAAGAAAAAACTTATTTTTCTTAAAATAATACAAACATACTTGATTAGTTAAAAGAAATAATTTGGCTAAAAGTTTAAGTGGACCAATGAAATCCACGAATGCTTATAAGTGATCATAATAATTAATCCAAAATCTAATCCATGTGAGACTTCTTAATCAAATAATTAATACACAAGTTTAAACACCAACCACCACACTAATTCTTGATAAAGTCCAATGGTTGATACACTTGAGGTCAAGGGTTTCATACATTCCCATGAAAGACATGAAAGAGACTTGTAAATTAAAATGCCAAATGGGATTTGAGTTGAAAATATATAAATATTTTTTAAAATATTATTTTAAACAACTAAACTTATTGCTTAGATAACACTCCACTTTGGGTTTAATTAATTATAGTACTTACATTGTAATGATGAATGTGTCTTATAATTTTGTCTTGTAAGGAAACTCCACGACTTAAATTATTATACAAACTAGTGTATGAACATAATATGTACAAAATAACAAGTATTTCTTTAAAGAGTTGGAAGGATAGGGTAGCTCGCTATGTCTAAAAATACTTAATTAATATGGGTTTTGAGTAGGTAGTTAATTAATTATAAGTAAAGACTAGATGACGTAAAAGATGATAATGATATTAGTTAATCAATTTACAATTAGTTATTTATTAATTAGAATGTAAAAATAAATTAATATATGGGTGCGGATATTGTTCCCCATAAAACTAATTAATACATCCATTTTTATAAGTACACACATATCTAAAATTTAAAAATAATATATATATATATATATATATATATATAACTATAAGCACCCATCCTAATGTCAATAGTACCCTTATTGAAATTAATATGTTCATTTTAATACATTTTATTTATAAACCCTCTAAAATTGTTAATACACCCAATTTATAAATAAAAAAAAATCATATTATTTTTGGAATCAAATCCTCTTATAATGATGGTCCAATTTACTTTTGGAAATGTCTCGAATGTAGGAGTCTTATGAAAAGGAAGATGTAGAACTGGATTATATATGGAGTCAAGAGAATTTCAATATGGAATTTTCTTATATATACAGCTATCTTAAAACAAAAACAAAAACAAAATTCATTAATATCTACAGCTATCTTTAAAAAATATATATTATTTTGTTTATTGATAGAATTCATAACTAAACATAAAAGAAAAATAATAAAAAATAATAATAAAAAATAAAGTAAAATAATACCTACCTCTCTATGATCAGAATCCTCTGAAAATTCATTTTCCATTACTTTGCATGAATTAAGAGTTTGACGGAATTCGTCAATATCAAACATTATTAGACCAGTTTAAATAGTTGTTCTTTTCTTTCAATAGACGAGAGAGGTAAAAAAAAATTATACTAATTAATTATAGTTTTGGTTGCAATTAATTTATTTGAGGGTGTTTCTAGAAATATATAAGTAACACTATATAATAATAATAATAATAATAATAATAAGAGTAGCGCCACCCACAAAATATCTTTCTATATCTATATTAAAAAATTAGAATTATTAATTTTACTCCCGACACCTTTTAAAATACCCAAACTATCTTTTAAGTATTTTTAAAAAAAAAATTTAATTAAACATATATTGTTTCTCATTATAACCCATTTCTCTTCATTTGCTTCCAACACTGCAAAAAATAAAAAAAATATAAATATAAATAAATAAATTTATTCATTCCCATTAACAAATATTATAGATTGTAGTCGGATAAAAAATATCATATTCAAATAAAACTCTACAACTAAGATTTTATTTGGGCAAAAATGAAATACAAATTCAACTCTAAAACTAATTATATATTTTTTTTATTTCATTGTTACTTGTGGAATCAATGTATTGAATTATCTAAAAACTCATAAAATCATATAATGGTTTATACATTTAATCATCGTCAAGAAAACAACAACAATAATAATTAAACAATAACAATATACAGCTTCTTTTGTCTTAAAAAAATATATATATTTTTTCAATCACCAAATAAATCAATTTTTTTCATTTAAAAATATCCATCTCCCAAGTTTTCGGTATACAAATAAATTAAATTAATAAGAATTTGTAGTTGACTTAAAGTAAAATAAGCGTTAGTTGTGTTTGAGAACCGTATAGAATAACTGCTTAAAAAAAAAAAAAAAAAAAAAAAGTTCTACAAGACTACAACTACAATAATTTTTTATTCAACCACAAAACAATAATAAAAATGAAAGTAAACATATCTGAATACATTTGAAATCTATAAAATCAATTCTTTGTTCATCCATTCCTTGACTATATGTGAAAAAAAAAATTATAATTCCTGATTGATGTTAGGTTTGATTAAGAATATATTATTAGGGTTTATGATAGATTGAATGTTCAAACTTATGGGTGTAAGAAGTAAATTTAATTTCTAATTATAAAGCTATGTATTTTAAGTAATTAAATGTAAGCGTATTTTAGAAATATAAAAAAGTTTCATTAAAACACGGGTATAGGGAGATATTTTGTGAGTGGTAATAGAGTCACCATAATAATAATAATAATTTTTCCTTTGAAGATTTGAGTGATAGCTAGCTTCTTAACCCTCCTTCGGCCCTTAATTGTTGGGTTTATTAGGGGCCTTAAATCAAGTATATTGGGTTGACCCAAAATGTAGTAAAATAAAAGTTGGGCTTGATTTATTATTTGAAAATTCATTCAATTTAGATGATTACACAAAAAGCCCATTCAAGAGAAGGCATGCATGTAAAATTACGTTACTTGTTTGCCTTTAGTTAAAATTACCTCCATTTTGCATAATCTTTGTTAATGAATGACGAACAAGTGATGATGAATATTACTGACTACATTTATTTAGATTATGTTGATTTGTAATTTTTCTAAAATTCTTATGTTCTCTCTTTTTTATTTATTTTAGTAATATATTGGGATGGGGTATATGATGATGGTGCTAAGGAGGTGCAAGCTTAGATGGGATGTCCTGGTACATCTCCGGATTCCGATCAACCATACACTGGAAATATGACAAGTTATCTTCAACTCATAAAACACCTATGAAAGTGATTACAATTGTACATGCTTTCAAACACATCAAGTGCAGTTTCTATGAAAGTGATTCCATCAGGAATTTCTTCTGCATTCTTCATTTGAGAAAACAAACTGATTCGTCCATGCATTGCTAAACCCCCAATTATGGTATTTCATGCTTTCAAACACATCAAATGCATTTTCTATAATCTCACATTTTGCATACATGTCGATCAACGCATTCCCGACATAAACATTTCCCTTATAACCATTACTCTCTGCATACACCTGCACCCACTAACCCAAATCAAGGGCTCTCAATCTTGCACACACAGATAAACACAGTGTGTAGCATCATTTGGAAATGCATTGCCCTCAATTAACATTCTTTTAAAAGCATCCAACACTTCAAATAAATAGCCATTCTTCGCGTACCCTCCTATCAATCCATTCAAAGAAAAAACATTCCTTTCAGGCATCTCTTCAAACAACCTCTCACAACCACCCAACACCGTGTTCCAAGACATAGTGTTCCACAAAATTACCACATCCCTTTCCGGCGCCAACCTCACGGAGGCAATATCACCACATAAAATGTACCCGTTAATCATTGCATTTGTGGTCCATGCAACCACATTCCTCTCAACTATCTCTCCAAGACTCCAAACACCTTATAAGCCGCTTCTATTACTCTCCCACTTGAATACAATTCAATCAAAGCGGTGCCCACAAACGCATTTGCTCCAAAACCACTCTTGATCACAAAACAATGCACTTCGTCACCTTCGTACAAATCTTCCAACAAGACTTCAACAATATTGGAAACGTGAAGCAATTAGGCGAAACATCAAGTTTCTTCGTCCGACGAAACAAAACAACTTCTTCCCGATGAAACTCGCTCTGCGCATACCCTTTAAACACGGCATTCCACGATGAGGTGTTTGGGTCAGGAATTCTATCGAACACCTTGCGTGCAATTTTCTTCGGCAGAGCACACGTTGTAATGATCCTTGGAGCGACATAGTCATTTTGTTCAAACCCGTGAATGATTATCTGGGTTTCTTGGAGATGCCTTTTTGTCTTTCATGACCACAACAGAGAAATCAATTTCATTTCAGCAAGTCTCCGTGGAGGCTTTTTGAGCAAAATTTAAATAAATTTTGCTATTTTTAGAATAAATTGAAGGACTTAAATCAGCTGTCTAAAAATAGTGTCATAATTTATGTCTAACCAACCAAATTGAGACATATATCTATATTTATTGAAAAAGTTGAAAAAAATAATAATTAAAAGTAGACACATGTCTCAATTTGGTTGATTAGACATAAATTGGGACATCATTTTTGAACAGCTAATTAGAGCACATATCAATTGTGTATAAAGTTGCTTTATTATTTACAGGGAAAATATTAGAATGAGCCTTAAGGTTTGAAGAATTGTCAATATAGTTTAAGGGTACATATTGGTTTAACAACAATACAAGAACTGTATTGTTAATAGGCAGCTATATGAGAGAGAATTAGTATTTACTATTATTATTATTATTTATTTTTTTAATCCTTAATTTATATACACAATTGGATTGATATCTAAATAATAAAAATTGACCAAACAATCTTACAATCCTATATATTTATATTTATATATATAATTGTTCACACAAGATTATTACAATAAATTATTTATTGAAAATTAAAAACAAAGGACCTTAAATATTACTATAAATTATCTTTATAAAATAGCACACACTTCCTAAAAAAAATGCTCTTATAAAATTATAGATTTTTTTAAAAAGAATTATATAAATCTATAAAGTATTAAAATACTATTACTCATTAATACAAAACTTAACAAAAATAAACTAGATGCACATTCATTCTTAATAAAGTAGTTGTACACTATACTTTCACTTCAGTAATGAAATTCGATTCTCATATATACTTATTAAATCGTAAATTATGATGATCTCTTTCTAATAATGGTAATTGCATTTTGTGTACTTGAAGCGATTGATCTCATTAAGTGTTGATAAACCCTTGGGCCTTGACTATTGCCTATGGGCATCAAATTTCAATAATAATAATAATAATAATAATAATAATAATAAACCGGAGTCCGGAGAGATTATTTTGATGAAACAATAGTATTTTTTTAATAGATAAATCAAACAATAAAAGTCCTTTTTGGTATATAATAAATAGTACGGGACTAAATTGATAATGATTTAAAATATAGAATGATTGTGTAAATATCCCTTGTTTGAAAACTAGAAAAATACTGTTGCCAGCAAGAAAATACTAGAGTAAATTACCCTGGTGGCCACCACTTTTAGGCATAAATACCAGTTTAATAACCAACTTTACCCAATGCACCAAAATGGCCACTTTTGGCAGACATGTCGTTAACGATAGCCATTCCGTCCATTTTCTAATGGAATTGCTAATGTAATGCTGATGTATTCCGTCCATTTTCACTATTTGTACATGAAAAACCATTTTTGCCCTTACTTCATCATCTTCATCATCTTCAAGCATCATTCTCATCGCCCTTACCATTTACTAAAAGCCATCATAATTCACGGTTTCACACCATCACCCAAAATTTTCTCTCATTTTCTCATATACCAAACAACAATTTTTCAGATTTCAAAACCATCTCCTCCATCCAAAAATTACTCAACTTCATCACCCCAAATTTTCTCTCATTTTCTCATATCTCAAACAACAATTTTTAGATTTCAAAACCATCTCCATCATCCAAAAATCACCCATCTTCATCCAAGAACAACAAATCTACAGAATTAAATTTTCTCTCATTTTCTCATATCTCAAACAACAATTTTTAGATTTCAAAACCATCTCCATCGTCCAAAAATCACTCATCTTCATCCAAGAACAACAAATCTGCAGAATTTGTTTCTACAGATTTTGTTTTTTTTTTTTCATACAAATTCTTTCCTTCTTTTCATTTTCTCACATCACAAATAACAATTTTTCAGATTTCAAAACCCATCTCCATCATCCAATCTCAACTTCATCATCTCGCAGCCATCATCTTCGAACAAACCCAGATCGGAAAAAAAAAAATTAAAGAACAAAATAACTAATTAATCTTTGTTAGTGGCAGAGATCTATCTTCAAACTTCATCATCTTCATCATCTTCATCATCTTCAAGCATCATTCTCGCAGCCATCATCTTCAAACAAACCCAGATCAAAAAAAATATATATATATTAAAGAACAAAATAACTAATTAATCTTTTGTTAGTGGTAGAGATCCATCTTCAAACTTCATCATCTTCAAACAAACCCAGCACCACCACCAACCCTACCGCTGCCGTCACACCTTGAAAACATTATCATCTTCAAACATCATTCAGCCATCATCTTCATACATCAATAATCAACAAACAAACCCCTCATGCTCAATGAAAGGAGATTGAACTCGTGCTTGAACTCGTCCAGTTTGGGACTGGGTTATGTTTGGTGTGTAGATTGAGTGAGATCGAGAGAGAGATTCATTTCCAAATAAAATAGAAGAAATCAATTGGATGGAGATGGGTTTGGATTTGATAAGATAGAGAATAAGATTTTTTTTTTTTTTTTTTTTTTTTTTTTTAAACAATAAGAATAAGAAACCAATTGTTTGTAAGGGCAAAAATGGCTTTTCATGTGGTAAATAGTGATTTCTGTTTGCTACATCAGCATTACATCAGCAATTCCGTTAGAAAATGGACGGAATGGCCACCGTTAACGACATGTCTATCAAAAGTGGTCATTTTGGTGCATTGGGTAAAGTTGGTTACTAAACTGGTATTTATACCTAAAAGTGGTGGCCACGAGGGTAATTTACTCAAAATACTATAAAAATACATGTGGCACACGTGCACGTTGTCCTGTAATTAAATAATAGTGCATGTTAACATCAAATTCCAATGATCGCAATTGGTCCTGAATCGTGATTCGTGAGTTGTTTTTTTTTTGTTTCTATCTGTCGAGAATGGACTTAACTTCAACTCTCAGATTCCGGTCACCGGAGCTCCGTTTATTCACTGGAAAATCCAACTCTCCGTTCAACAACCCGTTGAAGCATCAAGCACCCATTTTGATCCGGCCCAATAAGAAGACAGTTTCGGTCCCTACTGCAAGAACAGCAACTCACTTGACTGTCAAAGCCGAGAGTGAAGAAGACATGAGTGAAAAGTTCAAGTGGGTCAAGCTCCAAAATCTTGATTTCGCACCTGCTCGAAGACTGGTCCGTACCGCCTTCACGGAGGAGCAGAGCAAGCTTGATCATTGCTTGTTCAAGGTGGGTTCCAATTGATTTCTTCAATCCTTATTATGATACGTTTTGATTTGGTAAATTTTTTTTTTTTTTTTTTTTTTAAAGTGACTGATTTTTTGTATATGTGTTTGATTGTTTTTTATTTGTGCTAGTTTGCTCCTTCTGAGATCAAAACAGAGGAGGTAAGCATTTACTGCTTTTATGAAACAGTACTGAGATTATTATAGATATGACTGTTTGGTTCCTGAGAAAATAAAAGAAATCATTTTTAGTTTTTTTTAGTTATCTGGGTTAGCAAATTGAGGTTGACTTTAGATTGGAAAGCTAAGATAAATGTTAAAGTCTAGAAATTTTTCTTTTTGATAGAATTTAATTGTAGAATATTATGGATTTTGATGTGTATTGTAGTGGTATGAGAGGAATTCAAATGGATTGAAAATTTTCTGTAAAAGCTGGATGCCGAAACAAATTAAAGGTGTTTTATGTTTCTGCCATGGCTATGGTGATACATGCACTTTCTTCTTTGAAGGTTTGTTGACTTAGTTATCTGTATTATATGTTGTAAATTTAATAGTATATGCTTGGTATAAGGACAATTTGTAAATTCAGGTATTGCTAGGTACATTGCTGCATCCGGATATGGTGTTTACGCTTTGGACCATCCTGGTTTCGGTCTATCTGATGGATTGCACGGTTACATCTCAGACTTTGATGAATTAGTCGACAATGTTATTGAAACTTATACAAAAATCAAAGGTATGATGTTACCTAATCTGGCCTCAGTTCATTGTTGCAATATCATAATTGCTTGTATCGTTCCTTGCTTGGTAGATGGTGCGTTTAGTTTCTTAAAATGGTACCTTTTGCTGATATAACTTTAAATAACTATTGGCAGGAAGTCCTGAATTAAGAAGTGTTCCGCGCTTCATACTGGGGCAGTCCATGGGCGGAGCTGTTACTCTCAAAGTTCATCTAAAGGAACCACAAGCGTGGGATGGAGTAATCCTTGTAGCCCCAATGTGTAAAGTAAGCCCATTCTTGTCCTAATTTTTACGCACAATTTCGGAAGCATAGTTATTACTGAAATTCTGACAGTGTTTTAGCTTCCTGAATGTTAATAGCTTGAAAATGTGCATTATTCCCATGTTTCACGACCGTTTATTTGTTCATAGAAAGAATTTATTCCCTTGTAAAATTGGTATGGTTTTACTCCACATTGATCGTCTGAAATACTAATTGAAGACCTATGTTTAAAGGCCATTAACCATTATCATTATTTATTCATTTTCAGTAAGAGTTTAGATTAAGTTTTCCGATCAGTAGCTTATTAAGTTTTCAAACCATGACATATTACATATATATGATTCAGCACTTGTTCTTTAAGCCTGTATCTTATAGACTTAGCAGAAGATAGTTCACTCAAATAATTTCAATATGATTCTTCCATGTCATTGTTTCTATGTTTCATTTCTAATACTAACAGCTTCATCAAAACTGAAAATCACAATGCTTTTCAAACCATTTACTGTGTTTAACAACAGCAGGCAAAAGTTTGGATGCTCATTTTGAAGATTCAACATTTTTCTGCTCAAATATATATAACGTTGAAAAATCAGTTATAGAACTCAATTTTTTGTTAGCTTGATGGATGTTCTCAAACTTGTCTCATCAGCGCTCTATTCCTTCCATCTAGTCAGGACCCTCGAATCAGTCTATAGAGCAGTCATATAGATTACTGCGACATTTTGTCATGGAACATGAGTTCATATAGGTCCCTGTTATTCTGCATGTTGAGAGTAGTAATATTTTTTGAGCTTACCATTTCTACTAGCAGTACACTTATTTTCAATTTCTCAAATGACATTGCATAGATTCATATCATCTTTTTTAAATCAAGTATGCAAGATCATTGATAAAAAAGATGATGCTCCTTCCATTCTAAACCAAGTATGCAAGATCATTTGTTTGCTCTTAACGGTGGAGCAAACAAATGATCTTGCATACTTGAATTCTTATTCTTTTTTGTTTCACCTAACATCAAGGGTTTATATTTGCCTGCCATCGGATTTTCATTCACCACATTATACAACACTAAATAACAAGATTGGATGATAATTTGCATAAACTGACACTATAAAAATATTGACATTTTCGTGTTTGCTTGGCTTGATATATAATTTCAGAAAGTTGAAGATTCAAATTTTCTTTCCAGAACAATTTACTATGTTATTTAACTGAAAAGAACTTGCTAACCTTGAGTTTTTGGCAAGATTGCAGAAGAGATGAAACCACCACCAGTAGTTTTGAAGGCACTGACCTGTTTGGCTAAAGTTATGCCGAAAGCAAAGCTCTTCCCTCAAAAGGATCTCGCCCCGCTAGCCTTCAGAGACCTCAGAAAAAGGGAAATGGTTTGTTCTTCATTCATGCACTCACACGAATATCCTTCTGTAGTTATAAAATGGAGTAGACTTTGCAGTTTGGTGAACATTAAAAGGGGATCAAAAACACCTCTATCTCTTTCACACACATGCACTCGGACATTCAAGTTCAGAAGTTGCTTTTCATCACCATATAAGCACTTCACTTCTTTATTGCTTAAGTGAAGCATTCACATATACTCATTATTCCCAGATAAAAATTTGTCTTGTACATCATTATAGAAAAATTTGTCTTTCTATCTTAGGCTGTCTACAATGTGATTTGTTATGACGACTTAACGCGACTAAAAACTGGTGTCGAATTATTAAAGGCCACAGATGACATAGAGAAGAACGTGGACAAGGTTAGTTTTCTTTCATCTTACTCTGCCACTTTACTTCTTATTGATCAAAGTTGAATAATGTTTCACGACAAACATCATCCAAACCAGAAGTACACACAATGTTAGATCGACAAAGTTGAAACAATTCGGAGGTATTGCAGGTTTCAGCTCCCTTGCTGATTCTTCATGGAGCTGCAGACAAGGTAACCGATCCTAAAGTGAGCCAGTTTCTACATGAGAGAGCTTCAAGCACGGACAAAACTCTAAAGCTCTATGAAGAAGGTTTTCACTGCATTCTAGAAGGCGAACCAGACGACAGAATTTTTACAGTCCTCAACGATATTATTTCATGGCTTGATGAGCGGTGCTTGTCTAAATGATGTTTGTACCATGTTCTTATTCTGTTGAAATTTGTTGGTCAATTAGATACTGTTGAAATAAAAACCAGTTAATGAAGTTGTGGAAGAATTGTGGTTTTTGTATTGAAGCAACTCAACTACTGGTTATATTTTTTAGAATGTACTCTCAAATAATATTGAATTCTATAAAAATATTCAGCAGCACTTTTAGATGAATCCCGGATATATGCTTATGTAGAAAGTATTTTTGAAATAACTTATGTGTTAATTATTTGAAAGCTCTTTTTTTTTTTTTTTTTTGTCTGAAGTATTACGCTATTACATAAATTCAGGTTTTTTTTTTTTTTTTTTTTTTTGAGGGACAGTACTTGAACCCACAACTTTGTGGTGTAGGTGTGAGGGGTTTACATTGGACCAACCTCATCTTGTCTATTTGAAAGCTCTTTTAACCACATCAAAAGCACTTCCATGTACTTGACAACAACAAAAAAAAAAGTTAACAATTGATCTCAATTCTCAATACAAAAGGTGTTTCTCATGTTAAGGTTATGTTTAGTAGTCCCTATAAAATCTTCATTAAATTTAAATTTATTGAAAAACTTGAAAACAAAAATCGTAAGAAGTTTTATAATATTCTTTAAAACAATTGGGTGCTTCCATCTAAAATATAATGATTTTGTTTATTTAATTTTGATCCAATATAGAAAAATAAATAAATATATAAATGATTAATTAAACATTATAAAAAAAAATCATGTTATTAATATAGCAATGAAGATATATTGTTAATAAATAAATTAATTAAAATAATCACATTATAAATAAGTAAATATCAAACCCCTCACCACTGATGTGGTAGTGCACCTCCCTTTTACATTGGTGGTGAGGATTTCGAATCCCACCACCAAGAAAGTAGATATCCGGACCAAAAACATGAGAGTAAAAACCGAAAATATTTTCAAATTTTGGCGATATTTTGACAATATTTACACCGGTATTTTTATCAATTTAGATCCAATATATTTATCAAAATAGATATTTACTTGTTTGATAACAAATGAATTATCACACCATTAAAACAAAAATTATCACATTATTATTTTTCGGGCAATAATTATTTTGTCCCCTGACATTTGCAGGATCGTCGTTTCCCCCCCTCACATTTCAAGAAACCTCATTTTACCCCTACCATTAGGGGTGGCAATGGGGCGGGTTCGGGGTGGGGTGACCCTCCCTACTCCCCGCCCTATTTATTTTTTAAAACCCCATCCCCACATAAAACTCCACAATATATGGAGCAGGGCGGGGAGGGGCAGAGTATGCTTTTCCCATCCCCACCCGTTTACCCCATTTAACTAATTTATCAAAATTATTTATTAAAATAATAAATATACAACACAATGAATATGATATAATATATAAAGTAATTCCAAAACATTATTGAAAACCATCTCATAAATATTAAAAATAAACATAAATCTCACAACTAAACAAATAAATTCAATATTTTTAAACAAAAAATTAAAAGAAAAAAACTAAATAATAAAATAATAAAGATTATATTTTAAGTGGGGCGAGACGGGGCGGGGATTATAAAACTCATTCCCGCCTCATACCCATTGCGGGTTTTACTATCTATCCACATTCTCGCCCCATTCCTATCAAATTGAAACCCATCCCCATCCGGCCTAAAAGTGCAGGTCCACACGGGGCCTAGTACCCATGGGTTATTTTGCCATCTCTACCTACCGTTACACAACAGTTAAAAAATGATGTGGCAATTAACTTATTAGCAGTTCCTAAAATTGGGGAGGAAGATCTGGCTATTTGTGGCATCAAATGAAGATTCGATTGATGGAGAAGAATCAAGAGTAGATGACAAAAAATCATACCATTGATTTGGTGTATATTTAGAGATATCATGTGTATTAAATGATTGATTTTTAAAAGGAAAGGTATACTCTATGAAAATGACATGGCGAGAAATAAACATACGGTTGGTTTGAAGGTCAAGACAATGATAGGCTTGATGGGCTGTGGAGTAGCCAACAAAAACACACACTTGATCTAGACCATGGTTCAAGCTTGTGCGATGTATACGGACGAAGCCAAGGATAACATAAACAACCGAAGCAACGTATTGTAATTAGAAATTTTTGAGATTTGAAATTCAAGGATGAAGAGGGCATATGATTATTAAGGAATATGGCAGTTTGAAAGGCAAAAGACTAGTATGTGAGAGGTATGGATGCATGGTGAAGCAAACTGAGAGTAGTTTTGACAATGTGTCGATGCTTGCATTCTGCTATACCAACGTGTTCAGGTGTAATGGGAGGAGATATTAAATGTTGTATTCCATAATGAGTGAGATGATGACCTAAGCTTTGAGCTTCACCACTACCATCGATGTAAACTGTTTTAATGAAGGTGTGAAAGAAATTTTTAACAAGCTTGTTGAAACGTTCAAAGACAATAGGAACTTTAGAGTTGTGTTTGAAAGTATATATCCATGTGTATTTTGTAAAATAATCAACAAATATAACATAGAATTTGAAATGATCAAAGGAGATAACTAGGGCTGCACCCCAAACTTTAGTCAATAAAATCTTAAGAGGTTTGGTACATGAAATAGATGAAATTCCAAATGGAAGACATGCATCACAATGAGCAAATTGATAACAAAATTAGAAACAAGAATAGAATGAGCAGAAATCGAATGCTTGAGAACTACGGTGGATGGGTGACCAAGTCAACAGTGCAAGAAATTAATGGAAGGAGCTGCAATGAAGGTGGATGTTGACTTGATTGAAAACTGTAGTAATGTCTGCCACTCATGCAGATTTCCTATATTTTGGCCTCAAACCAAGGATGCTCCCGTACTTAGATCCTTCACAAGGAGAAAAAAAAAATTCAATGGATGTTTTATTTTGAGAACAATAATGAGATACACTAAGAAGATTCTTTTTAAGGTGAGGTGCATACAATACATTTTGTAACTAAAAATTAGAGGTAGGATTAGTAAGACTAGTAGATCCAATGTGAGTGATAGGAATACTTTTATCGACACCAACCATGATATCTTCCTTACCACCATAAGTGGGACACACCTGAGTCAACAACCCAGTTGTTGTTTCGATTGTCTGCTTGATCATTTGTCATGAAATGGGCTTGATATGGAGAGGATGACCAAGACCGACATTCTTTTGTAGTATGTACCACTTTATCAAAAAGTTGACAAATGGATCTCGATTGCCCACTATTGGTTGGAGGACGCCAAAACTAATGTGAAAGATTAAAGTTGTTAGGATTGTCAAAGTTTGGAGGGTTCCCATAAGGAGGTCAATAACCATAGCCTTGCTGAGTGGAATTGTTTGCATTATTAGAGCTACATCTGTATCCTTGATTGTTGCTTTTGGTATTATTGGCAAAGTTGCTACCTTTGTTTTTCTTGGAAGCAGAGACCATTGATTGAAATGTTCTATGATTTGAGGGATGTCTTTCTTGATCTTTTCTTGATTTAGAAAGGATTTATGATCAAGAAGTTTGTCATACAGTTCTTCAAACGACATCAGAAAGTCATGAGCAAGAATGGCAGCTTGTAATTCTTTATAATCATCACCAAGTCCATTGAAAGAGTGAATGATAATTTCTCTATCACTCATAGGGTGATCGATTAGAGCAAGGTCATAAACAAGACTTTTTATGGTCTACATATATTCTGCTATGGATTTACCCTCTTTGGATTTTACTTCCTAATTAAGCATTTGGTGTTTGTCTAGCAATACTTGCATCTAGAATATTTTCATATATTCACTTAGGTTGTTTATCTCTTCATTGAATCAAGTCTTATGACTAAGAGTATTTAGGCACAAGCAATTGGTCTATGATCACTATTAAAGGCCCATGGGTAGAATGAAGTGGGTTAGTGACTAATGATTGTTGATTAGAGGTCAATCTAGATTGTAAACATTTATTCAAATAGTGGATTTGAGGACTGTGTATGGCTAGATGGATAGCCCATGAGTTTTGCTTAGTTGGAAGGTTTCTCACGTAAATCAATCGATGTGTTTTTATTGTTTTCCGCACTTCTAAATAGTCGATTGGTTGCTTATTATGTTTGGGAGATTTGATAACATTGACTAATCAAAAATTGGTAATTACTTTTGATTAAAAGCTATTCAGCTCTAGCTAGGTTAGTTTAGTACCACTTTGTTTATTTTCAGGAGTCTTTGACTAATCGATTTTAATTGCATTTGATGTCTAAAAACAATATAAAAAAAAAAAAAAATTCAATCTTTATTAATTTTAATAATATATGTTTAAATACTATGATTTAAGGGCTTGACTTGCATGATTTTGTGGGTTTTGATGGGTATAATCCAACCCAAAACAATAGTCAATTGTACTAAACGATTCTTCCTCGGCCCCTTTTGAAGATGATGCTAACTACAATTCAGATGGAAGTTTATATCAATCAACAATCAATGGCAGCGAAGATGAGGTTCCAAAGGAAACAATGGAATTAGAGATGAGGTTCCAAATGAAAACAACCCCATAGGGGTAAAGATGAAAATGATGGGTTGTCTGATGTCAATGAGGATGATATTACAGAAAAAGAGGTGGTTGATAACCCCATTATGGGTACTGCATTTAGAATGAGGCATGATAGTTGAATTACATTTGAGGTGGGCTAGTTGTTTAGAAATAGTACTCAGTTTAGGGAAATACTACGGGAATACTATATTCAATAGGGATTCAAACTAAAAAGGATTTAAATGAGAAAATGAGGATAACATGTGGGTGTGAAGCACGACGCTGCCTTTAACGAGTGCATGGCAATCAAACTTTTGACAAGGTCACTTACATGTTAAAGACTCTTATGAATGAACATAATTGATTAGCAATTCCTACGAATAAAGATGTCACCTCGTTTAATTAGGAAAAAGGTTTGAGCTCCTTATTAAAGAAAACCCTAATGTTAACATTAGGGTGTTGGGTTCAATTATATTGAGGCAATGTGGGGTTAATGTGCCCGACCATAAACTTTATAGGGCCAAGAGGTATGTATTTAATATAAGGGATGAGGACTGCAGGCAGGGTTACAACAAGTTGTATAGGTATGGGCACATCATTATGGAAAGGAATATTAGGTCTTATGTAAAATTGAAGATAATTAGAAACCCTAATCCTCAAGTCCCTAGAAATCTCAAAAGATTTTATCTTAGCTTCCAGACCTAAAAAGTTGGAATTTACAAGGGTGTAAACCCTTTATAGGCTTAGATGACTGTCATTTGAAAGGTTCATATGAAGAGATTCTTATTTGAGCAATTGCAATTGATGGAAATTGTGCTGCCTTAGGTGTTGTTGAGATAGAGTGTCTTGATAGTTGGAGATGGTTTCTCAAGTTGTTGCATCAACATGTAGGGTGCATGAGACTAAGCAGGTTCGTTTTATGATCGACCGACAGAAGGGAATTATGCCAGCATTTGATGAAGTCTGGCCTAACCATAAATACAGATTCTGTTGTAGGCATAAGCAAAACATGTTAGGCAGGTACATTGTTTTCATTTTTTTTTTTTTAAAGTTTCATTTTTATGTGATTTTCAGGGTTTATTTTTATATAATAACTAACATATTGGAAGGCATGCTTCTAATGTGTAGGTTCAAAGTAGATTACTTGAAAGACCTATTTTGGCTTGCTGTTACAAGCTCCAACAAAGTAGCATTTTTGAAAGCCATAGATGAAATCAAGCAGACCTCTCCAGAGGCACATGCTTACCTTACTGGAATTTCATTAGAGACACAGGCAGTCCATGCATTTGACACTATATGCAAAAGTGATCACAACACAAACAATGTTGTTGAAGCATTTAATGGTTGGATGAACAAACACCGCACACTATGAATGTTGACTATGATAGTGAGGGTTAGGAAGAAGTTCATGAAACGAATTTGAGATATATATGAAGCTGCCATGCGTAGGAAATCGAACATACCACATGCAATCAATTGAATGCTACAAAAAGCCTAACAAAAAGGGAGATATTTGGATCCATTTAGCTGTGGAGAATACGAGTTTGAGATAATCGATGGAAATAGACAGTTTGTGTAAGGATTCCCAATTATTGATTGGCTTATTTCGTAGACAAACCACATGTGGGGCTTGTTGTAAGGGTAGCTTAGGAATTGGTGAAAGTTCAATGGCCCTCTCAAGACCTCAAGAGAAGAAGCAACAAAAGTAAATTCTAGTGCTTACTTGCTTTGAAGAGATCATAGTTGCACACACTCACAACTCATGCATATTTCTTATACTTATATGTTGTGTGTTTTCATATGTGTGCATTCATAATTGTTGAATATCTCTTCATGCATGTATATTTAATTGCATCTAATTTATTGAAATATCATGACATGTTTAGGCATTAGGATGCAAAGTCATGAATTTTATTCATGCATGTTTGAATTGAGTGCATCTTGGTCAATGATAATGCCATGACATATTAGGCATTAGGATGCATTCAATACTCACACGTGCACTTCATGTATGTTAGCTTTAAGTGTGGTATAATTCGTTTCCCGAAAGATGTTCGGAAACGTCCGTGCTTGCACAATGGTGTGCATGTCTTAGCACGATGGTTGACCACTTGAGAATGTCTCATTCTTCTCTTGGATAAGTGGTAGTTTTGGTTTGGTTGTTTGGAGTAATGTGTCTAGTTTCAAAAGATTGGATTTCAATGTTTTAAATATTTTTTAAAATTGACCTTTGTATGGTCTTGTGACCATATCTTTTTATCAAAAGATTTAAATTTAGTTTTGTAAAATTCTGGACAAACTAGACACCCATACCTTTCCAACGGTATATTATTCGTAATATTTCATGACCGTTTGGATTGGTTTTGAAATCTCCAAAGTGACCACCAAAACAGGGCAACTATGTTTTTGTCCGTTTCTGACCTTTGGTCACTCTACTGACCATAACTTTTTTTACATACATCAAAATGTCATTCCGTAAATTTGAGTAGAAAGTAGACTTCCATACCTTTCCAACGATATATCATATGAAAGGTTTCGATGTGGTTTGGTCATGTTTTGAGGTGCTTGAAGTTGAAGCTGATGCACTGTCGCGCCCAAACCGTGGTACATCCGCCCTACGTAGAGCGGGCACCTGATTGATTGTTCAATCCGCCCTTCACCCACCTTACAGGCGCCCTACATAGAGCGGTTTGTCCAAAAACTTTTTAAAAAATTTCCAAAACGACATAACTTCAATTGGACATCACATATATATGCCTCTTTGACCTTAGGTCACTTTAATGACTCAAAAAACTCATATTTTTGATTGAGAGGATTTTCAAAGAGAGCTTTTTCATCAAGAACTCATCTTTGATCATCCAAACCCATTTCCACATGCATAAATCATCATCTAAGTATCATCTAGGATCATCTAGTATGTGCTAGTGCATGGGTCTTCTTTAACACACATGGTATGATATGTTGAACACTATTATCTTACATAATTAGTGTTTTTACTTATCAATTTATCTCATTTATTATTTGTATGTTCTAAGAGTAATTTCTACATACAAGATTGAGATTATGTGTTGATTGGGTTATTTTGTGATAGCTAGGTTTTATTGTTTATATGCCATATAGCTAATTAATCTCATTACATGATTGAGATTGTTTTTTGATAGCTAGGATTTCATGATTGATATATACATCTAGCTAATTAATCTCATTGAAATGTTTGAGATTGCTTTTGATAGCTATTGTATTTAGGATTGGTTATCCTCTACATATCTAAGCTTTAAGACATGTCATTTAGCTCTTGATATCTAGGATTGTATTAATTGTCATATTATCATCCTAGATAAGCATATAGGGTTACCTAGTTCTATTTGTTCCTTGAATATCATCATATATTCACATATGCATTTTTATCTCTTCATTGAGAAGTAAGACTTGTGTGGCTTCCGGGATTAGGTTGCCTTTTGTCACAAGCAATTGTAAGTCTTGTGTGATGACCGGGATTAGGTCGTACACCGGGATTAGGTCGTACACTGGGATTAGGTGTTCACATAAGCAATTGGACTATGTTCACTCATACCGGGAGTAGGTAGTGGTAGTGAGTTACATACCGGGATTAGGTTGTAATCTTCATTATCATTAGTGGATTCGAGGTTCGAGTGTGGTGCACTTACCAGCCCGTGGTTTTTCTCGTGAGGGTTTCCACGTAAAAATCAAGCGTCTTTAATTTCCGCACTTGTATGCTTGATTTTTTATATTGACTAGTTTGGGGCCTTTTTGTAAATTTGACTAAACGCGAAAATTGAGTAATAACGATTAAAATCTATTCACACCCCCCGCCCACCCCCCCCCCCCCCCCCCCCCCCCCTTTAGATTAATATATATTTAGAACACACCGTTAATTTGTTTCAGTTTGTAGTGGAACTTGACAAACGCACCTACTAGTGTGGTATACTGATTATCTCAGGGGTTCCATGTAAGCATGCAATGGCGTGCATCACCAAAAAAAACGAGACAATGTTGAAGATTATATGGTTGATTACTTGCAGAAAGCTACGTATTTGAGAACATACTCTAACAACATCCATACAATTCCAAACGAGAACTTATGGCTGAATGGGAACTTTGAAACTATTCTGTCACCAATAAGAAGGAGAAGAGCTAAAAGACCAAGGTTATCTAGAAGAAAAGGATTAAATTAACCAAAAAAGGTGCAAAGGTCAGTTGGGTTTAAATGTGGGAAATATAGGGAGGTTGGTCACCACTCGAGAACGTGCAAAAACACATTAACAAATGAGGTAAATATACAACTTACATACTAATTCAATTGTTGATTAATAAGTTTAGAGTTCTAATAATGGTATTTGTAGTTTGCCAGTACATCCGCCGTAACTTCACGACCACGAAAAGCTACAAAAAGAAAGAGAAATGAGGTAATTGCATGAACAAATCACATCCACTACGCCTTCAACACATGATAGACTTAATTCATTGTGTTTCTTTTGTTAACTTTCAGACTGGCAGTAGCTCAACACATGTTGGACCCGATTCAACACATCCTAGGCTTACTTCAACACACGTTGGAAATGCTACAACAACTAGTCTTGGTGGATCATCAACTATTGTAGCGTCCCACATAATTTAGGAACAGTAACAAGGGTAATTTAGACCAATTCCTATATAATTAAATTATTATTTCAAACAATAAATGTTGATATTTGTTTATTTCCATGTTCTTTGGTTTCTATCAACTCGAGAGAAAACTTCAACTCCAAAAGATGCAACCAATTACGTAACAACTCAACCTCTCACATCAGGTGCACCTCAACCATCTCAACAATCTCAACCATAGGCAGCAAGTATGTTGTAGTATCTACAGGATAATATAGTGTAGTTTTTTTTTTTTTTTCAATGACAATATGAAGTTTGGTGGATAATGTTTTTGCACCCCTGCCGCTATTTGGTAATTGCTTTTTGTGGCGATGGTAGGTATTAGTTGAAGTACTGGTTGGGTAATTGTCTTTTTTTTTTTTTCATTTTTTTCATTTTTTTTGTGGATATGGTTTTTGTTGCTGAATGATAAATCAGTGATTTGGCAATGATGGATATGGTTTGATGATTGTTCTACTTGATCAATGAACTAGTGTTGCAATGAATTAATTATAAACGATTTGATTATTGTTCTACTTGATTAAGGTTATTGCAGTGAATTTTATTTATGTTTTGGCAAATGTGAAGGTGAATGCTTTAATTTTATTTTATTTTTGCAAATGTAAGGGTGATTTATGAATTAGTGTTGCTATATTTGAATATTTGCTCTTGTTTATATCACGGAATTGAACAAACTAGAATAGTGAATACAATAGAATAGTTCAATTACTTTTCATGATCATAACAAACATTGTTATACCACTGAAAACGATATTAATAATGCTTAGTAACATAAGGGTGTTTACTGTTGCTTCCACATTGTTTAATTTCCTTAAACTTGTTACTAATATCTCTCCGATCATCTTCAAAATGCACATAATTTCTCACCTTGTTCACGTCTCGCATATCGCGTATTGCATCTACGTTGTGTGAATGGCTTTGCTGGTATTCATCTTGATCAGGAGACTAAAACATATAAAAATTACATTTTCAACTCTCACACGAGAAAAACAATTTATTAGGATTTTTTTTTAGATTTAGAAATCTTGATTGCCGCCTTCTTCTTACAAGTTACAAAAGCATAATCTATTCTTAAACTTAATCATACCTCTGTTAATTTCGTTGATTGAAGTGCACGAACCTTCCATGTTTGAATAAAAATTTGTGTAACGATTGGAGAGTACGTAGAATGTTTCTTAGCAAAAAAACTGAGTAATGAATTGAAAGGAAAAAAAAAAAATCAAATGGAGAATATTTCTTAGTGGAGAAATATCGTAATTAATGGGAAAAACAAATCTGGCTTTGACATTTCATAGGCACATTTGATAGAAGTTATTGTTGTTATCAATGTCTATAAAGCAACGGTAACTTTTACATAAGTTGTGCTATTGGGACCCCTCTATTGACCTATTTATGTCCTCACTTATTAAAAATTTGATTCAATTAAATAAAATTAAATGGTTTTATTAATTTTTTAAAATTATTTCCAAAACTACCATTTTACTTATTTTTTTCAAACTTAATACACCTCATCTCTAATCTCTCTATACATTTCCCAGATACATCACACAACTTGTTTTTTCTTCTTATTTCATGGTGAAAACATTCTTCTAAATGCATTTTTTTTTTTTCTATAGTCGATTGGATTGTTGGTGGAAGATTGTAAGTGTGGTATTGATCGTCTCTGATAGTTTTTTTGAACGATTGAGTTTGAGTTTTGGTGTGGTTTCGTTTCATCAGAAATTAGGTTTTCTTTGTTGCGATTCTTGGTGCAATTTTGTTGTTTTGGTTGTTGTTGGTGTGTGTGGTGCCTTTTCATCTGGCTGTGAGGGTCAATTTGGGTTTCTTGGGGGAAAGATTGGTGTTCAATTTTTATTTTTATTTTTTTTTATTTTTTTATTTTTTTTTTTTGGAAGGGGATTCTCATAAAATTCTTCCAGATACTTGATATCATTCTTTGACAATTCTTCCAGATGCTTGATATCATTCTCAGACTCTTCCATAATATTTTGAATGTAAGTAAAAGCACATTTTAGAGTTTAAAAGTTAAGACAAAAAACATTTCAAGAAAACAAATTACAGTTGAACATGAGTTTTTATTTTTATTTTTTTAAAAGGAAAGTGGGGTTTTATTAGATTTACTTTGTAGAAGAATATATATATTTTTTTTTAAATATATGTATTTTTAAATAATTTTGATAAAGTAAAAAAAAAATACTAAATAATTTTAAAAATTTTAAAAATTGGTTAGTAGAGGGGTGCCAATAGCACCACTCATTCTACAATATGTTATTTATTTATTTTATTTTATTATAAAGTTGGAATTCTTCATTTCCATAAGGGCATTTACGTTCAAAGAAAAAGTTATACAGCCTAAAGCTACAATTAATGTTCTCGACATTTACATAATAAAATAATTATTTGTTTTTGTCTTTTACCGGAGTTATAAAAGTAAATAGATAATCTGATGCCATGTTATAGGTATTTCAGACTTTTTCATGGTTTGACAAGGTCTAAGGTTAAATCTGACGGTTGTTGACTGACGATAGGAGAAGTGCATGTCAATTAATGATAAATTTGTTTCCGCATGTAAAGGAGCAAACCCTAGGGAAGTTTGGTGCAATTTATTAAAAAATAATAGAAAATAATTGTTTTGTCTTGGCCAAAGGGTAGTAGGGGTGGGCGTTTAATGGATCGGTTCATTTTTCAATAAAACTGATAAAGTTTGGTTTATGAAAATATGAACCGATCCAATAAAATTTACAAATATCAACCGATAAAAAACCAACAGAATTGGACCGGTTCGGGTCGATTCGGTTTTAGTCCTACTCGACCAAATTCATGGGCTAATTAGTACACATATTTTTATATTTTAATCCTTTTGGACCTTCAACCAAATTAAATTATGGGCTTGAACAAATTAAAAATACTAGTTTAAAATAATATTCAGCAAAAAAAACAAAGAAAAAAATATATATGTTGTGACACACTTTCATAGTTTTATAATTTCATGGACCATTGAACATTGAACATTAAACTAAGATTTTTTTTATATATATAAGTTGGATCTCGATTCAGTTTTTCGGTTTGCGATAGCGAATTGGGAAAAAAAACCGATCCAATCGGTTTTTAGAAAAATGAATCGAACTGAACCAGCCAAAATAAGAAAACTGATTAAATAAAAAAAAAAAAAAAACGATCATATTAGTTCGGTTTGACTTATTGGTTTTTTACCCACCCCAGGCACCGATCCAAATGATCTAATCCCGTGGAGACCGGATTGGTACAATCATAGTCCAATCCCACGTAATAACAAACATGCCCTAAAATCAAAATCTATGATCGTGCTTGAACAAAAAAAAAGGTGCAAAAATATCAACTGGGTTCTGTTCACTTGATCTTACAAGGTTATTGGATCGTTCAAATTCACAAGTTAATCGTCATCACTATACAGTGTAATCGCTTCTTTTTAAGCTTTTTCGATGTCACTCTTGAACCAGCTTTTCAACAGAGGCGTTTTTGGTGCCAAATGGTATGTGTCTTTTTTTTTTTTCTTTTGTTTCTGCATCTAAATTTGAAAACCCGTTTGGATTTTCTTCTTGTTATAGTGGGTATTTAACGTAATCGGTGTAACTATCCAGTTTGTTTGTAATCTATGTGAAATTTGTGGGTTTGTTGGGTGTTATGTTATTTCTTCAAGACTGAATTTTGGTGTATATAAATTTATTTCAGCTAGTAGTTTTGAATTTTTTTCTTTGTAAGGATTTTTTGGTGTCTAAGTGAATTGATTTTATGAGAAAGTCCCGATTTTATAGATTTTGTTTTTTTTTATTGGATTCGTTATTTTGATTCTGAATACGGATAGTGTAGAAGTTTAATGATCTTGTATAGAATAGATAAAATGCATTATATTTTGTCCAATTTTATTGATTTCTTAGATGTGTTCAAACTTCAAATTATAATTGATGGTTGGTTTTGTAGCAAAACATGTTTGACTTTGGCGATCTCGCGAATGAAATTGCTACAAAACAAGAGAGATTTGCAGCTCAAACAAATGCGAAAAGAGATAGCTCAGTTTTTGCAGGCTGGCCAAGAAGCCATTGCTAGAATCCGGGTACTTATTTGAATTCAAAATTGCTATTGATTGACAGGTCAAGATTTCTGTTCAACAGCTGACACTTGAAATTGCTGTCTGGTGTTAGGTGGAGCATGTAATTCGGGAACAAAACATATGCGCTGCCTATGCAGTATTGGAACTGTTCTGTGAGTTTGTCCTTGCACGTGTTCCGATTCTTGAAAATCAGAAGTAAGTTCACTAATTGCAAGGATCTATATGTCCTGTTGTTCAATGATCTTTCGAGACAAAGTTGCTTCTTTTCAGAAGGCATACTATCAGTGTCTTCAGTAACATAAAGTGTGATTGAATTTCTTATTCTAACTTTACAAACATGGGTAGCAGCAGATGACACACTGTACCTTCCTTATAATAAATATTAAAAAAAATCATAGTAAAGGAATTCTCGCAATGTAATTGAAAAATCTTGTTTTTTTCAATAATGAAATTCAAGTCATGTAATCAGTGTGATTTATTATTTACTGATAAACGATGGGATTGGTAGTTACTAAAGCTTGTACCCTAAAGGATAGCCTTGTTGGTTATATATGTGGTGGAGGAACAGGAGGTATAGGGTCAAATCTGCCTCACACCAACCTTGGAGGGGGATTCAATATTATATGTGTTTTGTATGTAGAGTGGAGTAGGAGGTTTTTTTTTTTTTTTTTTTTTTTTTTTTTTAATTTTTTTTAATTTTTTTTTTTTTTATGGAAGCCCAAGTCAGAAGTATGGAATGAGTTGAAACTTGATCATGGTCATGTATGTTTCTTTTTAAGATATGGTTACATGGTATGGATAGTGTTTTCTAAATGTTTGAAACATATAGTTTTCTGTATTTGAACTTGCAAAGTGGTAGTCAGATACTTTTACCAAGATGAAAGATTATAAAAACCAATTTTCATTTTCCGAAGACTATTGGAAGGAAACACTTTACTTTCCTATCTACTTATTGTCTGACTTTGAACCTCTTCTAAAAGTTTGCTAAAACAAAAAAAAAATAAAAAATGAGTAGATTCTTCCTGCAGCTTCAGAAGAATGTCTAATTTTAGTAAAACTTAGTAAAATCTAAATAGTTGAAATTATACCTGATATCTTGATGACTCCATGTCAGCCGTCTTAAGAATATGCAAGTTACATGCATGTTACTTACATGCATATCATAATTATAATAAAAGTTTCAATGAAGCAGCCTTCTAGCCTTGAATAAGTTTTTTTGGATGGAGTGCTGGCCTGGCTCCTGCCATTGGCCATTGGTTTACTAGATGATTCCTGAAACTTGAGTCCAAACCTGTTCAATAGTTTCTTTCTCTATCTTTTGAAGTACAAGTTATTGGAAAAAACTGTTTTGGATTACCTAGGTTAGAGATAGTTGCCTATTAATTTAGTAGTGTGCCCAAACAAAATGCTAGTTGAAGTGTTTTTATAATTATATCTTTGATTCTTTTCAATAATAAACTTACGCTGAAAGATTTAGGATTTTTTAAGTGGGCATATGAGCAGTTCTTCCTTCTTAATTGAGAGTCAGAGTTGAACCATAGCTTGAGCTTGCAAATCTAGCTTAATTTTTTAATAGGCAGAGGATAAAACCTACATGATTTAACTAGCTTATGAATAGATCTAAGTCTCAAGCTTGCTCGTGTAGTATTAAGCATTTCATTAACTGCTTGACTTCAATTACCTTCTGCTTTGATTGGTCTTAGTGTGAAAAGTGTTTGATCAAGCAGAGAGGTGTTACTGGTTTATATATTCATGTGTGTGTCTGTGGACTTGTCTGTATTATCATATACTTGTTTTTTAATTTCCATAGATAGGATTTACTTTCTATCTCTACCTTTTCATCAGGGTTTGTTTACTACCTAATTACTAGGTAACCTGACAGACTAACATCTTTGTGCATTAGTTCTGTGATTCTCATGGAATTGAAGGGCTTGCCTTCGAACATTTGGAGAGTTGAGTTTCTTAGAAAAGAAATATGATATTGGGATTTGCAGCAATCTCTCATACTGTGTTAAAAATTCTCTTCTAGGTCAACTTGTAATCATGAATATTATCCCTACAAAAACCATGGGGACTGACTTTTCTCGAACATGGAATCTCAAAATTAGGCAATCTGGCAGCATTTTTAGAATCTTAATCTATGACGAACCTTCCTTTCATTTCTCAATCTTCGAGTCGGTGTTTAGAGAAATTTTGGTTTAACATTATCTGAAAAATCAGTGAAACCAGGGTACATTCAAAGTAAAACCTAGAGAGAAGATGTAAAAGTTGGAAATATTTGTATCTTACAGTGTTGATTATAACTTCTTTCTAGGAGAAAAACGTGAGATCCTTGAAGAGAAAGAAGAGAGAATAAAGAGGGGAAGAAGAATTTTACCCAATAGTTGAAGAAAATTATAATTTTTTCACAGTTTGCTTCTACAATGTCATATATGTTTGAAGACCTCAGGGTCAACCATTTTTAATGCTCTTCACAACCATGTGATTTTAATAATATTCTGATGATATCAATTTCCTTTAGTTTGGAGGCATTTGGAGATTGTGATAAAAAAAAATTGTGGAAGCCTATAATTTTTTTTTTTTTTCCAATGCACCCGGCTTTTTAACCACTCTATCCACATTACAGGGATTGCCCGTCAGAAATGCGGGAAGCTATTGCAAGCATACTTTTTGCTGCTCCTAGATGTTCAGATTTGCCAGATTTGTTGCAGATCAAGAACATGTTTACTGCAAAATATGGGAAGGAATTTGTGATGGCTGTGTCTGAGCTCCGTCCAGATTCTGGCGTCAACCGTACAGTTAATATGGCTTTAGTGCATTTATTGCAAGTGTGGATATTTTTGCAGGAGCAACCACTTTAACTTGAATGTACTAATATTTCTTTTCCAACTTCTTTGTTGTTGTTGTTGTTGTTGCAGTTAATTGAAAAACTTTCAGTTAGTGCACCATCATCTGAGGCAAGGCTTAAGGTATTGAAGGAAATTGCCCAGGAGCACAATCTGGCTTGGGATTCTTCTATGACTGAAGCAGAACTCTTCAAAAAGCATGAAGATCTTCTGGTATTCTTATCAAATTTATGTTTCCGATTATATATCTTTTGGGGTTGGGCTTTATTTTCATTCTTTATCATTTGTTGCTTTTAGGAAGAAATAATTGCTTTGTTACTCAAATATATTCGAAATAACGGATACTGCATCCTGAGTTTTCAACCTCCAGTAAGACTGTAAAAACTTTGAGCACACTTGCTTCTGGAAACAATCCTTTTACAGTAAAGATATAGTTAGCTTAAATCTTCCAGATTTTTCTGGTGCTGTGCTTAATGTATGCTTCAACCTACCTGCTGCTGCTAATTAGGGGTGTCTCCACCAGAAATTATAGGTCTCACATCAAAGTTATGCTCATTTCAACTCAGAAATCTAAAGTTTGAGTTCCCAATCAATTAAAGAGCTACATGTTTTCTTTTCTTAGTTATGCTTGCTCAGGATTTTGTCAACAACAATTACTATCATTAGAGATAGTTAGAGACCATCTGGTTTGTTCTATAATCTAACATTCTAAACCTAACATTCTGCTGACTACCATTCTAATATTTTGTCTTGTCAGTTGTCAACTTGTCATCCAGGGAAATTTGATTATATAATCAAGTGATTACTAGGTTAAGATTATCATCAGCAGTCTGGTTTTAATATTAATGAAGGAAAGTTGCTAGTTAATAGACTTCACATCCCCTAATCTGTCAAATAAAGCTTAAAGCCAATATCTGTGGCATACACAGTGAATAAATTGACCATAAGTCAGTAATAAATAATTGCTAATTGACTCTATATTTCTGAGTTCGGAGATTTGATTTGCCTATTCATGAGAATACTCAAACCAGACTTAAAATCATATTTAAGAGCTCGTTAAGTTTCCAGTTTATCTTGAGCAATATAGTATGTGGCGCAATAGGTCTATTTAGTATTTACTATGAGATGAAGTTATAATACTTCCCCTGATAACTTCTCGATTACCTTGAGATGGAATTTTCCTTGAACTTTTATAAGTCATCCCCTCTACTAGGCTTTTATTGATAATGTTATATAACCAAACTAAGTATTCGAATGATTACTTTTAAGTGGATTATGACTCGGTGGGCGAGCTGTAGTGAATAGTTCTTGAATTGGACAAGTTATTGTAGTGTACTTTTAAATTCTTGCACTTTAAGGGACTTATTATAGCACCGATTGTTGAACTATTGAGTAATTTGTGACCATTTTATGTTTTTTCTCAAGGGTGGATCAAAGGCAATATGCGGTGGATCTTCACTTCCTCAAGCTCCTGTCAAACAAGACTCTCCTAAATCTTCACCTTCTAATGGGGCACATCCTACTATGCCTACAGTGAGCAAACCGGGATCTCAACAAGCTCCTAATCCACCAAGTGCAATGCCCCTTTTGGGTACTAACGAGATTGAACAATCAGCTACAAATTATAATGCTGCAGCACCTATTACTGATACTAAAAGGGAGATAACTACATCACAACCATCTGATGTTCTGGAAAGAGCTCGAGCTGCTATTGCCTGTGCAGAGCGTGCTTCCGCAGCTGCTCGTGCAGCTGCTGAACTCGTGAATGTTAAATTTGGTTCATTGAAACTAGAAGGTAAGTCATCATAGAAGCGCATATACAATCGATCATCTAGTAAAATCCAACGGATTCATAATTTTATTCTGCGGCCTGTCCAGAACCAAAGAAAGAAAATTGTATATCTTTCAATTTCATTGTGTATAAAGATTGAGAAAATTTCTTTCTCAATGCAGTTTCTGTTTGTTTCCTGTGATTGATTGGTATTGTTTATGATAAGTTACAAGTTCCCTGTGTCGTGTTCCTTAATTGCCTGGTAGAATAATGAGTTACAGTAACAGTTGAGGCATTATTTTCTTCAACTGAAAAAGTTAGCTAGAAAGCCATTAATTTTGTTGTGCCTCTGTAACTAATTGCAGTGGATACAGCAGAAAAGGAGTTTCATGGGAGTGTTTTTTGAAACAATAACTCACCTAAATTTGCTGTTTCACTCAAGAAAATCTTAAAAAAGAGATACATTTACTTTAACATGAAGTGGCACAGCAAGAGTGACAAGGAGCTGAGAAAGAAAGCACACAAAGTGAAAGTGAAAAATGAAAAATGTTCCATGTCTGAACAGAAAAACCAAAACATTCTTGTATTTATTACCAAACAAACCCACACCTACATGCACTCTACAGGCCTCTCAGCCTTTGCCCTATCCATGCAGATTTTGATTGATATAAAAGCCCTCTAGGTTTTTTTCATCTTCCTTTTATTTCACACAAAACAAAACAAAACAAAACATCCCTTCTATGCCCAGACAAATTTCTATTACCCTAGCTCATCCATAATATATAAAATGCAAGTCTCAAATCTCAAGTGTCATACAAAATATATAGATACAAGGGTTTTTGTATTTCTCGTGGCCTAGACAACTGGTCGTACGGATGGGATTAAGTTCAAGATGTTTCGGACTAAAACAAAAAAAGACTCTATTTATGTATACATATATGTCAAAAAGGATCACACATGACAGAAGACAGTACTTATGAACAAAAAATGGGTGTGATGCAACTCAAAGCCACGTCGATCTGTTTCTGCACAAAAGACATTTCCTCATCCTCCAGGCTCCAGCCTAGCTAGGCTAGCTCTTGTATGAAACTTCAGCAATCCATAGCTGTACAGATATTCACTGTAACATTCACAGAGAGTGAAAAAGATGTGTCGTTAGTTATCAGATGATGAGATAGACAAGTATCAAGTATAATATATATAAGGACGACAGATTTATTTATATATATAATTCTGAGAGAGCGAGAGGTGTTTGTGTGTGTGTGTGTGTGTGTGTGAGGCGTGATCTGAAAGTGATCGAGAACGAAGCCACTTTGAATTTCGTTGAAGTGAAGGGTCGTTTTCGTCTTGAATTTCGTTTTATCCCCACACTTGTTTCCATTGGTCGGTTTATGATCCCTCCCTATTCCTTTGTTGCTTTTTCTTTTCTAATCATATTTTATTTGTATACAATTATCAAAAATGTATGCTTTAATATTTTTTATATTAAATAAAAATTTGTGGTTTAATGCATTTAAACATGTGTTTAAATTAATTAATAACGGAAGTTTGATTCAGTACAAGTCTTCTTACACTCGGTTATATCAATAAGATTGTAGATTTGAGATCGTATAACATTCTTCTTACCTCATGGTGTAGGTGTAAGAGGTTTACTACCGGACCAATCTCATCTCGTCTAATAAATTCAAATTAATCATTGTGAAAATTGTCAAATCTAGCCATCTAAAATCTAAATTATGGCAAAATTATCCTAATCATTTATGTAGGTGTATGTATATGCATAAAAAAATAAAATAAAATAAAATAAAATAAAACACATAATTGAAATTGAAACATTAATTAAACAGAATTGGCTCAAATGATAATTTTTACTAAGTTTACCCAACTCCTAAATTTGTAATATTAGTTAAACATTAATTAACTACTATATCAATCAAATGAGCATATTATTTTAAGATATTCAAAAGTAGTTTACTTTTTTCCATAAAATATTTGGGTACGGATATTGACACCCATAAATATGATAAGCACACCCATGTCTAATGCCAATAGTACCCTTATTTAAATGAAAACAATTTATTTATAAACCCTCATAAGTTATTAACACACCCAATACAGGAAAAAAAAAAAAAAAAAAAAAAAAAAAAAAAAAAAAGGTCTAATAATTTAAAGAATGTAACATTGAAGTCTTAGTGGCTTTAGCCAACATACCTGCAATAGACTTGATGGATATTATATGCAGGAGAATTCAAGAAAGTAAGGTTTAAAACAACTATGTCTTCTGATGATACAAGTTCCACTAGATGAGGACGGCTGTAATTTAAAGATTTAGAGCTGAACCAATCCCACCAAACCGATCCCTGGGCATCAATGGTTCCATTATCACCTAGTGCAATTTTAACAACGATTATGACAGGGAAAATAATGATTGGAAAATAACGATTACTCTTCCAACAAAATAAATAAATAAATAAATAAATAAAAAATTAGAGTAACAAGCAAACGTGATCAAACTTGTACCCAATACAAACTTTCTTCTACAACAATAATTTTTTTTTTTTTTTTAAATAACAAGATTTTATTAACAACCAAAACAAGGAATAAAGGAATAACAAACTAATAAGCCACAACGAACCCAAACAACAAACACCCACTAAAACAACAATTTGAAACCTTAATTTAATTCTTTCGAATCTAGATAGAACACCCAAAATTCAGTTTTTAAGTAAAAAATAAGTTAAGTCTATTTTCTCTTCTACAAAAACTAAATTTTGATATAATGTATAAGCATAGTTATACCTCGTAATTTGTAAATTCACTATTGTAGTCCATAGTACATTTGACTCCAACATCGTTCATGCTCTATTGAGAATTCACAAAAATTCGATAATTGTTCCAACAATATGTACTGCTATCTTAAAAAATTAAAAATAAAATAAAATAAAATAAAATAAAAAAATTACTTCTCACTTATTTTCATTGATAGAGTTCATAATAAAAATAAATAAATAAGAAATACGTACATCTATGATCGGAGTCCTCTGAAAATTCTTGTCCTATTACTTTGTTGTATGATAATTGGAGATTTTAGCTCCGTTGGGCTTCTGTTCTTCTCGTTCCTTAAAAAAAAAATAAAAAATAAAAATAAAAATTAAAAAAAATTAAAAAAAATTAAAAAAATTGAATTAATGTTGAATTAGGGTTTTGTTTTGTTTTTTGTTTTTTGTTTTAATAAAGTGATATAGTTGAAGATATTGGTGTAATTAATGGGTGTAAATAGTATTTTGTTTATTTTTAATTAAACTATTTTGGTCCTTATTGGTAAATTCCTATTGGGATATTTTTTTAATTAATTTTTTTATTAAAATCTGGGTGTGCTTATCATATTTATGGGTGTCAATACCGGCTCCCAAAATATTTCTTAAATATCACTATTGTACTTATCTTAGGATAATATATTTTTTAGGAGAAAACTAAAAATATATACCTATCATAAGTACTTAATTGGTTAGTTGGCTCTTTGTTTATCCCGCTAATTAAGTGTTTTTTTTTTATTTTAACTATAATAAATTTTGGAGTTGGGGGAGAAATATAACTTTAACCATTGATGTGGGTGTAACTTGTAAGATGCTCATCACTCCTTAACTACAAATTAAGTTGAAGAGTTAATAAAATTTGTAGCACCTGTTGGTGCTTATGGGACTAGCATAAACTTCAGAATTTGAGTTTTAATAATACCCAAAATGTGTTTTCACAAAATACCCTTCGGACACAAAAAAATAAAATAAAAAAGTCACATGCTTTTTTTCATGCCTTTATTTGTGACTTATTTCTCTGATTGCAATTTATTTCTTTGATCGTGGATTTAGGATCCTCTCATAGCTTTGTTTTTTCCTACCCTTTTTTTTTCAAGTGTAAGTGAAACACCCACTTGCATGGAAGAGAAAAAAAATCAACAAATCTTGACCATGTATTTTCTTTTATGTTTGGGTGTCACTAGATTATGAAAAGTTTAGAAAAAAAAAAAAAAAAGGACAGGAGAGAATCATGATCCTTTATCGTTACTTATTTTCTAGAATTTGTATTTTTTGATGTGTTCTTCATTTTTCTTTTTCAGATTTATGTTCTATCACGATTTTTTTTTTGTTTCATCTCCCTATCAATTCCTTATATTTGTCTTAATTACTTACAAGAGAGAGAAAATCAGAGGCGAAGCCAAAATTTTAAATTTAATCAAGTTTGGGGGAGAGGTGCAACCAGTAAAATTTTCATTTTATAAGAAACAAATATTAAAATTTTAAATAAAATATGAGGACTAAAATTTTTTTCAAGAGGCCCTCTATACCTCTTCATAGCTTCACCGCTTGATAAAATCATGATTAATATATAATTTTCTTGAGAGAATTTTCGCTTTTCTTAGAGAAAAAAAGGAAAAGGGAAGTCAATAGGCATTTTTATGCTTTCAAAATATATATATATATAGGCATTTTTATCGATTACTCTACTTTGATGTTATTAAAACTCAAGTTATTAACTTAATGTTAGTCTCACAAAATCAGCTTAAAAAAATGTTATATTCATATATTATCACTGAAGTTGAGGCCATGCACTAAATTATTCTTATTGTATCTTATATATTCTAATCCTATTAAAACTTTCAAGATATAAATACTTAACTCTATAGTAAAAAATTAAAAGTGCAAGGCATGAAATGAAACGAAAAAATAAAAATAAGGAGCCAAACTTGGAAATAGCTAGCCTGCTATAGGTCTCCTTCTCTATATACATATAGAGTAGTACTAGATTACAAAATTCAACAGCTGGATCAGCTAATGAAATAACAATTCATGCTAAAACTTGAGCCATCTCATCCTATATAGCAATGAAAAGGGATTTTTCTTTATTTTTGAGAAAATACATAGCTTTCCATAAGACAACCTACCAACATATTATATAAATATATATAATTATAAACATGAATATACAGTTCATCAAATTTTCCTTTATTATGTTTAGGCCGGTTAATTTCCTTTGAATAATATATTGATTTTCAGTATTATATGCTTCTAAACATGTGGTCTGTGTGGACTAACGTAATTTCCAGGTGGACTAAGTATAATTTTTATTTTGGGTATACACCCGTGGTTTGTGTGGCAACCTGTACATGAGACATTATTAGGTTGAATTAACGTAATTTCCTACCCAAATCACACTAAGCGGTAATACAAATTTTTTTTTTTTTTTTTTAGCAAACCATACAATAAAATTTTTCTAATCAAAAAGTAGGAACTAGAGAATATGATTAAACTAGGAACTAGAGAAAAAACAAATATCAAGTGAAATAAACTTTAATGTGTTTGAGTGTTAATACAATAGTGAACATATCACCTTAATGAATTTATTGAGATTATCTTAATTAAATTAAAACTAGACTATTTTTGTAAATTATCAACCAATTGTAATTTTACTTTTTTTTTTAACCAACACTTGAAAACAATTGAAAAAAAAATCCAATTTTTTTTTTAAAGAAAAAACTAGCCTGATCTTCAGCCCAAACTAGTTTCCAAATGCCTCCGCCCCTGCTCTAGAGATCATTGATTAATTTTCAAAGAACATGGATTGTTGTGGAAGCCCTTCATTTCTATAATTTTGCATTAATTCCGTGAGTGTCGGTCCATGGACTTATATCAGTTTGAAATATATATATATATATATTCTCTCCTCTAGACTGAACTGAACTTTTAAGATTATAACGAGACTTATGAGTCATTGATTAAGTTTAAGAAGAATTTGAATATTGTGAGTCATTGATTAAGTTTAAGAAGAATTTGAATAAGCTAAAGTATGTGAATCTAATGGTTGATAGTTGTGGAACTGATATAAATAAAATCAGCTCGTCCTGCGGATAGAAAAACTGAGATATATATATATATATATATATATATATATATAAATTATCATGTCAAGTATACCTGACTACTTTATCATATGGTTTCATTAATTCTCGCTATTGAGAAATAATGTAAATTTTTTTACACTAATTCTCGGTAACAAGAACTAGCGTTAGGTGACATGATAACTGCTATATATATATATATATATATATATATATATATATCAATTTTTCTCTAGTAGACACACAATATAGGCATACTTATAACATACTAATACACATTATCACACTTTTGCCATGTGTATTATGTGTATTATTATGATTAAAGTTATGTTGCTTATATGGCAATGTGTGTGTGTGATTACTCGGAAGAACATTATAAATGTTATTTTCATTGCAAAACTTCTCCAAATCATTATAATTCACACAAGGAGTTACATTAATTATAACAAAGCATTGGCATATTATATATACATGGTTTTATTTATATATGATGTAGTCATTTTCTTGAGCGAATACATATAATTGAATTAGAGAGCAGATAGCTACACAGAGACTATGTACTAAAATATTCAAAAACATACCCAAAAAGAAAAGGTAGTTGTTTCCTTTTCTATCAAAGTTGACAAAAAGAGAGAGAAAGATTAAGAAAATACACATAAAGTAAGTTCAAAGGGATAGATAGATAGATAATCAAGAGAAAAAAGACTACCGAGTAATTAACTAATGAATTTATAGTGATAGATCGAAAAACCTCTGTAAAAGGCTGCTATAAAAAAAAGAATGTAATTATCTTCAGATTCTGAATATAAAAATATATATATATATATATATATATATATAAGATTCATATATTGTTAAGAATTGATCGAATTAAATTATATGATAATTAATTAATTAAAAAGCAATTATCTCATGCAGTATTGCAGCTTTAAACATTCCTCTCTACTCTCTTCTTGTTATTGCATGAATGAGCAGCTGAACGCCTGAACCCTACAGCCGTCTACCTACTACTCTCTTTCTTTCTCTCTCACACACATAAAAACACAAACACAAACACACAAATTTTAATATTTTATGAGTATCATTTGACAGTTAGCACCAAGCCCTTTTGAGTGTAGTTTCTGCTCCTATATATATATCTCCATCAAAACCCTAGCTATTCTCTCTCTCTCTCTCTTCTCTCTCTGTGGTGCGATCCCGAGATTTATTCGAGAAAAGGTACGGATCTGTGGTGGGGAGATAGCAAAGATCCTCTCTATGTATGAGAGAGATAGAGAGAGCTACAGTTGATATAATTAGTTGTAGTTTGTAATATATAGGGTCTCTTTTGTTGTGACAGTGTAGGATCATCACTGGTTCATTATAATACTTTGGATTATCTTTATTCATGATCATTTTGAAAAAAAATTCAAGAGCCAAACTGCCAAAGAAACCTTAGTGCCATTATGTGCACTGTTTTGGCTCAGTCCTCATTGTCAAAATCCTTCAGTATAGTACAATATTAGGGTATCTTTTAACTCATTAAAAAATTTCATTGGGAATCCCCCAATTAATTCAACCAATTTTTAACCGTAACCATTAGACCTAAAAGCTTAAACCGATAGAGGAAATGGTCCAACAATAATGTAGTATTTAAACACTCTAGCACATCCCCTAATGTGCAAGACCAACGAGATTGCTACATAGCTCAAGCTCAAACATAAACAAACAACAAATTTAGAAAACAAATAAGTACAAATTCAAATAATCAAGTTGGGGGATTCAAACTCGGGATCGATCACTGTGTCAATTTATCTTTGATACCATGTTATAATATGCATCTGACCTAACAGCTTAAGTTGATAGGAAAAAACCAACAATAATATAATATTAAGTACTCTAACATTAACTAATATGTTCATGTTTGATTAATTGTTATTTAATTTCAAACCTAATCGTAGGCACATTTATCTAGGATGTCCGGACAATATTTACCTTCTTTGCGTGTCAGTTGTCATTTTTTTTTTCAGTTGCGGTTATCTTGATTAGGGTTAAATGTCCTCTTGCTTTAAGAATGATCTCTATTATATTGTAATCAAAATGATAAAATTAAGTGCCAATGGGGTAGGATTAGGAAGAAATTGAGAATTATTAACTCTCTTGAAAGAACAATATTATATGAGATTCTAGCTATTTTTATACATGTGTTTTTTTTGGGGGGAGATGGGATTGAGCTGGAGAACCATATTAGGTTAAACAAAAGAATAAAGAGGGGCTGGAGATGTAGTTGAGTTTGCTGACACAAACCAACCAAGTGGGTGCAGTGGACTGTGGACCCTTTGAAAGTAAGCTTAACCTATTAATTGGCTACTCTCTTGCATAATACGGCTAGCTAGCTCTAGAATTATGTTTAGTATACTTTCTTTTCTTTCAAATTTCAAAATAATAATAATCTCAGAAAAATTAAAATCCGTATTCTTGCATATATAGCTTCTATACTAATCTCTATAGTGTATCTGACGATAAATTAATTAAATATACTCCCATTGGATCAGTGCTCGTTATGTAAAATTCATGCACGAATCCTGTTTCTTTCATTCTTTAGTTGTCGTTAAGGTTTTTTTTTTTTTTTTTTTTTTTTTTTTTTCACATTTTTAAACACCTCCTGAAAAATTTAATTCTTTTGATTAATATTTAATTCGGGTGCAAAAACAAATGGATAATCTGCCACCAACATTTGTGGACCTTGTGGTGATAGGTGATTTTTTTTTCAGGCCTCTGAGATATTAAATTTCATCATTGATTAATTGTCTCAGAATTAAGGTTGTAATATTTCATTATTAATTCCTAACTTTTCCTAAATTAACTTTAGAATTTAGTAAACAACTTCAGAATTTTAAAATGGAATTTTTATATTTTCTTCACGATGAAATAGACAAATCTAACCTATTTTTGAAATCAAAATTCACTGTAACCTTGTTTTCAAAATAAAATCATATTCAACCAAAACTTCTAAAAACTATTCAAAACAAACCTCAAAGTGACGAAAATGGCTCTAGAGTTTATTTTTTCTTCTCTTTCTTCCTTCACTCTTAGTTCTTCACTTTATCTCTCCAAAATCTCGTTTTCTTCCTTCTAGTCACCATGATGAGAGTTTTTAATGCTTTAAATAGCTAACAATTGTTTGTATTGGTGTATATTTCATGAGTTTTGATACTATTTTAGATTTTGTGTGGTTTTCAAAGTCAATTTTGGATTATCGATGAACATTGTATGATAGTCAGCTATGAAATATTTCATAGTTCATTATCTAATATATTTCTTCAATTTATGGGTTTATGATGAACATTACACGATAGCTTACCATGTAATATGTTTTCAGTTTATCATGTAACATATATGACATGTAATTCATTAAGGGCAACATAATCTTTTTACTAGTAAGGTTGGTTAAAAATGAAATTTTACCACAGCCCGGTTATAATTAAATTTGACGAATTTCATTTGGTTAAAAAAAATTGTCTCTTTTTTTCACTAATTAATAGTAGGATAATTGACTTAACAAAATAGTCAAATTTCAGTTCTTCTAATGCAACTGAAATTTTTGAACACCTGAAATTTTTAATTCTTTCGACTGATTAATTCAGGTGCAAAATAATCTGCCACCAACATTTGTGATTGTGATAGGTCATGATCTCAAAAGGTTGTTGTACTTTTTCATTAATTCGTAATTTCTCCTTGACTAACTTTAGAATTTAGTTTCAAAATCAACAAAAGTATATATATATATTTTTTTTTCACTAATTAATAGTGGGAAAATATGACTTCACAAAATAGTCAAATTTTAATTAGTTGTTCTAATAATGCACCAAATTTCATCATTGTGATTCTGCTATTAGTCTATGGACTCCATTTGAGAGCTATATATATAGTACAATTAATCTTCGTTTTGTTTGTTTGTTTCTTTTTGGTGTGTGCATGTAAAATAAACCTAAGTTTTTTTTTTTATTATTCTTTAAATATTACAAGAACTATTACAATAGAACTGTCGGAACCTGCCGAAATCAAACAATACCCGTACGGTCCGGATATCTACTCCCATAATGGGAGATAACTACTCCCACAACCTGGGAAGAAAACTCCCCACACATGCTTGTAAAATGCATATAATAGGATTTAAACCCCTCACCATTTAAATGGAAGAGAGGTGCACTACCAGCTCTATTAAGAGGTGATATGCAAATAAACCTAAGTTGTATATATAATTTTAGTATAATTATATTTTTGTTGTTTTATCAAATTTGAGTTAGATTTCTTAGTTCATGTCAAAGTACATATGTTATTTGAATCCTAGCTAGTACTATATAAGATTTGGATACGTTCTAGTCTCTGTATATAGATAGCCTTTGTTTAGTACTACAATGATTCTTATTATCCAGAAATCAAATGTAAAAGATTAAAATAATAATGGAATTAACAAGCTATTATAATCTGAGTTAAAAACCATATATTCTTAAGGAGTTCTAAACATTTCTAGCACTTTTTTTTGTGTTGATTTTGTGGGACTAGCAATTAAATTTGAGTTTTTATAGCACTAAAAAATTATTTTTGACAAAAATATCCTTCAGACACAAACATAAAATAAGTATCACGTATTTTTTCAAACGTTTTGATCGAGACTTATTTAATTTGGTCAAGACTTTTTCTTTTTTTGAAAAAATTAAGAAGTCTCAAGAAATTGCTCAATTGAGACTTTATATATATATATATATATATATATATATATATATATATATATATTAGGTTAGGTCTTGATCGAGACTTATGGGGTGACACCTTTGGCCGAGACTTAAATAATTATCGACCAAACATGTTGGCATGTTGCCCTTTGATCTCGGGATTTATTTTCTAGAAATTTTCAAGATCTTTTTTTTGTTTTTCGTTCTTTCTCTTCTTCTTTTTTTGTTTACTCTTTCCGTCAGTTACGCTTCTATGTTTCATTCTCGCGTTTGAAATTGCTTATATTTTATTTATTTATTTTTTTATTTTTTTTTTTACTCTCTAGTACGTTCCATGTACAATTTTCTCGTTCTATCACATTTCAAACAACAAACCAAATAAGGTTTTTCTCAATTTCAGAGATTTATAAGTTTGAAATTTTCAAGAGAGATATCGAAGTGTTGAAAGTAAATATATTGTTTTGATCAACTTTAGAGAGATGTGAGAGAGAAGGAAAAAGAAAGAGAGAATAAAGTGAGTGACTAATTAGAGGGGCATTTTTCTTTTTTTTAAGAAATGTTAAGCATCCAAATTTTTTCCCAAAAAACTTCTCAAATTATGTAGTATGGTGAGTCGTCAATATCATATCCCTCACTACATAAACTCATGATTTATAAGATGTTGACAACTCACCATACCACATAATTTGTGAAGTTTTTTTGGGAAGCCTAGCATTACTTCTTTTTGTTTCATACATATTTTGATGATATTAAAACTCAAATTATGAGGTGATCGAGTGTTAAACCCACAAAATCAACTACAAAAAGTGTTATTTGCACGCGAACATCAAGTTATATTTCAAGTGGTTTATCCAAAATCAGTGCAACTAATTAATTATGTAACTAAACAATATGGATCCGACTTCCGAGTATGCATAACATATGATATTAATAAATTGCATGTTATATGTTCAAAATCTATTCTTCTTTTCTTTTTTATTTTTTTATTTTGACCTAATATATTCTTCTTTACTATTTTACCACCGGATCGACAATTAATAATCATAATCGGCCATGTATTGAGATAAAAGTTGATATTAAAACAGTATCCAGGTCCAATATAAGAACAAAAAACATGGTTATAGACCAAAGTAATTGGTTGAAATGATCAGTTGAAATGGTACCTTTTCTGCCACAATTTTATATATATATATATATACATATATGCATGGGTTTACTGAATACTACTGATGACTTGTTCAGGTAACATTAACAAAATTCAAATGTTGTGGGAAATGACATCATCCTATGATTCTTCACATTTATGACTCTTATATTATCAATTGATGACCTTGTAAGTCGAGCTAGCTAAGCTAGCTTTCTTGAGCTCCTGGTCTTTAAAGAATATTTTCCAAGGCATCTCTCATCTGTCCCTCTCTTTAATTAATTTGTTCATCTTTGTTATACTCAATCAAATTATTTATAAGATCCACTTTGAAACCAGTGATTTATTGTACTTCTAATTAACTAAAGATGGTAACACCATATATATGTACAATTTAATTTGAACCAAATTAATGACCACGAACAAAAGCATAAATATATATATATATATATATATATATATATATATAGATATTCTATTATCAATTCGTCCTGACAATAAATATATCAGGACGAAGAATATGGATCACTGGATTTATATACTTTGACTCAAAGTGTATGCACTTGTTAAAACTTCTCCATAATCTATGGTCCACATTCTTCATCCTAATATATTTATTGTCATGACGAACTGATAATAGAAAGACTATATATATATATATACAATTTTTCTATTATCAGTTCGAACTGATATAAAATATATAAGTTCCATGCATATGGATCATTGGATTTAAATGCTTTAACTTGACTGCATGCACTTGTCAAAGCATCTTTTAAATCCAATGGCTCATATGCATGGAACTGATATATTTTATATCAGTTCGTCCTGATAATAAATATATCAGGATAAAAAATATGGATCACTAGATTTACATACTTTGACTCAAAGTGTATGCACTTGTCAAAACTTCTCAATAATCTGTGGTCCACATTCTTCGTCCTGATATATTTATTGTCGGGATGAACCGACAATAGAAAGACTATATGTATATGTGTATATATATATATATATTTATATATTAATGTCGATATAAATCTAGAAATAAAAGATGATCAGAAGAACCAGTGCCTTCATAGATGACTTTACTTGGGGAAGATATATTTGATGATGGATCGGACTCTAGTGATCAGAAATTATTTTCAGCAAAACAATATATATATATATATATATATATAATGAAATTCCAACCATTCTCTCTTGGTAATTGCCCCTATTGTGCAAGCATGAAGTAACCAAAGATGTTTTCTAAAACCAGAAGATTCCAATTTGGAATGGAAGAGAAAGAGAACCATTTCTATTCTGGTCAAAGATGAACAAGGGGGCAGAATTAAAAACAAAAACAAAGAAAAAAAAACAGATAAACAACAAGTAATAATTAAAATAATAATAATAATAAAAGGAGAAGGAAAAGGCCATGCAAAAGATGTTGATATGCAAAACGGGAGTTGGGAAGTTTCAGTTGATATCCAACTTGTTGTCCCACAGAGCTAGATCTTTAGTCACAGTTTGAAGTTGATGAATGAAGAGATATATAGAGATATATATAAATAATAATTATTATAATAATAATAATAATGAGTACAACAAAGACACAAAAGAAGACAACCCTCAAAATCCAATCCCTAAAAGCTCCAAGCCAAAGTAGCTGAGCGTGTACATACAACATATATGACCTCAAAAAAGCTGCCCCAATCCCTGTACATAAACCCAAAATAACTTCTCTTTCTCTCCTTCCTTTGCCTTGCATGACCCCATTTGTCAGCTTGTTAAGTCTCTCTCTCTCACACTCTCTCTTTTGGTTGCCGTGTCAAACCAGATTAATATAATGCTTCATTCAATTCGATTCAATTCACTATCAGTACCCCTAAAAATATTTAAAACATTAACATTAATACAATTGGAAGTCATTATGATGATCCACCTCCTAATTATTAATTAGAAGTTAGAACCCATCTTGGAACCGATTGATCATTGATGAATCACCACCACCTCCTGATGATGATCCTGCTAAGTCTGAGCTGCCGCGGCTTGAGCCGGGCACAAACCCGTGTCCAACTGGTGCACCTATGCATGTGTAGTTGGATTCTGGTGCACCACCACCCATATAGTTTATGTTTTGGTGTTGATGAGGAGGATATGTGCTGCTGCTACTGAGGACATGACCCACGTAACAATCGTTCATGTGATGTGGTGGTGTGGGATATTGATGAGAAGGGTAGGAAGAAGTGGGGCGTGAGGGTGAGGGATATGGGTACGGTTGTTGCGATGGTTGTGACGGCGGCTGCGGTGGTGGTATGAGATTGGAGGAGGGAGAACCGGAGAAGAGTCTTGGTGGATATACTGATCTGAAAGGATCTGCTATGTAGCTTCCTGGCGTGATCGGATGGCAGCTGCTAATTATCATACATAAGAAAACAATATTTCATGTCCTTAATTAGTTAGATCAAATCAAAACAAGTACGATTACAAGAACAACAAAATAAATAAATATAATAATGATCATGAAAAAACAAATATAAATAGAATACCTAGAAATCTCACTCGTTAAGATAGATAGTACAAATTAAAGGAAGATTAGTTTAAATTGACTCCTTAAAAACCCACTTTTCTGTTCAAAAAAAAAAAACCCACTTTTCAAAAAAAAAAAAAAGAAAGTTTAAATTGACTCCTTTTTGGATTCTTGAGAAGTCAATGTGTGTTTTTTTAAGAAAAAAAAAATCATCTAAGTGGGTACTTAATTGAATATACAAGTCAGAAGAAGATCTTTTCTTGTTGTTAGACACATTTATGAAATCAAGTAGCTAGGGAAATATAACGATTTTTTGTTAATCCAAACTACAATTTCTGATTTAGTGATGGCTTTATAAATATTTCAAAATATGAAGAAAAGAAATTAAAGAGAAGAAAAAACAAGAAGAAAAGTGCAAAAATAGAGATGGGAATATAAATACCCTAGATGGGGGGGCCCTTGTGCGGCAAGGTTATCGTTATTGAAGACCAGCTGACGAGCCCGGTTCAGTGTCTCTGTCTCCCTCTCTGAGTACAAATCCAACATAAAACACAAATCAAATCAAATCAAATCAAATCAAAACCCTCTCCAACTAAACTTGTTGTTCATGAAAACCAAGAATTTCAGCAAACTTGAGTATATAATACATATACAGTGATCTCTTTCTTTTCTCTTTTTTTCTCTCTAAAACTACTGGAAACAACAACAACAGCAACTACTACTACTTAGTTTTCCACAAAGATAAGATTGACATGACTAGGCAGGCCTCTCATATATATTATTCATTCCAATTAATCGCTTACAAAAAAAAAACAACAACAACAACCAGTGACAAAAACAAAATTTGTAGTGTTGAAGATAGAAAATATATTTATTATTATTATTTAGAGCGATATGAATAAGTAATTGCCTTGTCGGTGGCGGTTCATGTGTCCCCCAAGAGCTTGAGATTTGCAGAACTTGAGGGAACAAAACCTACACTCGTAGACCTTCCCGCACTCATCTCCTTTCCCATCCTTAGCGCCGCTTTTCTTTTTTCTATAGCCTGCCATCCAAATATCAACACCAATTACAGCAACTTCGATGAGACCATTCTTTGCCTCAAAACCACAACCCTAAATCACACTATATACTCTCATTATTAAAATATTCATTAATTATAAATGCTCACTTATTTCAACTTAAACAACCAAAATGTATCATTTTTTTTTTTTTTTGATAAGTTGATGGGTTGGTTTAGTGGTAAATCACTGTACATCTAAGAGATTATAGGTTCCAGTCATGGATCAAGATTCTCTCCCCAATTCCCAAAATATTGTAATAATAAAAAATAAAAAAATGTATCAATTTAAAATAATAATAATAATAAATTCAACTATAAATCTTGCAAGAAATTAAAGAATCCATGTGGGATTTACCAGAAGCAGAAGAGGTTTCTTGATCAAAGACTTGTTTGCTTCCATCTCTAGAGTAATCTTCAGGCAAGTTGTTGAGGTCCAAAGGGTTCTTCTCCGGTCTCCTGCAAAAAAAAGAAGAAAAAGAAGAGGATATAAAAAGTCACATAGAAGAGAGATAAATGTTATAAATGAAAAAGAGTCAAAAAGAAAGATTTGAAAGAGAGAAGAGAAGAGGAGGAGGTGTGTGTTTGAAAATTGTTGTTGGGAGATAGATAGAAGAGAAATGTGACCTACATGGTACCGACAGAGAAAGACAGAAAAAAAGAAAAATGTGGAGTGTGAAACCAATCTTTCAGATGGGTGGAAGATAACTAAAGCTTTAGAAAATTATAAGACTTCAGTTTGAGACTGCTATATAGAGGCTAGTTGAGTGAAGGTGGAGAAAAAGGAGCTTTGAAAGTTCTCTATCAGTTTCTCTGCCACCCACTGTGGAGACTAATCTCTCTCTCTCTCTCTCTCTCACCAAGACAGAGGGTCTCGTGACTTTAAAAAGAGCAAGCCTGAGTTTGTGGGGAGTGGCTTAGGCAGGTGGTTTTATCATTTCGTTACATTTTTTTTTCATTTTCAATTTAGTCAAAGAATTAGGGCTTGGGGCTAATTAGGTTTTGTATTGCCCTAGCTAGAGATCAACTACAACTAGCTAGTAGTATATATCATGTTCAATATGACAAAATAAAAATTCACAAAATCGATCCTCATGATAGGCTTGATACTATGTAATAAAAAACTTGGTTTCTGTATGATTACATACTTGTTTTAGTACTTGGAGACTTTCTATTTGGTTAGAGAGAAAATTGTAGTTTGCAGAGATCGTAAGAAAAATTTAGAGAGGTTACATGATTTTGCAATATTAATTTGTTAAAAAAAATGGTTAAATTAATCAATGCATTGTCAAGGGATTGATTGATGTTAATTTCTTATGATCATTATATAAATTTGTTGATAGTAGTGTTGTCGATTGAGTAATGCTAGACATTGATCCCAACTCATATCTCAACTTATAAGGTCTCAATTGATAGATTGATACAGATGAGTATTTCACTTAACATATGTTTCAATATTTATCAATTGACACCTCACAAGTTGAAAAAAATAATTAAAAAAAAAAACTTCAGTACACTGAAGAGCGGTGTATCTAACCACTAAGGATAAGACATATGGCATAAAAATTTTATGTGGCACTCATGTGGAAGCCACATGTTCAGTGGTTGGTTGCACCACTCGGTAATGCACTTGGTGCACTAAAGAGTTTATCCACAAGCTGAATGATATATATAAGTTGAGATGTCTAACATTACTTATGGTTGATTATGTGGTACACTCTTTAAAATCGTATTCCTATCAGCCTTCATTTGTTTTGTTTTTTAGTTTTGCAACTCAAAGTGATCTCATTTTATATTCTAAAGAGTTCATTTTATATAAATTCATTCTCGCAAACATTTAGATCATTAAGTGATGCATCACAATCAATACATTAATTCAATGATGTCCTTTGCACGCATGACATTGTAGCATTAAATTAAGCAAACAAGGTTGCAAGAAACAATGCAAGAATGAAATAATTATTAATGGTTTTGAGAGAAATCATCAGCACATGCCTAGCCCTAAAAATAAGCTGTTCTACTAGTGTGTACTGCTCATTATATACATCTGTGTGTTGAGAAGAGAAGAGAATTAACACCTAGCTAGCATGTTAAAATAAAATTAATGGTCCCCATATATTAGGTCTCCTGGGTCATAATTGTACTCTGGGGGCAAGGGCTCTCTTGCCATGGATCATGGAACTGTTACTATCAAAATCTCATTGTTAGGGTTTTGTGAATCTAAGTTGGGATTTAGACATATCCCCACTTTGAATTGTTGTTTTATTCCTTGGAAGCTTTTTGTTACTTGATCATGATAGTCCTTTTCAATCAATATGAAATTCAACCAAAAAAGCAGATTGTAGTTTTTCTAGATAATTGAATTCAAACTCTATGTCTTTTCTTACCCTTTTAATTAAATCACAATATATATATATATATATATATATATATATATATATATATATATCTCAAAATATTACATGATATATAGGATTTAATTATAAATAAGCTGAAAACTACTACTGATCTATACCAATCTACCACAAAAGCTTTACTTCAATAAGTTTCAAGGTGGAGATCTTAATAAGTTTTCCTATATATAAGAAAATACAAAGAAAATGAAAAGAGAAAACTCTTTGAATTAATTCAAATGTTCAATTCATTAGAAGCTACCACCACCCAATGTGATTTGGTGGAGAGAGACCCTCATTCAACCTGGAAATATCACAAGTTCAAGTCACCGCCACTGCATATGAGATATAAATCATCAGAAGCCGAAATTCTTCTTCTTTTTTTTTTTTTTGGTGTTTCAAATTTGTAGCATACACAGATCCAAACTACCATACATGACACAGATCAAGATAGAGAACCCATATATATTACTCAACCCGAATTTCGAATTTTCTCAATTATCCATGACCCTAATTGGTCAGATCAAAATCTCTTGATCCATATGATGTAAACAATTAATTTCTTGATGACCATATATATGGGGTGATGATCATCATCTTTCAAAAGCCTCATGAGTAATACTGTAGTCGTAGCAGCAATAGCAAGTTTAATTAATGAATTTGTGAAGAGGGTATACATACAGCTAGGAGATAAATAATCAGGTGTGTGTTTCATGGACCACTCTAGCTGCTACTTAATATATAGGGTTTGGTATTCGATTGCAAATGTTATAAGTTATTTTGTGTTAAGCACGACCAAGCAAACTCAGGCAACACCCCGGACCCAAACATCTGAAACTTTCCTGCACAGTACAAGAATGCTATGCAGATTTATTGCTTTAATTATTTTTGTGGTCCACACACATCAGCAACTCATTATTCATCATCTCTCTTTCTGTTCTATTCAATGATCATACACTGGAAAAAAAATTTCTCCACACTCACTTGTCGAGTCTACAATTATTTTTAGGAATTAGTTAAATATATATATGCTTTTAAAAACAATTATTTTCCCAAGTGTATTAAGTTGAAGTGTATACATATATATTGTTGTATATATAAATGAAGAATTTACAGACCATTTAATTAATTTTGTGAGATTATTTTCATCTTCTTTTTTGATATAATGAAGACATATCGAAAGAAGAGATCAAGCTGCACGCTGTCTGTTACAACTAGAGGAAAAAAAAAAAGTACTGTAAGATCGATTTGCTGAAAAAAAATTAAGTCCATGAGCAGTACTACAAGCAACTTAATTAATTTGAGCATTCAATGATGTATATATTGCCCGATCATACAAAATCACTTTCTCCTAAAAGTGATGATGACAACTATGATTTATTTGGTGAGTATATGCAACTCCATGTCTCATCAAAATAAGGACATTTGGGGATTTAGTTGAGATGTAACTAAATGGCCAAAAGAACAAGAACAACTAAAATAAGTCAGATCAGAAAGGATATGCAAAAGAAATATATATATATATATAAATTTGCTGTTATTCAAAAAATATATATATATATGCAAAAGAAAAAAAGAAAAAAAAACCTTGTATTTCTTCTATCAATAAGGACTAGCTAGTACCGGACTCTCTATCTTTTTGACCAAAAAATATAGTTTTTTTTTTTTTTTTTTTTAAGTCCGGTGAGATCACCCTCTATAAGTATGGTCTAGAAAACAATTCCCGCTATAGCAGGAAGAGATATGGGACTCAAATCCACAAATATGAAGAGAAAGTACACAACCACAAGAGCTATGCATGGATGTCGAAAAATAGGGTCTTTGGTGGCTGAGATTGTTAATCTTTTTTCAGTTATGAGGGGTATTTCTTGTTGTTTTGTTCCATGGCAATAAGGTGGCTCATGCTTTAGCTAAATATATTTATTTTTTTTATCTCAGGACATGCTTTGGGTTGATGTTTGCCCTCACTTTGTTCATCATCTTATATTAGCTGATTGCAATGATTAAGATTTTTATGTTTTTTTACCCGTTCAAAAAAAAATAGAGCAAGCAAGTGATAAATTATGGGATTTGATTTAATTGTTGTTTTTATTTATGGTAAGGTGAGGTGGGGTATATAAAGTTTTTTAAAAATATTATTTTTAAGTAAAGTCTAAGTGGTCAAAGGACTAACTTAGGAGAAATTTATTAATGAGAAGAGAGAAATAAAAGGAAATTAACAAAAATTGAAAACTGATACTCTTCTAAAATTGAAAAGTAACTATAGGTGGGTTGACTCTTTGTAGTATCTCCTTCTCAAACCTTAAATTAATTATAATAACTAAAAAAATAATAATAATAAATAACTATTTTTTAATACAAAGTGGGGTAAAGTAATTATTAATATATATTAATTATGAATTATCACTGGAATTGAGCTTACAATATTCTTCGACAATGGATCCCTCTCTTCCCGACTCCGATATTTATAATATTGAACGTATCTTCTCTTTTTTATTGTTAAAATACCCTGAACTCTGAAAATAGCGTAATAATAATGTTTGTAATATAAGACAAATACAAACTCTTCCAACTCTTATGCGAGTGAAATTTCATTTGAAGAATTGTAATCTACAATCCCACACAGTCATGGAGCTAGTTGACACTCACTTGCAATAGATAAATTGAAACCTAAGAAATGACAATTTAGGACAAAAGAGGATCTTTCATTTGAGTAACGACAACTAGTGTTACAATACTTGTAACATATAACACACAAATATATATATATATATATATATATATATATATATATAGGGGCGGATTTAGGGAGGGGCCGACAGGGGCCATGGCCCCCCCAAGAAATTTCAACTTTTTTTGTTTTCAGTTAAAAAAAATAACTATTAAAAATAAAACATGAAATATGAGTGTTGCCAAATCTTAGGCATGGCAACAAAGAAGAGGTAATCTGCTGAAAGCTTGAGAGAATAAATTGCAATTTATGTCGTTTAATGATATTTTCAGGCTTGCAACAGTGCAGAGGTTAGAGATGAGAAGGAGAGGTTAGAGATGATGAGAGAAGTAGAAACTTTTGAGAGAGGAGAAAGAGAACATTGGGCAGTGTGTTGTCTGACTTGGGCTATTTGGCTTTAATTTTTAATTTTTAAATTATACTTTTGACTTGGTTTTGGCTGTTGGAGCATTATCCGTTCCGAAAAATACAATTACGGTAACGGACAACTCGAATTTGAGATATTATTCGATCAAATGAGCTCTTTTATCATTAAACCATTTTGAGCAGTACATGTGTATTATAAAATTAAATTATACGTATTTAAATAATTACAATTTAAATATATTAATGGTACAATATTATTATAAGTATGTTATGACATATCAATAGATTTGTTTTATGACTGCTTGTCATTTAAATAGCATGAAAATTTATTATCCGTCTTTTTTAAGGTTTTAAAAAAGCTATTAAAATTCATATATTTTTTAGTTGGGAACTATTAAAAAAAAAAAAAACTATTTTCATATTTGTTTAGATTAGAAATAGATTTTACAAAAGAAGAAAAAAAAATCTCGCAAACTCTTTGATTATGTAATTAAAATGGAAATCGAAGTGAAAATTAAATAGATTTAGTTACAAATATGATTTTCAAGATATATATATATATATATATATAGTCTTTCTATTATCGGTTCAAACTGATTTAAAATATATCAGTTCTTTGTATGTGGGCCATTGGATTTAAAAGATACTTTGACAAGTACATGTAGCCAAGTCAAAGTATTTAAATCCAATGACCCACATGCAAGGAATTGATATATTTTTTGTCAGTTCGAACTGATAATAGAAAAATTGATATATATATGTATATATATATATAATTATATGTATATATATATATATATATATATATATATATATATATTTGACAGTATATATCTACACCAAGTATTTTTTTTTTTTTTTTGTTGAAGTTTTTGTTATTAGTAGGATTCGAGCCGCTGATTTGAGAGTCATTTGTCGAAATCTCAAGCTCATCCATTTACCAACCGAGCTACGCCCCTAGAGACAAATATGATTTGTCTTGGCCCCCCTAAAGCCAAAATCCTAGCTTCGCCCCTATATATATATATATATATATATATATATATATAAACTCTTTGATTATCTCAATGTGAGTAGAATTTCATATCAAGATGAATCTGAATGTGTAATCTCTCAATTAAATTAGTTGGTACCCACGTATTATAGATGAACTGAGACCTAACGGACCAAGAGTTTAATGCAATCAAGACAATTAGGATGTTTCATTTTATCAATGGGAACCCCCACCAAACCCCTTCAAGCTTATAGTGAACACAAAGTGTTTGATAAAAGGTCTCTTAGACCTTAGAGATAAAATAGAAGAAAAATCACCTAAGAAGAAGAAGAAGAAGAAGAGCAGAGAAAAGAGATATTGCTTGCTCCATAAAACGAAAAATTTATAAGTTTGCACACAATGAAATTCTAAGGTCAATCCTCTATTTATACACATTTGGAAATCACATAAGATAATTTGGATAAGATTGAATTCTGGAAATTATGTTGTAACAAACTAACAGAATTTCCTGCCAACAATTCTCTCCTTGAAATGCTTCTCTGCTTCAGGTTGCTCTATTCTATAGTGAGCTTCATGACAGCCACCGTCTAATCTTTGTGAGAGAAACAATCATGTGGAATCTTACTAAACTGGATACACTAGCATTGTACAGTCTAACCTCTCTAAATTAATACCCCAATAATTAATAACCTCTAACATTTGATAAAATTTCATGAAACCGACCGCGTTCTATAGGCATAATTTAATATTTTTGCTATCTAATAATTAATACAAAATATCACATAAAAATTAATTAATAGAATCACGTTCCTTAGAGAACCATCTATCTAGAGTAGCCTATTTCTTCCTGGTTGTCCTAATCTTGAATTGTATACCTCGGAGTAACTTATGTTGCTGATGGTTCCTTGTGTTGGGACTTTTGAAAGTTGAAATTGCTCCATTGCCCATTTGGCAAGGGCGGACTATGTGATAGAGGGATTCATTGCTTTGTGCAAACTGATCGCGCTCCAAATGTTCACATTTAGCGCTCCCTTTTCCTATATTTTTGTACTTGTTTCTCGGGTAAAACCGGGTATTTAATGGAATAAATAAGTGTTTCAGGTAATTAAGGAAGTTCAGGGGCATTGTTGTCAATATGGTGAAATCAGGGGCAAAAGTGCAAAATTCGAGAAATTATTGAAGATTCCGTGAATAAGATAAAGATCAGGGTGCAGAACGTAATTCGCCAGCCAAGGCGGGTTCTGAAGGCGGGCATATGCCAACCTTCCCAAAGGTTTGAAGTCGCCATAAAGCAAGGCGGGTTCGCGCGGCGAGCTCGTGCGGCGGGAAAGAGGCCTCTGATGGCAAGGCGAGTTCGCGCGGCGGGTTTGTGCGGCAGGTAAGAGCCCGCCTTCTAAAGGATCCAAGCCCGCCGACCAGACCGACTCAGCCATTTTGCACACCCAAAACACTCCCCTATATATATATTCTTCTCTCTTAACCCTAAACACTATCCCTAATATCCAAACTTACACCCAATACATACAAATTACCCTAGAATAGCCTAATCAACCTCCAATCTCACAAACCACCATTGTTTCCAAGCTTGGGAAAGTCAAGGAGGAGTTTAGCTAGCTTGAGGACTTCACCAAGTGTTTGTGTTGTCTTCTTTATCTCCTTTTCTTGCTTTAGCTTGTTGTTGTAACTATATGTTTATGTTGGGATTTTGATGAGATTGTAATAATATTCAATAGTTGGTTGATGTGTTTATGTGCTTGTGCTTAATATATACATGTTAGTTGATTAATCAATTAATTGATATGTAATAGATTTAGACTAATTGAGATTTCAATAACATGCATGGATGATCATTTACGTATGTGTCTTTATCCTAGTTTAGGTTGGTGAAAACCAATCTTGTAAGCATATTGCCATTAACTAGGAATTGGATTTATTGCATGAACATTATTTCCTAGCATTTGCATATCCAATCCTCACTCTTGCATGACCATGCATGAGTTTAGTTAATTTAGTTAATTAGTGTTAATTTAGTTAAATTAGTTAAATTAGTTAATTGTAGTGGTAACTTAGTTGATAGGTTAGTTAATTGCTAAGGAATGACAACCCTTAGTTGTAGTTAAATTTAGTGTAATTTAGTTGTTATTCAATTCATGCCATTCTTAGTGTAATTTAGTTATTAGCTAGTGTAATTGCCTTGCCACCATCCTCCCTTATTTTTATGCATGTAATTAGTGTTTATAGTGTAAATAGCGTGACTATAATATAGGCGTAGAACCGACTTAAGTGTACCACACTTCCTCCGTGGGAACGAAACCCTTACTCGTAACCACTATACGTGGCCAACGATTCGTATACTTGCGAAAGGGTATAAACTCGCACGCCATATCATTTACCGGTAGTTTATAGAACTATCGCGTACCACATTTGCGGTGATCACAAACAAATTTCAAGTCTTTGAGCATTGTTGAGTGAAGAAGAAGGTTTCATTTTAGGAAGAAATGACTAGGTATAATTGGGGAAGATGAAGTTTAGAACAAACTTTCACTATTCCAGATTTTATAGATTTAACTTTTTCTTGATGTTGGTCTTCTCATATTCCTTACATTTAATATTTAATTGGAGATATGTACCATCCTTGCTTTTAATTTTTTATTGGAGATGTATACCAAGCTCATTGGTAACTTATAAAAAATAAATATATAATACTAAATTAGCATGATGACGACTTTCTAACTACCTAGAAGTAGTGGCAAATATACATGAACTAATGAATTAGCAAATATACATGAAATAAAAAAATTTAAGTAGATGATCTACAAATTAATAACCTCCACTAATTAATAAATTACTGTGCAATGGATCGTATTAATTTAGAGAGGTCAGACTGTAGTAAACTTACTTGTTCCAGAAGATGATACACTAGCACCACTAACACGTGCAGCTCCTCTGTTTTCACACACTCTATCTTTAGTAACTCTAACATTATCACTCACATCCCTCCACAAGCTGGAAGACGGAGAGAGATAGAGGTTCAGCTTGGATAGGTAGTCAAAACGTGCAACCGTCATTGCCTTAGTAAAAATATCAGCACACTGATGAGTGGTTGGAAAATATTGAACTGTTAAATGACCAGAAGCAATTTTCTCACGAACAAAATGGACATCAATTTCGATGTGCTTTGTCTGAGCGTGAAATATGGGGTTTTGGGCTAGAGCGTTAGCACTCTGACTGTCACACCAAAGTATAGGATATCGCGGCAACTTGAAACCAAGCTCGGAGAATAGTGAGGTAAACCAGATGGCCTCAATGGCTGCTAACGAGAGGGCCTGATATTCTACCTCACAACTAGAGCGTGCCACCACCTACTATTTCTTTGAACTTCGTGCAACCAGATTTCCTCCAACATAGACACAGCACCCACTTGTGGATCTCCAATCATCAATGCAAGATGCCCAATCAGAATCACTAAACACCTCAACCGTAAGAGACTCAGGTGGCGTAAATTGTTTACAGAGGTTCCAATGATCCTCAATAGGCTTAGCTAGGAATTGACTCAATTTGTTAACACAAAAAGAGATATTTGGTCTCGTGTATGTTAAGGATTGAAGGGCTCCAACCGTATTTCGGTAAAGAGAAAGATGTGCAAATTATGTCCCCTGCTTCATGAGCTTATTACTAGGTGAAATCGGTGTAGAGCAAGGTTTGTTGTTGATCATGTTTGTTTTACTCAAGAGATCAAAGATGTATTTGGTCTGAGTTAGAAACAAACCTTTTGAAAACCGAGTTGCTTCAAACCCCATGAAATAGCTCACTGAACCCAATGATTTCAGTGCAAATGTGGCATTAAGCATGGCAATGGTATGTCGAATCAGATCATGATCATCACCAATTATCAAGATGTCATCAATGTAGACTAGTAAAAGCAAGATATGAGTACCTTAATGCTTGATATGAGTATCAAATAGTGAAGGAAAAAAATCCCATCCCAGCAACACGTGTCGAAGGTTAAAGAACCAAGCTCTTGGAGACTGCTTGAGACCATAGAGAGCTTTGTTGAGCTTATAGACGAATGAAGGTTTTTGAGAATTTATGAAGTCAATGGGTTGTTCCATGAACATGACTTCTTGAAGGTTATCATTGAGGAAAGTGTTATTGATGTCAATTTGTTGTATATCCCGATTAAAGGTAACAGCCAAAGTGAAGATTAATCGAATTGTCGAAGCTTTGACAACCGAACTTAATGTGTCATGGAAGTCAACCCTAGGTGTTTGATGAAATCCTTTGGCAACTAATCGTGCTTTACGCTTAAGTATCAACCCATCAGGCTTGTATTTTACTCAAAACACCCATTTACAACCCACCAAGTTTGTAGACTCCGTTGGTGGAACCAACGTCTAGGTGTTGTTTTTCATCAATGTCAAATACTCTTCTATCATTACTGCTCGCCAACATGGTTATGTTAACGCCTCTGCTACTAATCGAGATTATGTGGTATCATCCGAGGTTGCCATTTTATTACACACAGATGAATAAGCTCTATGCTTGATAGTGCCAAACTTAAGTCGAGTAACCATATGATGAGTGCTCATGGGAATGGGTTGTGGAGCATCATTTTGTGATGTAAGATCCACATAAAAAGGTATTGCAGGTTTGTTTATGTCTAAAGGCTATGATGTGCTTTTCTCAAGAGAATCTATTCTTGCACATCGATCAAGTGTTGTAGGAATTTCTTTGTTTCCTTTATACAAGGTTTGTTGTAATATAAAGGTTGACGAACCACCAATTTTAATATATGCAGCTAAATTATCCTTTGGAGGAAACAAAATGTGATAGGGATGTTCAAATTCGTTGAACACTACATTTATTTAGGCGTAGATTCTCTCATATTGATGTGGACATCAATACCCTTTCTTACTTGAGCTATAGCTAATGAAAACGCACTTCGAAGTATGAAAGTTGAACTTCTGTTTTGAATAAGGTCTTAGATATGGAAAAGTTATGCATCAAAAAACTTTGAAGTAATTGTAATTGGGGAATCGTTTGTATAGGACCTCATAAGGTGACTTGAGTTGAAGAACTGAAGCTAGAAGATTGTTAATTAGCAATACTACTATTTGAAAAGCTTCAACCCAAAAAATAAGAGGCATTTTAGCTTGAGCAAGTAGAGTGAGCCTAGTTTCTACCACATGATGGTGTTTTCTTTCGGGTATCCCATTCTGTTGATGAGTGTAAGCACAAGATGTGCGAAAATGAATTCCACACTTGGTAAGATGAGGTAACAAAGGCTTGTATTCCCCCACCAAGATCAGCTTGTAGATTTTTAATTTTGCAAGAGAACTGAAGTTCTACATGTTACTTGAATTAAAGAAAGATATTCAGCACCTCTGATTTCAATTTTATTGGATATAGCCAACTATATCTAGAAAAGGAATCAACGAAAATTACATAGTAGTGAAATCTTTCTAGTGATACTATTGGAGAAGGACCCCATACATCTGTGAATACTAATTCTAGAGGATTTGATGCTTTGTAATCGGATCTTTGAAAAGGTAGTTGATGTAACTTACCCATTTTACAAGCATCACAAAAATGATGTGTATCCTTAAATTTCAATTTCAAGCTATTAAACACTTTTCTTAGAATCAAATGAGCTGGGTGACCAAGCTTTAAGTGCCACATTCTTTCATTTAAGTGGTCTTTATTACAAACATTTTTAACTCTTAAGGCATGTTTACAAACTGCTCTTAAGGTATTATTATAAGCTGATGCAACTCTTTCAACATTTGTACAAACTGAGCTGTAATTGTTGTCAAAATTTTTGTTTATGCTTTTCACAGAATTTGAGCAACCAATATTGCAAACACTCTTTACCAGCTGAGCTTCAGGTCTTGATTGAATCCTCTTTATGCTAAGCTTGTAGAGCTCATTCTCAAGCTTGCCTTAAAGAAGTACATTCTTGGAGATCTTATCCTTAATCACACATGCATCATACCAAAATTCAACACATTATTATCATGAGTAAATTTAGATATACTTAGTAAGTTCTTTGCAATTGAAGGCACACACAATATGTGGTCCATTACTAGCCATTTAGATGGTGAAGAGAGGTAATAAAGGATTTACCGATATGGGAAATCTGAAGTTGTTGGCCATTGCCAATAACAAGAGTGTCATTACCTTGGTAATCTAAGAAGGAAGAGAGGTTGGACAAATCTGAAGTTAAGTGGTTTGTGGCGCCGCTATCGACATACCAAGCTTGATCACAAGCCGTTTTCAGATTGACATAGTACATAGTTGGTTGATAAAAGTGAGCCTATTGTGGTGAATTAGTCAGGAGAGGCGTGGAATTGGTCTGCAGCTAAGAGCTTGTTGGATGGAACTGATGACCTTGTTGATTTTGATTACTTTGAGAGTTGTAATATCCACTTCCATGTTGATTAAAGTTGCCTTTTCTTGGAGAGCCGATGATAACAGTTGACTACAATGTGCCCAGTTTTTCCACATACTTAACACACATGCCTATTGTTGTTATTCCACCTTCCCTTTCCACAATTTCTTCCTCTGCCACCAGAACTACCACTTCCATTGTAATTGCCTCCTTTTTAATTCCTTCTCTCATTTTGACCTTGACCAGCAACAAAGTTTGCACTTGCACTTACCACATCAAGCTGAGTTGTTGAATTCAGTTGTGCAATTCTCTATTCATGATTCAAGAGCAAGTATTATGCTTCGTGAAATGATGTGGAACTCCTTTGTGAAGTAATTACAGTCACCACCGAGTCATATTCGTGCCCAACACCATTCAAAACACTTAATATCGGATCATTATCACTCATGATTTGACCTACAACCTTCATGCTATCTCCAATTGTTTTGATTTTAAGCACAAAATCGGTAATGGAGCTGGCTCCTTTCTTACTGTTTTGTAATTGATGCTTAAGTTGCAGTACCTTAGCTAATGATTGTTGTGAGAACAACCGATCAAGAGTGCTATAAACTTCACAAGAGCTAGTACAATCCATTACTTGTCCAATTATGCTCTGGCTTATTGATGAAAACAACCAACTGAGAAGCAACTAATCGGTCATTTGCCAAGTTATTTACTCTTTGTTCACAGCTAATTGTTTATCTCCTCCATCAAGTGATAGTATTTTAACGAATTTTGGTGGAATTAAGCTTGATTCTGAGATAAAATCAATCAATTGAAAAGCTCTAATGACATGAAGTACCTAAGCTTTCCATTGTATGTAGTTGTCATTGTCAAGCTTGACTTGAAGGTTAAAATGCATCGACTTTGCTAGAGAAGTGAAGTCTCCAAACCTTGAATCCTATGAAGCGTCTTCTTCATGACCTATTAATGGACTCAATAGAGAAGCCATGGACGATTAGTCCTCTTTAGCTTTGATAACATATAGTGAACACGAAGTGTTTGATAAAAGGTCTCTTAGACCTTAGAAACAAAATAGAAGACTAAAAAGAAGAAGAAGAGAGAAAAGAGATATTGCTTGCTCCATAAAACGAAAACTTTATAAGTTCGCACTAGGGGTGGGCACTAAGTTCAAAACCGAACCGAACCGAACCGAAAAAAGGGTGTTCGGTTCGATTCATAGGATGAAACTGGTTTAAAATGGTAAAATTTTCAAAATTTTCTGTTTAAACCGGTTTTACTTTTCTAAAACCGGATTAAACCGTTTAAACCGGGTATATAATAAAAAAAAAACCCTAAATCTTATCTTTCATTCCGCCACTTCTCTAGTTCTCTCAGACTTCTCTTCTCAGTTCTCTGTCTTCTCTCAAATCTGAGTCCCGATTGGAAAAGCATCTCATTTGTTCATCAACCTCCGTTCTGCTCTGTCGCCTGCTGCTCAACCTCCGACTTCTCTCAGTTATGAGTCATCACATTCTTAAGGACTCAAGGTTTGTCAACTACTCAAGTCACTCAAAGCCTGTATCTTCTTCTTTTTCTAATTATTTTCTTCTTTTTCTAATTTTCTTGTCTACTTTGTTTGGTTTCACCTCCGATCTGGTCGTCTGTCATCTGATATGCTCATTGCTCAGCTCGTTCGTTCAATCTTCTCTTCTTCAACCTTGCTTCAGCTTGTTTGACTTCTCTTCTTCAACTCATCCGATCTGCTTCAACAAGAGTACAAGACAAAGCTTTAAAGGTTGGTTCTTGTCTCTTTTATATTTCATCTGGGTTTCTCTTATTATAAGAGTCTTATATTGTTCAAAGTTACTATTTTTTGTGTGTTTGTTTTGAAGAGTTGATGTTTTGAATATTCTTATTAGTAGAAATAATTATCTGTGTACAAGGTGCCGATGCTCTGGATTTGTATCATTCCTCAAATTAGTGTCAACGTTATATTATTTAGCTCTCACTTTAATAATTATCTGTATGTATGTGTTTCTATTTTGAATTTTGATAATGGAAAACGTTTTCAAATACCGCCTGTCACTCCCAAATTCATCCAAATTCATCCACTTCTCAAACCGATTTCCAAATTCAATGGCTGTCAGCTTAAAATAAATCAAATCACTTTGTATATGACTTGTTCTAAGTAGTGTTTGATACATTACTCATATTTGATTATATATAAGAAATTAAGTTGGGTTGCTGCAGCCCACAGGTTTTGGTTTCTGTGTGTTTTGGGTTCCCCTGTTTTGGGTGTTGTTGCTGTCTTAGGGCTGTGTTGTGAGCGTTTTGTTGTTGCTGTGCTGCGGTTTGTTTTTGTATGCCTGGCTTGGTGCCTTTGTGTTTAGTGTGTTGCCTTTTAAAAATATATATATAAGAAATTGATATCCTACGTGCCATAGACCAATTTCATTAAAATAGTAACACATACATACAGTATTTGAAATACGGTATTTGACATATATATATATATATATATATATATATATTTTATTTCACTTGACAGTATTTCACATTGTATATATATATAATTATATATATTGTGTATATTAGACATTGACAGTGTTGACACTTGACAAGTATTTATTTTAATTATTTATTTGTATGTGAAATTGTGAGTAGATGGAGATTGATCGTAATGTGGATTCAATGGAGGGGAGTAGTGACTCGGGTCCGGAGACCTTAGAGAATTCTAGCACCATTGGAAAGGAGAAGGTTTCAAAGAAGGGTATAAGGGTAGGTGTTAGGAAAGGAAAAGAATATGTCACTAAAGATGGGAAGAAAAGAGCTAGATGCAAGTATTGTGGTGATACTTATGCATTTGACTCGGGTTGTAGCACAACAAACATGAACACACATATTAATAAACGATACAAAAAATACCGGCCTGTAGATTCAAAACAAAAAGTGTTGGCGAAACAACAAACTACATCAGGTTTTGGGAGTAGTTTAGGGGTGTCAAAATTTGATCAACTAAGATGTAGGAGGGCCTTAGCGGAGATGTTGATACTTGATGAATTACCATTTAGATTTGTTGAGAATCAGGGATTTCGTAGGTTTTGCTTTGAACTATGTCATTTATTTGATCTTCCATCTAGGAGAACCATTGTTAGAGAGTTGTATAAGTTGTACATTGATGAGAAGATTAAGTTACAGAATTATTTTAAACGGAGTAAGGTGAGGGTTTGTCTAACCATAGACACGTGGACATCAATACAAAATATAAACTACATGGTTGTGACTGCTTATTTTATTGATTATGATTGGCAGTTGCAGAAGAGAATTCTGAGCTTTAGTCAAATAGTTGATCATAAGGGAGATTCAATTGGAAAGTGTATTGAGGATGTCTTGATTGAGTGGGGTATCGATAAAGTTTTCACAATAACCGTGGATAATGCAACTGCAAACACCACTGCCATTGGTTATGTGATTAGGAAATTAAATAATTGGTAAAATGATGGAACGGTTTTGGAGGGCAAGTACTTACATGTACGGTGTTATGCACACATCCTAAATCTAATAGTTAGTGATGGGTTGAAAGATTTGCATGACTCAATTGCAGCGATTCGCAATGCAGTGAAATTTGTGAAATCTTCTCCTAGTAGACTAGATAGATTTAAAAAAGTTGTTGCACATGAGAAGATTGGGACTAAGGGGTTGGTAGTGCTAGATGTTCCTACAATGTGGAATTCAACTTACTTAATGTTGGAAAGTGCAGTGAAGCTTAGAAAAGCATTTCAGCGAATGGGAGAGGAAGATATTCAATATGTGAACTATTTCAAAGGTGATGAAAATGAGCAGAAACGGCTAGGACCCCCTACTCTTGATGATTGGGATAATGTCAAGGTATTTATCAATTTCTTAGCAACTTTTTATGATATTACCTTAGATTTTAGTACATCATTGCGTGTGACTTCCAACATTTATTTTAAGAGTTGGTGCACCATTTGTAATCAACTAAATTCACTGACCTCTGAAAGAGATCCGCTTGTGAGTAAAATTGCTGTGAGTATGTAGCAAAAATTCATTAAGTATTGGGGGGGTTTAGAAAAAACCAATAACTTGTTGATCTTGGCAGTTGTTCTTGACCCAAGGTACAAATTGGGTTATGTGAAGTTCCGGTTGATTCCATTTATGGTGTGGAAGAATCTCAATCAATGATTTCTAAGTTGAAAGGTGTGTTGTTAGACTTGTATGAATGGTATAACAGATTTTATGGTAGTTTGGATGGGGGTGCAAAGGAAACCGATGATGTGTTCTCAATTGGAGTTGGTGGTGGAAATAGTGATGACTTAGATTTGGGCAGGTTAAAGGCAACCGATAAAGAGGATAGTTTGTGGGGGATGAAACAACAAGAAGAAGATATTAATAAAGGGAAAAGTGAGGTGGACTTGTATTTGTTGGAGTGTGTTGAGAAATTGAATGAGAGGTTTGATGTTTTGGCTTGGTGGAAGAATTCTTTAGTGAAGTTTCCAATATTATCAATGGTTGCAAGAGATGTCTTTGCAATGCCGGTTTCAACAGTGGCTTCTGAGTCCGCATTTAGCACTGGTGGTCGCATTCTTGATCCATTTAGGAGTTCATTGACTCCTAAAATAGTTGAGGGGTTAATTTTGACCGGAAATTAGTTGCAAGCAATTTGTCCTATTGCTGAACCGCGTGTTGTTCAAGAGCATGCTCAAAATGAAGATGAATCAGTTGATTTGTTAGATCATTATATCAATGTTGAAACCGGTAAGTATTTAATATTTTGGTGGAATTATCAAATTTGTTGTTTTTTTATTAATGTTATTTATTACAATGAAAGTTTTTTTTTTTTTTTTTTTTTTGGCCATAATTTTAATGTAGAGTATGAAAGTGGAGTGATAAATGAAGGATAAAAATGAAGGAGGAATGATTAATGAAGCCATGAAGCATGAAGGTAAGCCTTTAATTGCTTGTATATGTCTAATTTTTCTAACATGGATGCAAGTCTCTTATTTTACTATCATTACTAATTATCGTTTTATTTATGAACGCAGGAAGTTGGACTTATTTTACCTTTCATTACTAATCAAGTGATTTGGAGTTTTTATTTTAGTTGTAATTTTTATTTGGACTTTGTATTTGGATTGTAATTTTTATTTTGGACTTTGGATTTGTGATTTAGAGTTTTTAATTGTGAAAATTGTGAAAATTGAACTGTACTGCATGTCTGTATGTGGTGAATGTGGTCTTTGAAAATTGAATTTATTATGATACACTGATACTGTCTACTGTCTATTAAATTTGAATTTGTTTTGAATGTATTATAAATTAAATATTGGTACTTTATTTATTATTAGTAAGGTTTGATTTCAGTTTTTTTGGGCTTGGACTATTAAAATTTGTGGCCCAAAATTAGAATCCCACAAGGGATTAGTAAACTACTAAACTGTACAGCAAATTTCTTGTGGGTCACAACCCATCAAATTTAAAAAAATTGATTAAGCCCATAAGGCCCATTAGGCCCAAAACCGAATTGAACCGAACCGAACCAAACCGATTAAAATCAGTTCAGTTCAGTTCGATTGCCATTTCTTATTCGGTTCAAACCGGTTCAATTTTGGATGAACCGAAATATTTTCGGTTTAATCCGGTTTTGCCCAAAACTGAACCGAACCGAACCGCGCCCACACCTAGTTCGCACACGGTGAAATTCTGAGGTCAAGCCTTTATTTTACACATTTGGAAATCACAGAAGCTAATTTGGATAAGATTGAATTCTGGAAATTCTGTTGTAACAAACTAACAGAATTTCCCACCAACAATTCTCTCCTTGAAATGCTTTTCTGCTTCAGGTTGCTCTGTTCTAGAGTGAGCTTCATGACAACCACCGTCTGAGCTTTGTGAGGGAAAAGATCATGTGGAATCTTGCTGGACTGGATACACTAGCATTGTAGTAAACTTACTTGTTCTAGAAGATGATACACTAGCACCACTCACACGTGAATCACTTAAACATGCAGCTCCTCTGTTTTCACACGCTCTCTTTTGTAACTCTAACATTTTCTCTCACAAAGATTATGTTTATTTTCAATTTTTCTCCCAGAGTAATTCAACAAAGGACCTAGAAATTAAACTCAAGTATACCTGTTTTAAAAATATATATATATGTATATATATATATTATTCATGAATATATATCCTTAAGAATTTCATTAAATTTCTAAAATCTAATGCATTTTCTTATTGCTTTAATAGTCTAAGATTTTTGTGTTCCAAAAAGAACCAAGTAAAATATGAAATGATTGTGTCTTAATTCATATCGTTCTTTTTTTAACAATCAACTACAATTTCTTCTTGTTTTGATACTCAAAAGGTTCGTGTTATTTCTGATGTGAAGTACCATGTACTAGTTGTGCGCTTAACTATATAGTTGCAAGTCTTTTTGGGGCCGTTTTGTATGAGGTAATCAAAATAATGTGATTCCTGAGAAAGTTAAACACAATAATGTGATTTCTGAATACATGTATTTGGTTGTGCATGAGAATATTATGTTGGATTCCTAGGAATATCAAGTAATAGTGTTTGGTTGTACATGGGAATATGTTTTTTTTTTTTCTTTTGAATCAATTTTGAATCAGTTGTGTTCTATTCTATCCATTCAAAAATAAAATCTGATGCTACTGACAATTTCTTCAAAATCAAATTTTTGAAAAAGTAGATTTTCTACTACTATTAACTTAATATTCGATTTCATCTGATTCACTTTCCCTTTTCGTCATTCCCTTCTCTCAAATCTCCATTTTTGTTTTTCAAAAACTTCTCCCTCTAGCTACCTGCAGTTTTTAAGCCATAAAACAAAAAGGCTTAAACTTTGCTTCTTGTAGTGTTCTTCTCGGTTTCGCTTCTCGAACAGTTTTTTTTTTCTCTGGCAACTGATTTCTGTTGGGTAGAGCGAAAATGGGTTCTGCGAATTGTGGGATATTTGTTGGGTGGGTGGTGGTGGTGGTGGTCGAGGTCGCTTTAACTACGCCGTTTTGTGCTGGTTTGACCGACCCCCGCGATGGTAAGCTTTTGATTTTTGTTTTTTTTTTCTTCTTTAATTGTTAAGAGTGTCTATTTGATTCTTGGGAAAGTGCCTAAATGGAAGTCACACGGATCTCCGATGGAGGTTGCAACCTCCATTGGAGGTCACGCAAACCTCTATTGGAGGTCCAATGGAGGTCACAAACCAGAAAAAAAAAAATAGAAAGAGAAGAAGGAGAAGAAAATAGAAGAAGGGGAAAAATAGAAGGAAAAAAAATCACAAACCAGAAAAAAAAAATAGAAATAGAAGAAGAAGAAAATAGAAGAGGAGGAAAAAATAGAAGAACGAAGAAAAAGAAGAAAAGAATCGAAGAAAGAATAATAATAATATTTTTTTTTTTAATGAGGGTGGGTCCCACAGTGGGAATCAGATGGAGGGTAATGTGAAACCCACCTATTGGGATGAATTTCACATTACACTCTTGGAGGATAATGTGATTCCCATGGGATTTACTTTCCCAAGTTTAAAAAAACTCAAACCTGCTACCTAACATGGGAATGCTATTAGATTCCCATTCACATGCAAAGATTACCTCGTACCAAATTGCCCCTAAGATTTTTATGTTCCAAAAAGAACCAAGGGCGCGTTTACTAATCAGGAATGGAGGGAATCAGAATCAAGTTCCACTGGAAAGGGAATGGAGAGGAATGGAATTTAGAGGAATACTAAATTACATTCATGTGTTTACTAACAATTTAGGAATTAGAAATGGAATCAAATTTATTCCCTTTCTAGTGTTTACTTCAACTAAGGAATCAGAATGATATATAGTTGATTACAAAAATACCCTTGTGTATATAATATGTTGAAATAATTTTTTTTTTTATTATTATGAAAAACTATTTTTTATACTGCTCATAACACTATAACTAGTAATTAACATCTTTATATCGAAAACTTTGAACTAATTAGTCAATATTCAATAATAATTAAAAATTGAGGAGTAATTCAGATTTGAAAGCATAATTAATTTGATGTCAAATTAATTTCTCACATTTAGGTGCTTTTTTCCCTTCTTTCGAAAATTAAAACACAAAATAACTCGACATATGCATCCATTAGCTTACACAGTACTTGATTCATTATTAACTGTATAAAAGAAAACAAAAAAATTATATATAAATTATAAACTATGTCTCAAAAGATTGTCAAACAATATATATATATATATAAATATATATATATAATACATGCTTTACGGAAAAAGAAAAAAAAAACTTAACAAAACAGCATGTATACATATATATATATATACAGTCTTTCTATCATCAGTTCGAACTGATAAAAGTTATATCAATTCCTTGTATGTGGGCCACTGAATTTAAATACTTTGACTGACAAGTGCATACAGCCAAGTCAAAGTATTTAAATCCAGTGACCCACATGTAAGGAACTGATATAACTTTTATCAATTCGAACTGATAATAGAATTTCTGTATATACATATATGAATATGTAATGCTTTATACTGCTTTAGTAAAAAAAAAAAAAAAAAAAAAACAGCCATCGCAAATTTGACAAAAAGAGGAAAAAAAAACATCAATGAGTCAAAGATTTCTATGTATATTCAAGAAATTAAAGATTAAAAAAAAAAAAAAAAAAAAAAAAAAAGCTTACCTATAGCAAGATTCGGAGGAAAACAATAAACAAAAAAGAATGACAAAGAACAATCCCTAAAACAAAACGATACAGTGGAAAGATAGCTTTTTTTTTTATAATTATTATAAGTGAGGATATTTTAGTAAAAGTAAATGAATTCCCTTTTTTAATCAGGAAAGGGAACTTGATTCTTACGGTCAGTGGGGGGAATCAAATTCCCTTTCCATCAGTAACTTAATTACTGATTTGAGAGTGGGGTCCACGTAAATTAATTCCCTAAAAATTTAGTAAACACTGGAATTCACAAATCAGTAACTTAATTCCTTTTCCAAAGTTTAATTACTGATTAGTAAACGCGCCACAAATAAAATACGAAATGATTGTGCCTTAATTCATATCGTTCCTTTTTTAACAATCAACTATAATTTCTTCTAGTTTTGATACTCTAAAGGTTCGTGTTATTTCTGATATGAAGTATCATGTACTAGATGTGCGTTTAACTATATAGCTGCAAGTTTGTTTGGGGCCGTTTAGTATGAGGTAATCAAAATAATGTGATTTTCGGTAAAGTTAAACACAGTAATATGATTCCTAGGAAACATGTACACATGTGTTTGGTTTTGCATGAGAATATTATGTCAGATTCCTGAGAATATCAAGTAACAGTGTTTTGTTGTACATGGGATTTTATATATATATATATATCTTTGAATCAATTTGAATCAGTTGTGTTCTGTTCTGTCCATTCAAAAATAAAATCTGATGCTACCGAACAAATTCTTCAAAATCAGATTTTGAAAAAGTAGATTTTCTACTTCTATTAACTTAACATTTTTGAAATAACTTCTCAATATATAATAAATATTTTATTAGTAACGTTTTACTTAAATACCATATATAGTTTAAAATTCAATTAAAAATTGTACTTTTAAGTCCTTATATTGTTTAGTAATATGTCTATAAAAGAGTTTTATTAGTAAAGAATTGATATTAAAAAAAAAAATTGAATAAAAATGATTTTTAATGAAAGGATATAGTAAAATATGTAAAATATTATGACCGCATTTGAGATGATTTGTTTGATTAAAAATGTTCAAAAAGAGCTTATTAGAGACAAGCTCAAAGATTTATAAATAAAATAATAATATGATATGAGGTGCACATATAATTAACAGGGGGGCCAATATTAACACTCAGAATTGTAAGGTTCGGACCTAAATGAATACTTCATTGGGCCGATCCAAGTTCTAGACAATCAATTTACAATGAGCCATGCAAAAGATCAACTTGTATCTCCACCTAGGGGTGTGCATTTTCAGTTTGGTTTGGGTTGAAGCTTAACGTCAAACCAAACCAATATCTATCGGTTTGGTTATATTTCAACCCAAACCAAACCATTGTGATTTTGTCAAACCGATTAAAACCAAACCAAAAAAAGTTGGGTTGATTTGGATAGATTTAACGGTTTAGGTTTAAACCCAGAAATCATTTTTTGTATTATTGTAAAAAAAAAATTAAATATAAAAATATTAAATATTGGTGTTATTTAATTATTTTAAAAATTAACAAATATTATATAATTAACAAATTAACAATAACAAGTATCATAACAGAAAAATAAAAAATAAAACATAATAAAACTCATATTCGAAAATGCATCGGAAGAAAAGAGTAATTATATTTATTTCTTAAGAAAATATAATATATAAAAGAAAGAGGAATGGTACAATACCAAATGGTTGATGAAAATGAAGAAGAAAAAAAAAAAAAAAAAAAAAAAATTATTTATATGAGAAGCAAATAAATATAAATAAAAGTTGAAAAACCCTAGGAAATATGGATTTGATTTTTATTGAATATATGGATTGGTTTGGATTGCATGAATTTTATTTTTAGCAACTCAAACCAAATCAATCTTTGATCGGTTTGTTAAATAGATTAATCATTTTTTTATATGTGAAACAGAACCAATTCATAAAGTTTGGATTGGATTAGACGGGTTCATTCGGTTTGACGGTTTTTTACACACCCCTATCTCCACCCACTAGAGTTCGATTCTCTCATGATCTAGATTTTTGTTGTTTTTTACCTAATCTATTAACACCTGAGCATTAATAAAAATATTATACGGTCAAGATTTGTCTCTTTTCCTCCTCTCGAGTCTGACGTGTACAGCTTTTCATTCAAATTCAAATATTCTTACAAAAACTGGCCAACAAAAAGTCAAAACAGGGGAAGATCCAAACTCCATTGACCGGTGGCTTTTTGACCTAGACATCTTGTCCTTATGTTTCCTTCAAAAAGTAAAACTCATTGGATAATTTTGAAAAATTAAACATAGATAGCAATGTTTATTAAATCATCAATGAACCTAATTAAATATAAGCAACACCAAAAAACGAACCTAATTAAATCATCAACGGACAGCCCTTAAACCAATGGTTTTAATCTTGTCTTAGCCTTAGTTAGAATAGAGTTTAGTTATCCACCTACTGCATTATAACCTTCATGCATAGGTTTCAGCCTTCATAGACAACCGGAGCCAGAGGCAACTAGGCAAGGGTTGGCAGGGGTTATGGCCTTCTATATCTATATATATAAACAGAAATTCTATTATCAGTTCGAACTGACAAAAATTATATCAGTTCCTTGCATGTGGGCCATTGGATTTAAATACTTTGACTTAGCTGTATGCACTTGTCAGTCAAAGTAATTAAATCCAATGGCCCACATACAAGGAACCGATATAACTTTTGTCAGTTCGAACTGATAATAGAAAGACTGTATATATAAATATATATATATATATATATATATATATATATACAGTTTTCATATTATCAGTTCGAACTGACAAAAGATATATCGGTTCCTTGCATGTGGGCTATTGGATTTAAATACTTTGACTTAACTGCACGTACTTTTCGAAACATCTTTTAAATCCAATGGCTCACATGCAAGGAACTGATATATCTTTTGTGAATTCGATCTGATAATAGAAAGACTGTATATATATATATATATATATATATATATATATAATTTTTTTATTGTCAGTTCGTTCTGATATAAAATATATCATAACGAAAAATGTGGACCGTTAGATTTACATATTTTAACTCAAAATGTATGCACTTGTCAAAACTTCTCCATAATCTGTGGTTCACATTCTTCGTTCTGATATATTTTATATTATGACGAACTGACTGTAAAAAGACTATATATATATATATATATAATTTTTTTAGTTTGATCCCCTAAATATTGTATATTAATATATTTGCCCCATACAAAAATTGAAAACACAAAAACAAAACCTAACAAATATAACTCTAATGTTTAAAGATCATACATTGTTAAATCAACAAATGTTTACAAAGTATTCCCAGTTTGTTTCTCTGATGATTTCACGAGGTATATCTTTAAACATTAGAGTTTTATTTGTTGGGGAATGCTATCTACCTTGCCCATTTACCTTTCTCATTTACCTTTCCCACTCGTTGTTTGACACGTGTACACTTTTTCATTTAATAAAAGCTCTCACTTTTTGCTACAAAGCTTGTTTACATATTTACCCTTGATGATTGCTTTTATCATTTCATTAATAAGGGGTAAAGACATAAACAAGTTTTGTAGAAAAAAGTGAGAGCTTTTTATTAAATGAAAAAGTGTACACGTGTCAAACAATGAGTGAGAAAGGTAAATGGAAAAGGCAAATGGGAAAGGTAGATAGCATTCCCCTTATTTGTTAGGTTTTGTTTATGTGTTTTCAATTTTTGTATGTTGTCTCAAAGTGGAGCTAGAAAATTTTATATAGAGACCAATGTAATACTATACAATGTTTATGGGGTCAAAGTTAAAATTTTAAATTATTAAATATATATTTTAGGCGGCCATAGCCCTCCTTGCCTCCGCATCTGGTTGTCTATGAAGGCTTCAACCTATGCATGAAGGTTATAATGGAGTAGGTGGATAGTCTAAGGATATGTTTGGTAGGGAGGAAAGAAAATATAAATGATGGAAAGATTTGGAAGGATAGAAAACATGAGGGAATGAAAGGAAAATGATTTTCCCTCGTGTTGTTTGGTAAATAGGAAGGAAAGAAAAGATCCTTTTATAAATTTTACTATTTTACCCTTATATCATATTTTATATATTTTTTTTAAAATGGATAAAATTGTAATTTTAAATTACCCAAAGCTTTCCCCTTTCTTTCCCTCCCATTTCCTCCCACTTTTGGGAGGAAAAAAAATGGTGAGTCCCACACAAAATTTTCCTTCAACTTTTCATTTCCCTACATTTTTCTCTCCATACCAAACACACACGTCTTCATTTTCTTCTCCCTTTTCCCTCCACCCTTTTCTTTCCTCTACCTTTTCCTCCCTAGTAGGGAGGAAAAGGTAGAGGAAAGAAAAGGGTGGAGGGAAAAGGGAGAAGGAAATGAAAAAACATGTGTTTGGTATGGAGAGAAAAGAGGAAGGAAGGGAAAAGAGGGAGGAAAGATTTGTGGGTGGGACCCACCAATTTTAATCCTCCCAAAAGTGGGTGGAAATTGGAGGGAAAGAGGGGAAAGCTTTTGGGTTATTTAAAACTACAATTTTATCCATTTTTTTTTTAATATATAAAATATAATATAATTGTAAAATAGTAAAATTGATAAAATGATATTTTCTTTCCTTTATATTTACCAAACAACTCGAGGGAAAATTATTTTCCTTTCCTTTCCTTTCGTTCCCTCATGTTTTTTATCCCTCCAAATCTTTTCATCCTTCCTATTTTCTTTCCTCCCTACTAAACATACCATAAGGTTATGTTAGGGAGGAAAAGGGAGAGGAAAGAAATGGTGGAGGGAAAAGAGATGAGAGAATGGAAAAGTGTGTGTTTGGTGCGGACAGAAAAATGGAGGAAAGGGAAAAGTGGAATGAAAAATGTTTGTGTGGGACCCACCATTTTGTTTCCTCCCAAAAGTGGGAGGAAAAAGGGGGGAAAGAAATGGTTGCTTTTTGAAGGACTTAAATTACAATTTTATCCTTTTTTTTAATATATAAAATATAATGTAAGGTTAAAATAGTAAAAGTGATAAAAAAAAATCCTTTCTTTCCTTCATGTTTACTAAACAGCTCGAGGGAAAATCATTTTTCTTTCTTTCCCTCATGTTTTCAATCCCTCCAAATATTTCCATCCTTCCTATTTTCTTTCCTTCTTACCAAATATAGCCTAAGGCCAAGAAAAGATTAAAATAATTGGTTTAAGGGTTGTTCGTTGGTGATTTATTAGGTTCGTTTTTTGTTGCTGCATATACAATTCGACTAAAAGATGTTTTATATCTATTTATTTTCAATTCTTTTTAAAATCTAAAAATAATTCAATATAGGACCTAGAAAAATTAACAACAAAAATCAAATCTTGTTTTTTTTTCTTAATAATTACAAATAATTCGGAAATGGGGATGACAGGACTGTACGTTGTAGGTGTGAGAGATATACTATTGAATCAATAGAATGACATCAAATTCAATCTTAGTTGAAATGAATTGTTATTCACACCTTAACTAGATTTCAAAATTTGAAAGTAGGCCTTGGAAGGCCCAACCTAAAATTCAATAATTCCAAGAAATTTGTGTATTGTAATTGTTAGTCCAAATTAATACTTCAAGGCTCAGCTCTTTTACCAAAGGCTTTTTGACCTGGGCATTAAAAGAAAAAGAAAATCAATGGAAAATAAAAATCAGTATTTTTTTTTTAAAGGATATAAAAATCTGTTATAATTAAAAAAAAATATGGATATTGATATCTATAAAACTTATTAGTACACTCATTTTTATAAGTACACCCATATCTAAAATTTTAAAAATAAATATTACTATAAGCACCAATTCTAATGTCAATAGTACCCTCATTGAAATAAATATATTCATTTTAATACATATTATTTATAAACATTATTAAATTATTATCACACCCAATTTTTTTTTAAAAAAATCATATTATTTTTGGAATCAAATCCTCTTTTAATGATGGTTCAATTTACTTTTAGAAATATCTCGAATGTATGAGTCTTATAAAAGGGAATATGTAGAACTGTATATGGGATCAAGAGATTTTCAATCTAGAATTCTCTTATTTATACAGCTATCTTAATATATATATATATATATATATATATATATATATATATATATATATATATAATAAAAAAAAACACTTGTTAATATATAACTATCGTTTATTGATAGAGTTCATGATTATACATTATAAAAAAAAAAAAAAAAAAAAAAAAAAAGATAAAAACAATATAATAATCATGTGATGATGATAAAGTTTGATACTTGCAATAAAATTAGAGTTTAATTAGGGTTTATCATAATTTTTTTTTTTTTTTAAAGGTAAGGTTTTTTTTTTTTTTTTTTAATAAAGAAATATAATTGAAGATATGGGTGTAATTAATTAATGTATAAAGTATTTGATTTATTTTTAATTAAAGTAATTTATCTTTATTGGTAAATTTTTATTGAAATATTTTTATAATTAAATTTTTTAATAAAATATGGGTATAGTAATAAGTTTTATGGATATCAATATCGACATTCTTAAAAAAAATCATAACATGATACTATGAGACATTGAGACATGAGGGATCAATTAAGAGCTTGTTTTGTTGGGCTTTTGAAAAACCTCTATTGGTAAAAGATCTACTTGCAGTAGATCTATTAGAAATAGAGTTTTTGAAAAAAAAAAATTATAGTTGTTTGGTTGGTAGACTTTTAAAAAAAAAAATGTCTATTTGGAGAAGCACCTCCCCATGAGCTTTTGCCCAGTAAAGGTTTAAACTCTACTAGCCTCTACTCAATTTAAAATAGACAATCTCAAAAGCCCAACCAAACAACTTTAAAAAACTTAAATACACGTTAGTAGACCTTTTGAGGCAGTAGAAAGCTCAACCAAACAAGCACTAAGATGTATTGAAGCACTTTTCCGTACTAATAATTTGGTATAAATATCTAACCCTTCAAATCATACTTTATGAAATGAAAATTCATATCACATGTCATAAAATTAAGAAATAAATAAATAAACTTGGTAGAATTTCACAAGTGAAGTGTCCTTCAAAACCAATGTCGTTTTTGATTGAAATCAATGTCGTTTAACTTCCTTATCGCTATCCATATGAAATTTATTTGCTGGACACACAGAGCAAACACAACAAACCCATCTCCAATGGCTTCTCTTCTCTCACTCTCTGCAAACCCACCAGCCGTACGGACTACACTGTCTCTTCACTCTTCTTTTTTCCAAGCAAACGTAGTAACCCACTTAAGACCAAACCCATCTGTCCTTTGTCTCCCCCTCAAACTCCACCAACGACGTCTCACTGTCGTCAGCAAGGCTGGTTTTGCGGCGGAGACGGTCGTTTCAGCTACGAGGCTCCGGTTGGACAATCTGGGCCCGCAACCGGGGTCGAGGAAGAGAGCGAAGAGAAAAGGTAGAGGTCACGCGGCTGGTCAAGGAGGCAGTTGCGGTTTTGGAATGAGAGGTCAGAAATCGAGGTCCGGTCCTGGTGTCAGAAGAGGCTTTGAAGGTGGTCAAATGCCTCTCTATCGTCGGATTCCAAAGCTACGTGGGATTGCTGGAGGTAAAATTCTTCATTTATGGTTCTGTTTCATGTTTAGGATTAGATAATGGAGTTGTTAAAGATGCAAAATTTATCATCTTTGAGAGGGTTTGTTAATGGATTCAGTGTTTTTATTGTTTCATGTGTAATGGGATGATTTAATTTTGTATATTGATGTTATTAGTAGTGATAGCTGCTTTAAATGTATAAGATTGATGGAGAAGTATTTTACATTTCTTGTGTGGTTTGGTTTTGTGTTTAGGATTTGATGATGGAGCTTGAAATTTTGTTGTTTGAAATTTGGAGGTGAAAAATGTGTCTATCTTTTAGAGGGTTTGTGGATAAAGTTAGTTTTTTTTTTTTTTTCATGTGTGCTGGGATGCTTTGATTTTGTATATTGATGTTATTGGTAGTGATAGCTGCTTAAATGTAAAAGATTGCTGGAGGTAATATTTTGTGTTTTCTTGTGTGGTTCAGTTTCGTGTTTAGGATTTGGTGATGAAGCTTGAATTTTTTGTTGTGAGAAAATAGTTACCTTTTAGAGGGCATGTGGATAAAGTCTGTGATATTTTAAGTTTTATGTGTCCTGCAATGCCTTAATATTGTATAATGTATATTCATGTTATAGTTGTCATTTAATTTGTGATAATGGATGCAATGTGGTGTGGTCCTTCTATTTGTATTGACATAGTTGTGTGTAAAATCGTTGGTAAATCTGAATGTGGGAGTTCTTTCGTTATGGGATGTCGAATTTTGCCATAAGCAGATTTTCTTATCTTTTGATAAAATGAAACTGAGAGAATCTTTGTTAGGGACAGTTTTGCTTGCCAAGTTTTAGACGTGTCTTTGAACAAGATTTTAGCGGACGTCTCAATTGGTGTAATGGATTTTTCTTCCTTTTGTACATGTGCTTATTTACATGTACATTGATTTCGTTCAACATATTTTCCTTATAGTGTGGGGTCTCCATGGTGAACTCTAAAAGACTGATCCTTGTAGCAAACTTGAGTGATCTTGTCATTTAATTAATACTATATTGGGCAAAACAACCGAAAAGGGTTGGCAAAGATGTTTTATATCACTTTTGCTTTTATACCTCAAGGATGAGGCTTAAGCTGTGCTGGATGTATGGAGCAGCCTTGAGTGGTTAGAATTGAGATGATATTATCATATTGCCTGAGTATGCATCGTTTAAAGAGGTCAAACCAACACGAACACAGTATTTACCTTGACCGTTTCTGTTTTCTTTCCCACTACTAAACTAGTCAACGTTCAAGAATTGGGTAGTGCATCCTTGTAGGAACTGTATAGTAGATAGCAGCACAGAAAAATGGTGGTGAAGACTTTGGTTTTTAGCTGAAAGGTGGTAACTAATATCAGCATAGCCTTTGGCTACACAGTTTGAGGCTCCCTACTTCTCTAATCTGCTTGCAATCAGTTCTTATTCTTTCTCTTTTCTTCTTTTTTGAATCTTCTGTCTTATTTCACAAACATCACTTTCTTTACTTAAATCTTGTGTGCCGTGTGTGCTTATTTGTGCATTCATTTGTCTCTTGCTGTGCATATTTTTATTTCTTAAAGTTCTTACTGATATCTCTCTCTTATTATGTTCTTACAAGGTATGCATGCGGGTTTACCTAAATATGTCCCTGTTAACTTGAAAGACATAGCAGAGGCTGGATTTCAAGAGGGTGAAGAGGTGTCACTAGAGACTTTAAAGAAGAAGGGTTTGATCAACCCCTCAGGAAGAGAAAGAAAGCTCCCTTTAAAGGTATAGATAATGGTAGCCTGATTGGTGTCATTAAGTCCCGAACATGAATCTGTTTATACATTAATAGTCATGTTTATACATTAATAGTCATGTGACATCTTACCGGATACTAATTTCCTTCCAAATATGATTGAGAAAATATGCAACGTGTTGCCGTTAGGTTCATTGGAATTATACAGCGATACAAGACATGAATAGAGTAATATATGTTCTGTTTACTTAGCTCCACAAAATGCATTGGGGGCCTTAAGAACATTTAATGATGATAGGGAAAAACACCTTTATCTTAGTCGGACTTATGTTAGTATAAACATCTTATGACATTAGGCTCTTTGTGACTTGATCCTTGTTCCTCAATCAAGCAACATCTTTGCGTACAGAATTCTCTGTACGAGTAATCAACTGCATTAGTTGGACATTTTGTACTTATACTAATTTGAGGTCATAATGACTAGGACTACATTTCCATTAATTTTACTTTGATCAAGAATACGAGAGGCTCTCTTCACACCTACTGCTGTTGAGCAATGATGTAGGACAGTTGGCTTTAGAGTTTGAAGAAGAGATGGACAGGAAATTGTCCAAAAGAGGTGCTCCAAAGAAACGGGCGTAACTTTTGACTCGGTTGTCAGATTTCCTATTATAATATGTTTTCGGAAAGGGTTTTCAGAGATCTAGAGCGTGGCAACCAGGGTTTCCCCGGTTGACGTCATTTGCGTCCTCATCGGAGCAGTTTAAGTTAGGCTGTCGGGCAACCGAAGATTTTTGTGTTCTTTTTCTTATTTTCCGTTTTTAGTTGTTTTTATTTAGTTGGAGGATATTTTAGTCTTTTGCTTTTTTTAGGGTTTCGAGAGGCTATTTAAGGCCCTTTGTTATCAGTTTCAGATTTCATTCAATAAATTATCAATTTTCAGTTACATACATTCGTTCTTTGCTGGTGGATTCCAGTTTTGTTACTTTGGGGATTACGCTGGTAAACCCTAGAACTTCCGTTCTGCGTCAAGTGGTATCAGAGCATAAGGACTTGCCTTATACGATGGTCAACAATGAAGCCGGAAGAGCTAACCCTAGCGACGCTGGTCATAGGGATGGCGATGTGTGGGCGGCGATTGATGAGCAGCGACAGTCGATGGAGAGGTTGGAGGCTATGGTTCGGCAACTGATGGAGCGGCTGCCTACTCCCAACACCCCTATGGACCAGGCTCCTGCTCCTGTTCCTGCCCCTGCCAACAGAGTTAGAGTCGAGGGATTGGCCCTAGACCGCCCTGAAGGTAGACGTCTGCCTAGAGCCGCGAGACATGTGCAGCATCAAGATTTCAGTGATGAGGATTCTGAAGAGGATTTCGTGGGTTACCAAGGAGATCGTCAACTGAACCGAAATCAACCTGATTATCGGATTCGCGCAGACATACCATTGTTCCATGGAAAACTACAGATTGAAGAGTTTCTGGACTGGATTTCAGAGGTTGAGAGATTCTTTGAGTTTACTGAGGTTGCAGAAGAACGTCAAGTCAAATTGGTAGCGTATAAGTTGAGAAGCGGGGCTGCTGTTTGGTGGGAGAAATTACAGATGGATAGACGGCGACAAGGCAAGGTTCCTATACGATCCTGGAGGCGAATGAAACAACTTATGATGAGCAGGTTTTTACCTCCTGATTATGAACAATTTATTTTTCAGAGTTATCAGAATTGTGTGCAGGGTAACAAAACCGTTGCGGATTATACTGAGGAGTGGTCCAGGCTGTCAGTTCGTAACAACCTCAACGAGACTGAGGGACAGCAGGTTTCGAGATATTTGGGGGGATTGAAGTCGACCATTCGAGACAAAATTGGACTGCAAGTTGTGTGGACGGTAGATGAGGCGCAAAACATGGCCTTAAAGGCGGAGTTAATGGAGAAATCATCCAATCGTTTTTCTCACTACAAGAAAGACATGGGTGAGTCGTCCAATGCAACTGCGAATAGGAGTAGATTTTCACCAAGTGATGGACAGGGTCAGGCTAAAACTACTGCAGACCAGGTTCAAAGGGGTTCGGGTCCAAGTAATAATTTTGGTGGGTCACGTCCGACGGCAGCAGCAGCAGCAGTTACGAAGGAGACCCCACGAGTGGCGTCAAACCCGTACAGTAGACCAGGCGGTATGAAGTGTTATAGGTGCGGCCAACCAGGCCACCGTTCGAATGAATGCCCAGCTCGAAAACCGGTGAACTTCGTGGATGCTGAAGAAGAAGAGGATCAGAATTTTGAAGAAGAGGAAAACATGGACGAATTCTTAGAGGGAGCAGAAATTGCGGAGGAACAAGGGGAGCACGTAAATTGTGTGATTCAGAGAGTCATGTGTTCAACGAAACTGGAGGACTCTACTCAGAGAAATAATATTTTCAAGACTTGCTGCAGTATCCAAGGAAAGGTTTGTGATTTAATAGTTGACAGTGGGAGTTGTGAGAATTTTGTGTCCAGGAAACTGGTGGAGCATCTGAAGCTGCGGGCAGAAAAACATCCCAAGCCTTATGCAATTGGGTGGATTCAGAAAGGACCTAAGGCGAACGTGACAGAAGTATGTAAGGTTCCTGTTTCGATCGGGCAGTACTACCGGGATGAGGTGACATGTGATGTAGTCGAGATGGATGTTGGACACGTGTTATTGGGTCGCCCATGGCAGTTTGATGTAGATATCACCTACAGAGGACGCGACAATGTTTGTGTTTTCAATTGGAATGGCAGAAAGATTGCAATGGTTCCAAAACGGTGTTCAAACGGTAGCTCAACCAAGAACACAGTAAAAGAGCAATCCTTAGTCTCCCTAGTCACGTCAATAACTGATTTAGAAGCTGAAATCAAGGAGGCACAGGAGGTACATGTTGTAGTTGTGCGAGCTTTGGTGATAGAAGACAAGGAGGAGCAGAAAATTATGGTGTCCGAAAAGGTGCAGCCCCTGCTAGCCGAATTCAGTGAATTGGTGTCAGAAGACTTACCAGATGCCCTTCCTCCAATGAGAGAGATTCAGCACCATATTGACTTAGTTCCAGGAGCAAGCTTACCAAATTTGCCTCACTACCGGATGAGTCCCAAGGAGAATCAGATTTTACAAGAAAAGGTGGAGGAATTAATGAAAAAGGGGTTTATTCGAGAGAGCATGAGTCCGTGCGCAGTACCCACATTATTGGTCCCAAAGAAAGATGGCAGTTGGAGGATGTGCGTCGATAGTCGGGCGATTAACAGGATAACTGTTAGGTATAGCTTTCCGATTCCGAGGCTAGATGACATGCTAGATATGCTGGAGGGTTCGAAATTGTTCTCTAAGATCGATCTGCGAAGTGGGTACCATCAGATTCGTGTTAAGCCTGGTGACGAATGGAAGACGGCTTTCAAGACAAAGGATGGGCTTTACGAGTGGTTGGTTATGCCTTTTGGGTTATCCAACGCTCCTAGTACTTTTATGCGACTCATGAACCAGGTATTGCGTCCCTTCATTGGAAAATATGTGGTTGTCTATTTTGACGACATTTTGATTTACAGTAGGAATGAGGAAGACCATATGGAGCATCTTAGGGCTGTGCTAGAGGTGTTGAATGAAAACAAATTGTTTATCAATTTGAAGAAGTGCAGCTGGCTGACAGAGAGATTATTATTCCTGGGATATGTGGTTAGTTCAGAGGGAATTTTAGTGGATGAAGAAAAGGTTCGAGCCATTCGTGATTGGCCTAAACCGAAGACGGTAGGAGAGGTAAGGAGTTTCCATGGGTTGGCGACATTTTATCGTCGATTTGTGAGGGATTTCAGCAGTGTTGTGGCTCCCATTACTGAGTGCTTGAAGAAAGGAAAGTTTCAATGGGGTGAGGCAGCCGACACAGCCTTTGCAGTCATTAAAGAGAAATTGTGCACCACGCCTGTTCTTGCTTTACCCAGTTTTGAGAAGTTATTCGAGGTGGAATGTGATGCTAGTGGCATCGGTATTGGAGCAGTGTTGTCACAAGAGAAGAAACCAGTGGCGTTTTTTAGTGAAAAGCTAAGTGATGCACGTCGAAAGTGGAGCACCTATGACCAAGAATTCTACGCAATTGTTCGTGCACTAAAGAACTGGGAGCATTATCTGATTCAGCGGGAATTTATCCTTTACACTGATCATCAAGCGCTGAAGTACCTGAACAGCCAGAGGAGTTTAAGTAATATGCATGCACGGTGGGCAACCTATTTGCAGAAGTTTCCTTTCGTTCTGAAACACAAGTCTGGTGTCCTAAATAAAGTGGCAGATGCGTTGAGTAGACGCGCAAATCTACTGGTTACTATGCAGCAAGAGATTGTTGGGTTCGAGTTCCTGAAGGAATTGTATCCAGAAGATGAGGATTTAGGAGAGGTATGGAAAAAGTGCGTTCTGAAACAGTCCGCAGGGGAATTTCATATAAGTGAAGGATACCTTTTCTTTGGCAATCAGTTATGTATTCCACGAAGCTCGTTGAGAGAGAAATTGATTCGAGAGTTGCATGGTGGAAGTTTAAGTGGACACCTAGGGCGTGACAAGACTATCAGTGGGGTAGCCGAGCGGTATTATTGGCCTCAGCTGAAACGTGACGTGGGTAATTTTGTGCGTAAGTGCTATGTTTGTCAGACTTCCAAAGGGCAGGCTCAAAATACGGGACTTTACATGCCTCTACCTGTACCGAATGCAATATGGGAGGATTTGTCGATGGACTTTGTTTTGGGACTTCCACGAACTCAACGTGGGGTCGATTCTGTGTTTGTTGTGATTGACAGGTTTTCCAAGATGGGACATTTCATTCCTTGTCGGAAGACATCTGATGCATCACATGTGGCTCAGCTGTTCTTTCGGGAGGTGGTTCGTTTACATGGTGTACCCCAGTCTATCACATCTGATAGGGATTCGAAGTTTCTTAGCCATTTCTGGGTTACCTTGTGGCGGCGGATGGACACTACTCTGAAGTTCAGTAGCACTGCACACCCACAGACTGACGGACAGACGGAGAACCTAAACCGAACACTAGGGAATTTAATTCGGAGCATCTGTGGAGACAAGCCAAAACAGTGGGACGTGGCTCTGGCACAAGCTGAATTTGCGTATAACAATGCTGTTCATACTGCTACAGGTAAGTCTCCTTTCGCTTTAGTGTATCGGCAACCTCCTAAGCATGCGTTGGATCTGGCAAGACTTCCCAAGGTCACTGGTATGAGTGTTGCTGCTGAGACCATGGCTGAGCAGGTTCGTGATGTTCAAGCTGAGGTGAAGGCGCGGTTAGAGGAGAAGAATGCGAAATATAAGGCTGCAGCAGATGTTAAAAGGCGTGAGAAATTGTTTGCTGAGGGTGACCAGGTTATGGTGTTTCTACGTAAGGAGAGGTTCCCAGTAGGTTCCTACAACAAGTTGAAGCCAAGGAAGTATGGTCCGTACAAGGTGATTAAGAAGATTAACAACAATGCCTATGTGATCGACTTGCCTGCTGATATGAACATATCTCGTACTTTCAATGTGGCTGACCTTTATGAGTTTTGTGATGATGTTCCACTTTATCCTGATTATAACTCGAGGTCGAGTTCTTCACAGGTGGGAGAGACTGATGTAGGACAGTTGGCTTTAGAGTTTGAAGAAGAGATGGACAGGAAATTGTCCAAAAGAGGTGCTCCAAAGAAACGGGCGTAACTTTTGACTCGGTTGTCAGATTTCCTATTATAATATGTTTTCGGAAAGGGTTTTCAGAGATCTAGAGCGTGGCAACTAGGGTTTCCCCGGTTGACGTCATTTGCGTCCTCATCGGAGCAGTTTAAGTTAGGCTGTCGGGCAACCGAAGATTTTTGTGTTCTTTTTCTTATTTTCCGTTTTTAGTTGTTTTTATTTAGTTGGAGGATATTTTAGTCTTTTGCTTTTTTTAGGGTTTCGAGAGGCTATTTAAGGCCCTTTGTTATCAGTTTCAGATTTCATTCAATAAAATTATCAATTTTCAGTTACATACATTCGTTCTTTGCTGGTGGATTCCAGTTTTGTTACTTTGGGGATTACGCTGGTAAACCCTAGAACTTCCGTTCTGCGTCAAGCAAACCGAAGTCTAGTTTATCACATTGATGTCAAAATGGCAACAGAGTAGTAATCTAACTAGTAAGCAGAAAGAAAGATTTTCCTGACCATTTGATTTGGAATATCATTTTCTCCCTCTCTAAAGCACATGTATTAAACCTGTTGTCATTCTTCAAATGGTTTGGTATAAATTAAGCTGATAATCAATTGGGTCAATTTTTACTTGACTGACCTTGCAATTTTACTGTGCGCAGCATGGTGTAGAAGTTTGTCAAATATTTTTCAGAATTGAGGTTTAAAATGCACTGCTGTCTGTAAATCGCATTTTAACTGGGATGATTTCCATGGTTGATATTATTGCATACCTTGTTTTATAGACAGAAGAGAAAAGGTTTCTTTGTTCAATTGTTTGCTTCATGTATGGTAAATATGTCCCACTTGTATTCTATTGAACGACGATATCAGATTATAATTATATAATTTTATTTTATTTTCTAATGGTTTTGTTTATGACAATTGTTTTCAGATTCTAGGTGACGGGGAGTTGAGCGTGAAGCTGAGCTTCAAGGCCCGATCCTTCTCAGCATCAGCAAAGGAGAAGCTTGAGTCTGTTGGATGTTCCCTCACCGTGTTACCTGGCCGAAAGAAGTGGGTAAAACCATCGGTTGCCAAGAACCTTGCCAGAGCCGATGAATACTTTGCCAAGAAGAGAGCAGCGGCAGCTGCAGCTGCATCGGAACCAACCTCAGCTTGAACCACTTTTCATCGAGCTTTGAATTTAAATGTCTAATTTGAACCACTGATGGGGTTTTGTCTGATTTTTAGATACATTAGAGGAGGGCAAAGAAGGGACGGTGTTGTATGTAATTTCTTGAATTTCATATCTTCTATATATTCTTCAATACCTTTGAAAATTCAGTTAAAATTCTCAAGTTTCTGCTCTTCTGTGTTGCCTGCCTAAAACAAAACCTGAAACTTTTATTAACCGTAAATGGAAGTTGAGTTGGTCCGGTAGTAAGCCATTTGTACTCATATCGTATCATCCAAAAGCTCTCCGTAAATTTTGAAAATTAAAAATAAATAAATAAATAAATAGGATCAAATTCCAAATCCTGCACCACTTTGATTGTAATCTTCTTGATTTGACGAGATCAAACTTTGTGTTCCTATTTGAGCAACTACCAATTGTGGGAATCAACTCAAAAAGTGGAATTCTCAAAGTAGAACTACAGAATAGTCAAATTAAAAAAAAATAAAAAAAAATAAAAGAAAATTCCACAATTTGAAATTGGAATTGGAATGTGATGTATGCATTAGCAAATTTGTACTCTTATTGAAATGTAACGCAATATCTTCCTATTCAATGATGCATTTTGCCTGAGATGGTGGGGCAATAAAGACATAACTATTTGGAATTTAAATAAAGAACCTAACAAACTTTTTTTTCTTTTCAATTCTTTCTCATGCAACCCAAAATTTGTCCTCTTTTTTTGGTCATCATTTACTACCATCCTTTTAGCAAAATTTACATTGTTTTTTTTTTTTTTTTTAAAACACAATCATCATTTTCTTCATCGTCACGTTTTAGCTTTTATTTGAATAAATGTAGACATGTAATAGTTTATTTTTTTAAAAAAAATACAACGAAATTAATTTAATACAATTAACTTGTATCAGTGATAATGATCATGTATTATAAGACTTTACAAATTTCAAGAAAATTCAGATCTTGACAAAATCTCATTTAAATTATATATTTGTATAAACATCACAACATATCATATCCTATATTTTTTTTTTTTTTCAAATTTCTTTTGACGAAAAAAAAAATAGACAGAAAAGATTCGGTGACTTGTTTTGCAAAACAATTTGACATAATCATTTGAAATTAATCTTTCTTTTTGACAAAAAAAAAAAAAGGAAAAAATAAATTACATCACGTAATGTGAAAGGACTTGGCAACCAAATTACTTGTTCAACAAAACGGGGTAAGCAGCAAAGACTCGCTTTTAAAATAATTTTGGACCTAAATATAGAAAATTAGGTATCTTTACCTTTTGAGGTTAACACGTGGCAGCAACCCATTTACTGATTAGGTTAATTGATCTCAATGATTAACAAATGCAGAAAACATCATCAACTCTTAGATTTTTTTTTTTTGACTTTTCGATCAAGTTATCCGTGGAACCATTCTTGCTTGGCAGCATATGTATTTCAATTCAAAGAAATAAAAATCAAAATTGTTTATGTTTTGAGAGAGACTGAGCTGCATCTTTCTTGGCTTCTCCGAAGTCAGGAGAACATTTTTTTTTTCTTTTTTGAAAAGGACCTAATTAATTACTTACGTTTTATTAGGTATCTTCTTGCTTAGGAATTCTTGATATTAACCAAATCCAAAAATGTCACTATTTTTAAGGCTCAACTTTTTAATGTTTATATGTGGGGAGTTCGAACTAATAAGGGTTCAAAAAAACTCTTGCACTTTTACTCCCCTACTTTTAAAACTAACACTTAAGTTTTAATAACACCTAAAATGTAAATCTGACAAAAATACCCTTAAAACACATTTTATTCACGAGACTTATTTTCATTTTTTTAGAGTTATTTTGGTATTTCCGAGACCTATTTTTTTATTTTCGAGATTTATTTTATAATTTCCGAGACTTATTGAATACTTTTACAAATTTCAAGATTTACCGGAGAAAATACAAAATTTTCTAAAAAAAAATATTCATCTTCTCCATCGATCTCCATTGAGGTCTAACACAGACCTAATGGAGGTGTGTTCCACCTTATTGATGGAGGACCTCAATGGAGGTTTTTTGAAAAGAAGAAAAAAAATTAAACATAATGGTAAAAAAAAAGTAATAAAAGAAGAATGTATTTTTATGCATTGATACCATTTAAACTCAAATTATTATTCTAGTGCTATTCCTAAAAATCACTATGGATTTGGTGTTATTTAGACCTATTTCCACTTCAAACTAATTAAATATAACATCTGCATAAAAGAGTTTGAATATTACACGAAAAAATTATATATTGCAAAAAAATTAGTTTAAAATATTTTTATATAAAAACAAGTTAACAAAAGACAAATTTATCTCTCAAACTCATTGAAAAACAAGAAAAAAAACAAAAACAATCAAACTTTGTTTGACGTATACTTACTTAGGCAAACTAATATTAAAAATAAACTTTGTCTCTATTCTCTAATATGAGATCCAAAGAATCTTTAGGAATTCATAAACAAGAATAGTTTGTGGAAATTCATGTGTAATTTGACAAGTGCCACTTCACAATAGAGAGAGGAAAAGAAAAAAAAAAAAAAAAAAAAGCATCAATTATTATTACTATTATTTGATTTTGAAGAGTTCTAAAAATTATTTTGACGACACTAGTAGCAACTTAATAAATTGAGTTTTAATAAAACCAAAAATGTGTTTTTGACAAAAATACTCTTTAAATACAAATCTAAAATGAAGGGTCGTTTGTTTTTTTGTTTGAAGACTGAACAATCCTGAATTTTACTGAAAACTGAATAGTGACTGAAACTTGAATCTGAATGACATGTTTTTTTTTTTTTTTATCACATCTGGATATAATGTAAACTTTCTTGTTTTTAAAATATAAAATTGTTTAAAAATAAGTAATTTGACATATATACCCTTATTACTATTAATTGTTATGTATTTTCGTTTTATATAATACAAACAACTAAATAAAAATAATTTAACAAATCTTAAACCATTTTTATGTAATAATTGCAATATATTATTCATGATTAAGATATGATAAATAATGTTTTAGAAATGGTTTTGATTTAAAAAAAAAAATAAAAAAAATTGAAGGTTCAAAGATGGTGTTAAAAGTTAAAATATATATTTTTTTTTTTCTTTTTTTGTTGAGATGTTTATCGTAAGTAATAGGTAATATAAAATTATGATAAAATTAAAAATATGTTATCTTTAGTAGGATAATCTTGGAATAAGGTATATTAAATGAAATCAAGTGATTTAGAATTAAGTTAAAAGTCAGGATTTCTTACCTTTTATTTTAAGTTTTTTTTTTTTTTTTTTTTTTTTTTTTTTTGTATTTTTTTTGTATTTTTTTTTTAAGATGTTTGACCACTTAAAAAAACAAACATGCATTTAAGTTTTCTGTTTGATATTGTGAGAGTAAATATTTCTCTGTTATGAGAGTAAATATCTGAGTCGTAGAAATAATATTTACTTTGAATAAGTTCTGGTATATCCCTAGCGTCTTCAGTATCAAATTCGAAAAGAAAATAAAAGGGATAATTACCCCAGTGGCCATCAACTTATGCCACCACTATCAAAATAGTCACTAGATGGAGAAATTGATGGAAAATAACCATTTTTGGCAAACATTGTTACACTAATGGCCATTCCATCCGATTCCATCCAATTCCATCAAATTCCATCCAATAAGTGACATTTTGATAAATATGAGGATGATATTAATTTATTTTAGATATTTTTTGGAAATTAATTTTTTCTTTTGTTTTTTGAAACAAATAATTATATTTAGTGTGTACATATACATATAGCATCTTTTCAACTTATCTCAAATATATTTTTTAGAATTTTTAGACTTTGTAAACTTAATCTTTTTTAAAAAGAATATATATATATATATCTTTTCAACTTATCTCAAATATGTTTTTTAGAATTTTATATATATATATATTTCTTTTCAACTTATCTCAAATATATTTTTTAGAATTTTTAAATTTTGTAACATTAATCTTCTCAAAAAAGAAATACATATATATATATGTTTGAGATATGCTATACGTATATACATACTAAATATAATTATTTGTTTCAAAAAAACAAAAGAAAAAATTGATTTCCAAAAAACATCTAAAATAAATTAATGTCATCCCCTTATTTACCAAAATGTCATTCATTTGTTGAAATTGGATGGAATGGATGGAATGACCATTAGTGTAATAATGTTTGCCAAAAATGGCCATTTTCCATCTATTTCCCCATTTGGTGGCCATTTTGATAGTGGTGGTAAAAGTTTATGGCCACCAGAATAATTACCCCAAAATAAAATTATGAAAATTAAAATATTTAATCTAGAAAATAGAAATTGAATGAATTAATTGTTGTATGAAAACGTGGGGTTAGATGTCGTTTTATTGCTAAAAAAAAGGAGGAAGCTTGACAGAAGATAACATGCGTTCTGTGTTTTCTTGGAAAACATGTCCCTCAACTCCACGTGATTATAATTAAATTGGAAATCAAAGACTACCTACTCGATTTTAATTATTGAAAATTTATTATTTTTAAAACGGATCATTTTTATATATAGGGAAAATATCATTTTAGTCCCTACTGTTTACCCTATTATCCATTTGAGTCCTCGTCGTTTCAGTATTGACCGGTTTAATCCTTCTGTAACTTTTTCCGTTAAAATCAGACCACCTGACATGGTCAGATGGTCAAATGACCGCTATGCCCTTAATTTGTTGTAAAGACAATTTTGCCCCCAATTTAACATATGATGTGTTTAATAAAATATTAATATTTAAAATAATTAAAAAACTGATACAGTATTAAATGTATTTAAATTAATAAATATAATTAAATTAAATAATTAAAACAAAAAATAAATAATCAACTACCTAATCAATTTAATAAATATAATTAAATTAAATAATAAAAACTAAAAACAATTTTAAAATATTAACAAAAATAAAACCCCTCTACATCTTCAGATCTTCATCTTCTTCAGAAAAAATAATAATAAAAATAAAACCCTTCCTCATCTTCTTCTTCTTCACCAAACCTAGCCACCCACTCATAATTTTCTTCACAAAACCCTAGCCACCCATCTCATCATCCACACCCTTTCTCTCCAAAATTCACACCGAATCTTTCCCTCACCGCCGTGTCTCTCTCTCTCATTCAACACCTAAAAACACATCAATCCACAATAAAAAACAAACACACAATCCCCATCCGAAATCAAAAACAAAAACACAATCCCCACCCGAAATCAAAAAATAAACATTCGACAACATCCACCCAAAAACACATCAATCCACAATAAAAAAATCCAGAAGGAGAGGCTCTCTTTCACGGCGAACGGAGCCACCACCCCCCAAATCCAGACCCAACTGCGAACCACCACCCCGTTTTTCGTTCCAGATCCACGATTTAGGGCGAGAGAGAAAGAAGCAGCGGTGATTGTTGTGTGAGAGAGAGAAAGACTGGCGTTCTTCGTTCCAGATCCGTGATTTAGGGTGAGAGAGAAAGAAGCGGTGGTGATTGGTGTTTGAGAGAGAAAGATGGTGGTGGTGACCGGTGAGAGATGAGCGAGAGAAATAGAGAATTAGAGAAGGTGGTGATTTAGAAGTGGTGAGAGAGAGCGAGAAGAGTGTTAGAGAAAGAGATGATTTAGAATCTGGGCTGTGAAGAGTGATTTAGTTTTATTTTTAAATTTAAGTATCTATAAATTTAATTAGTTGTATTTATTTTTTTCATTTTTTTAAATTAATTTCGAGAAAGAGATGTTGATTTTTATTTAGTTCTATTTTAAAATTTATTTATTTATAAATTTAATTAATTGTATTTATTTATTTTTTTCATTTTTTTTAATTAATTTCAAAACTACCATTATACCCTTTCATTACATATGCTTCTAGAAACTCTGACTTGAATTACCGTCTTACCCTCGTTGACCTGACGGAATTATGAGAAACCCTAACGGAATTGGACGGTAGGGACTAAAATAGGGATTAACTGAAATGACGGGGACCTGTATAGTCAATACTGGAACGATGGGGACCCAAATGGATAATAGGGTAAACAGTAGGGACTAAAACGATATTATCCCTTATATATATAATGAATGGATGATATTTTCGTGCTAGAGAAAAGTGACAAAATATTTATATTTAGTACTACACCGCCATTGTAAATTATCAATGCAAGTTATCCCTAATTTTTTTTCATTTTATTTTTATAATAAATTATCAATGGACTTTGAATAGTTAATAATATATATATATATATATATATATATATATATATATATATATTGTAACAATAAATATTTATAAAGTTAATTAAACATTTCGAGTTCGTATCTCTTCCCATAAATTCCAAATGTATTGTAATAGTATTTTTTTTTTCAACAATACAATATATATACCCCGAAGAGTGATATAATTGCAGACTATTTATCTACTCAGCTCTCTCTTACATTCAAAATTGAACTAATAAAAGATCCAAATTATCTATAGTTATTAAAACTGAAAGATGAAGAGAATCTTTTAATAAAATAAAAAAACTATTAAAGTAAATAAATTAAAGATAATATTTTCAATGGAATATAAATTTTAAAATGATTTTTTTAAAAAAAATTTTAAATTATCTTCCATTTTTATTTTATTTTTTACTATTTTAAAGTGAATAAAAATTATTTTTTAAAATTATCTTCATTTTTAAATTTAAAATTTTTATATATTTTTTAATTGTTTCTATTTTTTTAAAGCTTCTAAATTTTAAATTATTTGTACAGCTTTTACTGTTTTTTATATAAAAAAATATTTTCATTTTTAAATTATAATAACTATGAGTTATTTGGTCTTTTGTTGCTTCGATTTTAAGAACAAAAAAAAATTGAGTATATAAATGCAAACTTGTTTTCTAACTGTATTTGTGTCAAACTTATGAAATCTCAATGTGTTTACCCATTTTTTTAAATATTACAATACATTCGAAATTTTGGGAAGGATACGGCTTGATATATCACTCAAACGCACAACTCCATAACATACTATTGGACTAAAAATGAAATTAAATTCAACAATTTACATCTAGGGATTGGTATTTCCCCCCAAATCCCCAAATCCTCAAATCCTCATTTCTCCATCCCTATTTGGGGTTAAAAAGCATCCCCAAATGGGGAAATGGGGCGATAGGGATAGCATTTCCCCAAAATTTTTATTGAAATGGGGATGGGGCTGTGGATGATGCCCAAAACATATATATATATATAAATGTTTAAATTAGTGCACACTGATATAACTTCATCAGTGCGTTAGATGTGGACCATTAGATTTACATATTTTGACTCAAGGTGTATGCACTTGTCAAAACTTCTTCATAATCAGTGGTCCACATGTATTGGTACTAATGTAGTTATATTGGTGCACATATTGGTCTACATATTATATTATATATATAATAATAAATATTATATATATATATATATATATATATATATAATATTTATTATTTTTCTTATTTTTCCCATTTCCTTGTCTCCTCACTTTCCCAATTTAAAGTCTAACTATAAATACTTCATTTGAATTTGTAGTAGAATTTATTTGTATTTGTATTTGTATTGCATAATATAACATACCATGTATATGTATGTATGTATGTATGTATGTATATATATATATATATATATATATATATGTAATTTTTAGTCAAACAAAATCAAACGAGGGAATCAGAGAAATAAATTCAAATTAGAAAATAGAGAAAATTGGAGAAACGGAGAAATGAGGGATGAGGATGTGGATACCTCCCCCAAACTCTCACATTTCCGTTTTCTCCAAATGAGAAAACAGGGAAACAGGGACCAATATAATATTCATCTTCATTTCCCCAATGTCCATCCTAATTACATGGAACAAACAAACTTGCATATAGTTGAAAATTTCAACCATTATTTGTGGTCCAAGACTCTAAATATAACAATTTAGGGCTTGTTTGGTACATTGTATTGGACTGCATTGCATTGTATTGGATTGTATTATATTGTATTGGACTGTATTATTATTAATATGAACTTATATTTGGTGATGCACCGTATTATATTGTATTAAGTTATTCCAATAATACTTTATTGTATTTTATTATAATATAAAAATACAATATTTAAAAAAGTAGTTAATAATTCATTTTAAATATTCTTAGATGAATAAATCAATAAATATTTATTTTCATTGGAACAAAAATTTAAATAAATAATATTTTTATAAATAAAATAAATATTTTCAATGTAATTTTGAAATAATAAAACATATTTTCATCAATATTCCATATTTATTGAGAAGAGGAATTTTTTTTCTTCTAATAAAATACAACATAATACATTTTATGTATTATTTAATATGGTGTTTGTTGTATTAAACAATTAAAATGTACTAAAATAATATCGGTGTTTACACCTAACACAGTATAGTATTATATTAATATATTTAATTGCCTAATACAATATATGACAACAAACATGTCTTCGGTATATAAAACCCTTTTTCTTTTTAATTTTTCTTTTTCGTTAGTGAAAATTATAAAAATATGATAATAACAAAACTAATAAAAAAAAGGAAATTGCTCGGGTACTGACCTCATTAATGGGATGTTATTATGTGGTTTTTTTCTTTTAACTTTTTACATTTATCTCTTTGTATTTTTTATAAATGGACCACGTGACAAAACCCCATTGATTGGTTAGTATCCAAAGTACTGATCAATCAGTACTCAAGTATTGTCCATAAAAAAAAACAATACTTGGGAACTGACCAACTAATGGACCTTTACCACGTAGCCCATTTATAAAAAATACAAAGAGATAGATATAAAAAAAAAAAACCACGTGGTAACACTTTATTTGTCGGGTCAGCACCTTAGGTATTGACCGGTCAATACTCAAGCATTGACTATAAAAAAAAAAAAAAAAAACAGATAAAACAAAAAAAATCAGGCTCACAAAAGATTTAAAAGCAAGTGCAGCCGACCACGTCTCTGACATGAATCTTTTAAAATTGACACGTGTCGCAATCAGGTAGCGAGTGAGTTAACATCCAATACATACGAGCCATTGACATAAAGGCTGAGTCGGTTCGGTCCATACCGTTGGAGATATTTTTAATTAAAAAAAAATTAAAATTAAAATAATATTTTCCGAAACAGGGTGCCAAAATCGATGACTCTTCTCGCGGGAGGCACCGCCTGCATGAAATATATTTTAAATTTTAAATTTTTCTATATAAATACCATTATATCGTATCGTATTGATTTGTAAATACTTCGATCTTCCGATTCTGCTACTATATCCGGTTTGTATAATTACATAATTTTATTCTTTCTAGAAATTTAGGGTTTATATGAATCAAAAGTTTTTCAAAATTAAAGCAGTATTTTGATCTTTATTGTAACGAGTTTTAACTAATTATATAAAATGACAGTATTAAAGAGTGTTATTATTGATTAGGTTTAGTACGGTTAATTAATTAGCTGTTGCGAAAAAATCCAATAATTATGATAAATTTACATGTTTAATATATCGATATTTTTCAATTAGATCAAATAACTTATTAACTATAATAATCTCTATGTTCTTGATGACAGATCTTATGATTTAGACAACTGATCTATAGACTGGATACCTATTTATATTATAATTAATCGCAGGATCAAGACATATTAAAAGTTTTTAATATTATATAGATTTAATAAGATTAATAATCCTTTATAAGAAAATTCAATAAAAATATATTAAATTTATGTGTTTAGGGTTCAGCTTCGTGTATTAACATTTTTCATATTTTTTACTTTAATGTATTGAATTTAATCTTTCGTATTAAACATAAATATAAATCATAAGAATAAAAATTAACAATTTTGATTTCATATGATTTTGGTGTGAATTTACCAATTGTACAACTAATTTTATAATTAGATCAAAATTACTTGATTATTAAGTGTAATGTTTTATGTGTCCTAGTTGATGACAAATCCTATGATTTGGACAACTAGTGCGCTTATACTGTGATTAATCTCACTATTCGGACAATTAGTCTTTGAGATCTATACGAAAATAAAACAAATGAGAAAATAAAAATAAAATTCAAATGTGAAAGGGACTCTTTAGTAATAGAACCTAATAATAAATAAAAATAAAAATCAAATGTCAGAAAAGTGAAGAGAGAGAGAGAGAGAGAGAGAGGAACAAGTTGTGTCATGTGTGTGTGTCTATGCAGGTTTTGTCTTTAAAAACTTGAAAAACTGTGTTTGTTTGTGTTGTTGGCTGTTGTTGCCCAATACCTAAAATCACAGACTTTTATTTATTTACAATTTTTTTTTTCTTTTTTTCTCTCTATAAATTACATCGGTCCCCTCTTATGGTCTTCTCTCTTTGTTCTTAGTCTTCACGCCTAACTTTCCATCTCTGAATTCTCTCTTTTTCATTTATATTTCTTGTTTCCCTTTAAAAAAAAAAAAAAAAAAAAAAAATAGATGTTGTGTTGAGATATTTACATGAGAGAATTCTCAATCTGTACAGTCAAGCTAAGGTATGAATCCATATAGATGTACACAGATCTCTTCCTTTTCTTTGTTCTTTGTTTAGATCTGTTAATAATCCTAAAAAACTCATCTGGGTTTGTTTCAAAATCTTTGATTTTTCATTATACATGCTTGTTTGATCAGATTTCGTGTTGAAAACTCATAAAGTTTTTCTTTCTATTTGCAGATAAATTTTTAAAAAATAAAAAATAGAAGGTTAGAGAGATAGAGAAATAGATGAACCAGTGTGCGATCCAGCAAAACATGGTGGCAAGTGGTCGTGAAGAGATGAGAAACTCAGTTCCGGTTTCGGTCTCCGACAGCAGAAGAGACAGAGACTACTTGGTTTGTCCTAAACCTCGCCGTCTCGGTCTCCTCAACGCCGCCGCCTTCAACGACCCTCAGCCTCTTCGCTCTCTCAGGTGGAATCTCAGGTACAAATTCTATATCCATCTCTCTCTCTCTCTCTCTCTCTCTCTCTCTCTCTTTTTAATTCTAGTCAAAAGATATAGTTTTGTTTTGGTTTCTGTTTGTTGATTATATGTTGATAATTTGTTTTGTTTGATTTGCAGCCACCAAGCTGAAAATTTTGATTCAAAAGCCGGGTCTGATCTTTTTGACATCATCCTCCCAAAGGTATGTTTTTATACATTTGTACGATTCATCCTTATATAGATGCATATAGGTTCTAGATCTATGACTAAATAATTGTTAATTTGTCAAAATCTAAGCTTGATCTCGTTAAAGTTTAGTTGTCTTTTTATTTGGTTGTTGTAAATGTTAGTTTGTATATGCATCAGATGATTTTTAGGGTGTTTTTGACAAATAATTGAATTGAATTGAACAGAGTGGTTATGGTTGAGTAGAAGTTTATATGGATATATGCATATAGGTGCTAGATCTGTGATGAATAATTGTTAAAGTGTACAAAATCTGAACTTGATCTCATTGTACTTCGCGGTCTCTATCTATGTAACATTTTGATTGTTTATGTTCCCTTCAAAAATGATTTAATTTTTGTAAATTGCATGATTAGTATAGTGTTTTTGATGAATAATTGTATTTGAATTGAACAGGGTGGTTATGGTGGACGTGGAACTGAACAATCTTGTACACAATTAGCATCGTCGCCCCCATTTTTTTGTGGGTCGCCGCCTAGCAGAGTAGCTAACCCAGTAATACATGATTCTCGTTTTGGGGATGAGAAGATCACTTCGTTGTCACCACTGCCACCAGTTCCGCTTCCATCTTCTCCATCTTCTTCCTCTAGGAAAGGAGGAGGAGGAGTTGTCGGAGGAGGAAGCGGTGGCAGCTGTGTTCGACCCAATTTTGGTAACAAACCAGCAGTGAGGATCGAGGGGTTCGATTGCCTCGACAGGGATCGGCGAAACTGCAGCAGCATCCCTGCCTTGGCATAGAACAACCACAACAACTCAATTCATCATATCAAACCACAAAAGTAAGTACATATAGAGAGGGAGAGGAGCTAATGAATTTTTACACTTTTACGCCAGAAAAGCACGGAAACTTGGATAGCATATGAGAATGAATTTTGAAGTTCTCAAGAGGAAGAAGAAAGAAAACAGTAAGAAGAATCCTTTGTTTAGTGTAAATATGTTTATAAAGAAAGGATTCTTTGTATGCAATGTTGTGTCTTGTAAGTAAATTTAAATGAGTCTGTAAAAATAATCAAGCTAGGTTTCAATGTTGAGAGAACCCTCATTTGGTTTGTGTATTAATATTGCACTGTATTTAAAGTTTGTGTCAAATGAGGTTGGTATTCTTAGTTTACTTTTTTTCGGTATCCATTTCTGGGTATTTCACGTGTCGATGAGCAGCTTATGAGGAGGACAATCTGTACAAATTGAAGAAGTTGCTCATCAAAGTACTGATCTTTTCAATGTAAATATACTTTTTTGTAACTTGAGTTTATATTCATGTTAGATTATTTGTTGTTCAATTGTTTATAGCGCTTATATTTTTGGATTTCCAGTACTTTAATGTTTTCATTGATAACTGGTTTGGACCTTTAATGGAAGTCTCTATGTATACTTCCTTGGTGCTTATTAATGTTTTGCAAGTGCTTTTAGAATGATCTGGAAGTGCTTATACATGGAGTTATTTTTCTTCAAATGCTTATTTGTTCCCCAAGAAATGAAGTCAATTTTTGTTACCAATCCACTAAGTGCTTTTAATGTGCATATTCATGGCTTCAGAAGATTGACTTATGTCCTCTGTATTTGAACAAAAATTGGTGGATTGCAAGAGCTTTTTGGAAAAGTGCTTCTTACAAAGCACATACCTAGATGGCCCGAAACAACATTCATTCTATATTAAACGATGCAGGTGAATTTAAAATTTGATTTTGACACAACTGGAATTGTTGTTTTCTTTTACTTTTCCAATGTAAATCATAGAAAATCAAATGCATAAAAAAAAAAAGGTCATTTTGCATCTTACAAGAAAAGCTCAACCGAGTCAGAATCCAGCTTTTTTCCAAATTCCTTCTCCTTTGCTTTCTTTTTTTATCATTAGAATCCTCTTTTTTCAACCATCTTTTTCTTCAACCACCATGCCTATCTTCCATCCCAATAAATCAATCAAAGCCTTCTTTTTTCAGTCTTGCTGCATTTTCCTGCTCTAATTTTTATCTAATTGTATCAATGCAATAACAAATAAGACTGATTTCAATAGATTCTGACAGACTCAAAGCTACTCGGGCTATTCAGATTGCGATAAAAGGATTGATCTTGGTTGGTCCCGACAAAATAAACAGTTATGATAACATTATTAATGAGTAAAACCAGCAGTTAATAAGTGTTAAGAGAGAGGAGAGCTCATGATGGTTTGTATGCAGGAGATCATATGAATAAATCAATTATGAATCCGATGCGGTCTAGTTTGACTGGCTTCTGAGTCATCCCAAGGTCCATGCATTGCAGGAGTTACTTGATTCCTGCCTAAAGAGAGCCAAATTTAAGTCATCGTCATCTGCTTTTATTGCTTTTTCAACTTGATATCTTTAAGACTTTAAGGCACGGTTGCCCCCTGAATTCTTAAAATGATCACTAAACCCTATGAACTCTCATTTTAGGGGGGCAATAAAACAAGCTGGTGTAAAGAAAAGGAAAGGTCGGGGGTTTAGTGACTATTTTAAGAATTCAGGGGCACATCAGCAATTCGTGAACAATTCAGGGAGCAACTGTACCGTTATTTTTATGGAATATCTTTATTTTCATGGAAGAGTAATGCTAGGTTTCTCAAAAAAAAATCCAAAAATAATCTTCCCAAATGATACGGCGAATATCAGATTCTATATTCAACAGTGGTCTGTCTATTAACAAGTTTTCTAGCTTGAGAAGGCTTTGGCCTCTACTGATTAGCCGTATAACAAATGTATCAATTTGCACTATTGATATCATAAATTTAACAACAAACTATATAATCAGTCTTGTCCATTTAAAACATGATACCCTTAAACCTTCTTAAGTTTGTCATTGATTGCGAATATATAAAATTTATGTAAGATGTAAATTTAATGTACAACTTACAAGTATATATATAAATATATGAAGAGTTTCCTCTCTGATGTTGCGGTAATAAATTTATGTAAGATGTAAATTTAATGTAAAACTTACTAGTATATGTGTGAAGAGTTTTCTCGCTAATGTTGTGGTAATAAATATCTGAATCGCGCATATAATACTTAATCTCTCAAAATCGATCTTATTACAAATCATTTCAAATGCGGTAGTGTGGTACACTCGCCCGCTTAAAGATTACATACGGAATCTATATACACAGTCACACATGTAGCTATGTAATCAGTAGCGGATACAACCCTGGCTTGGGAGGGCTGCAGCCCACCCAATAATTTAAAAAAAAAATTAAAATAAAACTATTTATATTTTACACTTTTAATATTGTTAATTATTATTAGTTAATATATTGCTCCTAAGCTTCTTCCATTATTCAATTAGCCTTTTAAACCAAAAATATTAACAAGTAAATGAGACTCATGTGATGAGATGAGGTTGGTTCGGTGGTATACCCCTTGAGTTCTCCTCTCCCTAAAAAAACCCCGAATTTATGTAAGTAATTAAAACTTCTATTTTTTGTACTTTAAAAATATTTAATTGATGAGATAAGAATGTCATAATAATACCCTTATATAAGACATCATTTATGCTTCTGAGTGCTACAATTTTAAAGTACTTAATTTTTAATTTTTATTTGTCAATTTTGGATTTTAAAGTAAATAGTTGAATTAGACTTGTTTTGAAAGATTTGATATTAATTTGTCAATTTCAAATATGTGTATATTTTATTTTAATTAGTGAAAATTATCTCATACCAACAAAATTTACCATTAAAAAAATATATATTTAATCTTGAATAGTATAACGGTTTACCAATAAAAAAATAAAAATTCTAAACAACCTACCTTGAAAAAAAATTCTGGTTTCACCCCTGCACGCAATCAATTGAAATGTTTGAAAATGATAAAGATAAGAACTTTGTAACACCAGTACGTCAGCTTCTCTAGTTTGAAACATTTGTCGGACCAAATAAATGCTCTAACCTCTTATCTCCCAACATGGTCGGTGATACTTGTAAACTACTCATTTAACATTTTGTTTTATTATTTTTAATTCATCCAAGTCATGACACGATATTTTATTCGAAGTTGAAGATAATTTATCACACCTTGTTGTCTCTTGATCATCAAGAAGAGTTCATTGAACAGAGACCACTGTATAGTATAGAATAGCGGTCCAAATGACAAAACAAAACTGCCTTCACGTGCTGATGTACCAAACAAATATTGTTATTTTTCTCAGAATTTCACACATTTGCTTCCATCATCTGCTTGCCTTCATGCTGACACTAAATTCCAACACAATCTTCTTTTCTTCCTCCTCTCAATGGTGTTGAAAATACGGACGCCTGTACTATATATATATATATATTTTAAATTATAAATAAATTCCTGAAAGGACAAAAAATTAATGGCCCTCCCTATAAATATATTCCCATTTCTTGGTCAGAATCTCTACAAGCAATTAACAATTAGAGCTGAAAAATGAGGAGAAAAATAAATAGTGGGGATGGTGGGGTGGAGGAGGAGGAGGAGCTGGCAGCAGCAGCGGCAGCTGGGGAGAATTGGGTGGAGGAGTGGGGTTGGTTTAGCAGAGGAGTGGTGGATGAGCAAATGTCATGGGGTTATTTTACATTGCCAAAATGGGGTGTGGAGTTCATGGCTGAGTCCTATGGGGATTTGTTTAGTGATGTGGTTTGGGATGATGATATTTGGAACTTGATGAGCATCCAAGAAATACCTGCAAATCCATGAGAGAGATAAATTGTATATATCGTTTTCAAATTTCATGAGCAAGAAAGTTTTGATCAACTACTTCTGTGATTTTTGGCTATGGTCTCTGTAAGCCTTAGCACAATCCTTTAAGAAGAGATGAGATTCAAAATGACAGCATCAATTTCCATTACATAAATGAACACAATCACCAATAATAACAAGAGAAAGAAATTGATTCCTATAAATAACATGTTGGTCCACAAAATGGAATGACAAAAACATCCCAAATTATTCTACTTCTTTAGCTACTAACTTGCATCCCAAAAACATCACCACTATTAGATTCAACTTGTACCAGGAAAAACTTTACCTAAATAGCCAGCACTACGTAATGCACAAGTTAACACAGCTTTATTTCTCTCAACTGTAATGAGGCTATTTCGCTCAAATATAGATATGTCGGCAGGAATTTCGCTTTCTCTTGTATTTGAGCCATTAAATTCCCCATCTCCAGCCAATTCATAATAATGCATTAACATGAATTGCGCGGCATATATGTCACACAGATCTTCCAGCAACTTTGTTTCTTCTCCGGTGAAAATCTTCATCTCATGAAGCTTCAATTCTTCAATTTTTCATTTTATTCCCGATTCATTGAGAACAACCCTTACATCATAATACAAGTGCTTCAATTCTTCAATTTTTCGTTTTAGGACTCCAGTATTGAGTAATTCATCCATGAAACACTCCACCTTTGCAGCCCCCAAAATGAGATCATGTTCACTTTGTTCTTCCTTCATGCTCCAAGGCCAACGCCCCACTACAACCTTACATACTCCAAGTTTATCTATCTGCAAATATATATTTATAGAGTTCAAGCATTAAGACCAACACAATAACTATATAAACGAGTAAAAATTCACATGCATTATTAATTAAACCCCTTACCTTTTCCTTGAGTTGTTTAGCTATTGAAAATATATCTCCATCGTCCTTATAGAAAGGCGGCCAAAGAGGGACGATTATTCTGGGTGCAGGGTGATATACGCATCCAGCCACATTCTTCGTACCCATGTGTAAACCTAGCAAGCGACACTCAGATGTGTGCATCAAGCGACCTTCTATTGAAGGGTTTAGGTTCCTGACAAACCCCATTTTAGGAGCCACCACCGCACGCATCAAGTTGCTGAAAGATGATGGTATCTTCATCTAATAAAACGTAAACACCAATTAAACATCAAAACCTGTTATTTAAATTACACATGAAGAAAGCAACACCTCACAGAACATCCAACTAGCACACAATTTGATTTCTAAACATGTTGAAAAGATGAATCATATGCATTGCATTCTCCTTATCTAGCTACTTGCATCAAACAACACATCCTTAATTGGAACTACTATAGCTAGACCGGATTTTGAATTTAAAAAGTTGGTAACAGTAACAAAACTTGATGGGCAAAGAATATATACAATAAAATGAGAGAGAGAAACGATAACAAGCATGATGCAATCAACAATAACAAGGGATTAGATTCCTAAAACATGAGTTGAAAACAGTTAGTTCATATTATACATCCTAATTATTTGGTTCTACAATGGGAACTACCATAGATACAGAGTTTGAAAAAAATTGATAAGGTTTAAAGTTAACATTTTGTCACTAGACATATGTGTTACTCTGCATTTTGGTTTTTGAATCTTTTATAAGAAAAATCCCAGATGCAAGCCTGAACCAAATGTAAGTGTTGAAGAAGCCTGAACCAAATGGGAAAAAATGAAGCCTGACCAACCGATCCATTTAACATCCACTGGATGGGCCTAAAATTGTTTACAAGTGTAGGCGGATCCAAAAAAAGGAAGAAGATTTGATTCCTAAAACATGTGTTGAAAACAGAGTTGATTCATATGGATTCTCCTTTATTACCTTCTTGCATCAATTACATCTCAAATATTATTCTACAGATAAGAACTACAACAGCTCCAGAGTTAACAAAACTAAATAAGAATGAAGTTCACAATGACAAAACTAAATAAACTCTATAGTGACACAAACATTTTGTTAGCTGCCAGTGAATAACCAAAGGCATATAGCAAAATTTAATGTAGGAAAATATGACAAACTTAATCTAGTCCAAAGAAAACAAAGATAAATGACATGTTAGAATTTACAACAAAGCAGACAAAATATCCTCACCAATCACCAAACCCATATATGATATATACAAGGGAAAGCATGTACAAATTGGGGTGTCAATCAGATTTGTTAAATGTAGACCTAAATAGTAATCGGACCGTATCCTACAAAATTTTCAAAGGGATATTCATATAGGATCCAAACCAGGTCCAGAACACATCCAAATAGTAAATGGTAAACATGTAAGCCTAAACCAAATGTTAAAACAAGTGGGGTCGAACCAACTGATCCATTTGACACCCTGGATGGGCCTAAAATTGTTTACAGGTGTAAGGTGATCCAACAAAAAATGAAGTTATATTTCTATAATGGGCAAAGAATATGAAACAAAAAGACCCATCAAAACTTTATTTTTTTTTGAAGAAAGACCCAACAAAACTAAACAAAACAAGAGACAGATAAGTTGATACCATGACCGAATGAGAAAGCTTGGCAGCTTGTCACACCCTAACATGCTCCCTCTTGTGGCTTTCTACTATAGAAAAGAAGAGAAGCTCCTTGTATCTACTATAGCACAGATGGTTGACAGGGAAGAAGAAGAAAGACAGATGTATATGGAGACTTGGAATACTGATACTGGAAATGTTGACAGGGAAGTTCCCAGCAAACTATCTGAAACAGGGGAAGGGAGCCTCGGAATACTTTTTGTTTCTTCTTACTTTCCACTATTCATAAAAAAAATTACTATTTGTAGCCGATTGAAGCCAAAACGAACAGTAAATCCTAAAGCAAGTGGGTGTGGAATAGCATCGGACTTGGATGGTACGAAATCGGATCCTAAAGATTGATATGAACACAAACACATACAACTAAAAGCGAAGAACTCAGATTAAGTTCTTGAAAAGTGGGGCATTTTTGAAGAGAGACTTTGTTTTGTAATCTCCTAGATTTCTTGAAAAGTGAGGCATTTTTTGTTCAAAAGAGGGGTGCCAAAGAAGGCGATTGTAGAGTTTTCAGATTACCCATTACAAAGAAGAAGCTAACAAAAGGATTTTTTTTTTTTTTACTTTGACAGATAAACTGGCAAACACTTTCAGAGAAAAAAGACATCTTTTTAGTTTTTACACCAGAAGAAGAAGAAGAAGTGAAGACAAACCCCACTTTAAAAGGCAAATAACATACCTTAAATTTCAATAAAGCAAGAACTACAAGGCGATTGTAGAGTTTTCAGATTACCCATTACAAAGAAGAAGCTAAAAAAATGATTTTTTTTTACTTTGACAGATAAACTGGCAAAAAATTTCAGAGAAAAAAGACAACTTTTTACACCAGAAGAAGAAGAAGAAGAAGAAGACATAAAGACAACTTTTTTACACCAGAAAAAGAAGAAGAAGAACACACAAAATGGGAAATAGAAAGAACAAATTGACGCGTATGATTAAGCACAAACTCAACACGCATGAGTAGGATCTGAAAATTACCTGAGAAATGTGGCTCTTTAAACCTCCAAATCAGAATGAGCTTGCAAAAAACGCTTTGCTTTGCTTTGCTGCTCTCTCTCAAGTCTCAACTCTGTGTACTGAAATTCTGATAGAGCAACAAAATGCCTGAAATGCTGAAATTGAAATTTTATTGGAAGAAATAAACAGGTGTGCTACAGTGTGGGCGGGTCCATGATAAGATCGACAATCATAAACTCTCTGTAGTGATTGACCAATGGTTTGTAGTGATAACGAGTGCAGGTGATAATATTCATAGAATTTAAACTCCTAAAGGCATGGGTGAAATTACCTTGTCGTCCTCCTACCTGGTAACCATAAATGCCAGGTGGTGAGGTGGTGTACTGGTGTCATGTATGTTGCTATGGAACTCATCATAAGAGTAACATCCCTGAAAGGCTGAAAGATTATAAAGTTTTAAACTCATTTTTTTTTTTTTGAAACTAAGTTTTAAACTCCTAAGTTTATATTAATATGTCACCTATTTTGAAATGGGTCTATAGAGGTGACCACGGTTGGGTTCGAAATGGCGGTTCGAACTAGAACCATGGCACAAAGAACTTGATTGAAACTAGAAAATTTGATTTCGGTTCCGATTCTTAAATTTGCAGAACCGTTCTAGAACTAGCGGTTCCGAACTAGTTCCCTTTTTTTTTTTTTTTTTTTTTCCTTTTATAAAAATTTTGTTAACCGTTGGAGGCCCAGCGGTCAACAGCCAGTTTTATAAAAAAACAATTTTTAATTTTTTTTTTTAATTTCAAACCCTTTTCCTAATTCCTATAAATACCTTCCTCCCATTTCATTTCTCCTCACTCCAATTCAATTTCAATTCTCCAATTCTCCAATTCTCTTTCAATTACTCAATTCTCTCTCAATTATTCAATATTTTTTTTTATTACAATTAAATCGCAATTACATTTTTTTTTTACTCAATTCAAATTCATTTTCAACAACTTTTTTCAATTTATTTCCAACAAAATTTTCAAATTTATTTCCATCCATTTTTATTTTCCAAAAAATTACGATACGGATATTTCAAAGAAGAATGCGATTCTATCCCTTTAATTTATCCCCCTAGGGGCATAGTTCAGCTGGTAGATGGACGAGCTAAGGGCTTAGGCAAATGACTCCCAAGTCAGTGACTCAGATCCTACCAATGGCAAAAGCTTCAAACAAAAAATACATGGTCTAAATATGTAAATAGATAGATACTGTCAAAAAATAATTATATTCCATAAAAGAAGTATATTTATTACAGAACGTGATTATATTTAATATTTTTTCTTCATAAAACTACTTAAAATTACATAATACACTCTTATACCTAAATATAACATTTGGGAGAATTCTGAAACATTCGCAAAATATAAACTTTTATAACTGGTTAGTAATGGAATATTGGTCAAAATATAATGAGTCACATATTTTATTACAGAATGCGATTATATTTATAATTTTCTTTTTCATAAAACTATTTAAAATACTCTCTTCTACCTATGTAAATTTTTTTGGACACTTCTAAGAAATTTACAAAATATAAACTATTAAAAATGGTAAAGAAAATTTTAGCAAACAATTATGAGATGTATATTTCATAGAAGAATGCGATTCTATCCAAATTGTTTTTCACGTAACTACTTAAAAAAATCTACTCTATCTATTTATAAAATTTGGGATAATTTTAATACATTCGTAAAATATAAACATTTATAAAGGTGTTAGTAAGGGAAATTTGGATAAAATATTACAAGGCTCGTATTTCATTTAATAATGCAATTCTATCAAAATTTGTATTCATGGAACTACTTAAAATACTCTACTATTCATTTTTATAAAATTTGGGGAAATTCTAAAATTTCGCAAAATATAAACTTTTAAAAGGAAGATTTGGGCAAAAATTTACTAGACACAAATTTCATAGAAGAATGCAATTCTATTCAAATATGTTTTTCATGGAACTACTTATAATACTCTACCTATTTATAAAATTTAGGATTATTCTAAGACATTCGCAAAATATAAACTTTTATAAGAGAAATTTGGGTAAAATATTACGAGGCTCGTATTTCACTGAAGAATGCGATTCTATCCAAATTTGTTTTTTTCCATAAAACTACTTAAAATACTTTTTTCTATCTATTTTTAAAATTTGGGATAGTTCTAAGACATTCACAAAATATAAAAGTTTAAATGGGGTTAGTAAGAGAAATTTGGGCAAACTATTACGAGACACATATTTCATAGATGAATGCGATTCTATCCATTTTTTTTTCCATGGAACTACATAAAAAACTCTACTCTCCCTATTTATAAAATTTGGGATAATTCTAACACATTCGTAAAATATAAACTTTTATAAGGGGTTAATAAGGGAAATTTGGGTAAAATATTATGGGGACACATATTTCATAGAAGAATATGATTCTATCCTAAAACTTTTTCAATGAACTACTTAAAATACTCTACTCTATTTATTTATAAAATTTGGTGTAATTCTATGACATTCGCAAAATATAAACTTTTAAAAGGGGTTAGTAAGGGAAATTTGTTCAAAATTTACGAGACGTAATTTCATAGAAGAATGTGATTCCATCCATTTTTTTTTTTTTTTAATGAAACTACTTAAAATACTCTGCTCTACCTATTTATAAAATTTTGGGTAATTCTAAAACATTCGCAAAATATAAACTGTTAAAAGAGGTTAGTAAGGGAATTTTGGCAAAATATTACGAGTCGCATATTTCATGTCAAAATGTAATTATATTTATTTATTTTTTGTTCATAAAACTATTAAAATACTCTCTTCTACTGAGTCCAAAATATTTCTAACACTTTTTGGATATGTCTTTTCAACATTGTCTTCGTTTTAATAACTTATGTTTAAAAGACACCTATTATAGTGAACAAACAAAAATGCCCCCAACAGTAACCTTCTTCACCATTTTTTTTTTTTTTTCAAAATCTTCCATCAACGGAGGTGGAACTGACGAATCGACGAACACACGTACAATGACCAATCGACGAACACACGTACAACGACCAATCGACGAACACGACTAAACACAATAGTGACTTTTGATTTCTCTGAAAAAAATGAAGTATGCAACTTTCTCTGAAAATGAAGGGTTTCGAATTGGGGATTCGGGGTTGGAGAAGATGAACATAACAGAAACAGAGGAGCATAGAAAAACAACCTAGAAGTATCGAAAAGCAATCACAAAGTCTTGGAACACAATCATAAAGTCTCGGAACCACAAAGTCTTGGAACACAATCACAAAGTCTCGGAACACAATCACAAAGTCTCGAACACACAAACACAAAGTCTCGGAACACAATCACAAAGTCTCAAAAACACTGGGTTGTTGTTCTGTGCTCTTCTATCTCTGTTCTGTTGTTGTTTCTTGTGTTTAACAATGGAAGATTCAAAACCAAGACAACATAGGAAATGAGAGAAAAATCTCAGGGGGCGTTGCCCCCCCCCGAGTGCGTCAACATAGCACCATTAAACTAATCCAATAAGATACGTTGATAATGTTATGAAGTTGGTTTTGTTCGATTTCGACCTCCATTGGAGGTCTGTTAAACAGACCTTTGTGAAGAAAATGAAAAAAATAAAATCAAAAAAAGAAAAGCTAAATAAATAAAAAATAGAGTAAAGTAAGGGTATTTTTGGAAGTCACTTATTTTGGTGCATTTAAAATATAAGTTATTAAAATGGTGATAGTCTTGAAACACCAACTTAAAAAAGTGACAAAAACCCATATTTTCTCCTCTTCTACCTATTTAAAATATTTGGAATAGTTCTAAGACATTTGCAAAATATAAACATTTAAATGGGAGTTGTAAGAGAAATTTAAACAAAAAATTACGAGATACATATTTCATAAAAGAATGTGATTCTATCCAAATTAATTATCATGGAACTACTTAAAATATCGTATTCTACATATTTATTTGGGGTAATTCTAAGACAATCACAAAACACATAAGAGGACAGATTGAGGGTGAGTTTATTTAATTCTTCGATTAATATTGTTTTTGTGACATCATCTAATTTTAAATAAGCCTGAAATGACTTTGGACCAACAACAGCCAATACATAAGATAAAATTCATTGTGTTAAAACACACCTATTTATTTACATATCCTAGATAAGGTAAAAGCCAATGTAACTATAAATTCATCATTCAATTAAACAAGCTCTCTATTGTAGCAATAAAAGACAAAACAGTTTGGATACTACTTGATTTGCAAATGTTTTAAGATAACTAAACTAAGTTGCCTAGATTTTCCAGTGTAAACTCAAATTCCCTAGATTATTTAGTAAAAATTTATATTCTTTAGATTCTATCTCGATATCAGCCACCAAGCTTTCACTGCTCCATTCATTTCTCCGCTTTTTAACGCAGCTGGAACCTTGTAATTCAGCCCCAATTGGAATTTGCGTTAACACTTCAGTAGCTATCAAATGCATTAACAAGAAGTCTGCTGCAAACCTGACTTCCAACTTTGTCATATCTACAAAAAGGAATCTTGAATCCCCTTCAATCGCCAACCGCTTGGCTATTTTTTTCACCATCAACTGATTGACTAAAACATTTACATCGTAATATGTATAACCAATACCGGTCAGTATTCCAGTACTGATCAAGTCATCAAAGACACTCTCAACCTTCCCAGCATCGTCTTTGAGATAATTTTCAGATTTTCCTTCTCCTTCCTCTTTACCACTCATCACATACCCCAATATTTCCTTTTTCTCTATCTGCAAAAATATAGAGTTATGGGATTTAAGACTATATATATATAACTATAACGGCATCAAGTCACATATTAATTACACTTCTTACCCCTTCCTTAATAAATTTGTTGAAGTGATTTGGTGCAGCTCGTTGTTCTTTCTTCGAAATCCAAGGATGTCCCATAACAAGCCACTCTAGATCATGTTCCATTTTCTATAAAATAATAAAGTTATGAGATTTGAGACTAAACGCAATATATATATATATATATATATATATATATATATATAATTGTATAAATTCACATATGAAATTGAACTTCTTACGATTTTCATGATTTCTATAGCAATCGAAAATTTATCTTGATACTTCCTATTCAAGGGTGGCCTAAAGTGTTAAACAAAATTCATATTAGTACATTAATTATTTAGTGCAGAACAAGAAATATTGAGTTCAATGCACATAGCTAAGATGCCATACCATAAAGACTTTACTTCTTGAGATACAGGGTCGTAATAGGATACACCCATGCTGTCGGCACCTACATACAACACTACAAAGACTTTCTTCCTTGAAGAAAGGTTTGAGTGAACTGCCACTATGTTCGTGTGCATTGGCTCACCCCTTATAAAAGAGGTTGGGTTCCAGACCAACTCTTGTTTACTAGCCACTTTGTCTATCCAAAACTGATATTTTCAGCTGATAAGAAATAAAAACAGATTTAGTTTACTCAAAACAAACAATCAAAGCCTGCGATTTCAATTTCACATAAAAGAAAAAGCAACACCTCACAAAACATGAAACATCACACAAACTTTTCAGAAACATGAAGATAATAACTCTGTCCATTTCAATTAAAATATGAAAAATGGATTTGTTTGTACAATATAACATGAAGATAATTTGTATGTTAAAGCATAATGCAATCACCAATAAATCAATAAGGCAATAACAAGGGAAAGGTAAAAGAAACAGATTTGATTCCTAAATCATGTGTTGAAACTGTTTGTTCATATGGATTGAAGTTAAAAAAATATATGAGAATTAGAATATTTTGTAGGAAACATTTTGTTAGCTGCCAGTGAATAACCAAAGGCATATAACAAAATTTAATGTGCATATAACAAAATTTAATGTAGGAAAGTATGAGAAACTTAATCTAGTCCAAAGAAAACAAAGATAAATGACATGTTACAACTTACAACAAAGCAGACAAAACATCCTCACCAATCACCAAACCCATATATGATATATACAAATTGGGGTGTCAATAGGACAGGTCCAGCTTGAAAAATTACTGATCTCAGATTTGTTAAATGTAGACCTAAATAGTAATTGGACCGTATCCTAGAAATCTTCAAAGAGGGATATTCCATATAGGATCCAAACTAAGTCCAGAACACATCCAAATAGTAAATGGTAAAGATGTAAGCCTAAACCAAATGTTAAAACAAGTGGGGTCGAAAAATTGTTTACAAGGACCAAAAAATGAAGTTTTTTTCCTTTAATGGGCAAAGAATATACAGTAAAATAAATAAGACCTATGAATGATAAAAGAGTGAAAGTGACCCAGCAAAACAAACATAAACAAGTTGTATAAAATATTTGATCCAACAAAACAAAAAAACAAAACATGGATGTTTTGTATGTATCTATCGAAAATAAATAATAAATGAATGAAAGAATAAACAACAATAACCTAGATTCTCCTAGAGATGCTGGACGACGGCACTGAATGTTGAAAACTGTAAAGGATAATGTTAAATATTAGGGTTTGATTCTTCACTTTTCACTCCATTTATATCCAAAAAAGGGCCAAAACATTGGGCTTATACTGGGCCACAGCCCAATTCATTAGTTGTCTTTCTATTAGCTGTTTCATTTTAGAGTTGTAAATATTAGGTGCGAGATTCCGTATGTTTGATTACACGACTTTGTGTAATATATTCCATAATGTTATTGAAATATTCAACAACATTTTGTAATTAGAGACGTCAATCAGACACGACTAAGCTAGTCCGTCATGAATTTTTTTTGACATTTTTAATGTCCAGAGCAGATTGTATTATGACTTGATCACTATTCGGACAGCATTGATCGAGCCAAATAGAAAAACAAACACGAAAATCTAAATATGGGATTTAATCGGATCAGGCTTTGACCGAATTGGTCTGATATCGGAATGTCTAGATCATATTGGATTATGACCTAATCACTATTTGGACTAGATCGGTCGAGATTTTCGACAAACATAAAAAATATGAATATGAGATTTACTTGGATCGGGTTCAGACCGAATTGGTCTCAGATTGGATTGGGCTTTGACCAGATTTAAGGCTATTTTTTTATTTTATTATTTTTTTTTTTTTTACAAAACATCAAGTAGTTGAACTGATTGAGCATATTCAAACTTAGAATAGATTCGGGCAAAAATTCATTTTTTTCCCTTAAATTTCCGATAATGAATTTTAACAATATTCAGATTTGATCAAAAGGGCATTTGATTGTATTGGAATCAGGCCGTACAAATTCAAATTCCGAATAGATCCTTCCGACTCTTTTGACAACTCTACTAGACCATTCTTGTCATAGTATCCAGGGAACCAAGAAGTTTTGTTTGGAGGACCATTACACTATAACAAAAATTTGAGTGAAGGCATTGTGAAATAAATATTCACTTTTTTTGAAGAATACGATTCTATCCTAAACCTTTTCAAGGAACTACTTAAAATACTCTACTCTACTTATTTATAAAATTTGGTGTAATTCTACGACATTCGCAAAATATAAACTTTTAAAAGGGGTTAGTAAGGGAAATTTGTTCAAAATTTACGAGACGTAATTTCATAGAAGAATGTGATTCCATCCATTTTTTTTTTTTATAATGAAACTACTTAAAATACTCTGCTCTACCTATTTATAAATTTTTGGGTAATTCTAAAACATTCGCAAAATATAAACTATTAAAAGAGGTTAGTAAGGGAATTTTGGCAAAATATTACGAGTTGCATATTTCATGTCAAAATGTAATTATATTTATTTATTTATTGTTCATAAAACTATTAAAATACTCTCTTCTACTGAGTCCAAAATATTTCTAACACTTTTTGGATATGGCTTTTCAACATTGTCTCCGTTTTAATAACTTATGTTTAAAAGACACATATTATGGTGAACAGACAAAAATGCCCCCCATAGTAACCTTCTTCACCATTTTTTTTTTTTCAAAATCTTCCATCAATGGAGGTGGAACTGATGAATCAACAAACACACATACACCGATGACGACGGTGGACCATGAACATGCGTACGTCGCCGTCAACAACCACGACCAAACACAATATCGATTTTTGATTTCTCTAAAAAAACGAAGTATGTAACTTTCTCTGAAAACGAAGGGTTTTGAATTGGGAATTCAGGGTTGGAGAAGATGAACATAATAGAAACAAAGGAGCATAGAACAACAACCTAGAAGTCTCGAAAAGCAATCACAAAATTTCGGAACACAATCACAAAGTCTCGGAACACAAACACAAAGTCTCGGAACACAATCATAAGGTCTCAAAAATACTGGGTTGTTGTTTTGTGCTCTTCTGTCTCTGTTTTGTTGTTGTTTCTCGTGTTTAACAATGGAAGATTCAAAACCAAAACAACATAGGAAATGAGAGCAAAATCCCAGGGGGCGTTGCCCCACCACCCACCCACCCCCACCCCCCCGACTGCGTCAACGTAACGCCACTAAACTAATCCACTAAGATACGTTGATAATGTTATGAAGTTGGTTTTGTTCTATATCGACCTCCATTGGAGGTTTGTTAAACAGACCTCTGTGAAGAAAATGAAAAAATAAAATCAAAAAAAGAAAAACTAAATAAAAAAAAAAGAGTAAAGTAAGGGTATTTTTGAAAGTCACTTATTTTGGTGCATTTAAAATATAAGTTATTAAAGTGGTGATAGTCTTAAAACACCAACTTAAAAAAAGTGATAAAAACCCCTATTTTCTCCTCTTCTACCTATTTAAAAACTTGGGAACAGTTCTAAGACATTTGCAAAATATAAACGTTTAAATGGGGGTTGTAAGAGAAATTTAAACCAAAAATTACGAGATACATATTTCATAAAAGAATGTAATTCTATCCAAATTAATTATCATGGAACTACTTAAAATATTGTATTCTACATATTTATTTGTGGTAATTCTAAGACAATCACAAAAACACATAGGAGGGTGAATTTATTCAGTTCTTCGATTAATATTGTTTTTGTGACATTATCTAATTTTAAATAAGCCTGAAATGACCTTGGACTAACAACAGCCAATACATGAGATAAAATTCATTGTGTTAAAACACACCTATTTATTTACATATCCTAGATAAGGTAAAAGCCAAGGCAACTATAAATTCATCATTCAATTAAACAAGTTCCATATTATATAACCAAACAAGCTCTCTGGTAGCACTACCTTAAAACAGTTTGGATTTGCAAATGTTTAGAGACAACTAAACTAAGTTGCCTAGATTTTCTAGTGTAAACTCAAATTCCCTAGATTATCCAGCAAAAATTCATGTTCTTTAGATTCTGTCTCGATATCAGCCACCAAGCTTTCACTACTCCATTCATTTCTCCGCTTTTAAAGCAGCTGGAACCTTGTAATTCAACCCCAACTGGGATTTACGTTAACACTTCAGTAGCTATCAAATGCATTAACAAGAACTTTGTTGCAAATCTGTCTTCCAACTCTGTCATATCTACAAAGAGGAATCTTGAATCCCTTTCAATCGCCAACCGCTCGGCTATTTTTTTCACCATCAATTGATTGACTAAAACATTTACATCGTAATATGTATAGCCAATACTGGTCAGTATTCCAGTACTGATCAAGTCCTCAAAGATACTCTCAACCTTCCCAGCCTCGTCTTTGAGATAATTTTCAGATTGTTCTTCTCCTTCTTCTTTACCACTCATCACATACCCCAATATTTCCTTTTTCTGTATCTGCAAAAATATAGAGTTATGAGATTTAAGACTATATATATACTATAACGGTATCAAGTCACATATTAATTACACTACTTGCCCCTTCCTTAATAAATTTGTTGAAGTGATTTGGTGCAGCTCATTGTTCTTTCTCCTAAGTCCAAGGACGTCCCACAACAAGCCACTCTAGATCATGTTCCACTTTCTGCAAAATAATAAAGTTATGAGATTTGAGACTAAACGCAATATATATATATATATATATATATATATATAATTGTATAAATTCACATATGAAATTGAACTTCTTATGATTTTCATGATTTCTGTAGCAATCGAAAATTTATCTTGATACTTCCTATTCATGGGTGGCCTAAAGTGTTAAATAAAATTCACATTAGTACATTAATTATTTAATGCAGAACATGAAATATTGAGTTCAATGCACATAGCAAAGACGTCATACAATAAAGACTTTACTTCTTGAGATACAGGGTCGTAATAGGATACACCCACACTGTCGGTACCTACATACAACACTGCAAAGACTTTCTTCCTTGAAGAAAGGTTTGAGTGACTTGCCACTATGTTCGTGTGCATTGGCTCACCCCTTATAAAAGAGGTTGGGTTCCTGACCAACTCTTGTTTACTGGCCACTCTGTCCATACAAAACTAATATCTTCAACTGATAAAAAATAAAAACAGATTTAGTTTACTAAAAACAATCAATCAAAGCTTGCGATTTCAATTTCACATAAAAGAAAAAACAACACCTCACAAAACATGAAACATCACACAAACTTTTAAGAAACATGAAGATAATAACTTTGTTCATTTAAGTTAAAATATGAAAAAAGGATTTGTATGTACGATATAACATGAAGATAATTTGTATGTTAAAGCATAATGCAATTATCAATAACTCAATAAGGCAATAACAAGGGAAAGGTAAAAGAAACAGATTTGATTCCTAAATCATGTGTTGAAACTGTTTGTTCATATGGATTGAAGTTAAAAAAATATGAGAACTAGAACAGCTTCGGAGTTAAAAAAAAGAAAAAAAAAAGATGATAAGATTGAAGTTCACAATGACAAAGCTAAATAACTCCATAGTGACACAAACATTTTGTCAACTGCCAGTGAATAACCAAAGGCATATAGCCAAATTTAATGTAGGATAATATGACAAACTTAATCTAGTCCAAAGAAAACCAAGCTCAATGACATGTTGGAACTTACAACAAAGCAGACAAAACATCCTCACCAATCACCAAAACCCATATATGATATATACAAGAGAAAGCATGTACAAATTGGGGTGTCAATCAGATTTTTTAAATGTAGACCTAAATAGTAATTGGATCGTATCCCAGAAATCTTCAAAGGGTTTAATCCAATCCAGATATTCCATATAGGATCCAAACTAAGTCCAGAACACATCCAAATAGTAAATGGTAAAGATGTAATCCTAAACCAAATATTAAAACAAGTGGGGTCGAAAAAATTGTTTAAAGGGACCAAAAAATGAAGTTTATTTCCTTTAATGGGCAAAAAATATACAGTAAAATGAATAAGACCCATGAATGATAAAAGAGTGATAGTGACCCAGCAAAACAAACACAAACAAGTTGTATAAAATATTTAATCTAACAAAACAAAAAACATGGATGTTTTGTATGTATCTATCGAAAATAAATAATAAATGAAAGAAAGAATAAACAACAATAACTTAGATTTCCGTAGAGATGCTGGACGACGGCACTGAAAGTTGAATACTGTAAAGGATAATGTTAAATATTAGGGTTTTATTCTTCACTTTTCACTCCATTTATATCCAAAAAGTAGGCCAAAACATTGGGCTTATACTGGGCCACAACCCAATTCATTAGTTGTCTTTCTATTAGCTGTTTCATTTTAGAGTTGTAAATATTAGGTGTGAAATTCCGCATGTTTGATTACATGACTTTGTGTAATATATTCCATAATGTTATTGAAATATTCCACAACATTTTGTAATTAGAGGTGTCAATCAAACATGACTAAGCTAGTCCGTCATGAATTTTTTTGACATTTTTAATGTCCAGAGCAGATTGTATTATGACTTGATCACTATTCGGACGGTATCGATTGAGCCAAATAGAAAAACAAACACGAAAATATAAATATGGGATTTAATCGGATCAGGCTTTGACCGAATTGGTCTCAGATCGGAATGTCCATATCATATTGGATTATGACCTAATCACTATTTGGACTAGATCAGTCAAGATTTACGACAAACATAAAAAATATGAATACGAGATTTACTCGGATCGGTTTAGACCGAATTGGTCTCATATTGGATCGGGCTTTGACCAGATTTATGGTTATTATTATTATTAATTTTACAAAACATCACGTAGTTGAACGGATCGAGCATATTCAAACTTAGAATAGATTCAGGCAAAAATTCATTTTTTTCCTTTAAGTTTCCAATAATGAATTTTAACAATATTCAGATTGGATCAAAAGGGCATTTGATTGTATTGGATTTAGACCGTATAAATTCAAATTCCGAATAGATCCTTCTGACTCTTTTGACAACTCTACTAGACCATTATGGTCATAGTATCTAGGGAACCAAAAAGTTTTGTTTGGAGGACCATTACACTATAACAAAAATTTGAGTGAAGGCATTGTGAAATAAATATTCACTTTCTTTGAAATAAGGTAATTTAACTAAGTTAATTATAGAAGAAATATTATATTTCAAAGGGTGGGGATATAAAACCCATCTCGCCCTGTACATAATGCAGGATTTATTGACTATCCTAATCCCTACCCCAGTCCAACTCCAATGGTGCGCCCCATCCCCATGGTTAATTTTGTTATCCCAAATTAAAATAAGCTTTTAAATAATATAAACTTACGAACTATAAAATTTTAAGGTGGTTTTTTTTAATTTAATTTTTCTCCTACAGAAATGTGATGCAGATTTTATAAATGGTAGATTTTTTAGGAACAACTTTCAAATTCACATATGCAACCAGGACACATCACACAAATTTGAGTCCTAGATCATGTAGAAAAGAGGATTCATAATATATAGCTACTTGCATTAAACGCGTTCAGAGTTGAGTAGCTAAAATGGATGCATTGCAAAAATTCATATTTTTCCATTAAATTTCCGATGATGAATTTTAACAATATTTAGATTGGATCTAAAGGGCATTTGATTGTATTGGATTCAGACCGTACAAATTCAAATTCCGAATAAATCCTTCCGACTCTTTTGACAACTCTACTAGACCATTCTGGTCATAGTATCCAAGGAACCAAGAAGTTTTGTTTGAGGACCATTACACTATAACAAAAATTTGAGTGAAGGCATTGTGATCAAACATGTTCAGAGTTGAGTAGCTAAAATGGATGCATTGCATTCTAGTAATTATGGCCTGTAATTGCAGAGTGACACATTCAAGAAGAAGAACAAAAAATGGCTAGAAACAACCAGCAAGCCAAACAACAAGGCGTGAAAATTTCAGTTTTAAAATAATTTAACATTTAATCTTATTATTATTTTAAAGAAAAAAAAAACTGTAGTCTGGAAATCATTATTTCAAAATAATAATAAAAATACTACTACTTTAATTAAAAATCGTTACTTAGAAAAAATTAAAAAAAGTTTGAAGAGATCCAAGGATTTCCATCTCTTCAAACAATTTTTTTTAAAATAAAAAATTTGACATTCACATAGCCTCAGTCAAATGTAATTGTTTTTATTAAAATTTTATATTATAAAAATATCCTTATACAAAATTACCAATAAGAACAAAACAAATTAATTTTATTATTGTTAATTATAAGCTGCAACGGATGCAATGGATTACATGAGTATGAATTAAAGCATTTTGTTAATCTAATTACAAAACTCAATAGCAGTTTGTGAAGGGAATAAGTTCTGATGTCGTGCAATCAATTTGTTCAAAACGAGCAATGACTTGATAACTTATTTTGCTGACTTGTAGCACAAACTAATTGTTATTCATAATTTGTATGTTTTTGGCTACAAATATGGTGTGGATTTCAATATGCAATAAAGATAAAGATAATGAACATGCTCATAATTCAACGATGGGCATACTTAACATTTGGGTGTAGAATTTAAATCAAAGGACGAGCTTGGGGCGTAGCTCAGTTGGTAGATGGACGAGCTTGGTGTTTGGGTAAATGACTTTCATGTTAGGGGCTCGAATCCTACCAATGACGAAATCTTTCAAAAAAATACCTGGTCCCGAATGAATAGATATTATCAAAAAAATAAAAATAAAATAAAAAATCAAAGGGTGGCACCTGTTTAAGGATAGAGCAAAGAAATGCAATGCAACCAAGTAAGCGTACTCATTTTTTGCATAAACAAATAATAAGAAAACTTCACCTTTAATTTTGAAACAAAATGATATTTTTATACATTTAGGTTTTCATGAGGGTCTTTCCAAAAAAAAAAAAAAGTATCAAAAGATAAAAAGGATAATGTTTGAATAAAACGGAGTGTTTTTAGAATATTTGAATGAAAATATCATAAAAGATACGAGAATTTTAAAAGTATATATCTACCATTCTTTGTTTATACCATACACATTTAAATGTAAATTTGAAAATAATCAAAGCTATAATAAAACAAATTCAAATGAGCTGTAATTACAAAAAATAAGTGTAACAAATTATAAAAGATATAAATTTTTTAAAAGTACATATTTACCCTTCTTTGTTTATAGCATATACAAATTTAATTGTAAATTTAAAAAAAACATCAAGGCTACAAAGGTCTTTCAATTATATTATTATTTACAACATGGAATAATTTACAAGAAAAAATAAAAATTATTATTACCTTTTATTATGAATAAATATACTCTCTTGTACGAGAGATAATTGTGTTTAGGTGTGAAAGAATTAATAAAAAAATAAGCTTCGGTTTTTTATCCAGATATGTAATTTGTAAATGGCTACTTCCAACTACTTTCATCTCAACATCAACCTTTTTTTTTTGCCACAACCGAGCGAGCGACATCTCTCTGTGCCTATTTGTGTTGCGATAGATCTCTGGAGTCTGGACTTGACGTAATTTTTTCCTTTTTTTAAGACCTATAGTTTTGTTTAATCACAGTTTTACCCTTATTGAATAAAAATTATTTCAATTATATCCCTTTTTATTATTTAAAAGTTCTATTTAATCACAGTTTTACCCTTATTCAATAACATTATTTCAATTATACCCCTTTTATTATTTAAAAGTTTTATTTATTCACAATTTTACCCTTATTCAATCAAATTTATTCCAACTGTATCCAATTTTATCTATGTATATTATTTAATGATTTTGTTTAATTTATATTTGTTTAATGTAATTATTTTTTATATTAACATTTATAATAAACTAAAATTAAGTATATAATACTAAAATTAAGTACACCAATATCAACTTTTGCAATATTATGTTAATTAAGGGGTGAAATGTTAATTGTTGAGAAATTATAAAATAAAAAAAAAAAAGGAAAACAAAAGAGAATATTAAGGAAATATTCTTTTAGTGTAATATTTGGTGCAATGGGTTGGAGATGGAAAAAATAAATAGTGTGATAGTTACACCATTTTAGTGCAAAAGTTGTACCAAATTGGGTTTTTAGGTTGGAGATAGCCTTATAACCCAATAAATTAAATTATTCATGCTTACATGTTACCGATAACGATTTGAAATTCACGCAAGACTTGAAACCATTGAATTGAAATACAATCCGCGTATCTGTAAATAAAAATTAAAAGGCTCATATTTCTTATAAACGAAATAATATCTCAAGAGAAGAGAGGTTGTTGAAGTCACTCAAGCAAATATTTTACGATTTCTGGAAATAATAGGAGAGGTTTTTGGAGAAAACAGAGAAACAATGGCAGCTTTGTAAATAAGAGGGAGAGAGGTGTTAGGGTCACGTGACCTTTGAGAGAAACTCCCTTGTAGTCCCTACTAGGCTGCTACTCTGAATAAAAAGACATTTTTTTTTTTTTTAATAATAAACAAAAATATTTCAATCCCGGTCTGACCTGATTGACATCTACTTGCCAGGTCCTTAGCCTGATTGACAGACACATTTACTTGTCAGGTTCAATGACAAATATTTGAAATCCACAACTTGTCTTTACTATATGTCCGTAAGTGTATCAATATTTATTATAGTACTATAGCACGACCCTTAAACGGTTCATATTTGTTCATACTCAATTAGTAATTAATTAAATAATTAATTATGGTTTGAAATCAAATGAGACACATCCCCTGTTGGCTCTGCATTGTCTCCATTTTCAGTATCTACTTTGAAGTCTTGTTCTTCTTCATCTTTTGCTTGAGCCTTTGAAGTCTTTCTCATGGAGTCTTCAAATCTGCTTTGAAGTCTTTTCAGTATCTACTTTGAAGTCTTTTCATATCTTTGAAGTCTTTTCAAATCTAATCGGTTCATATCTGTGAAGTCTTTTCAGTATCTACTTTGAAGTCTTAATCTAATGTCAATTGTTTCCATGGAGTCTTTCTCAGGAACTTCACGAGGCTCTTTATCTGTCTGAAAGTTATTCTATTTAGGGTAATTAGCACAAATATCCCCTGAACTCTATGTTCGTTGCTAATTTACCCCTTATATTTTTTTTTTAGACAGTAAACCCCCTGAACTTACATAAATTGGCAATCATCGACGGAATGGGGACGGAACCCTTATTCCGTCATCTGACCTAAAAACGTGCGCCTCACGTGTCAAACAACTAAGGGCAGTTTAGTCATTTAAAGGTTATCTTTCGGGGGTATATTGCAAATGAAAAAAAAAAAATTCAAATCAAAAACCAACCAAAATCAAAACTTTCCATAATTTAAAAGAAATCAAAATCAAAATCAAAACTTTCCGGAATTAAAAAGAAATATAAATCAAAATCAGTTTTGATTTTCTTTTCTACTCATTACAGTCAAAACCCAGTTTCTGAAAAAAAAAATCCCTTCAAAATCTGTTTCGAATTTTTTTTCCATACCCATCAAGAACACAACAAAACCAGTTTCTGAAAAAAAAAATTCCCTTCAAAATCAGTTTCGATTCTTTTTTTTTTTTCCATACCCATCAAGAACACAACAAACCACCATACTCAAACACACCAAGCATATTTGATTTTCTTTTATATTCATGACAATCAAAACATAGTTTCTGAAAAAAAAAATTCCCTTCAAAATCTGTTTTGAATTTTTTTTTTTTCCACACCCATCAAGAACACAACAAACCACCATGCCCAAACACACCAAGCATACCAATCATATGCTGCCTGTCTTTATGTCGTCAAACCACCACCCATAACGCCAAGAACACCCACCAAGAACACAACACCATAACCCAGAAATCACACCAATCAACCACAACCAAAACCCAAACACGAAATCGACGAAATAGAAGAGAAAGAAGGAAGAGAGAATATGGATCGGAGATCGGCGATGGAGGGGATCGACGGAGGGGTTCACGAAGAGAGTGGAGAGGACGACGTCTTCGTTGGTGGTACGGAGGCGTGTGGAAGGAGAAGATCGGAGATGGATGAGCGGTGGTGGTGAGGGTTGATGTCGATTTTTTGGGTTGGTTGGAGATTTTTTGTTTAATTTTTTCTTTGTTGGGCATTGGAATTTTTTTGGTGTTAGGTTGAAATCTCCATGGGAGAACTATGAGAGCTCTGATGTACCAGATCTCTATCTGGTAACATTATTTTTTTTTTCCTTGAAAAAAGCAATTGCACTTTTTTTAAAGTTAATTATTTGTTGGTCAAGGTTTTTTTTTTTTTTAATCATTATATTTTCAACCATGATGGATGGTGTAGAATGTAGATCCACCGAAACTTTTTAATTTTTTTTTTCTATTTATTACAAAACTTAAATTTTTTAATTTTTTTTCTTTGGAATTTTTTTCTTATTTATAAATAGATTTTTAGCTTTAAATGACTAAATTGCCCTTAGCCATTTGACATGTGAGGTGCACGTGTTTAGGTCAGAAGACGGAATGAGGGTTCCATCCCCATTCCGTCGATGATTGCCAATTTATGTGAGTTCCGAGAGTTTACTGCCTAAAAAAAAAGTATAGGGGGTAAATTAGCAACGAACATAGAGTTCAGGGGGTATTTGTGCTAATTACCCTTCTATTTAATTCATATTGTGAAACCGATTAGTTCAATTGATATGGATTTTTATGATTAAGTGAAAGGTATATGGGTTCAAAATTCGTATGGTATCAGATTTTTACAATGGAGTGTTGGTCCATTTGTATGGAGGGATAATCAAATACTAAGCAACAAAAGTAGTTTGTGCAAATACTAACAACAACAAAGCAGCTATTCAAGGTGCACAGAATTATATATGTTTACATAAATCCTTTGAAGATATTCAAATTAAAACCTATTGCATTCAAATATTATAAGGAAAAGCTTTACCTAAACAGCCAACACTAGATAATGTAAAAGGAAAAACTTTACCTAAACAGCCAACACTGGATAATGTAACAGTTAACTCAGCTTCATTCCGCTCAACTGAAAACACACCGGGAATACTGCTTACTCTTGCATGTGAGCCATGAAATGCCACGTCTCCAGCAAATTCCAAATAATGCATCAACAGGAACTGGGCGGCATATTTGTCACTGAATTCTTCCACCAACTCTGTCTCATCTCCAGAGAATTCCTTTTTCCCTTCAAGCTTCAATTCTCGAACTCTTCGTTTTACTCCCGATTCATTGAGAACAACCCTTGCATCATAATAAAAATGCTTCACATCTTTCAGGATTCTGGTATTTATTAAGTCGTCAATAAAACACTCCATCTTGGTAGCCCCCATGATGAGATCATATTCATCTTGTTCTTCCTTCGTACTCCAAGGCCAACGTCCAACTACAACCTTGCACACATTAAGTTGATCTATCTGCAAATATATATATATAGAGTTCAAGCATTTAAGATCAACACAATAACTATACAAACTTGTATAAATTCACATTATTAATTAAACTCCTTACAATATGCTTGTGTTGTTTAGCCAACCAAAATATATCTTCATCCTCCTTATCCAACATCGGACTACAATGTTAAAACAAAATTCACATTACTACAATAGAACAGAACATGACATATATTAAGCTACAATGCTGATGCACATTGCCAAGAAATCATACCCAACTGTGATAACTTGATAGGTTGCAGGATTGAACAGGCATGCAGCCGCATTCTTAGTACCCACGTGTAAACTTAGCAAGCAACGCTTACTTTCACGCTCACATGCCACCATGTGCATCAAGCGATGCCCCACTGTTAAAGAGTTTGGATCTCTCACCAAATCTCTTGTGCACACTACGTTGTGAATCAAGCGACTTTCTGTAAAAGGGTTCAGGTTCCTCACCAGCTCTATTTTACGAGCCACCATTGTGCGCATCAAGTAGCTGAAAGAGGATAACGGTATCTTCATCTAATAAAAAGTAAACACCAATTAAACGTCAAAACCTGTAATTTCAATTACACATGAAGAAAGCAACACAATTTGATTCCTAAAAGAGATATAATTTCTAAAACATGTTGATATGCATTCTCCTTATTTAGCATCAAACACATCCCTGGAACTACTAACTAGACCAGATTCAGAGTTTAAGAAGTTGGTAACAAAAACAAAACTAAATAACTCTAGAGTTACAGGATAGGAACATATTTTTTCGGATTTCATATTTGTTAAGTCCAGACCTAAATAGTAAATTAGGAATCCAAACCTTTGTTTCAGATCCGAATAGAATCCTAATTCCTAAAGATGTAAGCCTAAACAAATGTTAAAACAAGTAATATGACATATATACAAGGGAAAACATGACAAACTCATAAAGAATATAGCAAAATTTAATGTAGGAAAATATGACAGACTTAATCTAGTCCAAAGAAAACCAAGATAAATGACATGTTAGAACTTACAACAAAGATCCTCACCAATCACCAAACCCATATATGATATATATAAGGGAAAGCATGTACAAATTGGGGTGTCAATAGGACAGGTCCAGTCTGAAAAATTACTGATTTTTTTCCCATTTCAGATTTGTTAAATGTAGACCTAAATAGTAATCAGACCGTATCCCAGAAATCTTCAAAGGGATATTCCATATAGGATCCAAACCAGGTCTAGAACACATCCAAATAGTAAATGACTAAATGGTAAAGATGTAAGCCTAAACCAAATGTTAAAACAAGTGGGGTCGAACCAACCAATCCATTTGACACCCCTGGATGGGCCTCAAATTGTTTACAAGTGTTGGAGGAGATTTCCATGACTGAATGAGAAAGCTTGGCAGCTTGTCACACCCTAACTTGCTCCCTCTTGTAGCTTTCTACTATAGCACAGATGGTTGGCCTACAAGTCCCCAGACTTCACCCAAGTAGACCGAACAACAAGAAAGGATGTATGGAGCCTTGGAATACTGATACTGGAAATGTTGACAGGGAAGTTCCCAGCAAACTATCTGAAACAGGGGAAGAGAGCCTTGGAATACTTTTTGTTTTTTTTTACTTTCCACTATTCATAAAAGAATTACTATTTGTAGCCGATTGAAGCCAAAACGAACAGTAAATCCTAAAGCGAGTGGGTGTGGAATAGCATCGGACTTGGATGGTACAAAATCAGATCCTAAAGATTGATATGAACATAAGCATATAAAACTCGAAGCGAAGTATTCAGATTTAGTTCTTGAAAAGTGGGGTATTTTTGAAGAGAGACTTTGTTTTGTAATCTCATAGATTTCTTGCAAAGTGGGGCATTTTTAGTTCAAAAGTGGGGTGCCAATAGTATCATTCAGTCTTTTTGTCTCCTTCTAAATTATTTTCAGAAATTAATACATTAATTTATACATTCTGCAGAAATTTTAGTACAGATTCTACACTTGAAATGCAACTCCATACCAATATCTTTCAAACATACAAATTTATACAACACAAACCAAACAAAGTGAATTTGCAACCAAAAAAAACCTACATTTTCAACAACAGAAGCCTGTTTTGTCAGTAAGACATTCACCATATTCAAATAAAAAGAAACAAGTTTATTTACTGGAAGCAACAGTCTGTGAACCTTCTAGAGATTTCACTAACAATCAATTTTCATTCAAAGAGCTCTTGAACAAAACTTGTGTTTCACGAAAAGATTTGTTTTTGAAGAGAGACTTTGTTTTGTAATCTCCTAGATTTCTTGAAAAGTGGGGCATTTTTAGTTCAAAAGAGGGGTGCCAAAGAAGGAGATTGTAGATTTTTCAGATTACCCATTACAAAGAGGAAGCTAAAAAAAGGATTTTTTTTTTACTTTGACAGATAAACTGGCAAAAACTTTCAGAGAAAAAAGACAACTTTTTAGTTTTTAAACCAGAAGAAGAAGAAGAAGTGAAGACAAACACAAAAAATGGGAAATAAAAAGAACAAATTGAAGCGTATAATTAACTTGAGTAGGATCTGAAAATTAAATTACCTGAGAAATGTGGCTCTTCAAACCTCCAAATCAGAATGAGCTTGCAAAAAATGCTTTGCTTGCTTGCTCTCTCTCAACTCACAACCCTGTAATGAAATTCTGATAGAGTAACAAAATGCCTGAAACGCTGAAATTGAAATTTTATTAGAAGAAATAAACCGGTGTTACAGTGTGGGCGGGTCCATGATAAGATCAACACAGTCTTACTCTCTGGAGTGATTGACCAGTGGTTTGTGGTGTGGACGAGTGCAGGAGATAATAACCGTAGAATTAAAGGGACAATTACAAGTGTACTGTGTACATGTCCTTATTTTTAGCTAAAGTGCTAAAAGTATGGGTGAAATTACCTTGTCATCCTCCTGCAAAGTAACCATAAATGCCAGATTGCCAGGTGGTGTCATGTGTGTTGCTAACTTGCTATAGAACCTATGTAGCACTGATATGGATATGGATACGGGATACGGGATACGGATACGGCAGAATACGTCAATTAAAATAATATATATTTATATTTAAAAAAAATAATAATATATAAAAACATATTTGATAATTCATTCAAAATCAAAACATATTCAAAATCCAAATAAAACATTTCACATAACCACATAAGTTTTAACAATGTAACACATTACAGGATTCAAATAAAATATGTCACATAAGTTGAACATATTACAAAATCCAAATAAAACATACGTCATATAAGCCATAACATATTACAAAATCCAAATAATACATAAAAAAATAAAATCATAAAACATATTATAAATTCCTAATTAACTTAATTATCATCATTCACATTGTTAAAGGATCTAAATAATTCAGCATCTAACTCTGGTTCATTAAGAGAAAGGTTTGCAATCTCAAGTATCCCGGTATTCTCCATATCAATGGAATCAAAGCCAAAATTTCCTTAAAATTTCATTTTGACCCCTAATAATTTGAAATTATAATTTGACCCTGTTTTATACTAAAATAATTATAATATTACCCCAAACGTATCCTCCAACTCTCCAAGTATCCCTCAAGTATCCCCCAAGTATCCTCCAGTCAAACTTGTGAAAAAGTCAACGGATATGCCATTTGGCTTATTGGATACGTATTCTTGAGTATCCGAGGAATATCTGAACCGGATACGAGTTCGATACGAGTTACCTCCACCAAATGGAGTATCTGTGCTTCCTAGTATGGAACTCATCATAAGATTAACATCCTTGAAAGATTAGACTTCTAACTTTATATTAATATGTCTCGGGGTGGGCGTTTTCGGGTTCGGTTGGGTTAGGTTGAAATTTTTTCAATCCAATCCAACCAAATGTAAATTTTAACCCAACCCAACCCAACCCAATATTTGTCGGGTTGGGTTGGGTTGATCGGGTTGGGCATTTTAAGTTCAATACAAAAAATATATTTGAATTCAAATTTTGTTATATCAAAAATTCAAATTTAAAATATTTTTTCACCATAATATCATATCACATAGAGTTTAAATTTCTTAAAAGCATCAAAATCAAATCACAATATATAATATAAATTGTTTAAATATCTGTTGCATAATTAAAAAATAAAAATATAACAATTTATCCAACATGAAAAATCTCCATCTAAGCCTCACATCCATTTTATAAGGGTGAAATCCATTTTAGTCCCTCTAGTTTGACCTATTACACAAACTGGTCCCCCGGTTTTCAGCTTTATCTTGACAGATCCCGTTAGTTTTTAAAAATCCGTATTTCAGTCCCTGCCGTCCAATTTTGCTAGGGTTTGCAAAGATTCTGCCCAAGTGGTGAGGGTAAAATTACAACTTAAATAACAAATATAAAATCTGATTAAAAAATAATTATTAATTAATTTAATTAAAAAATAAACATTAAAAATAAAAAAAATAAAAATCTTATCACACCATTCTCTCTCCTCTCTCTCACGATCTCTGATCTTCTCTCCATCTTCTTCTTCTTATTTTTCTTCTTTCAAACTTCATCTTCTTCACAGCCAAATCAATACAACACAACCCAAACCCAGATTAAATACAACCCAAATTCAATTAAAGTTAAAAAAAAAAAAAAAAAAAACTGAAACCAGATCTTTCTTCTTCGTTGTTCATCAATTCAACACAACCCAAACCCAGATCTTTCATCTTCCTTGTTCATCTTCTTCATCTACTGTGTCGGCGAACAAGCCTACTAGAAGCTTATCGCTCCTTCTCCTTCTCACCACCATCACCAAACTGCTGATGCTTCTTCTTCTTATTGCATTTTTGTGGATGCTATTGGGGTTTTTGTTGATTTTTGTGAAGTGGGTGTGTGTCAAGTTTAGGTTTTTCTGAGATTTTTGAGGTTTTTGTAAAGTGGGTTTGTCTAAAAATTGGGATTTTTGTGAGATTTTGGGATTATTGTGGTTATTGTTGTGATTGAAGTTTGGTCAAATGAGTTTGTTTCTGTGTTGATTGATGAAGATATGGATGTGGGAGATGATGATCTGGGTCAATGGTGATGATGACTTCACCTTTTAATGGTATTCTATTTGATTGGAGGAGTGAACTAGAGGTGATGATAATGCCGTTGTTTGTTTGTTTCTATTTGATTGGATGATTTCACCTTTTATGATTTCTAGATCATACCTATACATTCAACATCAACATCATCGATAAGATTTCACCTTTCCAGTTACCTTTTTTCCATAGTTTGTTTCTATTTGATTGGATGATTTCAAGTACTGAACACAAACCTCAATAGTTGAATGTATTTAACTAATGATATTTGATCTTTGTAGGCTGTTGGAGAAGAAAATGTCAAATATGCAGAGGTTAAGACCAGTTTATATTGAATGTTGATTTTTTATTTTTTATTTTATTTTTAATGAATGTTCTTTTGATTTATTTATTTTGATTACCATTATTTACATAAACATTTCTTGATATCTCACTCTCTCTTTTGATGTGTAATCAAAATATATAGGTATGATCTGGAAATCATAAAATACGAAACCTTTTTTTAAATTTTGAAATTCGTTGGAAGCCTCTACTGAAATGAAAAATACGAAATTTCATGCAACTTTATTAGACCAAAAAATTAACATTAAAAATGAATTATTCAGGAGTTCATATTGAATTCTCAAGGCATTAAGCTTTTCACATGCAGCTGGCTTCCTGCAAATCAAGAACCAAAAGCTTTGATGTTGGAGACTTGAATTTTTTTTTTGGATCAGAGAATGAATTTTTTTTTGGTAAAACAATTTGTCAATTATCTCTGAATTTTTTTTTTTTTTTGGTACTAATCAGAGAAAGAATTTAATTTTTTAATTTAGTAAATCAATTTTTTAATTTTGTTTTTAATTATTAATATACCATTAATTTAAATTTAATTTCTAATGTTTGTTTAAATTAATTTTTAATTTTTAAATTTTATTGTTTCATTTTTTAATTAGGGATGAGTGATGATAAATGAATGGTGGATGAGTGATGATAAAAGCAGGGGCAGCAGGGTCATTTGACCCTCTGTCCCTGTCAGATGTTACTTTATTGACGGAAACCGTGACAGAAGGACCAAACAAAACAATACTGAAAACCGGGGGATCAGTTTGTGTAATAGGTCAAACTAGAGGGACTAAAATGAATTTCACCCATTTTATAATTATAATCAATTCGTTGAATAACTTGTGATTGGATAATCTATTATTTATTTCAACCAACATAATAGTTTAAGTTTATATACAATTATTAGACTTTTTTCAACCAAATTCTTAATCAAATCCTAAGAAGAAAAAAAAAAAACATTTTAAAATATAATCAAGAATGTGTCAATTAAAACAAAAGGTGAAGACAATATAATTGCATATTTTTAATAAATGTATGAACGAATTACACCCACCTCCCTTGAGGTTTGCTAAAATATACATGAAAACGACTTTATCATTAATTAACACTCACCTCCCCTTCCGTTAGTCAACGTCTGTTACATTTAACCTTTGACCTTGTCAGGCCGTGTAAAAGTCCAAAATGCCCCTAAGTATGTCTATTTACTTTTATAACCCCAGAAAAAGACAAAAACTAAATAAAAAATCGAATTACAAATAAAATAAAAATAAAAGGAAATTTATTAATTAAATAAAAAAATATTTTTAAGAAGTTAACAAAAAATAATCCAGACTTTAAAACTAATTAAATTTATAAATAGTTAAATTTAAAATAAAACTAATTAAATTAATAATTAATAAATATAATAATAAAAAAAAATAAAAATAAAAACAATAAAATTAAATTAATAGGTTAAGAGAAATTTATTATACAAAGCATGGTTAAAATTAATAAATGAAATTAAATAATAAAACCTACTGTAAAAAAAATAAAGCAAAAGTAAAACAAAATAATAAAACCCTAGCCACTCTCACAGTCTCATCATCTTCTTTACCAAACCTATCCACCCATCTCATCATTTTCTTTACCAAACCCTAGCCACTCATCTCATCATCCACACCTTTTCTCCCCAAAATTCACACCGAATCTCTTTCTCTCACTACCGATCTCTCTCTCACTCACCATTGACCATCAGATTTCATCTTCACCAAAATCGAACCAACTACCAGATCTCCCAAAATCGAACTAGATCTAACAAATTCGAACATCAACACCGCAGACCTCGCCGGAAAATGGGAAATAGAAGAGGGAACATGAGAGAAAGGCAGAGAGAGAGAGAGAGAGAGAGCATGAGGTGAAAAGAAAGAGAGAGATGTGGCGGTATGGATCTCTTCGGCTGGGAGAAGATCGAAGTTCGTAGAGGTAGTGGTTGGTGTATTTCGGAGGTGGTGTTGGTCCGATTATGGTGTTGGTATGGTGTTGTGGATGTTTGGTTGTTGGGTGATTATTGATCGACGACGAGGATGGCTTGGTTCGGTGATGTTCATATGTGTGACTGTGTTGGTGAACAAAGAACAGAGTGGTTGTGGGTGTGGGTGTTCAAAAAATCTGGAGATTTCCAGATGTTCAAATTTTTTATCTGTCATTAAAGATGTATTTTGTTTTTGAATTCGATGAAGAATTGATTTACAGAAGAAACAATCTAGGGACTTTTTTTGTTTTTTTTACCTGTTTGAGGTGTTGCTTATATATTTGTGTTTGAGATTGAAGAGATGAGTTTGTGTTTGATTTGATGAAGAATTCATTTACAGAGAAGAAACAAAAATCTGGAATGTTTTCCTTTTTTATTAATTTTTTAAATAACAATAATAATAAAAACAAATCAAATAAATGGAGCCTTTTATTTATTTATTTATTTTTGTTTTTTTATAAATATTTTTTTGTCTTTTAGTGGGTTTAATAAGTTGAAAGACAAGATTACCCTTCTTGTTTAGGTCAAAGGTTAAATGTAACAGACGTTGACTGACGAGAGAGGAGGTAAGTGTTAATTAATGATAAAGTCGTTTTCATGTGTATTTTAGCAGACCTCAAGGGAGGTGGGTGTAATTTGTTCTAAATGTATTATATATTAGGGAAATAATCATTCTCCCCCCTGTAGTTTGCCGTATTCTCCAGTCTCCCCCTCTAGTTTCAACATTAGCTAGATTCCCCCCTGTAAAATCAATTTATCTCCATTCTCCCCCCTCCCATCACTTTTTCTATTAAATGAAACAAATGCCGTTAATGATGAAGGACAAGATAGTAAAATAACATGTTGTTTGAGAATGTGCATCATATTTGAAGGGCGTAAGAGTAAATTGAGATATTAACTTATATTGTGAATAAAACAATTGAGAAATACTTTCCAATAAAAAAATGATGGCATCACGTGCTGGCCCATTTGATTTGTCTCTTCTTTTCCTCTTTAAACTTTCCTCTCATACTTTATAGGGCTAGGTTACTCTCCTCACCTCACCTCATTCTCACATTTTCCTCACATATGATTGGTTGTTAATAAAGTATCACGATACCAATCATTTTCTTCTTCTTTTCCTCTCATGCTTTCCCATTCTTCATCTTCTTTTGCGCACAAAACAAAACCCTACCAGTACCCAATATTGCAAACAATCAATTCATGACTAGATTTTGAACGGTTGAAGTACTTTTTTTTGTTCATCAATCACTACCACTAAAAGTTCCAATGAAGAAAGCTACGCATGCGATTTGTTGCAGCCATTTTGAAGAAGGTATTTTTTTTTTCTTCTTTTTTTTTGGCGGTCTATATATAATGGTTATTGCATGGGTTTCGTACTGATTGTTTGTTTTCCTTCAATTTCGTAATTTAGGGTTTCTGTAAAAGCAAATTTGGGGGTTTTTTGTTTGAACTTGATAAATGTTTAGTAAAGATGGTAGATCGTTTTTATAAATAAAACATTATGAAAATTTATACAAATCAGAGTTTTGAATATTTTTTTGATGAAATAGGTTTAAGGTTTGCTTTAATTTGTATTTGACAGTTGTTATGCTTGTTTTATTTATTTTTTTTCTTGTAAAATTTCATTTATAATTTTGTCTCTATCACATGCTTTGTATATGTTTTGTTGTTCTAGAGTGTGGAATGGAGGTGTTAGAGGTCGTTGTTCATTATGGGACTACTGTGGATGATGTAGGTACTTGGGATGCAGAGCATATTAGTATTATCACACTATTGCATGCCATGAATGAAAAAAACACTGGTGTAGATCAAGTTCCTAGTGGAGATTATTTTGTGTTTGTGTTGTTGCCTTGGTGTAGTGAGAAAGTAGAAGTGAAAACAGATAATGATTTAGTAGAATTGTTTAGAATGTTTAGTGAAAATGGATGTACAAGGATTGCTTAGAATGTTTAGTGAAAACATATAATGATTTAGTAGAATTGTTTAGGCCAAACCTTCAAAAGAAAAGGGAACCGAGTAAGAAACCTAGAGAGACAAGGTCTGGTAGTGTCGTGTGCCAAGCTTGTAAGCAAGTTGGGCATAAAAAAAGAACATGCTCAAAAGCCAACCAATCTAATAAGAAGGTACTATTAAATTCAAATGTAGTTTTAAGGGTTTTTTAAAATATAATTCTTGGATGTTTCTATTTTATGGACATTTGTATTTGTCTTATGGTTCTTTGTACAGAGATGTGCACAACTTCAAAGGAAGACCCAATCACAAGGCAGTGCCTCCTCTCCCCAGCCTCAAAGTCAGACCCAGCATCCAAGCCAAACCAACCTGAATCATAAGTCACAACCTATTTAGTATGATAAGCTAGATGTAGCTTTGTTTGAGTTTCAAACACTTTTTTGTTGTTGGTTTAATTTAATATTATAGTATGAAAAATGCTAATTTTGATGATAGAACATGTGTCATCCTTCCGCTGAACAGAAATGTTTAACATGTTTAACTTTTTGGTTGAACCAATGGATTGATTTTGCTTGAGAATATGGATTGTGATGGATATTTTGTTGCTTGGAATATGGAATGTGTTGGATTTTTTTTTTTTTTTTAATATCCAGTATATCATATTTTGTTTTTTCTTTGGAATATGGAATATGTAGTATTACGGTATTACCTTTTGTGTGTTAATAGTAAACTCTTTAGGGTATAATTGTATTTTCACAATATCCCTCCTTTAATTAAGGGTAAAACAGTCTTTTTCCATATAAAAAAGTGTCAAACTTATGTCATTTAATAGAAAAAGTGACAGGAGGGGGGAGAATGGAGATAAATTGATTTTAAAGGGGGTAATCTAGCTAATGTTGAAACTAGAGGGGGTAGACTGGAGAATACGGTAACCTACAGGGGGGAGAATGATAATTTCCCTTATATATTATGGTATAAAATATTTAAAATTATGTATTTATATTTGTCATTTATAATATTATAAATGGTGTATGAGTAAAATTTTTAAATATTTTTAAAAATAAGATTTCATAATAAATCTAATAATAAATAAAATTATTTAATTTATTTTTTATTATTTATGTCGGGTTGTCGGGTTGGGTTGGGTTAATAAAAATTAACCCAACCCAACCCAACCCAACCCAACCCAATCTTAAAAGCAACCCAACCCAATCTAGTCGGGTTGGGTTGGGTTGGGTTGGGTTGGTGGGTTGGTGCCCACCCCTAAATATGTCACCTATTTTGAAATGGGTCTATAGAACCATAGAGGTTACCACAGTTGGGTTCGAACCAGAACCATGGCACAAAGAACCAGATCAGAATCGAAAAATCCGGTTCCGATTCTGGTTCATAAATTTGTAGAATCGTTTCGGAACCGACGGTTCCAAACCGGTTCTGTTTTTGAAAAAAAAAAATTATAAAATTTTTTGTTAACCATTGGAGGTCAACAACCAGTTTTGTTTTGTTTTTTTTGTTTAATTTCAAACCCTTTAATTCCTATAATACCCCTTCCTATTTCATTTCTCATCACTCCAATTCTCTCTCAATTCTCCAATTCTCTTTCAATTACTCAATTATTCAATGTTTTTTTTATTATTATTTATTACAATTAAATAGCAATTACATTTTTTTACTCAATTCAAATTAATTTCCAACATTTTTTTTCAAATTTATTTCCATCCATTTTTATTTTCAAAAAAAAAAATAAGATACAGATATTTCAAAGAAGAATGTGATTCTATCCCTTTAATGTGATTCTATCCCTTTAATGTGATTCTATCAAATGGTAAATGGACGAGCTTGGGGCTTGGGCAAATGACTCATAAGTCAGCAGCTCGAATCCTATTGTTGACGGTGATTTTTGGATGATAAGAAAAAGCCATGCGTCCAACAAGTTAACACAAATAAAATCAATATTTTAAGGTGGGTAAGTAATGATTGAGCATGCACAACACACAGTTTTATGTGGAAAACATTAAAAGGGAAAAAACCACAGTTGTCGGAGACGGCAAAGGTAAATCTTCACTATGAACGTTAAGTTTTACACACTCGATCTCTCTCACGCTCTTTTTGTGCTATATTTTCACTAATCGTTGCAATGGTGAATTAGGGTCTATTTATACATGCATAGAACCCTAATTCTTGTTGTACAAGTAAGGAAAGTTGACGAGGTTTAGTAGGATTCTAACTTATAGGAGTTGCCTTCATCTTCTTTCCTGTTTCGCGTCTTCTGCGCATTAAATGAATTGGATCTCTTGCTCAATCTGGACTCTAATATCTATAAAGAAATTTGTTTCTTTATTAGAGTGTACTTTGAAGTGCCTGTTTGAGTAAGACACTTCTTCTGCGTGTTTGAGTCGTGATAGCTAGAACTCAATATCTTTCACGTGTTGCTTAGCCGACCAGCTATCTAACCTGACCAGATCTTATTCACCTTGATCGGTTATTTAATCCCGATTAGGGGTGGCAATAGGGTGGGCCGAGGAGGATCAGCCTGCCCCAAACTCGAAATCTGGTTTTTTAAGGTTGCCCCAAACCCGACTCGTGACCTAACCGGGTCAAAAAATTCTGCCCCAATCCCGATCCGATTGGGGCAAGGGGTGCCCCAAACCCACCCCGTTTGATCCGATCAAGTAGTCAACTATTTTAAACCCATGTTCATATACAATTAAAAAGGCAAATCCACTTACAATTTTTAACAAGTGATCACAAAAAAAAAAAAAAAAAAAAGTCTTCCAGATCTCACTTTTCTACTACCATGCATGTAAATGAAATAAAGAGGACTATGAACAACAATTAATATTAATTCGCTAAATAATATATATATATATATATATATATATATATATATATATATATATATATGGTCACCAGACCAAATCAAAAGGAAGGCCAAGCACGCCTCTATTCCCTACTTCCTATCTTGGTGTGCAACCATTGCACAAGCCACAAAGTTAAAATAAAATAAATAAATAAATAAAACATGACTCCTGGCAGATCACACAATACCGGGCACGTGAACCTGGTAGATTAGATACCAAGAATACATCTGTCTCCCTTTTTGTTTTTAAAACAACTTTTGCTTTAATTTTTTTTTTTTTTTTTTTTTTAAGCAAATCTCTCTATTCTCTGATCCAAAAAATATATCAAATAAGAACAATAAACACCAACGCAAATCGCTACTATGTTTCTCTTTCAAACCTTCAAACACCAATTTTGATAAGTCTTAGTGTCAACAAATTTGTTATGGGAAGAGTAGTGAGTATACTGAGTAGAGAGTAGAGATTGATGATGGTTAAGAGAATGTAGCGTGGGAAATGGTAAGAGTAGTGAAGATTGAGTAGGGTTTCCTTTTCTTTCTTTATTTCCCCTTTTATATTTAATATATATATATATATATATACTATAGGTCAAACGGGGCGGGGCGGGGCAAAAGGGACCGCCCTATACCCGATCCGGTAACTCGACCGGGTCAAGAACTTTGCCTTAATCCCACTCTGTTACCCGTTTTTACTGCCCCAAACTGGCCCCAAATGGACCAGGGCCCCACGGGTTTGGGGCGGGTTGGGTTGGGGAATTTTGCCGCCTCTAATTCCGATCGATCTAGTTACCCTGATCGGGCCATCTTTACCCAATCAATCTGGTCACCCCAATTGGGTTATTCTCACCCGAACGTTTGGATAAACCTGACTGTGTCTTAAGATCATCTATTGGTCAACTAGGGTTGGTCTTCTCTAGTTGACTTTTAATGACGTGGCATATCTTATCACCGTATTTCTAGTAATTGTGCTGACATGTTACTCTTCCAGATTTTTCCAATAACAATACCCCCTTAAATATTTGAGCCGAGCGCCTTGATTTGTTCTCAGAGAGGTTTTGCTCGGTGAGGTATATTTAATTCTACCTTCATTTTTGTCTTCTAGCCCATTAATGTTAATCCCATGCTTAACAACTAAGCATTTATTGTCAACCATAACATTCGTTTTGCCTAAAATATTTGATGGGACGCTTGGATTTGCTTCAGCCCATCTTTCTCCTTACACGACACCTATCAAGCTTTTAGTGGGCGCGTGGACAATAAACTTCGGAAATCATGCACCAACCTCCACTCGCACATGCATCTCTCCTGACATGGGATGATGTCATCTCCACTATAAATTTCGAAATCTTTTCATTTTCTTTCTATCTCAAACTTCTTCTGCAACCTTTCTCTTTCGAAAACCTCAACCCTAACTTTGAAAATAAACTAAGTGTGTTTAAGATGTGTGTGTGTGTGTGTGTAGAGGGGGGGGGGGGGGGGGGGGGGGGATGTGAATGGGTTGTTAATCGATTATTACCAACTTTTTCGATTAGTCAATATTAACAATACCCAAATATAACAAGTAAGCAATCGACATAATTAAATAGCGGAAAACAATAAAAACATGTTGATTTATTTACATGAGAAACCCTCCAACTAGATAAAACTCACGGGCTATCCATCTAGCCATACACGGTCCTCAAATCCACTGTATGTAATGATGTTTACAACCTAGGTTGACCTCTAGTCACACCATTCTCGAAACGTAACCCACCACTACTAACCGCAAGCCTTTTATAGTGATTCTAGACTAATTGCATGTACACTAACACTCTTAGTCACAAGGCTTAACTCAATGAAGAGATAAAATGGTCTAAGTGAAAATATGAATATTCTAAATGCAATAGAGTGCAAGATGAGACATTATATGCTTAATTAGATGTTAAGATGCAAATCTAACAACCTAATTAACAAACAAGCCTACATGTGCATACATGAGGACTCGATTAGATGAAGAGTGATTCTAGCTATCTAGTTGTCAAATAACATCCACATAAACATTCATAGAATAGACTAGATGAACAAAGCCAACCTAATCATCAACTAAGCATACATAAATATTTATGGATTAACAATTTAGGCAAAATCAACCTAATGATGCAAGCTATCACAAATAAAACCCAACCATACAATATAACTCATGAATATATGCAATCAACAGAGTCTTAGCATTTAATCAACTAATAAATACAATAAAAAGATTATCTTGGAAAGCTTGAACAATTAACAAAGATGGAGTGTTTGTTCAACTTACCAAGGATGAAGACCCATGCCTTAGAGATGTTCAATGATGCATGAAGATGTGTTCTTTGGGTTAGATAGATAAAAAGAATATCTTGAAACTTCTTTCACAAGATAGCGGTACACACAGCGGTGTACCTGATTAAGAACAATACAGTACAGACCATTGTGCAAACCACTGTGGAATACACAGCGGTATCTACAGCAGTATACAGTGACATCGACAGCGTTTTGACCTGATACATATGAAGACTCTCAGGTTTAAAAACCGTTGTGATTACTGTTGTGAAAACCCATATCGGTAGACTTGATACAACACAATAAACAGAGAACACAAATGCAAGCAATATGAACATGTATAAATTGTGTGTGTGCGCACACAAATGCAAGCAATATGAAATAGATGTAAATATATAATTTAATACCAAAGCTCCTTCATGGCGACATGTGGTGCTGTGAGGGTCAGCTTTTATATATTAGATAGATATTTTTTCTTAGATTTTACTTTATATTTAATATTTATGCTTAGGTAGTTAGGTTTTATATTTGTGCTTAGTTTTTAATTTAAATTTTTATGCTTCATAAATTATAAAATTATGTATTTTATTTTATTTTATATATTTATGCTCAAAAATAAAAATGGTGAATTTTTATTTTTATAGTTAATTTTAATTACACCATTATTATTTATGCTCAAATTTTCAAATCCTCTAAAAACCAAAGCTACCATATACTCCAAGACCAAAAGTGTGTGGAAATATATGTTTGTATAAATCCTTTACATAAAAAGATATAATTTGTATGAAGAAGAGATTCAAATTAAAACCTATTACATTCAAATATTATAAGGAAATGCTTTACCTAAACAATTAACACTGGATAATGTAAAAGTTAACACAGCTTCACTCCGCTCAACTGTAATGACACCAGGAATACTGCTTGCTCTTGCAAGTGAGCCATGGAATACCACATCTCCAGTCAACCAATTCTAGATAATGCATCAACATGAACTGGGTGGCATATTTGTCACTGAATTCTTCCACCTACTTTGTCTCATCTCTGGAGAATTCCTTTTTCCCTTCAAGCTTCAATTCTCGAACTCTTCGTTTTACTCCCGATTCATTGAGAACAACCCTTGCATCATAATAAACATGCTTCACATCTTTCAGGATTCCAGTATTTATTAAGTCGTCAATATAACACTCCACCTTGGTAGCCCCCATGATGAGATCACATTCATCTTGTTCTTCCTACTCCAAGGCCAACGTCCAACTACAACCTTGCACACATTAAGTTGATCTATCTGCAAATATATATATATATATAGAGAGAGAGAGAGAGAGAGAGTTCAAGCATTAAAGACCAACACAATAACTATACAAACTTGTACAAATTCACATTATTAATTAAACTCCTTACGATATGCTTGTGTTGTTTAGCCATCCAAAATATATTTTCATCCTCCTTATCCAACATCGGACTACAATTAATGTTAAGTGGAATTGGTGAAAAATATCACCTTTTTAAACGTATTTGGTGACATTGTCAGTGCTTTAATAAGTTAAGTTTAAAAGGCACATATTATGGTAACTACCAAAACTGCCCTTAGATATGAGTTTATGTTATTCTCTTTGTACTTTTCTCTCTCCACACTTCCAACAAAAACGACAGTAGTGTTAACTCAATAACTCTCTCTCTCTCTCTCTACAAATAAAAGTTCAAGGTTGCCCATTGCATCGACTTTCTTCTTCAACTTATAAAGAAAGGATGTGCTTCAGTACAATAAGGTAATATTTCTTGTTATTTAATTTGTTCACATTTGTTCCTTTTCATATGTTATCCGAGTATTTTGTAAACCTTAAGCCATTGTGAGAATTTTTGGATCTTCGAGACTTTTCACGTGTGCCCTGAGCCTTTTCATGTAATGTCATCCCCGAGCCTTTTCATGTAATCACTATCTGAGCCTTTTCAAGTCTTCCTCGAGCCTTTTCAATATCCTCACCCGAGCCTTTGTAAATATAATATTTGAATTAATTTGAAATATTTCACTATCTGAGTTTTTATTAATGGTTTGTGATGATTAATTTGAAAGCATCATGAATCGGGTTAGAATAGTAATATCTTACAACGATCGATAGGAGTAGTTACCCGACTGAAGTCAGAGGTTTGTTGGATCTGATAACTGGGGAATGTATGTGTCAAGGAATATGACTTATGAAGAATTGGTGGCGATCGTGCATAACATTGTGAAGTATGATGTAAATAAATTCAATGTTGATATGTCATCAATATCAATCGTTCTTGGCAGTACATGTCATACATTTATAACAAATGACGATGATGTTCAGTTTATGCTAGGGGAAGATCAGGTGATCCCTCAAGTATGTGTCAGTCTAACTGAGAGGACAATTGGAGATGTGATAGGGAATGATATTCCTCCTCTAGAAAATACCCAACAATTTGGATCCTTTAGCGGTAGCAACCAGTGTGTTCACCTAAAGGAGTACCACCGAAGGTGGAGAAAACATGTGCGATGTCCCACCAGTAGCGGTCGACCATGCAGATGTAGTTGAACCTCAATTTGGTGATTTGGCTGTCCAATTGAGCAGTTCAACGAGCAGTTCAATGAGCAGAACCATGAGGTGGATGATGAGACAAATAATGTTCAGGTTGATGATCTAGCAAATGTGGATGAAGAGCTTGCACAAATTCAAAGACGTGGAAGATATGTATAAGGAGTTAGTTGCTCTGCACCAGATATGCCTGGGACTTCCGAGGTCTGGCATAATGTATCTGCATCTGATTTTGATAATACGACAACGTGGGTTATTCCCGGAGCAGATTCATATTCGTTTGGTATTGGTAGAAGTAGCACCTTGGCAGCATAACAACCTAGAACCATGATTTATAAAGGTCATTTTTTTTCCGAGTAAAAAGGATTTGAAGAGGCTAGTTGGCCATTTTGCAATGCAGCAGAACTTTGAATAGAAGGTGAAAAGGTCCAATAAGACAACGTTACATCTGGTTCATATCATTGACGACTGTACGTGGAAATTAAGAGCAGTGATGACAGATGAAAAGACTTACTTCCAAGTCAGAAGTTTTGTCAACGAACATAGTTGTCTCTTGGAGGAGATTCACCGTCGTCATCGACAAGCTAGTGCAGTTATAATCGGAGAAGTTGTTGCACTTAGACTTCAACAACATGATAGTCGTCTCATGTGTCCTAAGGACGTAATCACTGATATGAAAACAATGTATGGCATTCAAATCATGTACAGTAAGGCACATGATGCCCTGCAATATGCATTGTCATTAACGTATGGAACACATGAAGAAACTTTCCAATTGCTGCCATCTTTTGCATATGTTCTGGAACAACAAAATCCTGGCACAGTCACTGACTTACAGTGTGCAGACGATGGTAAATTCCTCTACTTTTTCGTGTCGTTAGGGTCCTCAATTAGAGGTTTCTGAAGGTGTATGCTTCATGTGATTGCAGTTGATGGTACCCATTTGAAGGGAAGATTCGGGGGTACTATGTTTGTTGCAACTGTAGAAGATGGAAATGAACAGGTGTATCCAATTGCTTTTGGGTACGGTGACTCAGAAAACAACATTTCATGAGAGTGGTTTTTGGAATGCTTAAGAGGTGCCCTTAGTCATATAGATGATCTGGTTTTCATTTCTGATCGTCATGCAAGCATTGAAGTAGGGATTTTAAAAGTGTTCCCTTATGCAACACATACCATATGTTACTGGCATTTTGGTGAAAATATGAAGAAGCGATTTCACAGAAAGGATGTTGCTGACATAATGGATGACGCAGCTAGGACGTACAATGAATTAAAATATAACCAACACATTGAGGAGTTACGTAAGCTGTACAAGGCTGTATTCGATTATGCAGTTGCTGCCGGTCCACACAAGTGGTCCCGAGTACATTGTCCCCAAAGAAGGTACAGGTTTATGACCACAAATGTCGCAGAGTGCATAAATGAATGCTTAAAATTCGCACGACAACTGCCACTGATGACACTAGCAGAGTTCATTAGGAATATGCTACAAAAGTGGTTTCACGATCATCATGCAGCTGCACGGTCCATGCATCATCAATTGACCAACGCAACACATCTTGTGATCCTAAAATGTGTCAAGAAGTGCTGTTATATGACCGTAAATCCAGTTCGACTGGAACATATTTTCCGTCAAACTAAAAGGAAAGTAGTGGACGATTAACTTAGCCCTGAAGACTTGCACATGCAACAAATTTCAAATGGACCTTTTCCCATGTTCTCACGCACTCGTAGCAGCAAGGTACAAGAGATGTTACAGTTAACGCTTTATATTTATTCAACTACCATCTCACTGTTTTCATTGTTGTAGAGAGCGAAACTTGGATTTCACATCTCTGTGTTCTGACTACTACAAGAAGGAGACACTTATAGATGCATACTCGGTTCCTATTATGCCTGTTGGACATCTTTCTTCATGGGTAGTGCCATCCGACATCGCAGCACGGGTGGTTTTAAATCCAAAGTCTAAGAGACAATTTGGTCGCCCGATGGAGGGTCGACATGCCTTGTCTTTGGAGAGGACAACCACACAATCGTGTAGAAGATGTGGACAATCAGGACATAATAGCAAGAGGTGTTCCAACCCGCCTATGGTTAATAAAGGTCCTAACATAATTGTTCCCAACGAATACCGTCGCAAGTGTAGCATTTGTCATTCAACTGGACACAACAAACAAACTTGTCCTGAGAAGGACTTTACCGTGGAATGAATGGAGTCGTTCAGGAAGGCAATCCAACATAACAAGGTAGTATAAGAGGAAGATGAATTACCACTAGAAAAGTTTACGATTGCTAATGTCTTCCAATATCGTTCAGACTTAGGGAACCATGCTCGATATAGTTGTGTTGTGCTTTTATGTTTTACTGTTGTTATTTATTTTTTGTTCCGAAATTGATTTGCATTTAGTTCTTCATTTTAATCATGTTGAAATTGAATGACTTGTTCACTTCAATTGTGTTGGAATTGAATAAATTTAATTGAATAACTGAAATAGAAAATTCAACTGTTATGTACAACACAGAGAACAACCATAATATACATCAACTACAAAACAAAATTGGGCATCGAGTTGCAAAAAACCTCCATGGCCATCTTCTCCCGGATGGTGCCCATATCCTCTTCCGTCTAGTCGAACTCTGTCCTGTTTGCCACCAAGTACTCTGCCAATCTCAAAGTATGGGCACCACAGTTATCCTTGCAAATCACCACATGTACAACCGTTAGAATGGAATTTTATTCAAACCAATTGGGATAGAATAAATTCTTGAAACAGTCATACCCCTTCTATTGTTGGGGCACACGTGGGCCAGCCACGATGCTCATCCGAAAGGGCCTCTTCAAATGTTTGTACGTCGGATCTTCCTCCCGTCTGTTGTTGTGAAACCCGACCTGATTCAACATCAAGGGTATAAACCACCTTAAGCATGCGACCTGCTCATTCCTGTGGTCCCATGTAACCTCTTGTCTGAACGGGTCTAACAGATAGATCTTCCCTTCTGAGAGGTCGACGCTGGGCAGTATCCAATGATGACGTCCCAGGTTGTAAGGAATCAGAACCTGTAGGTGTTTCAACATAGTGTTATCAGTGTGAAATTTAAACATAGTATTTAACAATTGAAACCATGTAATTTAAATACTCACCGCTTCAACCTGGTGCCATGACTGGGTTCCTACCAGGGGTAATCCTTGGATCTTCATCAGGTCATCATCGGATCACCTGTGATCCAGCAAAGCCCACTCCGGAGGGGGTTTGCCCACAACCCCACGGCCAAACATTTGCCCCTACTGAATATGTAACAATGATTGTACATAGAAAATTTACCACATCGTTAGGTAAAAGATATACGAAACAAATCAATGCACAAGCGAAACCTAATAATACAAACACTTTCATAGAACTGTGAATCTAATAGGTTGAACCTCTGACGGTAGACAGTAGGGTATGCTCGCTGGTGCTTCCGCAGAATCTTTAAGTACGCGTCGATGTGCTGACAATGTAAACATTTAATATTGTTAGGATTCAACCATTACTGATACAAACTTATACAGACAATTAAAGTAATGAACATACCGTATCCTCTAACTCCATGAAGTTTGTTAGGAACCGGTGGAACCAAGTGACACACATTGGTACATGTACATCCACATCACGTCTGCATAATTGTTGAAAAAGTTAGATAACCAAGTAATATTACTTAGGTGTTAAAGAAATAATATTATAAGATTGTAAAATGTACGATTATACTTACAATTCCCCCGTAGTGTTCCTTTTGTAGGCTTGGTAGGCCACAAGATGATCAGGATGTACCAAATCATGTGGCCTGAATACATGCTCTAATGACTGTGGCCTTGTCCTTAGCCTCTTCAGCTGATAGGGGTTAGTGAATGGGGACATCAACATCCAACTTGGCCTGCGAACCTGATGCTGACGTTGATCCTGGGGGGACTACGGTCTTGAGCATTGGGCTGGACCAGAGGGGTGCACAGTGAGGAGGAACTCTGCCCCCGTGAATCGCTCTTATCCAACCCGCGTTGTGAGGAGGAACTCTGCCTCCGTGGATCGCTATGGTGATGGGTGCGCTCTAGTTCGACTGACTGGATGGGAGAGTTGTGCCGGGATCGCTTCACTACAAGAATTTAGCTTTTTGCAGACAAAAGTTTAGGCGACAAAAGTTGATTCGTAGGTAAAAGTCATTTTTCCACACAAAAAAGAAGTTTCGTGGGCTTAAGTCACCTGCCAGAAAATCCATGAGCAGGAGGAGTTTGGCCAACAAAATAGGTCATTTATCCCGACAAATGGTTCATTGGGTAAGATGTGTCTTGAGCCGATGAAAAATTTTGGCCCATTTGTAGGAAAGGTTAGTTGGAATTTTTCCCGGTTTTTTTTTGTTTGTTGTCCTTACAAACTTTGTATTCGGAGGGAAAAAATAATTAAAATTTTAAAACAAATAAAGCTCTCGCTCAAAGTCACAGGCAAGCACTCCTAACTTCAAAACTCTGGTTTCAAAACTTCTCTGCTCTGTGTTTCAGAACTTTGCTGCTCTCCTTTCATCGTCCCCAATTTTCTCTAATCACCCAGCTTCTCTTTCTTTCTCTCTTATTCCCCTGTCTCTATTTCCAATTTCCTTCAAACTAAACCCTACAATCATACCAAATTCAAATGCCAATAGGCAAGAGTCCATATTGACACAAGAAGAAGAGGTAATTGTTTGCTTTTTTTTTTTTCCCTTCCATTGTTGCCTTAGGGTTTTGTTTTACCATTCAATATTTGTCTATTATAAATTTTTCGAGTGTTGAATTTGTTAAGCAATTACCTGTTTGTTGATAATTGGAGTACACATATATGAAAACCTTGGCTGTGAATTTGATTGGTTTAATATATTGTCTTGTTTGCTTAGGCGTTGCCTTCTTGGTTTCTCTTTTGTTTCTGCTTGGTCTGGCCTTGTTCATGCTAAAAGCAAGTATATTTTATCCTGCTGCACAGCCATATGTACTAGGAAAACTCTTTCATTGATTGTTTAGCGAAAATGGGTTCTAGGCAGTTTGGGGATAGGCTAGAGTGGAGTGACTTATGAGGTTTGGGTGTTTTGTCGCAGCTGTGAGATGGTGATAAGCTTCTGGTGCTGGTGTTTTGGTGTCGTTTTTATGTTTTCTGGTGACACTCTGTTCTTGTTTTGCTTTTTCTCTGCTTTGTTGTTTCTTCTGTCGTTTTGTGGGTGTTCTAAGTGGATATGGGTGATTTGTGTGGGGTTGGGGCTTTTTGTTGTCATGGCCAGATGTTGTTTGTTTGGCCCTCTCCTTATGCCTTTTTTGGCTCCTTTATGCAGTTTCAAAAAAAAAAAAAAAAAAAAAAAAAAAAAAAAAAAAAGAACTATTGTAGACCTTACAAACCTTAGTGTTCCACAAAATGGAGGTTATGCAACGGAGTCACTTGTCATGGTATAGGGTGCTAGGGATTTTATATTACTATAATTTAGTTATGGACACCTAGAATTTGCTAATTTTTCACCATTTATCAATATATGTACATCAATTATGTTCTGGTTATGCAACATTACAAATAGATTTTTAAGGCTTTCAATTTCCTAAAGAAAGTATGTCTTAGATAAAAGCCTGAGAATTGGGTTACATTGGGCTAGCCAAAGTTATTACTTTACATTACTTTTACTAGATGAGCAGTAATGGAAGGCTAATTTCTCACTGTAATAAATTATTAGACTTCTTTGTAGACATAGTAGAATTACTTGTATTATTCAGTTCTTTGTTTTGTAACAATATTTGGAGCTTTTAGAAATTGTTTTGCAATGATTAGGAATTGATCGTGGTGGTAGTCAATGCCATGTGTACTGCAGAGCTAGTTAATATATAAACTTATATGCTTTTATTTTGTTTCCTCTGTTTTGATTTCATGTTAGGATGGAGCTGGGAAACATTACTCTCTTATTGTTTTTTCTTTTTAAATTTATAATCTTAGTGGCCATCTTGTCAGCTTACTTTTTTGTTTCTCATCTATTCTATCAAGTAATATTTTTTCAAAGAAAACTATATTAATATCTTAGGAAAGCTTTTTCCAAAAAGTAATATTATCCTTCGATTTCCTACTTGTTATCAGCTAGGTGCTTGTGTTTTTCATTAATTAATTAGTAAAATCAGTGATTAATCTTTTTTTTGAAGGGTTAATTTCTTGACCTCCATTCAGGTTAATTAGCCTTAATTACACCTTGTTACTATTTCTTTTGGAATTGAATTTGCCAGATATTCTCTCTTACTGCTAATGAGTTTCCACTAAATTTAAATGATTAAGGTTATTAATGTAAAATAAAACTCTAAATATAGGAATTTGTGTAAAGGGCCTCAATATATTTCCTTCTTAATCTATCATATGTTTAGTTCCTCTACCAAACCAAGAAACAGACTGATTACTATAACTTTTGTGTTGTGTTAGCATGAATTGTTAGATAATATATATGCATATGAGGGCTATATAGTGACTATACAATGGATAGAAATTGGATACGCAATCCGGATAGAGCTTGTGATGAATACTTATCGGGGATTGACGAATTTATTGGAGTTGCACGGAACCATGTCAATTATTGAGGTCATATCAAGTGCCCGTGCCAAAATTGTAATAACTGCTCTTGGAAGTCGGTGAGTGAAATTTGACAACACTTGATGATGCATGGGATGTCATATAATTACACCATATGGACACATCATGGTGAAAATTTTGGAACATCATCAAGTTCTTCCACTGCTAATTCGGTTACCAAACCTAGTGATGACATTGGTTGTGATAATGATCAAGTAATGGATATAATAAATGATATGTATCCATCCGCGTCACATTTTTATGAGCAAAATATTTTAGAAGAAGATGATGTATTGTTTGATGATGATACATTGAGAGAGGATAGGACGTCCAACTTGCATAGGCTAGAGATAGATAAGTATGAATGATTGTTGAAAGAAGCACAAAAAGAACTTTACCCTGGTTGCGAAGGTTTCTCTGTGCTAACATCAATTGTGGAGTTGATGCAATTAAAAGTAAAAAATTTGATGACTAATAAATGCTTTGATGAACTAATGGGGATTTTGAAGAGGATGCTTCCAAAAGGGAATAATTTGCCTCATATGCATCGACATGCACATAAAGTTTTGAAGGATCTCAGGTTGGTTTATGAAAAAATTCATGCATGCAAATATGATTGTGCACTAGTCTACAAGGAAAATGAAGGGTTAGATAAGTGCCATGTTTGTAATGAATCGAGGTATAAGGACGATTGTGGGGAAAAGCAAAAGATTCCTCAAAAAGTGTTGCGTCATTTTCCGCTTAAGCCGAGATTGCAATGACTATACATGTCAATGCATACTGCTGGTCATATGAAGTGGCATAAGGAAAGGCGAATTGATAATGGTGTCATGACGCATCCGACTGACGGAATTGCTTGGAAGGAGTTTGATAAGAAGTATCCTGATTTTGCAGCGGAGCCACGAAACATAAGGTTGGGCCTTGCAAGTGACGGTTTTAATCCATTTGGGAATATGAACCAGTCATATAGCATGTGGCTAGTGGTTGTCGTTCCTTATAATTTGCCGCATTGGATGTGCATGAAGAAAGAATTTACCATGCTGACCTTATTAATTCCTGGCAAGAACGATCCTGGTAAGGAGATTGACGTTTATTTGCGCCTGCTAATTGATGAGCTGAAAAAATTATGGGAAATTGGTGTGCATACATATGATAAGGTGACTAATTCCATGTTTAACTTACGAGTTGCAGTGATGTGGACTATTAATGATTTCCTTACTTATGGAAATCTATCGGGATGGAGTACTAGGGATTATAATGCATGCCCTGTTTGTAATGACGATGGAACATCTGGATGGTTCAGTGACAAGGTTTGCTATATGGGGCATCGATGATGGTTACCGTGGGATCATGTGTGGCGCAAAAAAAAGGAATCCTTTGATGGGAAAACTGAAGAGGGTGTGAGACCTAGAGAACTCTCTGGTGATGAAATTTTGTCTCAAGTAGAGAACTTAGACTTTGGTCAGATTGGTAAACATCATAATAACCCGGACAAAAATAGGAAGAGGACTCCTAAAGAACAAAATTGGACTAAGAAGAGCATATTCTTTGAGTTAGAGTACTGGTCGAAGTTGAAAATTCGGCATAACCTAGATGTAATGCACATTGAGAAGAATGTTTGTGAGACTATTGTTGGGACGATATTAGGTATAGAGGGAAAATCCAAAGACACATTCAAGGCTCGCCAAGATTTGAAAGCATGGGAATAAAAAAATCTTTGTGGTTAGATTGGAATGGGGAGAAGTGGGTTAAGGGCCATCCATTTTTCACAATGAAGCCAAAGTTGCGAAAAGAATTCTTATAATTTTTGAAATCTGTAAAATATCCAGATGGCTATGCCGCCAATATCTCAAGAAATGTGGTAGTCGAAAGTGGAAAAATTTCTGGATTAAAGAGTCATGATCATCATGTATTATTGTAGTGACTACTTCCTGTGGGTATTCGAAAATATTTGCCGAATGATGTGGTTGAGCCGATTGTTCAATTATCGAGTTTCTTTCAACAATTATGTGCTAAAACGTTGCATGTAGAGGACATCGGAAGGTTGGAGGATGATATTGTGTACATATTGTGCAAGTTGGAACAAATTTTTCCACTGGCTTTCTTTGTTTCCATGATTCACTTAATGGTGCATTTACCTAGAGAGGCAAAACTTGTAGGGCCTGTGAGTTATAGGTGGATGTACCCAATAGAAAGGTAAATGTTTATTTATGATATTTAATTTTTTTTACTAGATGCTAGCTTGTTATGCAACATGTCTTACAATGTTATTTCTTTGGTAGAATGTTGGGCATGTACAAAAAATACGTGCGAAATCGGGCTCGACCTGAGGGATGTATTACGGAGGCATACATTGCAAATGAATCTCTCATTTTTTGTGCAATGTATTTCCGCAATGTTGAGACACCTTTTAATAGAACTGAACGAAACTTTGACGGTGGCTGTAGACCAGAGAAACTTTCTGTTTTCGCACAAGTAGCACGACCGTTTATGAGTAGTTCAAGTATTCCATTTACGAATGCTGACATGGAGGTTGCTCAATGGTTCATACTAAACAACTGTGATGAGGTTCTTCCTTTCCTAATGTAAGTAAATCTCTGCACCTACTTCAAGTAATTATATATGCATGTACTATATATAATCGCTTGCTATGCAGGGAGCATGAGGCAATGATAAAGCGTGAAAGTAATGTACATGCAAATGTACAAAAAAGACATAGAAAATTGTTTCGTAATTGGTTTAAAGAACATGTAAGCCATTTTCTAGTTATCACGGTTATCTTGATGTCTTAGATATACTTCATTTTTTTGTGATGCCTTAATTATTTTATCCTTAATCAGATGAGAAGTCTGGGGGAGGCAAAATCACCCTTGTATAATGATTAGTTATTTGAACTAGCAAGAGGGCCTCTTTGAGTTGAAACTTACCAGGGTTGCATTGTGAACGGAGTTAAGTTTGTAGTTGTAGAAAGAGACGATAAGTTGACCACGCAAAATAGTGGGGTCTTTGTACCTGGAAATCACGATACTGATAACATAGATTTCTATGGCAAGTTGATAAGTGTGGTTGAACTGTTGTATAGACAACGCTACATGGTTGTTCTTTTCAAGTGCCATTGGTTTAATACAAACCCTCATAGGACGGGATCTATTAAACGCAACCACCACTTAATATCTGTGGAAACGAATACTCGGTGGTATGATAGTGATCCTTACATTCTTGCAACAATGGCGAAACAAGTGTTTTACTTAGATGATCCCAAAGCGGGTGGTGGTTGGAAAGCAGTTCAAAAGATGGATCATAGGAACATATATGATATACCACAAAAGGAGATTTCCGATGATAATGATAACGATGATGGGGTGGCATATCAAGAGAGTTCTTCTTCAGATGTACAAAATATGATTGAAGTTCGGAACTATGATGTTATTCAAACATCGCTGATTGTAGATGGTGTTCCTCCTGTTTTGATTGATCCAAAATCCATTGATCGACGCCCTCTTAGACGAAATAATGAAGACATAAATAGGGAAAGTGATGAAGAGAATGATAATGATTTTGTTGACATAATTAGTGAAGATAGTTCAGAGGGCAGTGATTTAGAGTACTAGTAAGATCATTATATATTTAAAGCATCCATGAATGTGATTTAGATAATTTGTAAGTCATTGTTTTGCTATAATATAATGTTTATAAATGTAATTATTATTTGGATTTTTTGTGCAGATGAATTTGATTTCTCAAAAGAAACGATCAATCTCGGTTGCACCTACGACATCACGATTGACTCGCTCGACCACTGTGACTCTTCCCACTCGCTCTTCCCCTACAAGGGAGACTGTTCTTACTCCTATACACGCTCATGCACTCTCGAGGACTCTTCCTCATCCAGCTGTACAACATGGTCCCTCTAGCATGAATCTTAATCAGCCACTTTCTTGTCGTGCGATCCGCCGTCACTTAGGTTGTCAAAAAGTCCTAGGTACTATGTCATTTGATGACAACAATTAAACTTATGTTCAACCAATATTAATCGGTTTTTTTTTTTTTTTTTTTTTTTTTTTTACACATGTATGAGTTTTTTTTTTTACATAATGTGTATGACTTTGATAAATGTAGCAAAGAATGATAATATACATGGGATGTCACAAAATGATGGGACTTTGGATGATGAAGTACAAGGGGATGATGGCAAGTGCTTGTTTTATAAATGATTTTTTTAATATATGAAGTGCAGTTTTTTTTTTTTTTTTTGGTTGTTGCTGAAATGTGTAGTGTAGTTTTTTTTTTGGTGAAATGTGAACTGTAGTTTACTTGTGCATTTTGCAGGTGTAGGTGCAGGACACTTGCCAAGGGTTTCTGATGATCGTCCTACTCGAGGGGCATGTAGACAGATTAAGACCTCCCGTATTGTGCGTATGACCCAAGAAAGATTCGAGTTTCATACAACTCAGTGAGTAGACGAGCAACAGTTGCTGGAGTACATAGTCTGTTAGTTCATGATATTGGAGCCATCGTTCGGTCACATTGCTCAATGAATATGGGTTATTGGCGGACCATTTCTGCGAGTGAGAGGAAGGACCTTAGGGATGAGATCACGGTGAGTTAATAGCCAAGGGAAACTGCTGTAATCTTCCTAAATCAGTTTGTCATATTATGTTTTCTAGGCTTGGGTATTATGTTGTCATTCTGTTTTCTTTTTATTTTGTAATTTGTTTTCTTTTTCTTTTGTGATTTTTTTTAATTATATCAATTACAAACAAACTTTGAGGTAGATTTGAAAGATTCAAGAGTGGAAAACTATGTTAATAGACTATACAATGAGAGATATAGGGAGTTTAAGGTTGAGTTGAATGCATACTATAAGATATGCAAGACACCTGAGAACGCATTGGCCAACCCCCCTTTGGAGATGCTTGAAAGAGGTGTACAGCATTGGGTGGAACTGTGTAACCATTTACGGTCCGAAAAGTTCATGGTATTTTTTGTTGTTGTATTTTTTAACCTGTTGAAATGCTTTTTCTCTTAATTTTGTTATGTTTTAATTTATTATCTATCTTCTTGTCTTTGCAGAAGGCATCATCAGCTAACATAGCGAACCGGGCAATGAACAAGCACCATCATCGCACTGGTTGCCGCCCTTTTTCATACATAGTGGAGGAGAGGGCAGCACTAATGAATTTATATGTTATATACATGTACTTAATTAGTTTTATTGACAATTTAAAGTTTTTAATATTAGAAGGGTTCGAAGTTTCCTGAGGTCGACACCTTTGAGATCGCTTATGCGGGGAAGAACAAGTGTTGGACTGATGATGTAACCAAGGCTCAATATGTAAGTTGATGTTGAACTATGCAGGTTGCTTTTTTGGGTTTTTTGGAGCTACTGCATCAGTGCTTTGCTGTAGTTTGTTTGCTCTATTTTTGTATGTGTTGTCTGGTTCTTCTAGTTGGGTTGTGTTTGCATCGGTTGCTTCTGTCTGCAGCTTCAATGTTGTGTTTTACTCTGTTTTCTTGTGGCTTTTTCCTGTATTGTTCTGTTTTTGGTTGCCTATCTATGGAACCCATGGGTCTGTTAGCATGCTGTCTTGCTTTGTTGCCTTTGGCCTTCTTGATGAATAAATCTAGCCTTTTCAATATATATATATATATAACCATTATTTAAATAATAATAATAATAATAATAATCTAGCCTTAGCACTCTTCAACTTGCCTTAGGCATGGATTTGGTCTCTTTTTAGTTCCCTAATCAACCTCCAATAAGGCTAATTCAAGGAGTCTCAAAATAGAAATACAATCCTTCTAACTTTAGGAATCTTAATCCAATCTCAACTAATCCTAACATTGAAAGTTTAGGATCAACTAAAACTGAATCAAAGTGATTTTTAGGCCTTCAATAATCTTCCAAAACACAACAAATTCGAGGAATGTTTAACTCAAAACAAAGCAATAAACTAAAGAATAGAGGAATGTTTCATAGGCAATCATAATATTATCAAATAATTACATGTTTGCTTTTTCTTTTAGGTGTTGTCTGGTTTATAAGATTAACGAAATAATTATGAGAAGTAGATATGGATTCTAATATAATATTTGTATTTATGTATATGTAGATATATATATATATATATATTGTATGCCACACAGTTCAATGGTTAAGCATGTTCTTCACATATATATATACTTACTTAAATCTTTGAAGGATAAGATGCTTGCTAAGGAGGATGAATATCTTGCAGAGAGGGCAAATGAGCAGTAACTTCTTGAGGATACCCCAAGGGAAGATATATTTGTAGACGATCCCGATGCTGGACTTAACATCTTGATGTCTGTAGTAGGTGTGAAGCTTGGACGTCAAATTCGTGGGTTAGGAAATGGTCTTCTTCGAGACATTGGGGAATCTTCTTCCAATGTGCGCCATATGGAGAAGGAGCTGGAAGCAGAACGTGCTGCTCAGAAGGCAGCTGATGCAGCTCTAATGAAGACCGAGCAGAGAATGCAAAAAAAGTTAAAGGTAGTTGGGCAGAAGTTCAATGCTACACTTCAGTCTTAGCATCAGTCTATGCAACAACTATATGCTCAAATTCCTGGTTTGGTCCTACCTCCATTTATGCCATTTTCAATGGAGGATAATGATAATGAGGACAAGGAGCATTAGATCATTTCATCTTTCATGCGAACATTTATTTCTTTTTTCTAGATGCATATATCAAGCATGGACGTTTCTTGAGTTTCCTTTCAGGTGCTCTTGCCCAGTTTGATGTTTATGTTTCCCTGGTTGTTTGTTAGGTGTCTTGGGCAGGCATGGCTTTTGTTGTCATTGTGATTTGGGGTTTTGTTTTCATCACTCTTGGCTCATGCTCGATCTGTTTCTTTGGTTGTTTTACTGTTGCCTGGATATTGTTGTTAGCCAAGGCTCTATTTTTGTTTGGCTCCCAGTTTGACCTTAGTGCCTTAGTGGCTCATTAGAAAATACTGTTAAAAAAGAAGAAGCATGTTTACTCATCTTCTTATGTATACACACTAGTCTTAATCTATGTTTCATTACGATCAGTAGACTAAGTTCGTAGTATGATTATATTTAATCTATGGTCTTTATTATTTTAGTACATTTTGGCTACAATTGTTCATATTTTGTTACATGTTTTATTTTAATATATAATATAAATAAATAAAATAAAATATTAAAAAGAATTCAATTTTTTTACTTTCCCCAACAAATTCTTTCAATGGAACAACCTGTACAAAACACTTAGACTACGAATTTTTGTGTAGGGAAAAGCAAACTAAGCCGACGAATTATTATTTGTATGGAAAGCAACACGTACCTATGAATTTTTGTGTAGGGAAAAGCAACACTTAGCCGACGAATTTAATATTTGTGTGGAAAAAAACACTTAGTGTACGAATATTTGTGTAGGGAAAAGAACACTTAGTCGACGAATTATTATTTGTATGGAAAAGAAACACTTAGGCTACGAATGTTTTCGTCGCAAAAGCATACTCACTGCCTACAAAAATCTTTCACCTGCAGAAATGACTTTCGCCAACGAATTAATTTGTCTGGACAAGTTTGTCGGTAAATTTTTTTACCGACAAAACTCAGACTTTCGTCTCCTAATCCCCTCATAGACCATGATTTCTCTATGAAGTTCCCGATGAAAATATTTCGTCTACGAATACATGTGCCTACAAAATTTGACCTCTCCCCACGAAATCGTTTTGTCTAGAAAGCTAAAAATTCTTGTAGTGCTTGGAGGGTCGCTTCCCTAGGATTGACCGGAGGAGGGGTGGGCTGCTCTAGGATAACATGATGGTGCAACAGTGCTGTCTCTGATCCACCAAGCACCTCATGGTGGAGCAGTGCTGTCTTTATACCACCAGGTACCTCCTGTACCACAAGTGCTGTCTCTGATCCACCAGGTAGCTCCGGAACTAACAGTGATGTCTTTGATCCACCAGGTACATCTTGTACCACAAGTGCTGTCTCTGATCCACCAGGTACCTCCGGAACTAACAGTGATGTCTCTAATCCACCAGGTATATCCTGTACCACAAGTGTTGTCTTTGATCCACGAGGTACCTCATCTCGTTCTGTCGGTTCGTAGTATGTGCCTTTGTAGTAGGTGCCCACCCATGTTAGGTCTCTGTCCCATCCTGATGAGTACCTGTCCTGTCTGTGGGACTAAAGGCTCTGTGATGGTCATGGAATTGTGGGTCATCGAATGGTGGGTTATCGAATGGTGGACCCTCTATACGGGACTGCGACGTCGGACCCTGAAGTGCCCGGATCAAACCCAACAACTCCTCATGTTGTTGATCTCGTTTCTCATCACTCTTTCAGACAGCTTCCATCACATCCTCCCATAAATTTCGACAACATCCATCACTTCAGTGAATTTACTATCCCAGTGGTCCTGAAAGGATTTCGAACCCTGTCAGTACTAAAACAGTTCACTCCATTGAAATTAAATAACGTGGTTCTAATATTTTTACATACCTATGTATGCCCTCCAACGCCTCTTCGTGAATGCCTTTCAGGTCGAGGCTATCTAGGCAAAGTGAATCGTACACACCTACGCCTCCTTAAGGGACTCCCACTGCTACCCTCTTGGTTTGAAACCTTTGTATCACTAGGTCTGGAATATTGACCCTCCGTATCACTGGGTTCGGAATGCTGACCCTTCGTATCATTGGGTCTGGAATGCCGACCATCCGTATCACACCCTCCGTATCACACCCTCCGTATCACTGGGTCCGACGGTTTTATATAGATCGGGATCTGGGAGGTGACCAGGTATATCAACGACATTGGCATCATATAGACTACCCCCAGGTCTATGCCTTTGTAGTACCGTTGAGCCTTCTCAGCAGACGTCAGCACCAATTCACACCGCGCAAACATCTGAAATCGGAGTTAGATCATTATAATTGTATACATACTAATAACTATGTGAAATTGTTTACCCTTTCAGTGAACATTACCAAAAAGATACTTACCCTTTCGCTGAAAATGGTATCCAGCTTGTAAATACATCAGTCATATAAAAAAAATTACAATTAAAGTACGGTTTTAAATTCTAAATTCTCACCAACAGTGCATGCGATACACCGTGTAAGTTGTACATCTCGGTGGTGTGTACGTCAGCGCCCTTTTCTTGCTGTCGTTATTCGAACCGCTCCCGTCGACCATCTAACGCATGCTTGAAACCTCTGATAGATCGCCTATACATGTGTGCGCCCCACAGGAACGCATCAAAAGCGTCCAAGTCCTCGACAAGGCGAAATTTCCATAATGGAACTTTATCTCTCTCATCCAACCCCATCAGTATCCAGTTGAGCATAGCTTCACCGCATCATACTGCTCCACAAAAATACCAATCCGCAGCACCGCTCTCAGCTCTTTAAACTCGATGTCTCGACCCTGAAAGTACTGCTCGTGTATGTCATTCTCTACCATATCATAGCTCACCGTGTCGGGAATGACTTCAAACTTCAAACCGGTGATTAGACAGAACTCAACCTTTGAGAATCGGACCGAATGCTTACCTAACAAAAATCTCATCTCATCTTCCAGGCCATTGTGATGCAACTCACGCAAAAGCAGCCGATGGACAATCCCAACAGAAAAATGAATCTCACGATGCATCTGAAGGAAATGACTAAAACACGACTTAGTATACCGACGTCGTTCTTCGATCTTCAGATGTTCAGGTACACTGTCAAGTGCGTTGTCGATATCTCTAAGGTTATTGAAATGGTCATGCCGAGTAATTTTTCCCTTGTACAATGCTCCCGCCGGGGTTTTAAGCGAATCCTTTAGCTGATTCCTCATCTGCATATTCACAGAAAAAAAAGCATATAAGTTCATGAAAAGGCTCGAACAGAAAGGATCGGGTAGTGTATCAAAAGGCTCGAACACTTCCTTAAAAGGCTCGGGTAGTGTAACACTTCATTAAAAGGCTCAAACTGTGTATTAAAAAGCTCGAACTGTGTATTAAAAGGCTCGGAGAATCAAAATTCACTAACCTTGGATCAAAAGGCTCGGATTTACTGTACAAAGGCTCGAAAAAGCATGAAAAGGCTCGGAGATTTTAAAAAGCTCGAGGACTGTTATAAAAGTCTCGGGTAACATTTTAAAAAGCTCGAGGATAGTTATAAAAGGCTCGGAAAAACTTCAAAAAGGCTCAGAAACCCAGATCTTCATTGTCTTCAAAACAAATTTTTTCAGAAACTAAAACCCTAACCTAACCTCATTAAACAAACATAATCAATAACAAATCCTAGTTTAAACCTAATCTACATGATCAAAATGCCATCCAACATCAAACACACATAAACTTATCAACAATTAAACGCGTGAGAAACAAAAACTTACCACTGTCTTTTCAATTCGCTAGTGAGTTCTCTTCAACGTCAGTACTGTAGGTCGTCGCCGGTGAGTTTCCATCAGATTTTGGTCGCCTTTTGGACTGTTGCGCTGTAGGGTTTTTTCTCTCAAAGGTTTTCTCTCAACTTTTCAAAAAGCACAAACTGATATGATAAATTGTTATAACCATATACTCTAGGATTTTCTCTCTCACCTCAATCCCAAACCACACTCACAAGATCCTCATCGAGTACCCCACAATATCCCATAGGTCTCCCCTGAATGTTACCCATGGATCTCTAACTTGATCCATCAATATTCCCTTGGATCTCTCCTTAGATATTTCCATTGGGTCTCCCCGAATGTCACTCACACTTTCTCTGATGTTACATGGTGTTCTTTTTGCTTCATAACCTTAAATCTAATAACATAGATATTAGGTCTATTTATACTAGTTACGGAGAGTTTAAGATAAAAGGAAATTCTACTCATAAACGTACAAGACTTACTTGTTTCACATAAATACTATTTCCTTTTATGACAAGTCTTCTTGTAAAGAGTATTCCTTTTCCTTTCAAGCACAAAGACTTCCTATTTCGCATGAAGACAAACTCGTTTTCCTTTTCCATCGAAGACTTCCTGATTCGCGTAAATTTCTATCGAACCGCTGTGGGTACCGCTATCTGCAGTACAACGGAAACCACTAGATGTCCACCGTTGTCATTACCGCTATGCCATCCACAGCACAAGGCACAACGGTCCTTCGATTCTTTGCGAACCTAGTCTCGACCGCTCCCACAACCGCTCTCAAAGCCATAATGGTAGGGAGAGCGGTTTTCTCCTTTCTTCCGCTTTCGTCTTCAATCATTCCCTCAGACACCTAATCCAACTTCCAAACATATCCCACGTCTCTAGGAAGTTCTATATCAGTTGAGTCTCGTTTGGTTAACATTTGGTTTATTCGAGAATACGAGCCAAAACCTAACACCACTACTGTGCGCATCAAGTAGCTGAAAGAAGATGGTATCTTCATCTAATAAAAAATAAACACCAATTAAACATCAAAACCTGTAATTTCAATTACACATGAAGAAAGCAACACCTCAGAGAACATCCAACTAGCATACAATTTGATTCCTAAAACAGATATAATTTCTAAAATATGTTGAAAGGAGGAATCATATGCATTATCCTTATTTAGCATCAGACGTATCCCTGGAACTACTAACTGGACCAGCTAGATTCAGAGTTTAAAAAGTTGGTAACAATAACAAAACTAAACAATTCTAGAGTTACATGAACATATTCTCAACGAGACATATCACTAGTGTTATTCAAAAAAGCAATATTTTGCTAGTGAAATATAATGTAATGCAACAATAACTCTAGAAATATATGATAAACTTTAAGCACTCGAAAGAAAACCAAGATAAAAGACGTTATAAATACATACCATTACCACAACCTATTTATGTCCAAAAAGCGGGCCAAAAAACTAGGCTTATACTGGGCCACAACCCAATTCAATAGTTGTCTTTCAATTAGCTGTTACATTTGAGAGTTGTAAATATTAGGTGTGAGATTCCGTATGTTTGATTACACGACTTTGTGCACTATATTCCATAATGTTATGGAAATATTCCATAACATTTTGTAATTAGAGGTGTTAATCAGACACGACTAAGTTAGTCCACCATGATTTTTTTTTGTTGAAATTTTTAATGTCCAAATCAGATTGGATTATGACTTGATCACTATTCAGACATGATTGGTCGAGCCAGATAGAAAAACAAACATGAAAAATATGAATATGGGATTGAATCGGATCGAGCTTTGACCAATTGGTCTTAGATCGGAATGTCTAGATTAGATTGGATTATGACCTAATCACTATTTGGACTAGATTGGTCGAGCCAAATAGAACCACAAACATGAAAAATCTGAATACAAGATTTACTTAGATCTGGTTTAGACCGAATTGGTCTCAGATTGGATCGGGCTTTGACCAGATTTAAGGTTTTTTTATTTATTATTATTATTATTTTTTTTTTACAAAACATCAAGTAGTTGAACGGATCAAGCTAAACTCGAACATATTCAAACTTAGACTAGAATCAGGCAAAAATTCATTTTTTCCTTTAAATTTATGATAACGAATTTTAACAATATTCAGATTAGATCAAAAGAGCATTCGATTGTATTGGATTTGGACCGTACAAAATCAAATTCCGAATGGATCCTTCCGACTTTTGTGACACCTCTACTAGACCATTCTGGTCATAGTCTCCGGGGAGCCAGGAAGTTTTGTTTGGAGGACCATTACACTATAACAAAAATTTGAGTGAAGGCATTGTGAAATAAATATCCACTTTCTTTGAAATAAGGTAATTTAATTAAGTTAATTAAAGAATAAATATTATATTTCAAAGGGTGGGGAGTATAAAACCCATCTCGCCCTGTACCCAATGCAGGATTTATTGACTATCCTAATCCCCACCCCTGTCCCGTCAAATTGAAACCCATTCCAACTCCAACGTTGCGCCCCATCCCCATGGTTAATTTTGTCATCCCAAATTAAAATAAGTTTTTAAATAATATAAACTTACGAATTATAAAATTTTAAGGTGGTTTTTTTATTTAATTTTTTTCCTAGAGAAATGTGATGCAAAATTTATAAATGGTAGATTTTTTAGGAACGATTTTCAAATTCACATATGCAACCAGGCAACATCACACAAATTTGATTCCTAGATCATGTAGAAAGAGGATTCATAATATATAGCTACTTGCATCCATTCAACACGTTCAGAGTTGAGTAGCTAAAATGAATGCATTTAGAGTTTGAACATAATAAACTTGTCTTAATTATTCACGACAAGTTTTCATGTGTAAACAAGAAAGACTTACACTCTGAAAAAGAGAGTTAAGCTAACCGTGGAGGTGGATGGCAGCGGCACCGGCTTGCAATCAACAGAGAAGAAGATCAATCAATGGTGAAAAAGCAGAGAGAGAACGAGAGACACACAGCGGCGCGATGTTTGTGAAAAAAATGACTTTGGGTTAAAAAATACAGTTTTTACTAAGGGATAATTTCACTAAAGTCTCTACGTTTTGGTGAAATGTTACCTATTTAAACGTCTTTGTTATATTAGTAATATAAGTCAATCGTTTTTCCAAAATACAACACTTTAGTCCATTTAACCAACGTACTAATGGTCAACTCTAACTATATATCTATAAAAGTGCAATTTTACCTTTATCAAAATGATTTATTGAGTTTCAAAAATAAATAATATTAAAATGGTTTATAAAAATAAATTAACAATAAAAATTTATTTTATAATATATATATATATATATATATATATATATATATAGAAAATATATATATCAGTCTTTTTATTGTCAGTTCGTCCTGACAATAAATATATCAGGACGAAGAATGTGGACCACCGATTATGGAGAAGTTTTGACAAGTGCATACACTTTGAGTTAAAGTATGTAAATCTAGTGGTCCACATTTTTCGTCCTGATATATTTATTGTCATATATATATATATATATATATATATATATATATATATATATATATATATGACAATAAATATATCAGGACGAAGAATGTGGACCACCGATTACAGAGAAGTTTTGACAAGTGCATACACTTTGAGTTAAAGTATGTAAATCTAGTGGTCCACATTTTTTGTCCTGATATATTTATTGCCAGGACTAACTGATAATAGAAAAAAAAAAAAATATATATATATAATATTAAAAACAGGAAAAAAAACTAATGGGTTATGGAAAATATAAAGTTAAAATAAATAATAAATTGAAAGTGTTTTCATAAATTTAAAAAACAAAAAAATAGAAATTATTTCAAAAATAAAAAGAAAGTTTTTTTTTTTTTTTTAAAAAAAAAAAAAGAAAAGTGAATGGATGTCCACCATTGGATCGATCCAAATCCAACGGTGGAGATCAATTTACTTAAAAAAACTTTCATTTTATTTTTTGAAATCCTTTCAATTTTTTTTGAAAAATACTTTTAATTTATTATTTATTTTAACTTTATATTTTCCATAATCCATTATTGTTTTTCCTATTCTTAAAATTATTATATATATATATATATATATATATATTGGAAAAAAAAATTGTTGTTATTTATTTTTATAAACCATTTTAATATTATTTATTTTGAAACTCAATAAATAATTTTGATAAGGGTAAAATTGTACTTTAATATATATAGTTAGAGTTGACCATTAGTATTTTGGTCAAATGGATTAAAGTGATGTATTTTAGAAAAATAAAGGACTTAAGTTGCTAATATAACAAAGACGTTTAAATACGTGATATTTCACCAAAAAATAGGGACTTTAGTGAAATTACCCCATTTACTTATTGTACTTCGGGTCGGGCTCTCAACCGAACCGATCCGATATTCATTTTCTAGCGATCTCACCATTTTTTTTATTTTTTATTTTTATTTTTTATGCAAATGGTCAGTTTTACTCATGTTTGAAAAAATTGACATATTTTAGTAAAATAAATACATTATATTGTTAATTTATTTCTGTTATAGGTAAAAATAGTCATGAAGGACACGTCATCACCACGGAAGGCCAGGCCAGCAGGGGTCAAGATAAGTCAACTTATGGAGCAGAAACCCCCACGATAACCTACTCGGAAAAGAGAGTAAGTAGTCCGACCACAAACAAAGACGATCAGCTTGGGCAGCAGATCTCATTTGGGCACACTCGGGCACACTCGGGCATACATACTCGGGAAACAATAAGACAGTCGCCAACACTCGTATACCAATCATAATCAGGCACTAGCATGTCCACAATAAGCAACGATGTGGACCATTAGAGTTTAAAAAGGAAACAAGCAGTTCTCCCGCGAATAAAGGAGAAAGAATCTCGTCCAGAATTGGACTCAGCCGAAAGAGGAAAAACATAATCTAATTAGGACTAGGAAACCGCTTGAGACTTGGGGACCACAACACTAAACCCTAGCGGCCACCTTAAAACTCTAAAAACAACATGTATAAATATCCCCGCTGTTCACAAACAGAGGGTACGCGAGAAGTAGCATAGAGAGAGAGAGAGAGAGGATCACAGTGTAATGTTCTTGTAATCATTCTTCATAGTGAATTCGACTTTGTTGCTAAAGCAACAACCCGTGGATGTTTCTCCAATCTCTGGAGTTTTACCAAGTAATCGTTTGTTATTTCTTCTCGATCTTTAGTCATATTCAATCATAAATTGCAGTAATTCGAAAACAAATCATTGACTTGGTGACCATCAAAAATCACCGTTAACAATTGGCGCTAGAAAGAGGGGGTACCGAAAATTTGTGACAACAATGGCTGGCGATAGAGATGGTAGCGATTCCAGGTACAGTCAAGGCATGCCAAGTAACGAGTTGGAGGATGACACCGCGCTCAATATTGCGGATGCAACTTTGACGACAGCAGACCAGTCAGCCGCCCTGGCTGGTATTCAACGTTTCCCTACAGCTAATTGAAACTAAATATAGCACGGTGTGTATAAAACTATCTAGAGGGGGGGTGAATAGATTTTACGCTTTTTACCCAATTTTTCGTGTTAGTCAAAATTACGAATTTACCCTCAAGATATATATAAACAAGCAAGTGTAATATGGTGCGGAAATTAAATCAACACTTGATTTTTACGTGGAAACCCTCACGGGAAAAACCACGGGGTATGTAAGTAAGCCACACTCGAACCTCGAATCCACTAAATGTGCAAACGATTATAACCTAATCCCGGAAGTAATCACACACCTACCTAATCCCGGTATGAGTGAACCTAGTCCAATTTGCTTGCGATCTAAGCAACCTAATCTCGGTTGCTACACACAAGACTTACCTTCTCTAGAAGAGAATACAACCCTAAGTGAATATATGTGAATATCCAAAATGCAACATAGAGCAAGGGAAACCCTATATGCTTATCTAAGATGATCAATATGCAATTAAGAACAATCCTAGATATCAAAACTAAATGACATGTCAATTAGTTTAGCTAATCAATATTAAGCACAAAACCTAATATGCTAGCACAATACAACTTCTCAAACATACATCACACTAATCTCAATATTGTATCCAAAGCATACAAAATAACATACAAGTAATTAATTGAGATTGCTAGATAAGAGAAACACAAAATATGTAAGATATTAGTGAAAAGCTTACCAAGCAAAGTATGATGAAGAATCCATGCAAGATGACATCTAGAAGATCAAAGATGATGCTAGATGATGATTGATGATCATGAAAAAGTGTTTGAGTAATTAAAAATGAGTTCTTGGAATTTTTCTTCTCTTTGAAAAATATCCTAAGTATGAAATCTGAATATGAACTCTCTTAATTGACCTAAAGACAAAATGGCATATATATAGGGTGCCAAACCAAAGTGAGGTCGTTTAAGTAAGTTTCAAAGAAACGCGCCAATCGGCGGTTTCAATCGGCGGCCAGGCCGCCGTTATTGACCGCCGAATTTGTCCCGAGAGAAACAGGGGAAAAACGGCGGTTCCATTCGGCGGTTTCGTGACCGCCGTTTCCACCGTCGAAATAAACCCAAGAATAAAATCAATCAGGTCTGAAACGACGGTTCAGATCGGCGGCCACCCAACCGCCGATTCAACCGTCGAATTAAAACGACGGTTTCATTCGGCGGCCAGGCCACCGATCATGGCCGCCGATCACCAACAGAGGTGAAAACCAAGGAGATGCCAAGTGCATCTCCATAGGCGGTCTTCGCGCAAACCAAACACATTCTAGTGCGTGCGCGGACATTTCCGAACACTATCGGGAAACGAATTACAAGACACAAATACACACAACAAGATACAACATCAAAGTGCTAGTGTGTAAAGTGACATGTGAAGAGAATGCACACATGAACAAGTATGCTAAGTGAGTGTGTGCAACTATCTCTTCAAGATAAGTAAGCACATAGAATTTACCTTTGGTGCTTGTCAATAATGAGGTCTTCAAAGGGCCTAAAGCACTTATAACAACATCTAAACTACCCTTACAAAGGATCCCCATTTATGGTTTGATCACGAAATAAGCCAATTAAAAACAACGGGAATCCTTACACTAATGAAGAAATCGCACAACGACTCCGCGCTTCTCTGCAACAACTCATATCGGACGCAGCAAGGCAAGGAATTGACCTTTCTGTCACGGAAGGTTTGATGTTGCCTCACAATCTGTCCGCCCAAAGCCAGCAGACAGCAAGATTGCGTTCTGCAGTGGTGATACCAACGCCTGATGCACCCCCAAAGACAAGACGAGATCCTACTGGCAGACCAGAGATGCTATCTGAGAGAGTGGCCAGGAGAAGTAGGGAGCATAGAGAGGGGAATGATTCTGACAAAGGGTACGATCAAGATCGGATAGCCGGGGATCGTGACCACCCTAGGAGGCGCAGTCACCGGAGAGACCGGTCATCCTCCTCTGAAGAAAGTGAGCAGAATCATCATCGCAAGCGCCAAAGGGGCACAGTCCGGCTGCATGGCCTAAACCGAGATCGTAGAGAGTTAAATCAGGAGGAGAGGGGCCAAAAACTGACCATAAGCCAAAACTTCAATGCGTTAGGGGAACCTGAAGGGGACAGAGACATACTCATACAGAGTCTCACCCGGGAAGTTCAGAATAATCGTCGACAAATGGATGCTTTGGTCAGGCGGTATGGGCGTAACGAGCTGTCAGATGATGAATCCGGAAGCCCTTTCACCAATGGGGTTCTGAGGATGCCTTTCCCAGAGAGATTCAGGATGCCCCACATTGAGCTGTTCAAGAAGGATACCGACCCAAAAGAGCACGTCCGGAGGTATAGGAGCGCTATGGCGCAATATGTCCACAATGATGCACTACTATGTTTGAATTTTCCCCAGACTCTTGGGGATCTAGGCTCCCGGCTGTTTGGAAGACTGCCGGCAGCAAGCATAAGCAGCTTCGGCGAGCTGAGTAAGGCCTTCTCAAGGCAGTTCCTCGGGAATGTACACAGGAAAAAGTCAGTGGCTCATTCATCCCAACTCAAACAGGGAAAAGACGAGTCGTTGAAGAAATATCTAGGGAGGTTCGGTCAGGAAGTGTCCGAAATTGGGAGTGCAAACGACGAAGCAATAATTGCCGCGTTCATCAACAACCTTCAGAATGGCCAGTTGTCCTTTTGACCTCAGAAGAGCCCGACTAACCAGCTATGTCGATATGATGGACATGGCAGGGGGTTACGCCTTGGCCGAAGAAGAGGAAATTGCCACAGGAGGTTACTTTGTGCATGGCGGTCGCCCAGAGGGATCCAAAACCAAAGACCAGACGAAGGCGCCCGATACCAAAGGTGACAAACAGAAGAATAAAGCGCGGGATGGTCGGGATGGTCGGGATGGACGACGAGCATACGACCCGAAAACTGATCAACCACGGCAGAGGTTCCAGGGTAGATACACAAATTATACCCCGTTGAAGAAAGATCAAGAAGAAGTCCTGGCAATCCTAGAAGAGAAGAACATGTCTAAAGAACCGCCTAAGCAGTCGACATATGCTCGGAGGGACACCACCAAATATTGCCGTTTCCACAAAGAGAATGGGCACGAGACATCCAAGTGTTTCCAGCTAAGGGACCACATCGAAACTCTCATTAGGGAAGGGCATTTGAAGGACATTGTTTTCAAAAAGGTGGACAGGGCGGATGGACAGAAAGATAGCCGACAGGACAGGACGGGCAAGAAAGCTTAGTCCCAAGAAAGCCGAGGATGAAGGGGCAATTAACACCATCTTTGGAGGACCAGCGAACGGGCAAGAGTAACAGGGAAAGGACCCAGGAAATTCGGGAGGCCATGGAGGCACGGAGAGACCTGGACGTCAATTCTATTGAGCCCGACCCGAAGAGAATCAAGGAGGGCTGGGACTCGATCGTGTTACACGGAAGCCGACTCGCACGGAGTAGATGTTAGGCCAAACGACGCGCTGGTGATTAGCGCACGGATCGGCCATAGAGAAGTTCATCGAATTTTGATTGATAATGGGAGTTCAGTAGATATTCTTAGTGCAGAAGTATATGACCAGCTGAGACTAGATAGGAAAGACCTACAGCCGTTTCCCACACCCCTTAGAGGATTTGGAGGAGTCGACGTAAGGTCACTTGGCACGGTAAAGCTACCTGTGAAGATCGGGAAGGCTCCTTGCCAGAAAACAGTGCTGCTCGACTTCGTGGTGGTAGATACAGAAAATTGGCCGTACAACGCCTTATTGGGCTGACTGTTTTTGAATAAAGCCAAGGCGGTGACAGCAACTTATGCCCTCACTGATGAAATTCCCGACCGAATATGGCGTTGGAATGGTCAAAGGGTCACAAGAGATGGCCCGAAGAGCAAACTTGTCAGTGTATAAAGATAGGGAGGTACACCAAGTATACACAGTAACGGCCCAACAAAAGGCTAGAGAACCTGAAGAGCAGGCAGAAGTGCCGAAAGATTTTGAGTTGGATCCCAGAGAAGAACCAGAGGACAGGAAAGACGAGTCGACCTAAGAGGTGGCACTAGACCCAGAAGATCCGGGTAGGACAGTGAAGGTAGGGGCAAGTTTGAGCGTTACATGCCAAAACCCAACTTGTTACGCTGCTAAGAAACTACAAGGATGTTTTCGCTTGGAGTCATGAAGATATGCTGGGGGTAGACCCGAAGGCGATTTCACATCATCTTTCCATCAACCCAGAGTTCCGACCAGTGGTACAAAAAAGGAGATTATTCAATCCAGAAAGAAGCATCGTAATCAAGAAGGAAGTGGAGAAGCTGCTTTCCGTGGGGTCGATAAGGGAAGTCAAGTATCCGGAGTGGGTAGCCAATGTAGTGTTGGTCAAGAAAAAGAACAAACAATGGAGGATGTGCGTAGACTTCACAGACTTGAACAAAGCTTGCCCAAAAGATAGTTTCCCACTGCCGAGGATCGACCAGTTGGTAGATGCAACAGCAGGACACGAATTGTTGAGTTTCATGGACGCCTACTCGGGGTACAATCAGATCCAGGATGAACAAGGCAGACGAGGAAAAGACATCGTTTACCATGGACCAGGGCTTGTATTGCTACAAAGTGATGCCATTCGGATTGAAAAACGCTGGGGCAACGTACCAGAGGTTGGTAAACAGGATATTCGCTCAGCAGATTGGGAAAAACATGGAGGTTTACGTGGATGACATGTTGACCAAAAGCACCACTGCAGGAAAAACACACGGAAGATTTGAAGGAAACCTTTGACGTCCTAAGGAAGTATCAAATGAAGCTCAACCCAAGCAAATGTGTGTTCGAGGGTACCTTCGGGAAGGTTTCTAGGTTTTCAGGTACACCAGAGGGGAATCGAAGTAAATTCCCGAGAAGATCAAAGCATTAGAAGGAATGGCTTCACCAAAGACACTGAAAGATGTGCGAAGGCTAACGGGATGCCTTGCGTCACTCAACCGGTTTATAGCCAAGTCAACTAGACAAATGTGCTCCATTCTTTAAAGCAATAAAAAAGGGGAAAGGGCTCGAATGGAGTACAGAATGTGAAGAAGCCTTTCAGAAATTGAAAGAGTATTTGGGGAGAGCACCCATCCTTTCAAAACCGGTGGTGGGAGAAACATTGTACTTATACCTCTCGGTCACCGAAGTGGTGACAAGTTCGGTGTTGATCCGACTGGAGGAAGGAATACAAAAGCCAGTGTACTACACAAGCAAAGCATTGTTAGCGGCAGAAACCAGGTACTCACCGGCAGAAAAAATAGCGCTAGCTCTGATCACATCGGCCAGGAAGTTAAGGCCATATTTCCAAGCGCATACAATAGAGGTATATACAGACTGCCCACTAAAACTCATTCTTCAAAAGCCGGAGGTGTCGGGAAGGCTGACCAAATGGGCAGTGGAGCTCAGCGAATACGATATCAGATACACACCAAAAGTGGCCATCAAAGGGCAGGCGGTATCTGACTTTATAGCAGAATTCACCGAGCCAGACGCCGAGGTAAGGAGGGCAATGGAAGATGAACAGACTACTAAATTCCAATGGAAATTGCATGTAGACGGGTCATCAAACACACATGGCAGCGGGGCAGGAATAGTCATAACGACCCCCGAGGGGGATACTGTGGAATGTGCCATGAGGTTCGATTTCAAGGCAACCAACAATCAAGCAGAGTATGAAGCCTTGTTGGCCGGCCTAAGGGTCTGCATAGCATTAGGGGCAGATGAGCTGGAAGTTTACAGCGATTCACAGGTCGTGGTCAATCAGGTACTGGATGAATACCAGGCAAGGGAAGAGCACATGATAGCTTATTTGGACATTGCAAAGAGGCTACTTAAAAAGTTCAAAGCGTACAGAATCTCTCAGATCCCTCGGGAAGAGAACGAAAAAGCAGATGCTTTGTCCAAACTAGCTTCAGCCACCACAAGCATCAGATCCAAAGCAATACTAGTGGCACACCTGACTAAACCAAGTACAGCAGAATCCGAGGAAATCATAATAGCAGAGATCCGACCTAGCCCGGGCGACTGGACATACAAACTCAGAAAGTACTTAGAGGAAAACATACTACCGGAGGATACTGTGGAAGCTAAACGCATCAGATACAGGTCAGCCCGATACACGATTCTGAGGGGAGAATTATATAGGAGAGGATTCTCAAAAGTGCTGCAGAGATGCATTTCCGGTGAAAAGACTGGAGAGATCCTGAGAAGCGTCCACAGTGGAGTGTGTGGGAACCACACCGGGGGTAAAAGCTTAGCACACAAGATACTCAGGCAAGGATTCTACTGGCCGACTCTGTTCGCGGAAGCGCAGCAATTCGCAGAGAGTTGCGAAACATGCCAAAGAGTAGTAAACGACATTCGGCGACCCCCAGAATTGCTTAGAAGCTTAACCTCGCCTTGGCCCTTCGCCATGTGGGGACTCGACCTAATAGGACCAATGCCCACAGGAACAAAGGGAGGAGCAAAGCACGCTATTGTGGCAGTGGATTATTTTACCAAATGGGCAGAGGCAGAAGCACTTGTACACATCACTGAGGCAAACACCACCAGCTTCGTTAAGAAGAATATAATATATCGGTTTGGGATCCCGAGCATCATCATAACAGACAATGGAACTCAATTCGACAATAAGAAGTTCAGAGAAATGTGTGAAGAATTCAAGATCGTAAACTACTATGCATCGCCTGCTCACCCTCAAACCAATGGCCAGACTGAGGCCGTGAATAAAGTGATCAAGCACACATTAAAGCAAAACTAGAGGCAAAGAAAGGTGGCTGGGCGGACAAACTGCCCGAGGTACTATGGGCATACCGAACAACTGTAAGGTCGTCCACGGGGGAAACTCCTTTCGCGCTGGCGTTTGGGACAGAGGCTGTTATCCCAACAGAAACAACTTTTACATCCCCCAGGGTCCAGTTATACAGCCCCGAGCACAATATAGATATGCTGCAGCAGAACCTAGACGAGCTTGAAGAGATCAGAGATGCAGCACAAGTAAGAAATTCCGCGTACCAGCAAAGGGCTGCTAGGTACTACAACTCTCACGTTCGGGAGTGGAGATTCCAACTCGGGGATTTAGTGCTAAGAAGAGTATCCCCAAATACCGAAGATAAATCATCGGGATCTCTCGCCGATAAATGGGAAGGGCCATACATCATCAAGAGAATCATAGGGCACGGGGCCTACATGATAGCCCGACCAGAAGGTAGCCTGGTACCCCGACCATGCAACTGCACAATATCTGAAGATCTTCTATCCCTAAAGAATCCGATTATGGTTCTATAGTTTATTTATTCTGCTTTAGCTCAGTTTTTAGTTTCCACGTTAAATATTTCAGATTTATTTGTTAATTTTATATTCATGATCATCTAATAAAGTTCAGTTGCTAGTATGGTGTAGCGGAATCAATAAAATCCATGAGCAACATTTCAATAGCGGCCACTCAAAAGTTGACCGAATAAATGCCAAAAAGAGTCGGGCGCTATAAGGCCGCGAAAGAGCGGACGAGTGGTGCTCGAAGGGCGGAAAAGCTGTAGTAGCATGCCCGCCTAGTTAAGGCGATGCAAACGCGTCCCTTAGCAAAAAGGCTAAACCGAGGCACCAGGATAACTGGGAAACTGCTCGGAGCGCCGCTAGAAAGACTAGTGAGATGCGCAGTCGTGTTGGCCGGTACAAATTACCCCTAACGATTCGACAAAACCTTGCACAGATAAAACCAGGAGACGTCCTAGGTGACTTGTGCAAGGACCTCAACGTATGGTCATGGCGAGCCTCGACGTAACGTGGAGGTAAAACAACCTCAAAAATCAAAGGATAAAAGCCAGTTACATAAGATACTCGGCAAACATTAGTTACCAGTTAAATAAGATACTCGGTCTAATCGATTAAAAGCCAGTTACATAAGATACTCGGCAAAAATTAGTTACCAGTTAAATAAGATACTCAGGTCTAATCGATTAAAAAGCCAGTTACATAAGATACTCGGCTGAAATTAGTTACCGGCCATAAGGTACTCGGTCAAAGCATAGCCAAGGATTCCCGAAGGATCCATAAATTCAAAGATAACCGAGTACAAGCAGACTAAACAAGTTCAGGTCGTCCCATTTATGCATTGGTCGTGCAGTAAAATAGAACAGTAAGAATGTAAGAGTAAATTTTATTCTTAAATATGTATGGAAAAAATACAATGTATGGAAAAAATACAAAGGTAGTTACAAAAAAGGGCTCAAAAATCAAGAGGAAGGCGCCGGGGGTTGTGAGCTGCTTCCGCCGACATCAGGGTCAGGCTCCATCACGTATTCACTCAAAAGGCTGTCGTCCGAGGGCCACACGATCACATCTTCCTCATCATCCATCCAGTAGCTGTAATCGGTACCAGGGACTGGCCCCAAGTCAGGTTTCTCGTTTTTGAACCCCGCCCTCTCACAGGCGTAAAAAGTAGAGAAAGACTCGGCGGTGGGAACCTCAAGGTGCATTGGATGTGGCGTTTTTCCTTTACTTCTACAATATGCCCGCCACTCCTTCATCTGGATCCGAAGGGACTCCAGGGATGTGTTCCACATGCTTCCTAATTGAGAGGCTCTAGTTGGCCCTGGCCCGATCAGTCGCCCTGTTCTTCTGCTTAAAGAATTCACCAGCCGAGACCATTCCCCGCTGGAATTCCCGAAGAAGCAAAGCATCATAGGCTGGAGATCTCTTGAAACGATCAACGCTTTGTAGCTCCATCTCCAGCCTAGCTTCCTTCGACAGTTCCTTAGCTGTCAGGGCTTAACACTCCAAGTCTTCGATTCGGCGTTCATAAGTTGACTTGGCGTCTTCAGCATTCTGTTCGGCCCGAAGCAAGGCGTCCCGGGTGGATGACAGCTGATCCTGCAGAGTCCTGACCTCCTCCGCAACAGAAGATGCTCGTTGCTCAGCCTCCATTTGCCGCGCTAGGCACTGATTCAGGAGCATCTGATTCGATTTGGCCTTCTCTTGACGAGCTAATTCAGCCCGAGAGCAATGCTCTTCGCTCTCCTTCAATTGGGCTTACAGCCTCCTTATTCGCTCCGTTTGGGCTTCGCCAGCTTGGCAAGCCCCGGACATCTCGGCCACCATCTACAGCAGGTCAACAACAAATAGAAGTAAGTAAAAAGAGGAGGAATACGAAATTATACATAGAGACCAAGGCGTTACTCACGTAGGAAGCACTGTTAAAAAAGTTACAGAGCCGGTCAGATACAGTCCCGGTCCGGAAGTGACTCCAGCGATCCTCCCCAATATAGGCTCGGCCTGAAGCCATGGCCCTTAGCATTGTCTCGGGGGTAGGATCATCGATCTGGGGAGAATAGCCCGAACCGCTTACACCAGCTTTAGGGAGTCCAGCAGATGAGGCTGCCTGGGGCAAGTCGGTTGAACCACCAGCATTATCTCTGATCTGCTCCTCCAGAGGGACCATGCCCGCCTCTTTTTCAACATCACCCTCCCCCTCATCGCCCGATGAAGAATCAACATATGCAACTACTCGGGGAATCTTGGGGTAAGGGCGACCAGAAGAAAACGAGGCTTTCCTCTTCCCGGGCTGCCCCGCTTCAACGTTGCTGCCTCCGGGGGTGGAAATCGGATCAGCGGGAGTTGGATTCTCCAAGGCAGAAAGATTTGGCTCGACTGAAGTCGAAACCTTCGGAGCTACCGCATCCGAGTGTCCCCCAACTGCTTCAACACCTTGAGAGGTAACGTTTGGCAGGTGTGCAGCAGAGTGGGGAGAACTGGATCCGCTGGCAAAAGTTGCCTGCTCAGGCTCAGAGGGATCCCCTACCTTCTCTTTCCCCTTGGAAGATGGACCTGCTCGATTGCCTTGGTCAGGAGAGGTCCTACTTACTCCAAAGTCTTCCGGGTCGCCCACAGCCTCCGCAGAACAGGCAGACGTCTCGTGACCTTGGGTCTCCTTGGGAACATAATCGGGTACTCCCCCCTCATCATTTCCCTCGGGAGGGTTCTCAGGAGCACTTTCATCCGATTCTTCTTCGGGAGGGGCTATCCCGGCGTCTCGCTGATGAAGGGCTGCTTTCCGGCTTGCCTCCACAATGCCCTTCATTCGGCGGGCCAGAGCGTCGCAGACCACGTCTACCTCAAACACTTCAAAAAAAAAAAAAGGTCCGAGTTAGCAGACAAATTTAGGAATTAGGTTGCAAATAAAAAATATATACAACAAATGAACTTACGGCGTCTGTGGCGCGCAGAAATCTGAGGAAAGAGACGGGCCTTAATCATCTTCCCCTCATTGTAAAGATAGGGTTTCCCCCTTTTCTCTAAAGGGCGGACTGCTGCCCGAGCCAAAGTCTTTAGCTCCTCGTCGGTAAAGGCTGAAGTCAGATGGTTCCATTGAGGCGTACAGAAGTACCGAGGAACCCGGCAAGTCATCTGAGTGCCATCCAAGTCAAAGCTGATCGACTGGCCCCAGTCCTTGCCCACAAAAAATCAGCTATTTTTCCAAAATTTGTTTGAGGTAGGGAAGCCCCAAACAAACCCCTTCATCTTCTCCTCCGTGGTCGACTCGATCTCGCCCTTGACCACAACATCTTTTGGGATCCATAACTCGGGCTGAGACGACTGAAGGAAATAAATCCCGGTCTTCCCCACCGGCCTCAGCGAATAGAAATGACGGATCTCGCGAGGTGTAGGAGGTGGCCGCTTCATTCTATGCCACATGTGCCACATGCACATCAAAATACGGTAACTATTCGGGGTCAGCTGCGCTGGAGCAAGTCGGGCCTCAGCCTAGAAACCATGTGATAAAAGGCTAGAAAGGGAGGGTGACGCCACAAGTGAGCATTGCCCTATAGACTGCCACATGGCCAGGCGGGGGGTTCCATGCAGCCCGACCCTCGGCCGGAACCAGTGAAATCTTGTCGCTATCCAAGTCAAACCGCCGCATATATTTCATCACCTCTTCAGGGCCGACCACGTTCGGCTCCACATCATAAATACATATATGCTCGGGGGAGAAGGGAATGCGAGCGGCCCTGTGCTCCTCTTCAATGTCATCCTCAATAATCCTTTGGGTCACCACTCGGCTCTCCCGAGAATGCGAGTCCTTATAAACTCTGCGAGTACTCATTCTTTTTCCTGGTCTTCTGCTCGGGCGAATATCAGTACAAGCAGAAGAAGAAGAATCCGACCAAGCTTCAGGCTGGTATGAGTAAGGTGGCGATGAACTGGTAGAAGCAGAAAGGATCTCTGAAGCAGGAGGAACCTCAGAAGTCACAGGCCTTTCCGGAAAAAGTCCAGAAATGTCAGCGTCAGTATAGCGCGGCTGATCGAAACGGGGCTCGTCTAGTAACCTGTGAACAACCGACGCAGTGAAATCGTCATTTCGCTCAATAGCAATCATACCAATAGTAAAAAGATGGTATCTAGCTTCAGAATCCATAAAGACTAACCTTGGTGTAGCGAAGAACGAAGACGATGCAGATCGCAGAAGAAGGGTCTCCGAGGAAAAATCTGGGGGTTGAAGCAGATAATCTCAAGAAAAGCAGGGTTAGAAAAACGGGTTGGTGAACAAAATGAAGCACACAGAGAAGCAAGAGACACAGACAAGTTTCATTCGAAGAACACGCGAAGATAATGGAAGAAGAGATAAAAGTGAGAAGAGGAGATAAAAGTGAAAAAAGCGAAACCGGAATATATAGGCGACGTCTCGATTTCAAAAATACCAAAACCCTAGGAGAGGCTGCAGAAAAAGCGGGGAAAACAGAAGGGCATGGACTAATGACGTAGGCTGCGCGCAGGCGAGCAGAAAGGTTACGTCCCATAAATGCACTGTACCACAGCCAAACGAAAAGGGACAAGTGGCAGCAAGAGAACGTCATGCGCCGCCGGAGAGCAGAAGCGTCGCCATCAAAAAGATTTGAAATGATTGATGAATCGAATGTGTGCGGTCGCAATTAAGACACGTCATTTAAAGCTCTGATTCAAACGAGGATACATTAATACAGAAAACGACAAATGAGGATTAGTCATAAAGAAATATTGAGGTTAAATATTCGACCCGAGAGGGCCTGACTAAGCGTGATCGGCTCAAATATTTAAGGGGGTATTGTTATAGGTAAAATAGTCATGAAGGACACGTCATCACCACGGAAGGCCAGGCCAGCAGGGGTCAAGATAAGTCAACTTATGGAGTAGAAACCCCCACGATAACCTACTCGGAAAAGAGAGTAAGTAGTCCGACCACAAACAAAGACGATCAGCTTGGGCAGCAGATCTCATTCGGCCACACTCGGGCACACTCGGGCATACATACTCGGGAAACAATAAGACAGTCGCCAACACTCGTATACCAATCATAATCAGCGACCAGCATGTCCACAATAAGCAACGATGTGGACCATTAGAGTTTAAAAAGGAAACAAGCAGTTCTCCCACGAATAAAGGAGAAAGAATCTCGTCCAGAATTGGACTCAGCCGAAAGAGGAAAAACATAATCTAATTAGGACTAGGAAACCTCTTGAGACTTGGGGACCACAACACTAAACCCTAGCGGCCACCTTAAAACCCTAAAAACAACATGTATAAATATCCCCACTGTTCACAAACAGAGGGTACGCGAGAAGTAGCATAGAGAGAGAGAGAGAGGATCACAGTGTAATGTTCTTGTAATCATTCTTCATAGTGAATTCGACTTTGTTGCTAAAGCAACAACCCGTGGATATTTCTCCAATCTCTGGAGTTTTACCACGTAATCATTTGTTATTTCTTCTCGATCTTTAGTCATATTCAATCATAAATTGCAGTAATTCGAAAACAAATCATTGACTTGGTGACCATCAAAAATCACCGTCAACAATTTCATTAACCACAAGTATTGAAAATAGTTAAAAATGACCGTATCTAACATGAGAAATTCTTTTTAACCACATAAGAAAGTTTAATTGTTAATAACCATATATATATATTTTTAAAAAATTCAATGTATATCCATAAATTACAAAAATACCCCCAACATCAATTTTTATATTTTCTTTTATTTTTTTCTATCATCTTTTTCCTTCTTTTCTCTTCCTTCTTCCTCATCAAATTCAAATTGTTGTTCTTATGAATCAAACAACTAAAAGAACCACATTGTTGTTCCTGCAAATCAACCCATTAGAGGAAGGTTTGATCTCAGAATTGTGATTAAGATTTGAAGAAGTTATTGAAAAAAAAACTTTTACGATTTGTTCTAATCCATTTAAGGTGTATACATATCTTGCATTTGTTCATTAACTGACATGTGTAATGTTTGTCTTTCCAATAAAAAAAAAAAAAGTGCAGAAATTCTCTACCCACATAAGGGTGCGTCCTGTAACGTTTTTCAAAGCTGTTTTTGTTTTTATTTTTCGAAAATAAAAATAAAAATAAAAACAGTGTTTTTGGTTTCAGTTTCGAAATCCAAAAACGTGTCTGGTAGCATATTCTAGAACCTGTCTTCCGAATATGAAAATGTAAAAAACGCGTCTGGTAGCATATCCTGGAACTTGTATTCCGAATAATTTATGGGCATAACAAAAACAAAACAAACAAAAAAATTTTAGGCATAAACAAAAAGCATCCAATTCTGGGCAATTCATCACCAGAATCAGTACCAAATTTATCAACATAATACCAACTACACCAAATTACCAGATTTATCAAAATCCAAATCAACATACCAACCAAATCAACACCAACATCTGAAATCAAAATCTAAAATCAAAATACCAACAACACCAACATCTGAAATCAAAATCCATAACACCAAAAACCCATTCAAATCAAACAAAATACTAGATTTATCAACAAAATACCAACAAAATACTATATTTATCAACAAAATACAAGATTTAATTTATTAATTAACAATTTTGGAAATCTGGAAATTTTTCAAAAAATTTCCAAATTTCCTCTTAAGTAGATCGGAAAGAAGAAGAAGGGAAGAAGAAGAAGAAGAAGAAGAAGGGACGGCGGTGGACGGATGGCGGCGCGAGAAAAGAAGAAGAAGAAGGGATGGCGGCGGACGGACTGCGGCGCGAGAAAAGAAGAAGAAGAAGAAGAAGAAGAAAGGACGGCGGCGGAGATGTCGTGGTCGAACTGGATCTAGAAGAACAGTGATGGAGACCAAGGAGAGGAAGAAGAAGAACATCGGTCTGGTCTGTAAGAAAGAAGAAGAAAAAAGAAACGAAAAGAAAAATTAAGTTTTTTATTTAAAATAAAAAACAAAATGAAAAACATCAAAAAGTTGTTTTGGAAAATTTTCACTTTTAACACTGATGTTGTTTTTGTTTTTGTTTTTGTTTTGAAAATAAAATGAAAAACAAAATGGGAAACGTAAACGAATGTGTATTCAAAATTGGATTTGGAAAACAAAAACAAAAATACCCTTGTAAAAGGGTACTGGACTGGGCGTAAACACTTTAATTTCTTGATCCAGTATAAATGGTCTCAAACTGTTACAAAATTGAATCGTATGCCAATCTTATGCAACCACAAAGCCTATTATAATTCTACCAACATTTCAAAAAACGTGAAAAATCAAACAAACATAAAAAAATAAAAAAAAAATAAAATTGAAAAAAAAAAAACTGATTCCTGAAAACTACTACTTAACTATCAATACATAATACGTGATTGTTTGGTTATCATAATAATAACAATTAACCTTATGAATCAAGAATGTTTCTACATATAAAAAAAAAGTGCTTAATTTGTACCTTGGCAGCGTTTCTGACAAGAGCGATTGCATAAATTTTGATTGTTTGATTTCTCTGTATTAGAATTGGAAGATTGAGATAATTGGGTTTTAGGGTTTTAGAAACAATCCTAAATTGTGAAGAGTTTTAATTCAAGATATATCGTGTTATTTATTTATTTATTTAAAAGAAAAATATCCTAATTTGATTTTTATAATTTTGGGGTTGATATTAATTTTCAATTTTAGAGGAATTAGTCTATGATTAATGATAATAGAAGGGTTAAAATATCAAGTTTTAATTCATTAAAATTAATGAATGATGTGGCAATGCCTACAAGGATGCCATATCATTTGGGCACTAAATTTAGGTAAAGTAGCATTACTCTTTAAAAAAAAAAATAGCAGAGCATAGAAAAAAATAGATTTAGTAAGAAAAAAATCTTCAAAAACAATTCACAAGTATATTTCATTGACGTGATCATCCCAAAAAAAAAAAAAAAAAACTTCAAAATTCTTTAAGTTTATTGGATTTTATCATGGTCTTACAAATAGTCATATAAGAGATTCCTTGAGATGGAACAATTGTACATGTGATAAATTTATTTAAAATAATATGAATTGTTTTTAAATGGCAGAATTTCACATAAGTCTCATTTTTTTGGCGATTTGTCACATTTATAAACGTCTTTACATATTCATCACTTTAGTCCTTTTTATTTTTCAAAACCCATCACTTTAGTCCATTTGACCAAATATTTGAAAGTCAACTATTTTAAAACCCGTGAAAGTACAATTTTGCCCTTATTACTATTTAATTTAGCTAAAATGATTATCTTAGCTTTAAATTAAAATGAAAAACAATAAAATTCTCAATAATAAAATCTTAAATAAATAGATTACAAAAAAAAAAAAAAATCGTAAATAAATAATAACAATAAAATCCATTAATTTTTTCTTATTTTGTATTTTTTTTTTTTCATAATGGATACTTATTTAGCTAAAATGATTATCTTAGCTTTAAATGATTATTTTTCATAATTTTTTTTAATATATTTATTTAAGATTTTATTGTTGAAAATTTTATTGTTTTTCATTTTAATTTAAATCTCAGATAATCATTTTAGCTAAACAAAAATCCATTATGGAAAAAAAAAAAATACAAAATAAGAAAAAATTAATGGATTTTTTTAATTATTTATTTAAGATTTTTTTTTTTGTTTGTAATCTATTTATTTAAAATTTTATTATTGAGATTTTTATTGTTTTCATTTTAATTTAAAGTTAAGATTATCATTTTAGCTAAATTAAATAGTAATAAGAGCAAAAGTGTACTTTCACAGGTTTTAAAATAGTTGACTTTCAAATATTTGGTCAAATAGACTAAAGTGATGAGTTTTGAAAAAAAATAAGGACTAAAGTGATGAATATGGAAAGATATTTATAAAGGTAACAAATCGCCAAAAAAGTGGGACTTATGTGAAATTTTACCTTTTTAAATTGATGTGTTCTTTATCATTAATATATATGTCATTATTAGAGGTGTCAATACCGAAACTGAAATATTTTGAGCCTGTTTAGTGTCTAGATTAGGCCGTGCCAAATAGAACAACAATTCAACAAATTTGAAAATTTTGAAATCTCCTAAATTAAACCTTTCAATATTTCATATTTATTGCATTTTACCCTTTCATTTTTGTCAAAAGTTGAGAATGATTGATAAGATATCGTATAAACAAGTATTTAATGATCAATAATTGTTCATGTAGTTCAAATTCAAATTAGGAAAATATAAAGCTTATAACAAGCTTGAGCCGAAGACGGATATATATATATATATAATAATTCTCTAATCTTTCATGAACGTTCATAACGTTACGAAGGTTGATACAAAAGGACGGTCCTGAAATTCGAAAGATTATATTGTACAAAAATCAAACCTCGATCTTAGTAGAGGATCAAGGTAAGGGAGGTACGTCCCTGTTGAAGAAGGCATCTTTTGAGATGGTTTGCTCAAAAAGGCACCTTGTCTTTTGATTATTGGTGTCATTGCACTATTCTAGCACAGTAGCTTGTGCCTTTGTAGCAGTTTATAAAATGAGCTTGCTGCTGTTTCTCAGAAGAAACATTGCTACATTTTATAAAACTTAGGAAGAATTTTTAAGGAATTCACCATTCAAAGGCTGTGTTACATAAAGAGAAACGTTAGCATGCGTATGGTAGTCGGTAGCCACCGGAACCGAAGATGTTCCCTTGTCACAGTGATACTAGTGGTTAACAATTCCTGAATTATGGGCCATTGAAAATCCTGACGAGCTTCCGAAAATCCTGAAAAACAAGTGCAGTCAGGCTTGAACAGCTGGAGAAGTTTGTTTTAACAGAGTGATATGCTTCCCTACTTATGAGTCATGGCACTCGAACAACACGAAAAACAGCTAGCAACAGAAAAGAACTCTATGTCGTCCTCTTTTTGCTGTTCTGCCTTCAAATACCATTCTCTGGTTCTTGGAGAAAACACCTAGGAAAAGTTATCAGTCATGATGAGACTAGGTTTGCTTTGAAACAACCACATGTGGTAAGAGATCAACAACAATAATCACCACCAAAAAGGAAAACAATCATAGGTAGGCATAAAAACAAAATTTGAAATCAAATATGCAATTGTGAAAGGTGAGTACTTCCTGTTCGTCATCAAAATCGCTTGCTTGATACTCCTCTTCCGGACCAGAAATCAAACACCTTCCATTGAAACTGTGACAATTGGAAAATGCATCCTTCAAAGCCGCAGTAAGGAATTTGCCTCTCTTTAGAGTAATGAGTGTGGTGGCTCTTCATGATCAAAGACACTCATATTGTAGAAGCTGAATAAAGAAGAAACAAATGATTTTAGAAAATTTGAAACAGTAAGATTTACTGATCATCAATTGGAGGATTAATATCTGCATTTATCAATAAACTAACTTGCAAAGAACAAGAAGAACAGGGTAGTATAATTGATGCTGGTAAAGCATACGGATTTTGCATAGAAATTGTATTTCCATCCTTTAATAATGTATACCCCATTTGACCCAACTCCATAGAATCAACAGAAAAATAATCAGCACATCGACACGGGTAAACGAGCTCCAAATCTTCTCCATTGTCTTCAATCATCATATCCTCTAAACTAACATCTTCTTCTAAGGATGGCGAATCGATAGCTTGTGCGGATTTCTTCATAACTTGCATCTTCTCTCACAGATAGAATATCTTAGTGGGTTTCCTGGATCATGCTCTCCGCACAAAGCATCGTTGGACACCAATTGCTATCAGATCAACTTCACTGCAAATGATATAGATAGGTTAACTATTTGAAATTAAATAAAACTTTACAGGAGAAAGGCTTTCATAAAAACAGCACCAATTGGCAATAATCCACATAAAAGAATATCTGCACAAATTAACAGAACATTCATTAACATGACATGACAGTATCTTTTTATTTATTTATTTAATGTTTGCCTCAACAAGGCTAGCCAACTTCTGAGTCATTTTACTAAAACCCGCAATGGGGATAGGGATAAAGAGTAAAACCCGCAAGGGGTATGGGGTGGTTTAAAAAAATAATTCTTTTTTTTTTTTTTTTTTTTTTCAATGTTTATGTTTTAAAATGATTAAATTTATTTATTTAGTTTTAAAATTTATATTCATGAGATGATTTTCAATAGTTTTTTAGAATTACTTTATATATTATATTATATTCATTGGGTTATATATTTATTATTTTAATAAATGGGTTAAATGGAGTAAATGGAGTGGGCTGTGGGGATGGGAAAGCATACCCCACCTCGCCTCACCCGCTCCATCGATTGTGGGGTTTTATGAGGGAATAAGCTTTCGAAAAATAAATGGTGTGGGGTGCAAGGAGGGTCACACCGCCCCATTGCCATCCCTAACGATTATTGACATGACCCATTTATTCTCAACCTAAACCCATAATAATCGTGTCATATTCATATCGACCCATTGTGTTGTGTTGTGACCCAAATTGTCACTCCTAGTTCCACTTGTATTTCATCAAATTTCCTAAACCCGTAATAATCGTGTCATGTTCGTATCGACTCGTTGTGTTACGTTGTGATCCAAATTGTCACCCCTAGTTCTACTTGTATTTCAACAAATTTTAGATTTTGTTCAAATTAATTATCATGGATACGACGCTCAATCGTGTGTTTATTATAATGACTACAATTTGAAATATTCTCTAGTTGAAAAAGAGATTTAATATTATCGAAAATATATGATTATAATTAAAAGTTAATACACATCACATATATGATACATGGCTTTTTTTTTTTTTTCCTCTTCTTCTCTAACAGATAAGAATAGGATTATTATTCAAAAACAGAGAATTGTGCACCCCATTTCTAGTCAATCACTGGAACTACAAGTAACAAAAGCCCTTGAACCAATTAAATAATTGTTTTTATCTAGATTAGTGAATATCCAAAAGACATTATTCTGCAGTCTACACCAAAATTTGGGTGAAACATTCACAATCACAAATGCTACCACTTTTGGGATTTTAGAGGTAAAAGTGGGACTCAAACCCATTTCACAGGAGAATCTCCCTCAAGTTGAACACCTCTATGATAAGTCTAAAAAAAGTTCATTCACAGTTAGCAATAGAGCAATACAAAAGATTTCGAAGATTTCACAGTTTCGCAGATTTCGTGCGAGTAAATAAACTTTTCATTTTACGTGTCTTATCGTAAAACAAGTCACCCACCAGATTTTGCAGTTTAGAATCACTGTTCTCATTATATTACATGTCCCAAAAATTGATTGCGTGATTATAAATTACATAATCACACACTCTAGTCTCTACCCCTTATCATCTTTATCTTCAACAAACCAAAAGAATAATGAACAGACGCAAAAATTCACCGATGTAAGGAGTATGTGACATTGATTTCCTCAGAGCTAACTCCATGGTTGTCAGCAAAATGTTACAAGAGCAGTATAACTGTCCACTTTTTGCAGAATCCAATCACACTCTAACAACACCAGAGACCCATGGAACAATCAAAGGTGCAGTTGGATGGGAATGTCTATATGAATCGGGATACTTTCCCTTAAAATTTATTTTGGGCTGCTCCGCCTACATAATAAATAAAAAGTATAAATTTTAGATAAGAACTTCAAAAGGAAGCACGAGAAAGATATAAAGGGCTAGCTTAATGATAAAATTAGCCAATGCTTACATATTTCAGCCAGCATTCCTGATTTTTGTGTTCATAGATATCTGGGGAATGGCACCCTATCTCAGATGGGCAATAAACCCATGTGTTGCATTTAATTTGACCTGGCTGCGCACGCTTTGCCTGATCTAAGCAAGCCTGACAGCAGTCAGCTGCACTTTCTTTAGGGTGAGTGAGACCCCATCTAACAGCAGCTCCAGCATAATCAGTATGAAGTTCAGCGTTACACTCGGGTGGAACTGGCCTACCAGGCAAAATATCTTTTTCTGGAGAGAAATAAGCACACCTCAGTTAATAGACAACAAAAATCGCTATGATTTTTCCATATTTGAAGAAAGTGTGTTCAGTTGAAGCATACACGGGTGTGATTAACAATTTAGAAGAGAATGATTATTTACCCTCTTCTTCTTTAACACCCTCAGGTTTATCATCATGTTCTTGGTGAAAGATTTCAGCAGGTATCCAAAGACCAATTTCTTCAGACAATGCAGCCCAATCAGATTCCAAGGCTTTTACTAGTAATCCTACAGAAAGTGAGTCATAAAGGTAAAAGGGAAGTTTCAAACAATTACTTCAAAGTGTCTTCATAGATTAAAGCTCGGTGAATGTTCAGGTATAAACAAAAACATAAATTTGATTCCAGAGATGCCAAATGTTAAAGAGCAGATCGTACTAGTTTGCTCTTTCAGAATAGTCAAATTCATTCCCTGCTTTCCAATACTCAAGTGTTTGGCTTCTTTTAGTTTTTGTCTATGCCAGCTTTCAACTGCTTCTGTTTATCAAAAGAAAATCACCAACAAGATCAGTAGTGAGAGATATAAATACACAACACACATATCTCAACATTTGAAACTTAGAAAAGATAGCTTAAAAAAATACATGTAGTCAAAATTGATTATTCACATTATTAAACTGATATGTGCTTCTCAGAAAGGTGGACACCCCCCTAGCTTTCCAAATCCATGTTTACAGACTTGTGGAGACCCTATACAACACACATCCAATACTTTCTAGACATCATAGTTTTAGACATTGTGAAACTCCATCTCTCGGAACTGGTGTTTAAAAAGCTTCAAACTGAACAATGGGTGAAGAGACAGAGGATATAAAATACACTACATCGTATAACAAGGAAAGTAGGCTTCCTCTCCTTAACGTTTTGAAAAAAATCAAACACAGAGTAAGACTTCAACCATAACAACCTAATTGGATGTGAACATCCATAGAATACCATGCAAGTGAAATAAATTGTCAGCCTAAGGCAAGTCAAAGGATACATGGTGCAAGCCTTAGAACAGTTAATACACATTATTGTGCCAGTTTGGGACCAAGCCTCCCAAAATATCCGACACAGACTGATTTCCTTCTATTAATTTAATTATAGCCCTCACCTTTAACCAATTCACTTCAACACTGACCAACCTACCACATCATTGATCATCCTTAAAGTTCCCCAAAAAAAAAGCCGTTCACCCTTGCTTCCTTCACTCGTAGTCAACTTATAAACTTGATATGAAAAATATTACATTCTGAAATCTAAGCAAAGAAAATAAATCCAATTCCATTCTATTACCATATTAAACAGTACTCCTAAAGTTAACCAAATAGAGAACAATGCAAATTATTCATTCATTCATTTACTCATTAATGTCACAACCATAACATATGTGTATATAGAATTGGCCATGGGAATGGTCATTTAAATCACTGTCTTAGAAATTTTCATTGTTTTAAAATTTGGTTTTAGGTGGTCACCTTGAGGCCGCCTCTCCCGCCTCTCGATGAAAACACACCGAGGCAGCCGCACTGTTTGTTTTGGACAAAAATCCCACCGCTGCCGCAAGAGGCAGCCGCCTCTTATTAGCAATGCAAGTGTCGATGTATAATCTTCAAAGTAGGAACAAGAAGATGATCTTCATGTAGGTCTTGTTGATGATAATCAACAACAAATACTTCATTATGATCTCTCGAGTTCTCTCTTTGCCAATTACAATGGCTATTCTTTGAAATTTAGGAAATCCATCCATGACCTATTTTTTTTTTTTTATTAATGTTTAATTTGTTTAGGATATTTATGTTTGTATTGTTGAATATGACTTATTTATTGAATATTATGGAATATTTTCTACTTTATTAATTTTAAAATTTTTTTTTTTCATTTTCGGGCTGAGGCAGCCACCTCGATCGCTTCGAGGCAGCCACCTCGCCTCGCAAAGGCCTTCCTGCCTTGCACCGCCTTCCGAGTTTTAAAACTTTGGAAATTATCAAAAGGTTTTCCATTGGTTTTAAAGAATGTTGCCAGGAAGTTCATTTTCCACCCAAAAAAAATATTTTTTCTAACCAATATGCATCACAAATTCAACAAAAGATCTTTACTCAGAGTTTTAAAATCGTCTAAAGTACAATTGAAAAGAGATACCAAATTATTTACCCTCCCAACAGATTGCTGGTACTAAAGTATTTACCAAATCATCATTGTATGAATCTTTTGAGATAAAAACATTTTCAATAGATATATATATTTGACTACTATCAATAAATATATGAAGTTCTCAAATAGCCTAGTCCTGTAATTCTCCTCACAACATTTACGTATAAATCACTCAGATTAAGGTATTGTTCTGAACCTTGCATTGCTCTGCCTACTTAAACAGATTGTTGGTACTAAAGTATTTACCAAATCATCATTGTGTGAATCTTCTGAGATTAAAACATTTTCAATATATATATATATATATATATCTATATATATACGGTTCCGTTCCTATCAGTGCATCCTGATATAACTTTATCAGGATATTGAATGTGAGCCACTCATTTATAACAGTGATTTGACAAGTGCATACATACCAAGTCAAAGTATGTAAAACGAGTGGCTCACATTCAATATCCTTATATAATTCTATCAGTGCGCACTGATAGGATAATTTCCGTATATATATATATATATTTGACTAATATAAATAAATAAATGAAGTTCTCAAGTAGCCTAGTCTTGTAAATCTCCTCACAAAATTTATATATAAAGCACTTAAATTAAGGTATTGTTCTAAACCTTGCATTGCTCTGCCTGCTTAAACTGAAAACTTGCCGCCCGAATAAAATTCCCTATGGTCAAATGAAGTTCTAACAACAAAGCGACACAATGATTTGACCACTTTGTAATAAGAATTCGATATGTCAATGAAAATTAATCGTAAAAGATGGCATGAGATTACACTGCACCCACCTCTTACCGCACTAACATTAGTCTTAGCATCCAAGCTGTGCAGCCTCTGGAGGATTTCATCCGCCATCCTCTGCTTAACAGGCTGTGGCAGTAGTTCAAGAACAGAATCTTCTCTAGATAACTCTAGCTTCAATTTCTTCACCTTGTGATCAAAGAAACAACATTCATTAAGCTCAATCAAACAATATATAACCACAAAAAGGTTATCTTTCCAGCATAAAAAACCTCGAAAATCAAGAGGATCTTACAATTTTAACGAGCTGTATTGGTTCCTTAGCTCTTCTAATCCGTATTGATTCTTCCATTTTCTCAATCTGATCTGGTGTGTACTTTACAGCTGTTGATAATTAAAACATTGGCATTAGACAAGCATAAAACAAACTGTGACCACAATCAACAAAACACCCCGAAAAAAAAAATTGAAAACCATAAAAGGGTAAAAGGAAGCAAGAGGTAGGACCATTATTGAAATCAGTATTGGAATGAACGTAGATAGAGGCGTAGAGAGTGTGAAGAACATAAAGAGCAATAACAATGTTGATTGAACAAACAATGAGAGTGATTTTCTTATACGAACAGTTCCATTTTCCTCTTCCTTGATATCCCCACTCTACTCTTGCCATCTCCTTCTCACCTCCTTCCACCTCATGGTGCCATCTCTCCACCCTCTCTCTCACTAGCTCTTTGAATTCAATACAAATCGAGCGGCTTCCACAGATCTATCCACCTGTAGATCTCAGCAATCAATCAATACTTGCATCTTCTTCAACACATAGAATATCAAAGTGGGTTTCCTGGATCATGCTCCCAGCACAAAGCATTGTTGGACGCCAATTCTTATCAGATCAACTTCACTGCAAATGATATAGATAGGTTAACTATTTGAAATTAAATAAAACTTTACAGGAAAAAGGCTTTCATCAAAACAGCAGCAATTGGCGATAATGCAGAAATAAACAGAAAATTCATTACCAAAACCTATCTCAATCAATTCCACAAATATTTAGGGATTTTGTAGCAGTTGAATGAACTTGTAGCTTGCTAAAATTATAAAACGGAAAATAATGCAATACAAATAACAATGATATAAAGCATTGAAGGTAGCCAAACACAGTAAACTAAGTGAGTTGAATGAATGCTCCAAGAAATACAGAATATAAACAAATGTGAACAGAACTCGCCTAAATCTCTGTTACTTACAATCGGATTAATTAAATCTAATGAACCTTAATTCCAATTGATGCACTTCCTCTTCAAGAGATTAATCAGTGCAATTGAACACAGTAGCCATTAAAAATTATATAGAGAACATATAAACATGCAACGTGGGTTCAGATTACTTGACAAAATCTATTGCTATCAAAATGAATTATCCTGGTGCCAAAGAAATAGCTAAACAAATTTTGCAATTTTCCTGCTTGATGGGTCATTAAACCATATAATGCAACTGATATAAATAATATATAAAAAATAAAAATTCAACCTGATATTCCATTTGTACAGAACGACTTGTTATTCAAGATCACATCCCGATCCAGCTTGTTCAGTTTTGCCTCAAACTCTTAACACTTGCAAAAAAATCAATTTGAACAAATGGGTAGCTAAAAATTTCCTTTTTGCGAATTAGAAAAACAATGGAATCTGATTAGAGAGAAAGTGAACAGTGAAACAGAGGATCTGAGACGAAGATCTTCTCACCAGGTGGCCAGGACCTTTCTTTCTTCCTTTGTTATACGTCGTCGTTCTTCAAGCAGCTAAACAAGATTATTTATACGTCGTCGTTCTTAGCCCAAGTATACCCGAACCCCTGAGTCCGTGACATTGTCAATCTGACGGAGTGTTTTTACCACCAAGTCACATTGAACTAGAACTTGTGTTCTGAGTATGCGAGGTAATAGGAAAGAATCGTCTACTTCAAATTCCTGCAAATTCGTATAAATCATACAAATGTTAACACTTGATTATAGGCTTTAATGTAATCCTCTAACTTTATGAGTATTTTAGACGAGTAATGTTACTTTATCTAAATTTAGTATCTAAATGATGTGGTAGTGTAATTCATTATACAAATCTAATATAATTTAAATGAATTGATTATAGTGATATCACATCATTTGGACACGAAATTTAGACAAAATAGCATTATTAATAAAATACCACCACACACCTAACGATTTAATTAATTAAACTTAATTAATTTATTCTACAATTTTAAAAGTAATAAAAAATATAAAATTATTTAAACTTTATTTATTTCCTAATTCACTTTATAAATATGCTCATTTTAAATGAGCATATTTATATATATAGCTAGAATAGTTATATGAGCATATTAACACTATCTATCCATCTATCTAGATTAGGTATTTATTTTATTTTATTTTATTTTATTTTTTTGAAGTTTTTTTTGTCATTGGTAGGATTTGAGTCGCTGACATAAGAATCATTTGCCCAAACCCTAAACTCGTCCATCTATTAGTTGAGTTACATATCTGGGGGCGGTTTTTAAGTTTTTATAATAGTTATTTAATATTCGTAATTTTATACAATTACTATTTGGTTTTTTTAAAATTAATAAATAATTAATATCTTTATCAAAGATATTATAAATCTTTGTTAATTTTTTCAAATTATTAAATACTTTAATAATATATAGATTGCTTTTACAATATTGTTGCCAATAGATTATATTTTGCAAGAATCTATAAATACATGATATTAATAATAATAACAGACTGACAAGAGATGAAGAGAGCATTCTTTGCCCGATAAAGATACTGGCAATCCAAGAATTTTTGTGTGTTGGGCATTGATTTGATTTGTAAAGAAGAAGAGCACCAAAATAAATACCATATAGTTAATGAGGAAGTCACTTCGTTCTCCAACAATACCATTTTTGTGAAGGAAAAGGTTCTTAAATGGTCTCCACCATCACAACATCCCAAGAAGACTTTTGAAGTTGGTGAATCATTGAAGAATGCTTCCTTGAAGATGCTTCCAAGAAAACTTGCTCAACCTCAATCCATGAAGATGCCTCAACCTAAGTTCCACCAACCGATGAGGCATGATCAACCGGATTAACCACCTCGACAAGCCAAACTACAAAGGCACCAACCATCAGCTTAAGCTCAAAGGAGAAGCTAATCGGTGCATAACCCAAGGTGACCTCATTGGAATGGTCAAAGGAGAACCCAACTGGTGCACCATCAAAGGCACCCGACAAGAACTCAAGGCAATGATATGATCTCTCTTTTTGTGCTTATTTGTCATTTTTGTTGAATGATTGGTCACATTAGACCAAATTGTTTTAAATACATGAAGATATGTATGATAGAGAGTATGAAAGAGAAGAGGTTGAAAAATATAGCAAATTTGCATGATCCTAGGAAACCTAGAGACTTGAAGACATTGACCACTAGAAATGAAAAGGTGGTACCTAGGTTTAATAGAAAAAGGAACACTTATGCTATAGTGTTCATATGACACCCTTAGATGCAGCTAGGTCTAAAGGACTTAATAAGTCTATATGGACTTGTCACTAACCTTGGTATAATAGGGATTGACCTCTTATACCAAGAGACTTGAAGACATTGACCACTAGAAATGAAAAGGTGGTACCTAGGTTTAATAGAAAAAGGAACACTTATGCTATAGTGTTCATATGACACCCTTAGATGCAGCTAGGTCTAAAGGACTTAATAAGTCTATATGGACTTGTCACTAACCTTGGTATAATAGCGATTGACCTCTTATAGGGATGTCATGTAAAGAGAGCAAGCTTGCATGATTCTTATATGCAAAAAGTTAATAAATTTTATGCTCTTTTGTGATTGCTTGAGATTGCAGGTTGAAAAATATTGAATAATGATTGAATAATGTTTTTGATGACATTGTGCACTGTTGCATAGTATGTAAATGCATGATTTCTATGTTTGCTTGGGTATGCTTATTTTTTTGAAGAATGTTCTTCTTGATAGTACATTTGATTGATCTCAAATTGTTCTCCATGTTCATGATTTTTATGATATACATTCTTAAGCTCTCTCTTGAAAAAGGGCTACTAGCACATGACATGTAGCCACCCAATGTAGGAAAAGACTAATTGTGTGAAACCAAGTGTAAGCCATCAAGAGAGTTACTGATGCACGGAAAATAGAAATTGAAAATACAAATATAAGCTCGCGTGCGTGTCTAAACAACCTAGATGGGGGGTGAATGGGTTGTTAATCGATTATTACCAACTTTTCGATTAGTCAAAATTAATCACAATTAACCCAAAAAAACATATAATAAAATCAAGTATAAAATGCGGAAATTAAAGAACACTTGATTTTTACGTGGAAACCCACACGGGAAAAAACCACGGGCTGATATGTGCGCCACACACGGTCAACGAAATCCACTATATGAAAAGGAATCTACACACTCAAGTGATTCACGGACTCTCACCCTAGATAACCTCAGGCTATGGACACTACCAACTACCACTCGCCACTCTTGGTTCAATCCCTAGTGATATTCCCTGATACACTACTCTTGGCGTGAGCAACCCCTAATCTACCCAACGGGCCTTTTACAGTGGCACTCGACCTATTGCTTGAGCACTACACACGGGTAGCCACAAGACTTTCCTTGCTTGTGAAACTTCACCAAGAAGACACAAGACTTTGACTCAAGAAGAGAATAAAAAGTCTAAGTGTATCACAATGATGCACAAATGCAATGAGTGCTAGACTAAACACTATATGCTTAACTAGATGTTATAATGCAAGTGAACATCCTAGTTATCAACAAAGCCTATATGTACATACATGTAAACTCAATTAGATGCAATGAGATTCTAGCAACCTAATTGTCAACAAAGAAAGCCAGATCAACTCAAGTTGTCAATAAACATGGCAATGACTATGAATTTGCAATCAAAAAATGCAGTCAATGAATAGTCAATCAAACAAGGCCAATCAACATAAGTTGTCAATTAATAATGGCAAGGCCTAATAGCATGCAATCAACTAATGCAAATAACCAAACAAAATGCCAATCAACTTAAGTTGTCAAAATCATGGCAATGCAACTAACAAGTGCAATTAATCAAACAAATTGCCAATCAACATAAGTTGTCAAAATCATGGCAATGATATTAAATGCAACTAACAAGTGCAATTAATCAAACAAAATGCCAATCAACATAAGTTGTCAATGAACATGGCATAGACTCTAAATGCAATTAATGAGTCCTACACAAAAGTGTCTAAATGAAAATTAAGTAGACTTAACTAGATGTTGTTAATCACAAAACAATCATAGCTATCATAAATAAAACATCTCAATCACACAATGAGATTAAATTAGCTAGATGGCAAAAATGGCTCTAAATCCTAGCTATCAACATACAACCTATCTCAACCAATCAATAATATCTCAAACATGTTATAAACAACAATGAGCAAAGAGACAAGCATTTAATTAACAAATAAATGCTAAATCTAGGCATACATGTCATAAATATGAAACTAGAAGTTTTAGGACATGTAGAGAATACCTAGTCAATGAAATCAACACACTCCATGCTTGAATGATGCTAAGAAGAAGTTAGATGCACATGGGAGGTGGTTTGGTTGAGTAAAAATGGGTTCTTGGAGCTTTCTCTCTCTAGGGTTTGGTTTCTCTCTCTAAGATCTGATTTTGAGCTATAAAAACCGAGCTAGGGAGAAGATGATACTTATATATGAGCCCTAGATGAAATGATATCGTTTTGGAAAAGTTTCCAAAAAACGCACAAAAATGCGCCCTATTTCTGCGCCCTTGCCTGCCGAATAGGGGCGCCGAATTCCAAAGGTCGCTTCAGAAAAAGGAAATTTGTGCCCTATTTCTGCGCCCTTGGTTGCTGAATTAGGGCGCCGAAATGGGACAAAAAGTGCAACATTTTGGTCCTTTTCGGCTCCTTGTTTCGGCGGTCACTAAACGCCGAATCCAAGGGCACCGAAAAAACGGCGGCCTATTCTGCGCCCTAGGGCGCCGAACCAAGGGCGCCAAATGCCCCTTGGAAAAGGCTATGCACCTAATGCCTAAGAGATGACATGGCATTCAAAAAATATAAAAAGTGCACTCAATTTAACATGCATGGGAAAGGATAACATCATGAATAATCACCAAGCATGTGACACACAAAAGATATGCAATATGAAAATGCATAAGTGTGATGAAGCATGTAAGCACACAATCAATAAAAAAAACACAAGTGCAATCATATAAGTGCAATGAGAGTGTTTGTGTGCAAACATATAAAAGCAATCATAGAAGTGCAATAGAAATATGTTCAAGATGACATAGAAGCACAAATCAATGAAACACAAATGCAAGGCAACACATACAAGAAATATAACAATGCAAGCAAGTGTGTATGCTAAAAGACATAGATGCACTGATCAATGAAACACACATGCATGGTAACTAATACACCATATATAAAGATGCATGCAAGTGTGTGTGTGCACCTATTCTTTTCAAGAATCAAGGTCAAGTGATATACCTTTAAAAGCTCTTAAAGTCACCTTGGGAAGTCGGAAGCTTGCCAACCACGAAGCCTAAGCTACCCGTTACAAATCAATCCCAATGTGGTGTGTCATGAAATAAGCCAATCAAAAGTGAGGCACTTACAGAAATACATGTATTTTAGGTTTAAAGGAGAAAAACAGAATCAATGGTATGTTATTGATGATGTGTTATGGTGCATTGCATAATAAGACCTTAAATATGTTGAATGATGATGTGTCTTACAATGAATAAAGATGATATATATTTGATGTGATTAGTTCACTTTGCACACAAATGCTTGGATATATATTTTCTAATCATAATAAAAGGGTTTAAATTGGTTTGACTTCATTGTTTATATGATTATGGATTTTGGCTTGCAAGTAGCTTTCTTTGCCAAGGGTACCCGAATTGGGGAACTCCTTTGCCTATCTCATGACAAAAATGGGGAGAAGTCTTGAGAAATTTAGGGGGAGTATTATTATTTTGATGCTCTTTATGCATTTAAGAGGGTTCATTTTGAGGGAGAGTAGCCCTTTTAGGGGGAGCATGCATACCTTGCATTGCATCGTTTTTTGATAACCTCACATGTGCTTGTTATTTTGGAAAGATTGCTTGCTATTATTTCTCGTAAGTGTGCTGAAGAGATTGAAGACATTGAAGATTTAGATCTTTAGGTATCTCTTTGAAATGTAGTGAGAACAATTGTTGACAATAGCTTCTTTTCTTTTATTTGTTGTTTTTAGTGATGAGTGGCTTTGTCATGAAATAGTCAAATGGGGAGATTGTAAGTTCCACCATTTTGTGATTGACTTATTTATATGACAAACCACAATGGGATATTTTGTAAGGGTAGCTTAGGTTCTTCATGTGGTCATCGAAGTTTGTGATCGTGTTTGGAAAGCTTCCCAGCATCCCGAGTGCTTAAAGATTAAGAGGCTCAAAGGTATATCATTTGTCTTGTACTTTTGAAGAGATTAGGTGCACACACATACACAATTCATTCATTTGTGTTTGTATTGTCATTTGAGTGTGCATTACACCATTTTCACATTTGCACATATTGCATATTAGTGTGTTAGATCGCATGAGAATGCCACTTCTTCTCATTATTGCAGTTTTAGTGTCGTTATGGTGAACCGTGAAAACCATTCCAATGGATTTCGTAGTCTAAGTGTTGTCTTGGACCACCACGAAAAACCTTCAAGCGGTTTTCGTTGTCTTTCTGTCGTCATAGAGAACCGTGACAAAGTGGCTTGAAGTTTTCTCCAGTGATTTTTTTTAAAAAGTTGATAATTAATAAATTAACAACCTATTCACCACCGCGAAATACCTTCTAGAGGTTTCGTTGTCTTTCTATTGTCATAGAGAATCGCGACAAAGTGGCTCGAAGTTTTCTCTCGTGATTTTAAAAAATGTTGATAATTAATAAATTAACAACCCATTCCCCCCACCTCTTTCTGGGTTGTTTAGACACATCTAGAGTTTATTTTCAGGGTGTCTCAATTGCCACCCACAAAATATCTTCCTACACCCATGTTTTAATGATTATTTATTTATTTATTTCTAAAATACCCTTATATTTAATTACTTAAAATATATGACTTTATAATTGGAAATTAAATTTATTTCCTACACTCATAAGTTGAATGCCAAATCTACCATAAACCCTAATAATAGGGAAAATTATATTTTAGTCCCTATAGTTTGCCTTAATCTGCGTTTAGTCCACTATTTCTTGGAATTGTAATTTTTAGTCCTTTTATGACAGAATCCGTCAAAAGAACAGATTATGTCATGTCAGACTTGTTAGATGACCCTAATGCCCCTGATGTGTGTTGATCCCATTGAAAAGACCGCTTTACCCTTAATTTTGTCTTTTGTTATAAAAAAAATTAAATAATAAATAATTAATAAAATATACAAAAACAATTTACAAAACTAAAATAAAAAAATAAAATAGAATATTAAAAAATAAATCTCAAAACATTACACCATCATCGTCAACAATTGGTGCTCACTGTCCAAGAACCCAGAACACCAACCCAGAACCAACATCAACCCACCACCATCACCTTTATCTTTGGACCACCACCATCACCATCAGACCCAGAATCGGGACCACCACCAGACCCATACTCGGACCATTATTACCACATTTCAAAACATTACACCATCATCATCAACAACTGGTGTTCACTGTCCAAGAACCCGGAACACCAACCTAGAACCCAGAACCAACATCAACCCACCATCATCACCTTCATCTTCGGACCACCACCATCATCACCTTCATCTTCGGACCTCCACCAAACCCATATTCGAACCACCACTACCATCAGCATAAAACCCAGATCTGAATCGGACCACCATCATTATAAAACCTAGAACTGTATCATACCACCGGTCCACCACCATATCAAATTAAAAAAAAAAAAAAATTGGATTCGACCAAATCATTCTTCAAAATCCTCATTGGCAACACCTCAACCACCAACGCCAATCTCCTCTCAGATCTGGCCACGACTATACCAAACCTGCAGCACCAAATCAGACCCCGGTTTAAAGAGAGATGGATTCGTGAGAGAGGGTTTAGAGAAAGAGGGATCTACGAGAGGGAGAGGGATAGGGAGGGAAAGAGAGAGAGAAAGAGCCACAAAACTGATTTTGGGTCGATTTGGTTTTGGTTTTGTGTCGATTTGGTTTCGATTTGGGTTGGGGTTTCAGGTGGTTTCAATGGCGGTTTCTGGGTGGGATTGGTGATGGTTCAAGGTCGCCGGTGAAGAAGACCGGAGAAGAGAAGGAAAAAAAGGGGATAGGTGGTGGTGCACTGGTGATCGTTTCGAAAAGGGAGAGAGATTTTGATTTTTTTTGAATTTTTTTTTCAATTGTGTTTTTAATTTTTTTAAAATTTTTTTTTAATATTTTTTTAAAGACCGTTTTAATATTATTTAATTATTTTAAAATTTAATTATTATTTAATTTTTTGATAATAATAATTATTATTTAATTTAATAATATTTGTTTGTTTTTTTTAAATTAATTTATAAATTACTATTATACCCTTTGGTTATATAAGATCCTATAACATTTGATGTTATTTTACCTTTTTACTCTCGTTGACCCTCGTTGACTTGATGGAACCCTAATAGAATTGGACGGTGGGACTAAAATACATGTTGTTAGAGAAAGGATGGACTAAATATTACAATTCCAAAAAACCATGGACTAAACGCGGATTAAGGGAAACTGCAGGGACTAAAATACGATTCGCCCCTAATAATATATACTTGATCAACCAACATCAATTAGGAAATATAATTTTTTTCACATATAGTCAAGGAATGGATGAACAAAGAATTGATTTCATGGATTCCAAATGCATTTAGGTATATCTTTCAAGCTTTCATGCTTTCATATGAACAATGACAATGAAATCAAAAGAACTAAAAAAAAAAATCAGGATGGTGAAGGATGAAACAAATTATTGACTATGGCTTGTTTGTTTGTTTTGTGTTTTGACCCCCAATATTTTAATCCGTTTTGCTAGAATCAAATGAATTATCTCATGAAAATAGGGGGGTTTTCAAATATAGCCACCGTTAAGATGCCAAAACCACAAATAGCCACTAGTTTTTAAAAAACCAAATATAACCAATATGATCATGGATCAACCAATATGATCATGGATCATGGATTGTGTGGTGGAAGTTAGTGGGGGGTTTGACAGTTATACCCCTGGAGACGACTTTATTGTATTTAAATACCTGATCTTACAATTTTACCCCTATTCGAATTCTTCTGATCTGACATCTAATTGTTCTACTAAAAGACAAAATTACCCTTGTTATAGAATCTCGGTTCAAAAGACAAAACGGAAACGGAAAGGCACCAGTAACAAAAGCTTCAAAAGTGAGAAAGCCACACTGAAGAACGACGACCGCAGGCCGCAAGGGAGGGAAAACGGGAAACGGAAAAGCCTTGGAAAGGGAAACGGGAAAGCCACAGTGTGTGGATACTCAGAAAAGAACGACGACCGCAGGTGACCACTAAATACCCTGACGACCACCGTGTGTGGATACGAGGTAGGATCGGATTAGGTGTGTTCTTAATCGGCACGATCCCTAATAATTTCCTTTGATTTGATATCCTCTATCCCTACATCGGCACGATCCCTAATTACATTTGATTTGATATTAGGGTTTGTTTCGAAATCTGAAATTACTTGAAATCTGGATTTAATCTTGAATTAATTCCCCCTTCCCGATTTGGGTCTTGATTTTTACCATGATTTTCCCATCAATCGTTTAGGACCCAAGACCAGTCTCCATGATTTCGATGGTTCACCCAAAAAAAAAAACCCTTTACATGAAGCTTTCCGTGATGTTGCCATATCCCCTTAGACTTTACATGAAGCTTTCCATGATCTTGATTTCCATGATGTTGCCAAACAAGATGCCATGTCCAAGATTAAAGTTCCATGATACATTCATGATGTTGCCAAACAAGATGCCATGTCCAAGATTAAAGTTCCATGATACATTCATGATTCTTGACATTCCATGACGTTTCCATGACATTTTATGATGTTAATATGATTTTTCATGACGTTGCCATGACATTAAATGATTTCATGTCCAAGATTAACGTTCCATGACATTTTATGATGTTAATATGATTTTTCATGACGTTGCCATGACATTAAATGATTTCACGTCCAAGATTAACGTTCCATGAAGCACTCATGAATCTGGACATGGCATTTATGATGTTGCCAAACAAGATGCCATGTCCAAGATTAAAGTTCCATGATACATTCATGATTCTTGACATTCCATGACGTTTCCATGACATTTTATGATGTTAATATGATTTTTCATGACGTTGCCATGACATTAAATGATTTTCATGTCCAAGATTAACGTTCCATGAAGCACTCATGAATCTGGAAATGGCATTTTTCATGACGTTTCCATGACATTCAATTCATTTTTCATGACGTTTCCATGACATTCAATGATGTTTACATGACCTTCCATGACGTTGCAATACTTTCCATGATGATGCCATGACTTTCTTTACTTATGCCATGACGGAGGCTAACATTCCATGATGCTTTCGATTCCATGATATGTTTATATGACTTTACATGACCTTCCATGACGTTGCAATACTTTCCATGATGTTAACATGACTTTGTTTCCATGATGCCATAACGAAGGCTAACATTCCATGATGCTTTCGATTCGATGATGTTTATATGACTTTCCATGATGCCATCACAATCATCTCCCATGGCTTTCAATTACTTTTCATTACCTTTTCATGTTAGCCTCTTATAATTCTGTTTTTCTATGCTTTCATGAAGTGCCTATGGTTTTTACACGAATTGGCTATGATTTTACACGAATTGTGTATAGTTTTTACACGAATTACGTATAGTTTTTACACGAATTACGTATGGTTTTGACACGACCTGGCATTATTTCATATATATTCCCCCTATTATTTTCAGATGGCTTTGGACCCAAACGCGAGAACCTTCTTATATCCGGATCATGAGAGATGGATCAATGCAAGGATAAACTCGAGAGGTCGGCAGCACTGTAACATTATTGTTGACATTGGCAACGTATTAGGCAGATTAAACGTTTTAGAGCAGTTTAAGCAAGGACCTTTCGGTCATTACCTTGATCTGCATTTGCCCGTCACTACACATGGAAAGGTTTTGCATTCTATTCTGAAAAGGCAGATCAAATATACCAGTACGTCTGAAAAAGCATCACCACCTCGAGATGACGAAATGTGGTTTGGGCTGGGTAGGCAACAACACCGTTTCGGTCAAGTTGAGTTTTGCCTATGTTCTGGGCTAAAAATGGGTAAATTGCCAGAAGGAATAATAAAGGCGATAACTCCAACGAAGGACAGCCTATACGCAAGACATTTCCAGAACCAAACTGCGTACAATTCTGTGTTCCAAACTTTTAAACAACTGACCGACGATCAAGGTGAAGATGGCCTGAAGATGGCAAATCTGTTGGTTATAGGATATGTCTTATGCACTGTCGACCCACGTGACCGTGTACCGCTATGGATGTTTGCATTATTGGATGACGAAGTAGCTTTCGAAGGTTTTCCATGGGGTTCATACGTGTATAGTTATACTTTGAACCGGCTGAAAAATGCTATACACAACAACGTTGACAATCTGAGACCCAAAACAATCGAATCAGGTTTTGAAGGAGAAGGTAAACAAGAATCACAGGACGCAGGTCCTTCCAAAGGAAATGCAAAAAGAAGAAGAATTAAAAAGAGTGAAAGCAAACCCGATGAAGCAGGTCCTTCCAAAGAAAATGCAAAAAGAAGAAGAATTAAAAAGACTGAAAGCAAACCCGAAGCAGACAAGAATGAGTCATACTCCAAAACAATCAAATCAGGTGTTGAAGGAGAAGGTAAACAAGAATCACAGAACGCAGGTACTTCGAAAGGAAATGCTTCCATCACTTACAACCTTTCCGGATTTCTTCTCTCTTTTCAGGTATGTACACCGACCACTATGCAATGCCGATTGACTGGATCCATTTCCTGACACATGTTTATAACGCTATTTAATGAAAACGTTAATAGGTTTGGGCCGTTGAAAGATTTCCTTCTCTGACCGGCGTAATTGGCATTCGTCGCGAGCGGAGTTATCCACGGTTCAAAAACTGGGAGTTTTTGAACGCTTCAAATGGGTTCGATGAATTGTTTTTCGACAGATGCAATGTATGTGTGTATATACATAATTGTCATGTTAGATATTTATCTCACTTTAACATTAACATTAATCCTGTGATATGTGCTGATGTGCAGTTGGTAACAGTGGACCTAAAACCTACTCCAGCCGAAACACAGCAAACCTACTTCAAATCAATTGACATGGATTACGTCTGTGACAGATTTGTTCATCTGGGATGCCCTGCCCAGCCGTATCGAAGTGAGTCTACTAGTGATGAAGTAGGGTGTGAATTGCCTGGTGGTATTCCGGATTTGGACAACCAGGAAACCAAGAATAAAAAGGAACAAATCGATTCCCATCAAAAATCGTGTCCACCTTCGGTTCAGAGGACACTGTTTGCCAACAACGAATCTCTTGAGACTACACCCAATCCAAACGGCATGGATGACCTTGACCCAAAGGAGGTTACATATAAAAGTATGTGTGGGATGATGACAAAGGTTTTGTTTGACGTTCTTCCCAGGGTGCTTCCCCAGACAGCGGTGAAGGATGTGTTGCCTAATGAGGTTACGGAAAAAAATACTTCTGAGGTGATAACGAAGGTGCTGTATGACGTTCTACCCAAGGTGCTTCCTCAGGCACTTAATGAGGTGCTCCCTAAGGTCCTCCCTCAGGCACTGAATGACATTCTTCCGAAGTTGATGCCTGCTTATCTGGAGAAGGCGATGCATGACAATCTGTACAATGTGCATGGGAATGCCTCCGACTCTGCCAACAAAAAAGACAAAACTGAGGCAAATGATAATAAGGACTCCGACGGCGCAAAACCAGATGGACATCCTCCCAAAGTCAATGAAGCTGAACAGAATCAGTACAATGTGCATGTCACTGCCTCCGACCCTGCTGAAAAAAAAGACAAACTTGAGGAAGTTGATAATAAGATCTCCGAGGCCCCAAAACCGGATGAACATGCTCCCAAAGTCGATGAATTTGAAGTTGCAGTTGAGGTACACATATTCTGATCCAAGTCCTTACATAGTACAAAATTATTTGAGTACAATACTATTTGGCTTTCTTAATACCTATTCCGCGTTACCCATTTATTATTTTTGGCTTTCTTATTACCTATTCCGTGTTATCCAAAAGGGTACATACAAGTTACGGTTTAGTCACTCTTCGAGGTTCTTTGATCATATAGCAATGTTTCTTTGATCATATACCAATGCTTTTAATTGCATTTATTGCGTCACAGGCTTTTACAGGGTCCCCTATAGTCTGCAAACGGACGATCGATCTTGAACCTTACAGCTCTCCGGTTCCCAACTTGAAGGTCCCGACAGTGGAACAAAGTATAACTCTGTTGGAAAAAAGACCAGACAACTACCCAAAAAGGGATTTAGAAACCGCGAGGAAGCGGAAGAGGAAGAGATCCAAATTTCTGAACAGACAGTGGATCGATCCTGAGACAAGGAAGAAGCACCAAAAGCAAGGAAAAACGCCACAGATCCTTGATATCAGTGATGATGACGATTTACTGGACACTCAATATGCCGCTTTCCTGACAAACACCGGCGATAATATTTCGTAAATTTAAACTTTAATTTTTTTAACCTCTTCATCCTCTTATTATCTATCTTTTTTACTTGCATCTAATACGTTTCGTGTTGTACCACAGTCTTTACGTGGGTCAAGAAGAGCGATTTACTCGGCAACATTTTCTCGATATGAGGAGCGTCTCGGTGCCGTTCTCCAACCTGGTAATTATAACTGTTTTTGTACATGCTATTTATCCCTTTATGTTTTGGGCGAACACCTTAAACAATCCTTTTTAATAAAAACCAAAATTCTATCAGCATATCGACAGCTTTATGGATGTTCTATGGAGGCGGCGTTCGTCCCTAGAGACCGAGTATGCACAGGACATCACAATGGTTGACTGTTCATTCTATGTAAGTATACCCGACTAAGTGCGTATCCAACAGTCATTTAATCGGTATAACACATCCCTGTGTCAGACAAAGTAACACCAATCCTTTAAACAGCTTAACCTTGCTAAAAAATGGGAGACGATCAAGCAAACCTTGAAACCGAAGACCTCGGGGGTACGAAAGAGTGGTAGACTGAATCCGGAATCTTGGATTGCTAATTTGGACATTGATGTCATGTCCTTCGTCCACGATGAATTTATTCTGGATGCTGTCAGAGGCGGTGGGTCAATTGTAGTTCGACCCGAGTGGTGGAAAATGAAGTCGGTGGGTTATCTTTCCTGCACTATTTTTCCTTATCACTAACTTCTCATGTCATCAATTGCTAAACCCGTTTCTCATCTTTTTCTCACCTCCGTAGGTTCTAATCCCCTGTAATGTGGGTAACCACTGGGTTCTCTGCCATCTGTTCCCTGAAGATGGGGCGTTCACTTTTTACGACTCAGTGCATGCCAGAAGCGACGCAGCCTGGAGGTTAGGGCAAATGCACTGTGTCAGCTACCTAATGCCCTCCCTTCTCCACCAGTCTGGGTACTATGAGCATAAGGGGATACAAGTACATAAGAAACCATTCAAGCCTGTTGATTACGTCAGAAAAGATTTGCCAACCCAAAATGATGGGTACGTAATTAATAGTCGTTAATTTCTCGCATAACCCTTTGCAACAGTTGATTTTTTCTTCAGTCTTCATATATGTATTTATTTTCATACTTTCTGTATACGTTTTGACTTTTCAGTATCCAGTGCGGCGTCTACATGTGCCAGTTTGCTGAATTTATATTAGAAAGAAAGAAAAGACCTTGGAATTTCCACTGTTCGCACGTGCCGTTGGTTAGGGTATGGATGGCACATGAGGTTTACACGAACGCAACAACGGATTGAGCCAGCACCATAACCGCCCAGCAATCATTATTTACCATTTGCGCATGTCCTTAGCTAATCACATTATCACTGGACATTGTACTCGTGTGTAAGATGTACTTTTTCAAAGCATTGTCAACACATCATTCTCACACGATTAAACAACTATTACTCCAACCTTACACGATATAAAATGTGTTGCAATGATTACACGGTAATGGTCTATATATACACAGTGGTCCGATTAATCTTTGTATTAATATGATTTTGATTAATACCTCACTAAATAGAAACGGTTGCGACATATTCATTACGTCAGTGTAAAGTAATCAACAACTAACCTTTACAAACGATTTGACGATTCCTTGGGCAATCCTCTTTGCCATGCATCTCTTTAACATTTAATACACACATGACACGATAAAAAAAATTGTCCTAGATAATACGGTGGCAAGAGATTTCAAATCCACCATGTAAACGCAACGAACAACGTTGGACGTAATCTATACACAATACAATTGATCACCGTGTCACATATTTTCTGACGATACCTTCAAAAATTTAAGACTGAGCTAATTTTTGGTGACCCAGTCACCCCCTATCTAAGGGGGTTGAGCATTACCCCCGTTCCCGGTAAGTAATTAACCTCGTTATAACATAACACCTGAAAAAATACATACAAAACCCAGAAAATTATCCCAACCGACCACTCAACCCATTGTTTCTGTAAAATCAAATCAAAAAATAATAGGATCCCAGTCTCCACCTTATATCTTTTTGGGTTACAATTTCAAACTGAATTTTTTAGTCAATATCAGGTAGGTTGAGGTTCGGATCAAGAATTTTTTAAAAATGGCTTCTCCAATCCATGAATCCCAAATTTTGATTGATATAAGGTTCAGAGAGGTTCCTTTCTGAACAACTTTAAGTTTAGAAGACAACCAATTTTAATTCGTTTTCATAATGAAACTGATGTACCTTTCTTTGACCCCATTTTATGTCAAATCCAATTCCAAAACCGTAATAATTACAACCGACTCCAAAACCAAAATCTCCACACAGAGTCCAATTCCTCGTTTGTGTTTCGGTTTGTAGTTGACGTAAAGGAACCAGAAGACGATGACAGAAGATAGTCGGAGATAGGGAGAGAGGAAGTCGGAGATAGGAGATAGGGTGAGAGGAAATCAGGAGACTGAATAGTCTGAATTAAATCTTTGAATAAGAATTGTTAAAAAATTTATAGGTAAATTTTTTGAAATTGACCTATTTACCTATTTACCCTTAGTTGTAATATAAAACATTAGTTACTACTCCTTACACGATACATGGAAGATATTGCACGATACTTACCCTTAGTTGTGATATAAAACATTAGTTACTACTCCTTTCACGATACATGAAAGATTATTACACGATACTCTCCCAAGTCCCAATATCCGAATAACGCCTGGAAATAGTCACAATAAGAAACCAAGAAGAAGAAGATTGCACAAGATAGTCCGAGTCAACTCCGAGGGAGAGAGAGAGAGACACAATTTTATTTCTGTTTGTAATTGAATTTTTTATTTCTATGTCCAACACTCCACCCGTCAGAATATCCTTCTTTTCCCAACGTAATCTTCCGTCAGGCCATTTAAAACCATTAATTGCCTGAATTTTCCCTGTCAAAATATCCTTCTGATTGATTGATTGCATCGTGATCGGCCCACACGTCCGGTGACAACCTATATTTTAAAAGATTATCTTATCACAGCAATATCTGTCCATTGGGATTACATTAGGAACTTGAACTCGTGTATTGCTTTCTCTGTAAAGATTCGTGTTAAAATTTTAAATTCGTGTTATAATTTTAAATGCAAAGTGTTATGCGTCAGTGCTACGTCAACTTCAAGCCAATTACAGTAATAAATGTTTTTGTCAATAGACATAGGAATGAGGTAATGATGAAATTGTATAAAATTGATTTCGGTGATGTCTCGCAATCAATAAAGCGTGGTGTTTTTTATGACTATTACATTCATCGCATCATCCGGATAGGGTTTTCCACCCTTGTGAAGTACATTTCATATTGTCATTTTACGATCAGCATTTGGATATATATCAATTAGTATATGTTTACTAGACAAAGCTGGGCAGAACTGAAATGATATGATCCATACATCCTTCTCTTCATTAACGAACAACAAAAAACAAAAAAATCATATACCATACTTTAATATACTGTCATCGAACGGTGACGGGAACACAGCCACAATTTGATCATGCAATCGCCATCCACACTATTTTCTTGACTGCAACATACTACCAAATAAAAGCTATATAACTAATAAGACCCCAACAGATTTCCCAATACAACTTTCCATTCCCGTTCTTTTTGTTTTTTTGGAGTGTCAGTTGTTACATCTGTTCACCTTCTGTAGGTCATTAATAAGTCGTTCCCCATTCCGCTTTATCACCGTATACGTCTTCCTAATCTTATGTATATCCGCGCTAGACGCAAGCGACGACCCACGGGAAGACATTGACGCAAGCTTCCCTTCAAGTAACTTGGAAAAAAACTCGGCTAGTTTGATGTGCCTATGCACCTGGTCCAGTAAGACATTAATAACGTCGTCCTCATTACTGACGGGATCAGCACCGGTACTCGTCATAAAGAAAAAAGTGATAAGCTGCGTAGTTTTGGAAGGAACGATTTTTTGAGTTTATGAGCTGCGTATTTCATTTTAGCACAGTAAAATTTTAAAAATACATAACAGCCTCAAAAGACCACCGGTTTGAGAATAGGTTTACTAACCATAAAATTCTAAATATTTCTTGCGCTACCAATAACACATAATCATAACCAAATTCTAAAGTTCAGCATCTAACAAAAAAGAGGCCTATAACTAGCAACAACACACACAATAAAACAGAACCATGGTATGAAGTATAATGTGATCAGCATCACACTAAACCATATCATTCAAACGGGTCGCGAATTGCACAATCTAAAAACGTAAATCTACACAACCAACAAATATTTAGAGCCAACATGCAAAGTACAACAACATCACTGGTTCCAGCAACAAGCAAATTGGGTATAGAATATTCATTATATTGTATGTTCGACACTCCATAGCCAGACTGAAACCCATTACCTATGGATACATACGAAGCCTTAATAATGAAATCGAAAGAAACAAAAATATGATCAGAAACAAAATTAGGATCAAAACAGACAACGCCATACCTTCGACTAGAATGGGTGCGCCGTCGATTAAAGAAGTTGTTCCAGGTACGGCATAACAGTCCCTCCTTTGATGCTTTCACGGTAGATGTCCTTCAGTAAGAATACACGAATATTCTAAGTCTGTTATATTAGGATTAAAATCGCAAATTGCAACCAAGGACCCTGAGTTTTTCTCTTTAGACAACTACAAATAACTTTTCTGAAAAATAAACAATCGCCTCCCTCCACTAAAAATATGTCAGTTAACTCCAATCATCAACCACATCAAATTTGTATAATGACTCAATTACCCGTTAGTCAGTTCTCACTTCTCAGTTGTGAGCACCTACTTTCCGTTATGGAATAATAAACAAAATAATAAAAACCTCCTTAAAGTTTAAATTAAATAAATTCCAATTAAAGAAAACTATTTACAAATTCCATTTGACCGTCCGCATTGCCTATCAAATATGCATCTGCCAGCAGATCAATGGGCAAGAGTTACTTTTGATTAAAAATAAAATATTGCAAGTTTGCAACAATATTGATTTTATTATATGTAATTATCCAATGCATTACTGTAATGTGTTGATGTGATGTGTACAGGCCACTAATCAAGCTTATTTAACTATCGAAACTCACACATGGTCCCTTGCCATAGTGGTGGGCCTTCCTTTGGGAACCCCCCACCACCAAGGTTGAAGACAGTGGGTGTGCATATAATTATGCAAATTTTCCTTGTCCCATTTAAAAACATGGGTGTTGTTCCACTTTGTGTGGGTGGTTGAAAAATCCTTCGTGTGGGTTCTCTCTCCCCGTCCGTGGGTGCTCCAGTCTGGGCTTCGCTTGGAAATCGATTCTCGATGGGTCCCAGTTGTTGTAATCATGTAATCATGTTCTGGATCTGTAATCTTGTATTCTGTATTCCTGTTGTTGTTGTATTCCAATCAAAAAAATTAAAAAAACTATCGAAACTCCCTTAAACAAGAGTGCAACTTTGCTCACCCACATTAACTAGAGGTAAGCATTACTCCGGACATTGTTTGTGGTGCCACGTGGCCTAAACGTAACCCAAAGTCTAAAGTTAACCCAAGGTTTGGGACACGTGGCAACACTTGATGTGGGGGTAGTGCAGACTAGTGCTTACCTGTAGTTAAAGGTGTGAGCAAAATTGCACTCTTGAACAAACGGTCAATACTTTGTTTAACCGTGGTCCGTGGAGCCCACTTATAGGGGTTGAATCCACGGACCAAAATATTCAATGCACCCCTTTATTAAGGGATTCAGCCCTCAGCATATCAGTGAGCTTAACCAAAACCTTTTTCTGGGCACCTCTTCGATTTGCAAAAATGAAACTCCTCCCTTAATTAAGCAAGCGGGTCTCCAGAGGAGTCTCTTGGAGATGCTCTCACTCCCGTTTTAGGGCTGTTTGGTGGTCAAGTCCGCACTTGGACATGCTCTTTTTTCCTTTACATCCTTTCCTACGTTTTTCATTCACCGAACTCACGCTTCAGAAATTTCAATGTCTCATCATGATTTAATTGTAGCATCAGTTACGATGACGAGGCATTGGAATATCTGAAGTTTGCGTACGGTGAAAGTGTTTACTTTTCCCATAGCGATGCCGTCGTTGATCGTTTATCGTTTTTTGCTTTTAAACCGATTTCGCGACACCCATTCTCCGGACCACTTCCACTGTCCAAAACACCTAACGCAACGTATAGAGCATCAGAACATGAAGGTATTGCTTTACCACTATTTATTGCACAACATATTTTATTTACCAAAAATTGGGGAACATATTAAAAATATATGTTCTGTAACCATTTAACTAATTTCCCTTCACGATTATGTCTTTTTAATTTTTTTTTATTGGAATACAACAACTGGGAACCTGCGAGGATAAGACACAACTATAAGCAGAGCCCAGACAGACGCTCCCACAAAAGGTGAGAGAGCACCCACACAAGGGTGGGACAACACCCACAAAGGAGGGACAACATCCAAACTAGGAGGGCCAAAGAAAAATTGCATATATCCATGCATGCCTTGGCACTTGAACCTTGGTGGTGATGGTGGAGGGCTCCAAAGGAGGGTCCAACCCTCTTGGCAAGGGGCCATTGGCCCTTCACGAATATGTTGTTCAAAGAAATGTACACAGCAACCACATATTATATTAAGCAAAAGGACACAAATAGTGACGGGTCCTTTTGACCTCCGTTTTGTTTTGTTATTGTACCTAGACTGTTTACTTGGCTTTAGGTTGGATTAATTGTAATCAAACCAGTTGTTTGTCATATTTCGTGTTAGATCGTTTTCCGTTATATAATCCATTTATGCGGTTAGTTCTTATAAATATATAACCAATTTTTCTATTCTCAGTTTGAACCGACAAAATAAATATCAGTTTGACTCAAGTGTGTATGTACTTGTCAAAACTTGTGGCTCACATTCAATATCCTGATATAGTGTTATCAGGATGCACTGACCAGATCGGGACTCGATATATATATTTAAATGAATTTTCAAATGAGGACGTCCACATATTACTCTAGGATATTGAATGTGAACCGCTAGTTTTACATGTTTTGACTCAAGTGTGTGGACACGTTCGGTTTTATGTTATTACTTATATTAGGACTGCATTTTTCCTCACCCACACTAACTAGGGTGAACCATTACCACCCACTCCAGGTGTTGACACGTGTCCCAAACTCAACGTTTTGAGGGTCAATATGCATCTTTATTAGGTGTAATAATGCCTCACCGGTCATCTCCCAGGCATACTGACCAACTAAAGGTTGTTTGTCACGTAAAACAAAGCAAGGATAAAAATCTATAATCAGAAAAGTGTGAGGCACGTGGCAACTCCCCATTGGGTGATCAGTCTGCAAGATTTTCGATAAAGTATTCGGAAAGAGTATTTATTTAATCGTGTAATGAACTGAATGTTTATTTTGTTTATTTTATCGTGTATTACCTTTGCACGTTGATTTTCATATCGCATTCGTCTATTACACTAAGGTTCCTTCCTTTTCATCTGAACGTGTATTTCACTTCACGCTTGATTTTCATATCCATACGATACCGTGTATTTTATTGAAGATTGAATTTCGTCTGCTTGTGTATTAACTTGAAGGTAATCCCAACCTCTGGTTAAAGTAACAGCAATCCATCTTGCCCCCTTGGCTTTTCTTTTAAAACTCCCTGAACTCTCATTTATTGCTTATGGAATCCAAATCCCGTGGTGTATCGCATCACGTGGCTAGCACATCACTCATGTCAAGATGGGCAAGATCCCTGTAATAATACTCTATTCTTCTTAGATTTTATCATTTCTATTTTTTGATGCGCCTATGCACCCATCACATCAGTAGTCACATACTCACATCAATTACTCAATTAGGTTGCGTTTGTTGCGCGGCATAGGATTGGGGACTATTTTGAAGACATCATTCAATTAATACAAGTCTTTCCCGTTGGCCTAAATAATTGAATATTTAAAATATATATATTAAAAATCAATCCGGATATTCGTTAAGATAATGTTTCACTATCCCATTAATTACTGGATTGCGTATTGATTAGCTATAGAATTTTTACATCAAAATTCTATATTCAAATTATAAATTAATTATTGCAATTAATAACTACAAAAATTTCAATTCGTATAAAAAAACCAAGAGCAATCCCATTATTACTGGATAATTAATATAGATGAAGAGCCAACTTCATAAATATATTATAATCTATAATTCTACTTCTAAACTTACCCGATTTTATTATATATATATACAGAAATTCTATTATCAGTTCCAACTGACAAAAGTTATATCAGTTCCTTGCATGTGAGCCACTGGATTTAAATACTTTGACTTGGCTGTATGCACTTGTCATCAAAATAATGTCAAAGAAAATACATTACAATATATATATATATATATATATATACAGTCTTTCTATTATCAGTTCGAACTGACAAAAGTTTTATCAGTTCCTTATATATGGGCCACTGGATTTAAATACTTTGATGACAAGTGCATACAGCCAACTCAAAGTATTTAAATCCAGTGGCTCACATTCAAGGAACTAATATAACTTTTGTCAGTTCGAACTGATAATAGAATTTCTGTATATCAGTCTTTCTATTGTCAGCTCGTCCTGACAATAAATATATCAGGACGAAAAATGTGGACCATAGATTATGCAGAAGTTTTGACAAGTGCATGCACTTTGTGTCGAAGTATATAAATCTAGTGGTTCATATTCTTCGTCCTGATATATTTATTGTCAGGACGAACTGATAATAGAAATTCTGCTAACAATAATAATAAACAACTATAAACAAAAAAAAAAAAAAAAAACAATTATAGGATTGTTCAAGGTGAAGAAATATTCCAGGTGTCCACCCTAATATATAGGGCTGGTCCAACCTATTGTACATAACTATATAAGTGCATTGAACACAGAATGGTCACCATGTGGAATCAAAATTATATAACTCTGCAGCCAACCGTTTCCAGATTAATAAATGAAAACTTTATACATAATTGGAATGTCTTGTTTTTTTTTTGGAGGAATACCAAATGAATTTAATTATATATTTAATTAGTTTCAGAAGAAGAACTATTCACAGCAATCTTTTCGATTCTCACACCACTCTATTTATCTCTCGGTAACACAAATTATTTTTTAATTAAACCATAAATAATTGGGCACCTCGAAAACAATTGTTTGCAAGTGTTTTTCTAAGGTAAAGTGGGCACCTCGAAAACAATTCCCTTCTCCCCAAAATAAATCCACATCATTTCCCACTATTGTAAGATGGAACAAATGCTTGGGTGCAGCGGGATGCACCATGCATCCCCCACTCAGATGTTGGCACGTCAGCCAAATCTTTTAATTTTGCTGATGTGGCAACATTAGGGTGGAAGATGCATGGTGCATCGGATGCACCCAAGTTCATCTCTGTAAGATGAGGGGTTTCTTTATCTATTTTGTCGAGCGGGCTGATTGGCTGAAGGGGTTTGGCGAGTATGCATAGATTTAAACCACCGCATCGAGCGGGCGTGGATAGTGATATGACCATCGCGTTGGAACATTTATGTGAAATTCCGCCTGAAAACAATTAATACTAAAATTAATACTAAATGCCAATCGAACCGGTTCTCTTATATATATATGTCTCGTACCTCTCCATTGAGTTCCATTGTTCTCGTTTCTCACTTTTAAATTATCAGGTTTTTCTTCACACCACCTCCGCCGTCGCCATCGCCACCACCACCAAGTTGTAAGTTTCAGTGCTTTATATTTCTCAAAATGACTATAGCCAGTTCTTCGAATTTTCTGTCATCTTTTGTCAAGGGAAAGGGTCATTATCTTCTACAGATTGGAATGACAATGATCCTTGCTATCTCTCTCTCTCTTTCTGTCTGTCCATTCTTACATAAACATTTAAAAAACATTTAAAAGTAAGTAACTGATAAATTGCTCTCTGTTACAGATGGATAAAGCTCGGAAATCTGGGAAGAAAACCGCTTCCTCTTCACCAAATTCGGGTAGCAAGGGAGTTGAAAAGAAAATCCTCAGTTTGCAGGAGCGGATTTATAACTTAGAGCAAATAGGACAGGCTGTTCAAACTGACGTATCAAGATCTACAAAATACGGACATAAAGCTGTCGAGTCCGGATATAAGGTCGGTTTTAGTGCTGGGTTCAACCTGATGAGGGAATACGCCAAAAAAGTTTTCCCGGAAGGCAAATGGGAAGAGGTTGATCCCGATAAGGCAACAAAAGTAGTGGGGCCTCCCCCTGAAGATTAAAATACCCACTACAGAAAGCATTGACTGTTCCAGTAGCACTTCTTTTCACTATTTTGTGTGTTTTTATGTCCCACCGTCAGTACAACTTTTAAATATGTCGACTGTTCCCGCTGTGCTTATTAAACTTATATGATTATGATCGTAATTTCCTTTTAAGATTTTTTTGTTTCTTTTTTGTCAGACTTTTAACATCTGAAGATGAAAAAAGGTACAAACCAATGAAAATTAAAAGCTAACATTTACGACACTATTTCATACGTATCCCCCAAGCATCACTAAGGCCTAAGTTTCCCCAAGTATCCCCTAACTATCCTCCGGTAAAACTTATCAAAATGTCAACCGCCACGCCATTGACATCACGTATCGATATATAAAATACTAAAATTAAAATAAAAATAAAAAATCTTCAGACATAACACGTGGCAGCATTGACTGTTTTGTTAGCACTGATTCAATCTAGTCATTTTTTCTCACCAACCTACAAGGGGGGTAAATCGGTAAACATTACCTCCCTTCCAAAAAGATGACATGTGTCTAAGGGTGGGTGAGCAAAAGTGTTTTCGTTTCAATCTCAAATTTCCCTACCAAATTTGTTCAATTTTTAGGGCAAGTTACACTTAGTTGGAAATGTTTCGTTATTATACACAAGCACCGCCGATACTTAAATTTGACTTTCAAAATACCTAAAATGCCTCTAGTTATATTATTTTATATTTATTTTTTTTACCTTTTAATCAAAAACTTTATAAACTTGAATAGAAAAAAAAAAATTTTAAAAATATAAATTCAGAGTATACAAAAAAAAAAAATTTATTAAAGTCTGAATAAATAAATAATTTTAAAAATAAATAAATAAATAAATAATTTACAAAAAAACAAATAAATATGTAGTTTTAAAAATTAAATAAATAAATGGTTTAAATAAAAAATAAATAAATGAAATAAATTAAAATTTTTTTTTTTTTTTTTAAAGTAATGGTTACCTCTAGTTAATGGGAGTACATCTTTGCAATCCTCCTTTTACTAGCTTAAACCATTACCCCCCACCCCAAGTGTTAACACGTGGCCCAAACCTTGATTTAACTCTGGACTTTGGGTTAAGTTTGGGACACGTGTCAACACTTGGGGTGGGGGGTGGGGGGTTATGGTTACCTCCAGTTAAAGGAGGTGAGCAAAATTGCACTCAGTGTATGGGGGTGAGCAAAGTTGCTATCGTCAAAATAGGATACAGCTAATGATGACATCGGCGATAATTCTAAATTGTACTGGGATATTTGTAATTTTGTATAATACACGACGTGTTCATAGCAGAGTGAACAATACACGAAGAAAAGCGGGATGAAAAATGTGGGATTTTAGGTGGGGTGTGTAGCATTACTGTTTGATTATAATGTTACGAAAGCCACCTAGACCCCTTACGATAACGAATCATCAAAGAAGAGGGTTAAAAATCTATTTATTTTTGAATTTACCTATTTACCCTTGTAAAATTACCCTTAGGTGGCGTTTGATTGGCTGGAATGGGCAAGAATGGAATGGAATGGAATCCATTCCATATGTTTGGTTGGTTAAAATTCAATGGAATGGGCATTCCATTGGAATTGTGATTCCATCATTTTGGTGGAATGTGCATTCCATTCCAATGTAAAAAAATTATTCCATAAAAGCCCTCATATGCACAAACTACATTCCAAAAATACCATCCTTTCCAAAAATAATATATTATCATTATAGATTATATTAATGATATATAAATATATATTATATATTATATATATATATATGTGTATTATTATATATATATTATATTATTATATATATTATATATAAATATGTATAATATAATATATATATATATATATTTATTATATTATATTATTATATATATTATATATTAATATATTAATATATATTAATATATTTATATAATATAAATATATTAAATAATATATAATATAATAATATATAATATTTGTATTATATACTATATAATAATATATATTATATATAAACATATATTAAAATATATTTAATAATATAGTATATATTTTATTGTTATTATTATCCATAATATATCATGTTATTATGAATGTTTTATAATTAGGGGTATTTTGGTCCAAATACAGTTAATTTCATTCCATTCAAAATAATACTGATTCAAATGCTAATTCTAAAGTCCCAACCAAACAAATAAATCAGCTTTCCATTCCATTCCATTCCCATTCTCATTCCGCCATTTAACCAAACGCCACCTTAGTTCTAATATAAACATTGGTTACAACTCCTTACACGATAGGTGAAAGATTATAACACGATAATCTCCCAACAATCCCTGAAAGGGTCAGATTTATATAGTACCCAAGAAGAAGAAGATGGCAGAAGATAGTCCGATGGGGAGAGAGAGACAGAGAGACAAAAATTTGATTTCTGATTGTAGTTGAATTTTTTATTTCTGTTGAACAACATTTCTCCAAAATTGGAGAAAATCTTGGGTGAGACGGTCCCATACACGTGGCCATGGGACCGTCCAATGAGAGTGTGCCACATACTCTGCACATGCATTGATAAAAGTGATTGCAGTTGATTGCAGATTCCGTTGTACTATTGAAATGTAGTAGTGCACCGGAGAAATTATTACAAAATATTGCGTTGGGAACATAAAGATTTGCTGACGCAATTTATATTGCGTAACACATATTCAAGATTGAACCGTCAATTCCTGTTTTGCTATGCTACACGAATAGGTAATGAGTACATTTTAGGACCGGCATTTCGCCATTGCGTATCCTCAGAATAGCGTGTCCATTGGTTTTTGGGCTGTGAATATCCCACTAGCCCATCACATCAAACGTCATTACAAGCAAGCAAAATCAATTTTCTCAGCATCAAATTAGATTGGTTACGTTAACCCCTATCTGATTAAGGCACGAACATAGAAAGATTAAAACAAAGAATAAGGATATTACTCGATCGCCCATTGAGATTGAACGAAACAAAATGACTGATGTATTACATGAAACCGGATTCAACACATCTGGTTCGAACCTAATCCTAATACTTGGAGAAAATCTTGGGTCTAATACTTGATATCTAATGTCTATGTCACCCGGACAAGATTGGTTACTACTTTATTCTTTTGTACACCCATGTCGTGTTATTTGTTGTGGGTTGTGCACATGTTGACGGTACATGTCTACACCGTCTGTTCAATATTTAGTTGGGTAAATTTCGTAAGAGACTCTAAGGAGTCTAAGCCCATCTCCAATGCAAACCAAAATCATAGTCCCAATGCTATAATTTAGCATAAAATAAAAAAAGCATGGTCCAATGCAATGATAAAATTTGGCATATGCTATAAACCGTGTCCAATTTGGGATATGCTATAAACTGTGCCAAATAAAAAATTATGCACAGTTTATAGCATATGCCAAATTTAGCACAACAATAAATGCAACCGTATTTGTTGACATTTAATTTTTAAATAATAACAATTTAACAAATGTAGTAGGGAAAATTAATATATAACCATTCTAACTAAATATTCAATGCATTCAAGGGTGAAAAAGAATATGGGTAAAGTTGGTAAAGTTGTCTTTCATTTTCAATTGTAACGGTGAATGTGATTTTGGAATTTGGATGAAAAAGATCAGGGAAGGGGCAAAAGTTTGAATACTTTGGACCTAAGGTGGAAGACCGGCCATTTCTGTAAGGGGGGAGACCGGCCATTTCTGTAACTAGAGGGGGCAAAGTCAGAATATGGAAAATTAGAGGGGCCAAAATATTAAATATCCCTCAATGAAATGGGATTGTTTGATTTCGGAGTACACTTCGAAGATTTTGCAGATTTGGACCTGCGAAAATAGAATAGAGGTAATGATGAAATCGGCGATAATTGTAATTGCGTAAAATACCCGATATGTGCACAGTAAAATAAACAATACGCCAAAGTAATGCCTGATGATGCCCACAACTGTATCACTAAAAATTAATTATGACATCGGTGATACTTGTACTGCTTTATATAGCGCAATAGGGATACTTGTAATTGCGTTAAATACACGATATGTGTACAGTAAAATAAACAATACACGAAGGTAATGCCTGATGATGGCCACAACTTTATTAATAAAATTGCGCATTGCCGAAACATGTGTAATCTTCAATATTACTGAACAACCGAAAACCAAATTCGATGCACGTTACAACCAAAATGAGACCATCTTGCATTTATTTTATTTAGAATTTTTTTAAATCACATAATCCACTTCTACCTAGAAACTGCAATTACAACAAACAATGCATGGAGAATACTCTCCTGCACATGGGTTACATTGTTTACAAATCCCAAAAGTTAGCACAACAATAATAATACCTCTGGAAAGTGCTTTTCTTTAGTTTTGTTAGACACAGCAATTCTTACTTTCGTTCAAGAAGCACAAATTCTTACTTTCGTTCAAGATGCACAAATCCTGACTCCAATGACAAATTTAATACAATTTTTCGTTCAAGAAGCACAAATCCTTACTCCAACATTGGAGTCAGGATTTGTGCTTCTTGAACGAAAAATTGTATTAAATTTGTCATTGGAGTCAGGATTTGTGCTTCTTGAACGAAAGTAAGAATTACTGTCTAACAACACTAAAGAAAAGCACTTTCGAAAGGAATTATTTTTATTGTGCTAACTTTTGGGAATTGTAAACAATGTAACCCATGTGCAGGAGAGTATTCTCCATGCATTGTTTGTTATAATTGCAGTTTCTAGGTAGAAGTGGATTATGTGATTTAAAAAAATTTTAAAAAAAAACATGCAAGATGGTCTCATTTTGGTTGTAACGTGAATCGACTTGAGATGCTAACAGAAGGATGGTAACAGAAGGACCCAAAGCCAGAATAAAGATGGAACCAATTGCTGACTCTGCAAATCGTATGTTCAAACCTTCTGTCGTTTCTAATTCTGACGTAATTCACCACGTCGTCACCTAGGAGTTTCATCAGAAATATCAATGTCTCATCCACCGAACATCATAATGATGGATGTCTCTGTACGCCACTTGAACAAGAAAGAGGTTCGCCTTGAATACGCACTTTTTGCCCATTGTTTCATAGCCTGTCCGCCCCGGAGGTCTTCTCCTTTCGAATACATAGGAACCGCAGTTTCTGCAAACGACAATTTCTTCTCCATTACGTGTCTAATCGAAGAAACCTAACTCAATATTCAAAGGTAACCCAAACAATCTAAATAGGGTGTGAAGAGACAATTTCAAGGGATATTGGGGAGAGATGTTGAAGAAAAAAAATGCATTTAGTGTGTGATAGAGTTTGTTTATGAAAGACAGATATTGTAAGACTAAGGCATATGGTTTTTGAAAATGTAAATTGATGAGAATAATTATTTCAGGTGTCCGCCCTTATATATAGGGGTGGCCGGGCGGTGCCATTGAACATAGAACGGTCACCATGTGGACTCAAAATTATAACGAGTGCATTTTTGCTCACCCACACTAACTAGGGTGAACCATTACCATCCATTCTAGGTGTTGACACGTGTCCTAAACTCAACCCAAAGTCCAAAGTTAACCCAAATTTAACTAATGTTTAGGACACGTGTCAACCCCTGAAGTGGGTGGTAATGGTTCACCCTAGTTAGTATGGGTGAGCAAAAATGCACTCAATGGGAAAGGGTGCATGCAACCGTTTCCTTTTTAATAAATGCAACCTTTTACACTATCTGTAAAGTGTTGTATTGTTGTTTCCCGAGGAATACCGAATGAATATAAAATTATTATTAATTATATATTAAATTAGTTTCAGGCTTTCAGCAGAAGAACACCAAAAAATCCGAGTACATTTTTTCTCACCCAGACTAACTAGGGTGAACCATTACCACCCGCTCCAGGTGTTGACACGTGTTCCAAACTTTGGGTTAAATTTGGGTTAACTTGGACCGTGGGTTGAGTTTAGGACACGTGTCAACACCCGAAGTGGGTGGTAATGGTTCACCCTAGTTAGTGTGGGTGAGCAAAAATGCACTCAGAAAATCTTCACATCAGTCTTTTCGATTCTCACACCAATCTATTCATCTCTTGGTAACACAAAAAGTTGTTTTAATACAATGAATTGAAAAACAACTAATTAATGAACCAGACCTTTTCGTTTCACAAAACACACGTTTACTTCTCTAACCACTCGCTCTAATTAAAGGGGATTCAGGAATGCTATCTACCTTTCCCTTTCCCATTGAGTGCATTTTTGCTCACCCACACTAACTAGGGTGAACCATTACCACCCACTTCAAGTGTTGACACGTGTCCTAAACCTTAGTTAAATTTGGGTTAACTTTGGACTTTGGGTTGAGTTTAGGACACGTGTCAACACCTACAATGGGTGGTAATGGTTCACCCTAGTTAATGTGGGTGAGCAAAAATGCACTCTTTCCGATTTGCCTTCCCCATTTATCTTTCCCCTTCATTGCTTGACACGTGTACACCTCTTCATTTAATAAAAAGCTCTCGGTTTTTGCTACATGTTTACTTTTTTATCCCAGGTGGCTTAAAAAAACAACCCGTGCTTTGCACTTGGACAAACATATTTCCTCAAACAAATAAAAGATACCAATAGTTTTATGATATTTAAAATTGATTTTCCGTTGTGCCATTAAAACAAATCTTTGATAAATTTGCTGGAATTTAGATAGGTGAATCTGTATCTCTATCCAGAATAAAGTTAAAGTGAAAAAGAGTTTGAAATTCCATTGTTTACTTACTCTTTTTTTTTTTTTTTTCACTGCTCAAAAGAGCGGGAACAACGAAAGGCCCAGAAGGGCAAACAAACTAGGTCAGTTGATCATTACATGAAACCCACTTACAGTGATCAGTAAATATTGGCTTCAAGTATTTTAAGGCAAAATAATTCATGAAGAAATTTGTCATAATAACGTAATACCTCCGTGACAATATTCCTAAATAATTCTCATTACTTTTTATAAAAAAGTGAACCTATCTAATAATTCATAACTAACAATATACCAGAAAGATAGTTTCATTCCAAACAATTCATAACAGAAAACTAAAGAGTTCAAACCAACATTCAACTTTAACCCTGCATTGGCTGTTGCAAAATCTGCATCATCATTAAAACAATAAAACAATCTACAACTTGACGACATATAAAACCAGGAAACTTACATGTGACATCAATCTACCCCAAGTAAAACACAACTCGAACATGATAACACAAAGAACAGTTTAGACATTAATCTCACAAGATTCATGATGTATCACCGGAGATCTGGCCGTTGCCTGCCGTCGGATCCCCGACGACAGGCTGTCCTGTTTGTAATTCTACGGCCAACGCCTCCAACACCGAAATCCGACCATCCACCTGGCTGTACATCTTCTTCCATCTAGCGACCTCCCTCACCAGATCCTTCCGCTCGTTCTTCAACCGGGCGATCTCATTCTTCATCGTGTTCTCTCTCGCATGATACACGGACTCCACCTTTGCCAGATCAGAAAAGCGATGAGACGTCTGAATCGACCAAAATCCGTTAGTTGTGGTGGTACTGCTTTCTCCTTCGACTTCGACATCCAAACCGACATTATCCTCCATGTCTTTCAATTGAGTCTTTACGAGTTCGTGAATGTATACTTAACCCACCGAACAGTGACCATTTATAACCTGTTGAGGGTCAAAGCCATATCGAATCCCTAAATTTTATTAAATTTTAAACGTTTGATATAGACCAGACATGTTTTTTTACTTTTTTACAACAATACCCTTGTGCTTTTGTAACTGATCACAGAGGGTGCGTTTGGTACGCGGGACGGGACGGGACAACGTGGGACAATTTGTTCTTGTCCCACGTTTGGCGCGTCCTTAGCATGGGGCAGGACGGGACAAGGTGGGACATAAATCACAAAAATTGTCCACCCAAGACCCTAGGACAACTTGTCCCATGACATGGGACAAGTGTCAAAAAGACCAATTTATCCTTTAAATTTTCAAACAATTACAATCATGTCATATATATATATATATATATATATATATATATATGGATGCACTGATATAACTTTATCAGGATATTGAATGTGAGCCACTCATTTATAACAGTGATTTGACAAGTGCATACATACCAAGTCAAAGTATGTAAAACGAGTGGCTCACGTTCAATATCCTTATTCAATTCTATCAGGATGCACTGATAGGATAATTTCCGTATATATATATATATATATATATATATATATATGTATATATATATATATAATTGCATATATAATATTAATATATTATATAATAATAATTATCTTATTATTAATATATAAAAATATATGTAATATAAAAAATATATGTAATATTATCATATATATATATATATGTCATATAATATAATAATATATATATTATAATATATTAAATATTATTACGTAATAATATATATTACCCATATAATAATATATATATATATTATTGTACATGTAATAATATTTAATATATTATATTTAATATAATAATATGTTATATATATATATATATATATATATATATATAAGAGGGGTACTCAGGTCATTTGAACCTCTTGTCCTGTCCTATCCATACCAAACGCAAAATAGTATGGTCAACAGTTCTGTCCGAAGCCTTCCAAACACAATACAGAACAACATGTCCTGTCCCGTCCTGTCCTGTCCCGTCCCACCTTGTCCTAAAGTACTTTAGCTTTGGGTGCAAAATTTGGGTTGGTTTTTTGGCTGCAACAGTTTTACTCTTATAAATGTCTTAGTTCAGCCTTTAAAAAACCTCATAATTCTAATCCAACAGTGTGTGATGATGCCACCTCACTTTTGGGTTGGAATGTGGGTGGGATTTTTGGGTGGAGTAGCATAAACTCTTCAAAAATATAATACGTAGCACAGATACGGATACAGGTACGGGATACGGATATGGCACAATACGGGGATACGGTAAATCTTCATAAACTAGGATACGGATACGGCCATTAAAATAATATATATTAATGTTTTATGAAAACATATTTGATAATTCATTCAAATATGTTTTAACATATTCGGTATACAACTAAAACATGTCACATAAGTACATAAGTCATAACAATGTATAATAATTACAGGATCCAAATAAAACACGGCGTACTTGTATCAAGTCTCATACTCCATTTATATTCCATTTATCATCATACTTTTATCGCCAATTAATATCATTATTTATTGTTTTATTCATGGTAAGGTTATTTTAAATTAATTATAAAATATTTGTTTTAAATTATTTTTTATATAATTATATAAAACAATAAAGTCATATAAAAATAACCTAATAGGGAGAGGCGAGTGCATTACCAAACAATGGTTTGAATTAATTACTTATAATACAGTCCAATACAATACGGTCCAATACGGTGCGCCAAAGCCTAGCAAGTATAATAATTTGGAAAAAAAAAAAAAAAATTGATTAGCATAAAAATTATCGTGATTTTTTTGACTATCCATGTATCGGTTACATCTCCCACCCATTCTCTATCTCTATCTCTTAAAATACAGAACTATAAGGGAATATTCCTCCCATAACTCCATCTCTAAAAATATTTCGCGCCCACCACACTCTCTATCCTTATCTCTATCTCTATCCCTATTTCTTTGTATCTTAAAATAACTTATATTTCATTATTCTTTATTTCTAATGTTTTTATGTTATTGTAATTTTTAATATTTATATTTATCATTGTAATACTATGTTTCGGTTTTTAATTGATTACTAACTTATAATTATCAATTTGTAATAAGAGATTGCCCAAATGATAAAGTATGGTAAATAAAAAATTATTAATTAATATTCAATATTGGACTCATTTTAAAGATCTAGATGAGACATTTGTAATGGTATATTTTTAAGATTAATAAAATGTCAAAATTAAATTTTATTACACATTAATTGAATTTAATGCGAAAGTTAAAAGGATATAATCGAAATAAAAAAAATTATAAAGTGGTTTATACAATTATACTTTAGAGGATGGGAAATGGTTCTCTAAAATCACAAAATTCAGAGAATGGATTGGAGGTTCTCCTATTTTTTTTCTTCGAAACAACAATTTAGAGGGTGGGTGGGAGCAACTAATCCTCCAAAATCCTCTAAAAATTGTCTTCGAAACATGATTTGAGTAATGACTAGATTGGACGTTTTCAAGTGAGATCCACCTTCTATTCGTGTAGTGCTTACTCTGCCCTCTACAAATCGTGTATTGGAGCAAATTCAAATGTCAATGACGAAAGTTATTTATATTGAAAAGAATTGGGTTCTGACCAGTCAGTGCCGAAGGGACTGACCCCCGAATTGTGTATTACCACATGGCTACCAATCTTGAACCAAAACGACACGTGGCAACACCCAAGTGTAGGGGTCACTCCATTGGGTACTGACTGGTCATTAGCTAGGTACACTGTCCTTTTCATATTTTGAACACACTTTTCTGAGTTGAACACGTGTTGGCATTGTTGCAACTACAATTTGAACCCCTGAATACAACCGTTGTTCTCCAACGGATATATTTACGGCAATATAAACCTGGTCTCTGTAAATTGGATGTTCACGTTCTTACACAACTTATATTCTGCTACTCTCCTCAATCGTACATTGTATTGGTTCCCTATCTGTTTCCCATTAAACAAGCACACAATTCTCTTACATTCAACACCCATGGAAGGAAGTTCATGCTCAGCAAGCAACATTAATGGTGGCTTGGGAATGTTCAGGAACAAATCATGCAGATGTGGGAAGAAGGCTGCTGTGAAAATATCTGAATCGAAAGATAATCCAGGTAAGCTGTATTTTATTTGTGCGCAACGACAATGCAAATTTTTTAGTTGGTGGGAGCCCGATTGTGCAAATTTACAGGGACGTTTCCTAAGCACCGCTGAAGGCGGTAGAGATTCTACATCTAACGGTCGACATCCTACATCTACCGACGAAGAAGTGGAAATGCGACATGCAAACATGCACAACCTGGAAACATATTTAAATGGACGACTGCAGAATTTGGAAACTAGTGTAAGGGGCATAAAGATGTTGACGCTAGTTAATACGTTATGCTTTGGTGTGTTAATATGTCTTTTTGTTATAACTTTGATGCAAATGGACATGAATATTTCACATAAAGCAGTTGTAGCAATTTACAGAAAATAAGTGGAACTTGCATTATTTCTAACATGGTTTGGGTATTTGCCTCTTAACAAGATACGTAATCGTTGTACACTCCGATACAGGGCTCCAAACATGGCCACGTCTCAGGGTTTTGAATTGTGACATTGTTTTATAAATAGTATTATACACATACTACTATTAATGGGGGGTGACCGGCCCAAACCAATGAATTATTTCCTTTGTAAATAGCACATATTAAAAATGCGGATTCAATTAAGCTGTCAAATTTTGGTGTCCCAATTTGTGTCCGGTTGTTGTAATCATGTAATCATGTTCTGGATCTGTAATCCTGTTGTTGTTGTATTCCAATAAAAATAAAGCCTTTTTAGATTTCTTTTCTACACCAACGCCCATACGCCTACATAATTGCGATAGGCAGTTGACGGTTTTCTCTTGTATTTCTCGGTGTGTGTAACTGTGAATGTTGATTTTGACGGCAAAAGTCATGAGCATCTCCAATGCAAATATGCATTTTTTAGTTTCTAAATGGGTTAGCTTTTTTGCACTCCAAATGGCTCCCTATTTTAGAGAGCCTCTTGAATCTTGATGGCTCTCTAACTGTAGGGAGCTCCCTATCTTCTCTCTCTTATGTTTGTAATATTTTTAACAAAAAAACTTTGTGCAACCGGGGGCTGCGTAACCGTTGCGCCCCCGGTGTGCATTTTTAAAAAAAAAGGTGGGTCCCATGCATTAAAAAAGTGGCCCCCACATGTTTTACAAAAAAAATTGCATACCGGGGCCGCAAAGATTACGCAGCCCCGGTTGCACAAAGTTTTTCTGTTTAAATTGATTTTGTTATTAAAAAAATGTTATCAAATACAATTTAAAACAAAAGTTTAGCAAAGATTTAGGGGGCATGGTTGGAGTGATCTCATGAATAGTTGCCAGCTAAAATAACATTTGAGGTAAAAATAAAATATAAAAATTTAGGGAGCATGGTTGAATATGTACGGCTTATCTGGACAACCACTTAGCCGATTTGAATCATATCCTTCATTTAAAACGTGAGACAAACTCCAGATACACTCAAAAACTCAAAAACCCATTCCAGATATGGCCAAATTTTCCATGACAAATTACCTTACAACCGTTATTCTGTTCATTTGCGGGTTGAAAGTCCTTTCTGCTGAGCCAAGTTGTCCTGTTGTCCTCAACAGCTTTCATGAACTTCCAAGGTGCCGGTCCGAAATTTGTTTATATGGAGATGCAATGGTTGTCAATGGTGGGTCTTCTGTTCAGCTCACATCTTCGTATCCATCAAGTTCTGGGCGACTAATGTACAAAAAACCCATTAAGCTCGTGGAAGGTAATCCTCCGACATTTCCTTCTTTCTCTACGATTTTCTCTTTTTCAATGTCCAACAAGAGTGGTGATGGTTTGGCTTTTTTTATGGTTCCGAAGGGTTATCGTTTTACCGATGTGGGTAAGAGCTCATTTGGTCTCTCTAAGATGGGTTTGCACAATACCAAGTTCAGGGTGGTGGTTGTTGAATTTGACACCTCTTTAGATATCGAGTATGGTGATTTGAATGGAAATCACGTCGGCATTGACGTTGACAGTCTATTATCTGTTAAATTATGCAATATTTCATCTCAGAATATGTTCCTTAACAGTGGTAAGAAATTAGATTCATGGATCGATTATGATGCTAGTGCAAAGAGTTTAGAGGTTAGGTTGTGTCATTCTGGTAATATAAAACCTGTGAATCCTCTCTCTTACTCAATTGACTTGTCCAAAATATGGCCTGACACCGACGTGTTTGTGGGATTGACCTCTTCAAATGGCAACACTACGCAGACGTGTTCTATCTATTCGTGGACCTTTAAGTCCTTGTTTTTGCCACATTGGATGCATTCACAGCCACTGGATCCTAATAAATTTCCCACTGACACGAAGAACTCCCAGGTAACATCTCCCAAGCCTACTGATACCAAGGGGCTATGGCTGGCCGTACTGTTCTTCGGAACTGTCTGCGGAGCCTTTTTAATAACAGCCATTGTGTTGTATTTGTGGTCCACATACATGGACAGGCGAAACGTGGTCCAGCAAGAGGGCCAGAGGGGTGTGTCCATACAGTGGATCGTGTAGGGCACAAGTAGTTCAACTTATATGTATTATATGGATTAGGTTTTTATGAGTTCATCCTTCACTTTCATGTTTTGTGTTGTAATTATGGGTAATTAAGGGTCTTTGTACCAGTTAACGTAGTGTGTTAATGTTCCGTTGTGTTTTTGCTAGTCATCAACTGCTATGAAAAAGTCTGTTGTTTTTCTTTTGATTGCTGATATCACGGTGAATCCCATGCTCTAAATTCTAATTAAGAGTGCATAAAACCCGGCGTCTCCAACCCAGCTGCAACTTTTAGCAAATCATCCAATTTGAGCAACAAAACCTCTCCACCCAGCGGTCCTCCAAAGCGGCGAATTTGCTGCATATGAACAGTTCATTGCAATCCCCCGTGACTGGCGCAACAGTGCTAAAGTAGGCAAACAATTCACAATATGGGAAAACCCTCAAGTTTATCCGAATCAGAGTTCAAGCATTATATTGTATGAAATATTTGTCATCGCATTGTTTTATTGTATCCCTTATTTTATGGTTTCCGAATTACGTAACCAAGTAAATGTATTCCAATCAAATGGTTTTAAATGTGACAGCTTCTTTTTTACTTTTTTTTCATTATTATATATCCCATATATATATCAAAACCTTTTTATTCAACTACAATCATGTGTATACTACATAACATTTAGAAATTGTATTTAAAGAAAATCACTTAATTGATTACACTAACGGGGTTTGGGGTGTTTATTAATGAGCAGCTTGATCAATTTCAAACATTTATTAACATGTTGCAATATTATGTATATTATGGGGTCAAATTTTAATTGTTGTCAACCATTTGATAAATAGGAACACAGATAATATTGTAGGGAATATTCGGTTAAGGGTAACATAGGTTTTAATGGGTTGGATTTGGAAAATGAGATTAGTGTATGCTAATAGTCCCACCAATTTACTTCAAAACTTCCACAAAATTAAGGATTAGGGTTGGAAATGGCTTTGAACCACAAAAGCTTATTTCCCTCCCCTAACTGTTCAACAAAGTAGAGTACGTCAGCAAATAACCCAATAAAATCTTCATAAGCCTTACGGACTTGGACATTGACGGGAAGTCCTTCATTGACGGGAAACCCATCCACTCCCATATTGCAACATTGACGGGAAGTCCGTCATTGACGGGATACCCATCCACTCCCATATTGCATGACCATCATTGCTTGTACAATATTGAATAAATTAAAAAGACTTTAATGCGCACACTTTGACACAAACGGGGTCCGTCGTGAGAGGAAATCTGGCATGGGACTGCGACATTAAGAGACTGTGAAACCATCCAATGAGATTGCACCGTTTATATGGGGAACATAAAAATAATTATATAATTTTAATTGATGCAATGTCATTGGATTGTCTCATGTTCTCACCACGTGCCAGTATGTTCGCAATATTTTCTCCGGTCTTAGATTTGACAATTAAATATGGGGTTACGAAATCAGTCAATAGTGAAGAAACATCTAATCAGCATGGGGAAGGTGAATGAATTATAATTAATAACCAGTGCATGCTATGACCATGGGGCGACCTGTGTGGGGATAGGTTGGGGGCTCAAGCCCACCGTACCCCCCGTTACAAAAAAATCAACAGTTTAATAAATAAATAAAAAAACGCACACCACCGTAATTTTAATTACAGAAGAATTATTGAGTGCATTTTTGCTCACCCACATTAACTAGAGGTAACCATTACCCCACCCCAAGTGTTGACACGTGTCCTAAACTTAACCCAAAGTGCAAAGTTAACCAAAAGTTAACCAAAGTTTTGGACACGTGTCAACACTTGGGGGGGGGTAATGGTTACCTCTAGTTAATGTGGGTAAGCAAAAATGAACTCAGAATTATTGATATCTTATTCAATGTTAAAATTCGAACACATTTTACATTGAAAAGTTTTTGTAACAGAAGAACATTTATGTCTGTTCATTCTACAAATTTAGCTGAATATTTTAAAAAGCATAATATATTATTATGCTTACGTAATATTTTATGCCTTGAAATTATTTACGTCGTGTTGATGTTGTGGTTTTTGTTATATTTAGGTAAAGCCGTAAAGGTAACACTTAGGCGTACGTAATGGGATTAAAAAAAACGTATTTCAGTTAATTAGAACTCAATGTGTGTTCAGACATTGGAAAACACCCAAACAGTTGATACTCTGCTGCTTGATAATATTGCTGAGACTTGATTTCACCGTCATTCCTACTATTTTTACCGCCATTTCATACAATACCACAGCCACCGTATCCGGTTAAAGATTTTCCGGTGTGCATAGTTGACCGTTTGGATTGTTTCTGAAATGGTTATGTTGATAGTGAACTATGATGGAGTCTGGGAAGATGTTGATTTCAACCCAAAAACTATTTTCTTGTTGGCTGTGACACCCAAGGATACACTGAAAACGTTGTCGGATAAGATATGCGATCGGTTTGGGTTGAACTGCGATGCAGTCGATATGAAGTTCAGTACCTTACTTTCAGGCACCGTTGTTCAAATGAGTTTTGACGCTGATTTTCAAATCTTCATTGCGCATAACAAAAAAAATCCTAAATGTTACGTTTCGGTGTTTCACAATCCTGTACCGGTACATATCGCAGAGGTACTCAGCCAGAATAAAGATTCAACTGTAAAACCTCCGGTTGATCAAAATCAACCCAACGGTCGACCTATTTACATCAGCACGCCATTGTCAACGGTGAATCAGTCGGTAACGCCACAGTTAAAGAAGAAGGCAAAATATACAGTTACCCCAAGCGATTGTTCACCGGTAACACGTATATCCGATTCCCCCAGCACAAATTTATTCCGAACCAAACCCGGTGATGAGTCCTTGTCGCATATATCAATCAAGCGGTTGCTTTTAGACAATATGCCACTGGTCAGAGGTTCCAACACATTTTCAAGCGGACCCAACCGAATGGGTGTTAATGATAGCGTACATCCTTTGGAGTCTTGCGGAGCTCGATCTAAAAATAATGCAAAGGATGTTCAGTCAGAGTCAAAGCATTCTACAATCTATGATGTCGATTGTACGAATTTACACACTGCTGAAGATGATGCCATAGGTTGTGGAACACATTGCAGGGCATCATCGGTTCCCATGAATGAACAGGAAACACATGGACAGCCTTTACAGCATCATCAGATACATGTTGCATATAGAGAGGTCCATCCCATGCCCGGTCCTAACACGAAAAACATTTCTGTATCATGTATTACAAACAATGTACCACTTGCTGACCAGGATAACACCACCTACGTTCACACCCCTCCTGATCATAATCTGTCTAGGCATAAAGTGCAAGGGTTTGACCATGTCTGTTTTGAAAATGTAAAAGAATGCATCGCATTCAAATCCCAATCGGACCATACATCCATTCATAAAGGCAAGATATCAAACACAAGGATGAAATGAAGAAGGTGTTGGGTGTGTACGCAATGGAAAACCATTTCTGGTACAGGGTTACGCGGTCGACCACAACGCGGTATGAGGCATCGTGTACCGACCTCAATTGTCAATGGTTGGTACGTGCCGTGAAGAAGCGCCATGCAACTCACTGGTACGTCAATGTATATCGAGATACACACACATGCAAAGTCCAAAACTATGGTCTTCACTTTAACCAAGTCAGTGCCTATGTCGTTGGGGAACTGTATGCCCCAAAATTCGCAGTTCCGGG